>CM025790.1:83474248-84082014 GCA_014635995.1 Sarcophaga peregrina | reverse complement strand
CAATTCAAAACATTGACATCATTGTCGCTTAAAAAGTTTCGAGCTAAGCGACTTGAGTGCTTTGGATCGTTATCCTGTTGGAATATGCTACCAGGAGGCATTTTTTCCCGCAGATGAGGAAGCATGTGTTCTCCAAGGATTTCACAGTACTTCTTGGCGTCCATTTTTCTTCGATTTGAGTTAAGGGACCTACCCCATCACGGGAAAACGCACCTGTAAATACGTGACGTAAAATCAAAATTTTTTTTAAACATATCGTTCCTTACCCCACACCATTATTGATCCACCGCCATGTTTTACGGTTGGAAGTTGATATCTTGGAGAGATTTACCATTGCTTCATTTTTAGACCAATCCTTGTAACGTTTTGCAAATTCCAGGCGCTTCTTTTTATTGATTGCACTGATGAGAGGTTTCTTTGCGGGTCGTCTCGCATGCAAATTAGCCTCTTTCAACCTACGGCGAACAGTGTGAACGCCTATAGAGACTCCCATTTCCTCATTTGCGAAATTAGCAACGTCCACTGCGGTCTTTCGTGGATCTTTTTTAACCAGTCTGGCGTGAGATAGTTTTTTCGAGGATTACCACTACCTGGTTTCCTTTCCACACTATTTCTCAAGGAAAATCGAGATTTAATCCGGCATACGGTTGATTGATTTACACCAAAGAGGTGTCCAAATTCACGCATGGATTTTCCTTCTTCTAAGGCTTTAATGATTGCACTTTTTCTGAGAGCTGCTTCTATTACAAAACACATGTTGTATAACTTATTTAAGAAATTTTCAATTATAATTAAATAAATAACTTACTTTAACTAATTTTTTTTTATGTTGCATTTTTTTTGCTCGCTAAAAATTTGCACTTTTTCACTAATTCAAAAAAATTTAACTTTTTAAAGCAGAATTTGAAATAAACTGTGGTTACTTTGAAAACTTATAATTGAAAGAATTAACAGCAAAAGAAAATAGATAAATTAGTTACCGTTATTTTGAAACAGATCTTATTAAAGATCATATGGCACAGTGTTGCATTTTTTGTGCTCGCTACTGTATGTAATTCTAAATTTGGCAGCATTCTGCTGTCTGTTTTCTATGTTTTATGCCTTTAATCACTTCATTTTTCTTAATTACTTATAAAATGGGTTGTTAAATGGGTTTGTTTAATATAACAGCAAATAAATACGTAACTTTGTGATTTTATATGAGAGAATTTGCATTAATTTTACTAAATTATAGATTCATTTTGTTTTGGCATTCGAATTTTCAAAATTTGTTGATTTTACATCAATACCATGAGCACGTAAATGGTTACAGAAGTTTGAAAGTCGATGTAGAAACTCCAAACCTGAAATTATTTCGCACAACTT
Organism: Sarcophaga peregrina; assembly: GCA_014635995.1. Taxonomy (NCBI): domain Eukaryota; kingdom Metazoa; phylum Arthropoda; class Insecta; order Diptera; family Sarcophagidae; genus Sarcophaga; species Sarcophaga peregrina. The sequence goes on along the minus strand of CM025790.1, from coordinate 84,080,649 downwards.
TCAGAAATGAATATTAAAAAAAAAATTTCCCAAAAAATTTGACAAAAAACTAGTTGAAATAGCAGTTTCAATTATTGATTTTGGAAAATAGCCTTTTAATTTTCTTTAAATTTAAATCCTGGATTGAAATAAATTATGTACCTACCCCTTCAAACGCATGGGTGGACTCATCAAAGCAAACTTTACACATGTGATACTTATAAATAAGTGTGAAGCAAAGATAGAGTACAGAAAAACAACTGCACTCGTAACCATTGTATAACAGATTAAAAGAGAGTAGTGTGAAGAACAAAAATATTGTACTCTTTATAGAGTTACAACAAGCATTTCTTTTTTGCTCTCGGCAACCGAACATCTTCGTAGAAGCCAGCATTGCCAGAAACTTTTTTAAATTTTTTAATTTTTGGGGAAAAATCTTTTTTTACATTACTACTACTTCATATGGCAATACTGAAAATGTAGCTTCAGTAGTAAAATATGCTCTTACAACACAAAGCATAGTTCCGTTAATTAACTTCTATTTTCAAGTTCTATTTGCATAATGTCTCGCAGAGCCCATCTCAATTTCTCTGTAGTCAACGGAACTATATTATCTGTATCAGTATAACCCGACCAAGAAAATTTTCCACCTCCTATCGATTTAACGCACCAACGCTCGCGTTATCTTCTTAGAATTAGTTGTGAAAGTTTTAATTTAAAAGTACATTAAAACAAAAACGTTTTGACATTTTGCTAAATATTATAAAATATTTTTGGTGTAAAGTTTTATTGTTCCGGTTATAAATGGAATATTAGTTCATTCATACAGCTGCCGCAGCTAGTCTCACAGTACCTAGTTCGACCGGATCAATATTCGTGCAGTTTTTTAAGTGTATGGGGTCAAATGTCGGCAATGAAATCACGAGTCTCGTCTGTCGGTGTAATACTTCTCTGTAACACTGCCCCACACAAAATTGTCTAGTGGTGTCAAATCGCAGCTTCTCGGTGAACAATTCGTATCAGCATTTTGGCTAATTAAACGGCCTTCAAATATTTGAAGCAATAAATCGATTGTGGCGTGAAATGTATCGCAGTTGCACCATAGTATACCCATAGCTAGACACAATAGATTCAAACCTCACAAGTTATTCTAAATTTGATAAAAAATATTGTTACGTTTTTCCTTCTTTAAAGATCGTAGAATATCATATGTATTCATGGCTTAAGTTTAGGAGTAAGAGAAATTTTTGTATGGGGTATGGAATTTTAAAGATGCATTGGATTTTAAGAAAAAAAAAATGATGTCCGTGATGTAATAAAATATTAAATGTGTCAATATCCACTATAATGATATGGTATACTTACTATTTAATTCAATTTTAAATATATTACTCATACGCATCATATTACATGTGCTAGAATAGTTACCCTGAAAAGTATGCAATAAAAAATGTTAGATTTTGTCATATGTATATCAATCTAATGCAGTGAAGGGCAAACACATACTATCATAGTTTTGATTGCGTTGGTAAAGCAGCGGAGAACAAAATTCAACGTAATTTTTGAGAGTCGTACACTGGGAAAATAAAAAAAAAATTAGTTTATTGTGTTGTTTGTATGCTGTTAAGTGCGCTTTTAAATGTTTTTTGGTTAAAGCATATATGTTTATTGTTTTCAAATGTTTATAAATTATAGATTAATTTTTAATTCGGTTAATATTCTAATAGGGACCTTAAAATTGAATTCTTTCTTTATATTTTCTATTTATGTGACACATAAGGAATTTTAAGCGACAAAATGGAGTAACACTTCACTAGAAAATATTATAAATAATAAAATAACCTCAAATTCCAAAAGAAATTTCCATCATTCAATGGACGGCACTGCTTTGCCAAAGCCAAAGCAACTGTTTATGATGCCTTTTTAAAAAGCAACGACAATATATCGTTATTAAATTGTAAATTATTGTAATTTGGTACACCCTTTTCGTCAACCATGAAAAAAAAAAAAATCTGCTTTTAATTGCAATAATTTTAAAGTCCTATCATTCCTTTTAATGTTGTTAAAAAATCCGCGGCTAGTCTCGGAATGTCTTTTTTTAAAAAAAAAAGAATTACGACATAACGTGCGATAACACACTATATATTGTGCATTACCATCCATATTCTCTATAAAAAAAATCATATTCCCAATTTTTATTAAACATTTTGCTGCGTGTATTTGCAAAAAACAAAAAATCATTCAAAAAAGTTGCGTAGCGAGATCCCGCTTCATCAAGTGCTAAAAGTCAACTGAATTGATTTTGTTCTCTTGCATCAACACAAAACAACAAACAAAGCAACAAACACACGATCATTATACGAAATCACACGAGTAAGCTTATAGTGTAGGTGTGTCAACGCAGCGTCAGCAGAAATTTCTTTGCCTATCACATGTGATACGAAATTTCGAATGTGCCCTTCGCTGATCTAATGTAATTAAATATTACCCATACGTACGGGACTGTTATTCCCATCAGAAGAAGCTCGTATATAAAATTAAAAAACAAAAAAATTCATTTATTATAATTAATATTTTATATAATGGTTTTTGAAATACAGACATGAATAGCTACGAATAATATACGTAATTGGCCTAGCTTCTCACACCACTTATGTTGTGTGCGTTAATTGTATACATAAGTGGCGGGACCTACAGTTTAAAGTCGACACCGAACGACAGATTTTTGAGAAGTTTTTCATGGCAATTTTTACTCTCAGAGTCTTTGCCAGAAATCTGCTGAGAGGAAGTCGCCGAAGAAATTTTTTTTCGTTTTGATGTCTGACCTGAGATTCGAACCCGGGCCTTTTGTCTAATAAGCCAACACACTACCCACGAATAATATACACAAACATAAATTTATATATAGGTACGTGTACATATGGATATGGTTGTACTTATGTGTATTAGAGCGACTTAAGTTGTATGGAAGCGAAATTCGTGCAAAGTGTATCCCCTTAAAATGTTTTTATGATGACATTTAACCGCGTTCCAGCTTCGATCGTGAAGTGGAGCTTTTTGAAAAAGGCTCTACTTTTGAATGTTTTGTTCATATGAGAGTCTGTTTTCTTACTAACATATACAATATGTATATCATAAGAAAGGGGTTTTAAGACGCGTCCAACAGTATATGCAATTTGTCCAAGGACGATCATCCATGTAATTTTTTTAAGGATACAGTAGTCGCTCACAAATTAGAACTGCTTTGTTTTTGAGGCAATTCTAATTTCTGAATTATTCTAATTACTTGACTATTTTTTTAATAAAAACTAAAATAAAACAATTAATTTTTTTTTGTTTTTGATAAAAGCAAACAAAACGTAACAATTCATAAACTAGCCACAAAATACCTCAATGCGCCAAAATAAAAGACATCAAATACGGAAAAACGTATACATATAATTTGGTGATTCCCCTTTTTAGTTTTACGGAATAGAAAGAATTTCGGGATTTCTTGTATTAAAATAGTAAAAAAACGCTCAGAACTTATAATTTAAAATTCGAATTTTAGAGTTTCTAATTACAGGAGGTTCTAATTTGTGAGCTTCTACTGTATTCTGTACAAAAAGGAAGGGTTTTGAATTTTTTGTTCGGGGTTACTTGTAATAATAATGACAAATTAATAATTAAATGCTGGTCTCAGCTTTTTTTGAAATTCAGGCAAATTCGCGAAGTTTTTACAACCTTTCATCTAAAGGCCAAAATGGAATTGCATCTACACATAGACAAAATACAGGGTTTCAAAATCTATTTCATATGTAATTCCAGCTAATATAAGCGTTTTTAACAAAATTATAGAAAAAAATTAAACAAATGCGGACATAAATTAATGGACAAATAACAGACGCAAAAAAATAGCGGACAAGAGGTCAAAATAAAGGACCGCTGTAATAATGGACGGATGGTCGACGTGCTCATACATCACAGATGTACATATCATTATGAATTTTGAATATTAATTATAATGAGTGGTTTAAACATAAAAATTCAATATCCTCTTCCGAGAGAGCTTGGGATTAAGAATAACGCATAGATACTTAGCTCTCCTAAAGTAAAAATTTGGTGCCATATATCGTCAGGTAAAAAGCATCAATACCGTTTTATTAGGTGTGACACATAAGCCACAAGATGGGCACCATTTTAAAGTTTAGAGCCTGATTAGAGAGTGCGTACCGATTGAAGCCTGACACCATAATGGCAAGATCATCTGCATAAAAATAGACTTCAAAACCACGCCTCTGCAGATCTTTTAACAGGTCCTCTACTACTGTATACCACCTTGTGGTATGCTTCTATGCCATACGAACCTCGCCTAGAGAGACATTAGTTATTATGTTCGATAAAATTGCACTTTTTAAGGGCCAAATGGCCACTGAAGGCAGTTTCGTCGCAAATGAAAGTAATCAAAGAGTAAAGCTTGAAAGCCAAAGTTTTTTCAACGTTGCCCACTAGAGTTTAGTACACTCTTTGTGGGCCTACAAAGGCAAACTGGCAAATAACCAACTGCTTAGATAAAAAATCAAATGTCAATGCAATTGAAATAATAAGAAAAAAGAAATTATGAAAAGCTTACAGTTTGTGACAATCCTATGAACAGAACGTTAACAGAACTAAAAAGAAATTTGTATAAAAAACGCTGAATAAACCCTTTTTGCTGTTCCTTGTGTTATGTTAGGACTCTAAATATTCACTTCTTTATTGGATCTTGTGTCCGTTATGTCTGTCAATGTAACTTTCAACTGGTTAAATGACCATAAGAAAGTTACAATTCTCACTGACCCGATTTTGAATATCTTAATCAAGAATAAAAAAATTTTTTAATATTTTTTCATAGCCAAAGTTCCACGTACTCAACTTATTCGTTTGGAAAACTCATGTTTAAACATCGGACTACAGAATAATTTGTAATTTTGAGGTAAATGTTGTGTGATGCAATATTAAAATCGTTTTGCATATTCCACACATCATAAATACAAAACTTTTTTTAGTTTTTTGTATGCAGTCAAAATGTCTCTGTGACACTAGTTGGAGGTGTCATGGTGTTCTAGTGCAAAGTAAAAACTGTTGAATATTCATTTATTACCTTGAATTGTTTGCAGTATGAACAAAAATATTTAATTTTTGTTTATTTTTCTAAGAAATATAAAAATAATGAAATTAAGCAATAAATGCTGCTGTAACAATAAACTTAAATAGAAAAACCATGTCAATGATATTATATTGCAGTAAATAAGCATGTCGGAGAAGATTGTCAGCGTTTAAAAACACATCGATTGTAGTTTGGAATAATTTTCAGATTTTTAACCTCTAGTTTTTTTCAAACAAAGTACTTGGGTACCATTCTGGACTCCCAACTGTCCTGGAACATGGGGAACATGTAGAAAACAGAGATCAGCAGCAAGTATTCAAAACGATGAGTAGGTTCGAACCATACTTATAATTTCAGATTAATTTGACAGACATAACGAACACAGGATCCAATAAATAAAAGCTCTGCATTACAAACCTTACTCTTTGACTGCTTTCGTTGACGATGAGACTGCCTTCAACAATGTCCATTCGGCCCATAAAAAGCGCCATGTTACCAAATGTTCTATGGAATTTGTTACTGTACTTTTGACCACGACTAAAATTAATCTCTCGCTAGGTACATATGATACAGAGCCTCACCTCAAGGTGTATTCCTTCACACTCTCTATGGAAAACCTCAGTAGAAGACCAGAGATCAGGAACAAGTATTCAAAACGATGAGTAGATTCGAGTCGTACTTATAATTTCAGACACTTATACGCATTCATACTTATTTTGATATCATACTCATACTACTCATGCTCAAAGTTGGAACTACTCGCTGTATTCATATTTAACAATACGCATGATGTTATTAACTTCGACTCGTCTCTACTTAACATTTACACGAATCACAAAATAAGTATTATTCACATCGTACGAACACTACTATACTCACAAGAAGATTGCTTATATCTTTTCTAGTCGTCTTTGTCTTTCCTTTCTTCTTTGTTCGTATCTGCAACAACAACCAAGGCTGAAAGCCACTCGAAATTTCAAAATTTATGAATCAAAATGAGTAGACGTATAAATCAAACACATTTCGAATGTTGTGAGTTTGATGTCAACGTTGTACTCGTACTCATTGCTACTTATACTTATAAATCAATTTTGCAGCGAGTACGAATGAATCAGAGTAGTTGTGGGTTTGATGTCCACGTTGTACTCATACTCATTACTACTTATACTTATAAATCAATTTTGCAGTGGGTACGAATGAATCAGAGTAGTTGAATTTCAATTTTGTTGATTCACTCATACTCAAAATTGCAGGAGTGCTTATGACTAGCGTAAACACGATTCATTGCTAATCTCTGGTAGGAAACGACTTCCAGATCTTTATCTTATCATCTACTTCGTACGCGACTTTAACGCTGAACAAAGTGCGTAGGCTGCAGGCTCGTTACATCTTTCTCCAAAACATGGCTGCAAGAACTGTACTGAGGTCTAAGTTCTACGATATGTTAAGGCTATGTACGGTTGGCACGCTTCATAAAATAGAATTGAATCAGTCGAATTTAAGGTGGGACATGGTATCAGATACTGTTTTTGGATAAACGTACGCAGCTCACACTCCCTCACGTGAAGAATGGATTGCTGAATCTATTATCCATCACAATGGAATGTGGAATCGGATCTAGAGTATATTTCGATATGATAATACTGACCATTCTACAGATAATCTAACCTGACCAGCATTTTTCAGGCGGACACTTCTACTGTTGAATAAACTGCACGTGTGCCTGACATCGGGGATCTATGTTTCTCGAAATTGATCAGACAGGGTGGCTGAAATATATTGCAACCAACTTCAGGTTGTTATCATTTGTAAACCGCTCATCTGATTGCTGAAAGATTTATTCCTGTGACAATTCATTTTATTATTTACAAGCTTACAAAAGAATTTTGATCTACTGCATTCAGAAAGTTATTCGTGATGGATTGCTTTATATTTGGCTGGAAAATCACAAGTGGCTATCGTTAGAGCCATCCAGCATTTAAATGTGAATAAATCTTTTGTTTCTCGTACAATTGCTCGTTGCCGTGATACTGGCAGTGTTGCATCTCAGAAAGTGGACGAAAAAACGGTAACTACAACAGAAATTATTCGAAAAGTGATGGTCAGATTTGTTCGAAATCCACGCCGCAGTGGTAGAAAAATTGTTCGTGATCTGAACATATCGCGAGAACGGATACAACACATACTGAAAAATAAGCTTGGACTAAAGCCAATAAAGTTCCTGAAATTGGAAGAGCTCACCGATGGACAAAAAAAGTTAGACAGGAAAGAGCCAAGGAGCTTGCACGAAAGTGGCCAGTTACCGAATTTGATTTTCTTCGATGAGAAGCCATTCCAAATTGAGCAGTTTACGAACAAACAAAATGATTGGGTATACTTGCCAAAGAGATCAGCTGAAAATTTACACCTGCGATTTGCCACCAGAACTCAAGCACCTTCGATGGTAATGTTGTGGACCGCCTTAACGGCCGATTGTCGCTCCCCGCTCGTATTCATCGACCGTTGGGTCAAAATAAATGCCGAATATTATCGGATTATGTCTTAAAGACAGTATTGAATTCTGGACAAACAAAAATATCGCATGCTGACCATGAACATTCGATCAGGACTCAGCAACACCGCATTCAGCACGCATCAAGCAAGAATGGCTCAAAAAGGAGGTTCTTTTCTTCATTTCTAGCGCACAATGATGGCCGCCAAAGTTTCCGATTCTCAAGCCGTTGGACTTTTGCGCCTGCGGCCTCACATCACTAAAAAACACCAAAATGTCGATCATCTCATTTCTAGCGCACAATGATGGCCGCCAAAATTTCCGATTGTCAAGCCGTTGGACTTTTGCGCCTGCAAACACCAAAGTGTCGATCATCTCAAGACGGCGCTTCGTAAGGAATGTACCAAAATACCGCAGAGCCACTTTCGTACAGTCGATGATGGCTTTGTTGGCCGTTTGAAGGCCATGATTCGTACCAAAGGTGGCCAATTCGAACAAATCTAAACTGATTCCAAAATTTGATGTTATTTTCAACATTTTTTGCTTTTGAACAATAAAAGTAATAAAAAAGAAAGTTGCATTATATATCTGCCACCCTGTAAGTGATGTAAAAAACTAAGTTGTCACCCTGACTAGAGATTTATAATGACCAATTATGTATGTATAGTGAGCATTGAAAGAAATTGTACACTAACGATGAAATTCCAACAATCACCATGCACAATTTATGTCACTTAAGGAGCGTGCCGAAAAAAAATTTTACAATATTTTGAAAAATTTTTTAATATTTTTTTTGTTCTAATTTCTAAAATTGAAAAATTAAGATTGTTACATTCTGCAAATAAAAATATGTATTTATTAATGTATATTTTATGGCAGTTTCTTTCGACGCTCACTGTATGTAATAATCTTTATGTTTGTAGTATGAATCTCAGAAACCAAATGTAACTTAGTTCCGTGCCACGATAGGCTAGCGCGTGGTATTCTAGTGGGTGGTGCTTAATGCGATTATAGATTAAACTACCTTTTCAGATTATAATTATTTCCATATAATTATTAATTACATGTTGTTCATATCAAAAATAAATAAACCATTGTTGTCTAGTACCAGTTAATTACTATTTACCTGTCACCGTTGTGGTCCATTCGAGAACACGTTCTATTATGTAAATAAAAGACTGTTAGTAAATCGTATCGTTTATTTTAATTAAATTTATTAACGTTTTATGAAATGCGTCATCAAATTGGTAAAATTAATGAAAATTTATTTTGCACTACACTATACGTACTATAGAAAATTAAATACATAATAATTAAAAAACTTTATTATTTAATTTAATAATATTACTAAAATTTAATAAACTTTTTTCTTAAATAAATAATTCTTATTCTAATGCCTTGGGATGCACAATATTTTTTGGTTTTCCCTTTGGTGCGTATACATACAAATCTGCGGGATTTTCTACTTGCGAACATGCGACGTAAAGCTGTCCATGTGAGAAACATGGACTGTTTAGATTAAGTCCACAAACTTGATAGGACTGAGCATTGCAAATGCTAACCGAATAGGAAATTGCATGCAACTCCGATGTGGTCATAGGAATACGTGGCAACAATACATCAGTTCCCTTAAACTTTCCAGTTATAATGTGCGCTTTGATAAGATTGCTCACCATTTTTTTTTACTATTAGTCGAGTGTCATTACAAAACGTCGTGGAGGATGAATATTTCTAAGTAAAATAATGAGAACATCATTTTTTAACTGTAGGCCATGTGGTGGAAAGCCTGATAAATCTAACGAATTTAAAAATTCGTCTGAATCATTGACGACGTCCTCAATATTTGAAACCGAGTCGATCGATTTATAAGTTCTTAGATTCCCATCGATCTTGTTGAGAATATTGCTGTGGATGGAATTAAAGTTATTATTTTTGAATGCTGGTAACACACGTTCAGAAAACCATGGATATTTTTAAATTTTTCACGATATGGGGAATATACAATTATTAATTCTTCTTTGATGGTAGTCATTCTGCAAAAGTCTGATGGAAATTTTATATACTTTGTTGTAGGATCCATTGGAATTTCTCCATTATCTAAATCAAGCAATTGTTTGGAAAAAGTTGAAGCTGAAGCATCACGTTGCAACTGAAAACACATATTAGTAGTTAATTTTAGAATGTGAATATGTCGCCAAAGTTATTATGATTTAGACATACATTTAGCTCATTGATCCCAAAAATGGGATTCTAGCAGTTACATTTTAGTCGTCTATAAACACTTAAACAAAAACACATAAGGATATACAAATTTTTGTAATTACTTCACGTGAGAGGCACCACCTTACTATAGCTATAATAAAAAATTGGGACTTTGTTATCGTTTTCTAGATAGGCAGATTTTAATAACTAGTTCATATGGGCGTGCCACGCCCACTTTTGTTGAACTCCCTATTTTTGTCCAAAATATTTATATTTAAACAAAGCTACTTGTAAAAAATTTGGGGACTCTAGCTTTTACAGTTCTTCCTATATACAGATTTTCGTATTTACTTTATATGGAAGTGCCACACCCACTGTGCTAGTTCGCCCATTTTGGTTCAAAATATTATATTGAGACTGTAGTTACTTGTACAAATTTGAGGTATCTTGCTGTTATAATTTTTCCAATATACCCATTTTATTATCTGACAATAGCAGGTAATGTTGCATATGTGGGCGTGGCACCTAGCTCATTGGAAATATCAAAATAAAAAGTAACCTATACCTCCTTTCAGACATACAGGAAGATACTGTGAAAATTTCAAGAAAACCGTTACATCGTTTAGTAGTCTATAACTTTCATACGTACATACAAACAAACAAACACACATTCATTTTTCTATATAAGGATAATAAATCAGACGAAAGTTTGTGAAACTTGTGTCATTTGAAACTTTTATTATAAAAAATTGCTAGATCAACAAAAAAAATTAAATATTTGCTAGACTATGGATGAATAATCATCAAACTATCTGGGTAGGCTTGACTATGGGCCTGATGCTAAATGAAATACAAAAATTCTTTGCTATGTTGAGTATGACCTAAGGACTACACTCGATGTCTATTATCGTCAATATTTTTGTTTGGTAGTCTTGCAAATACCAACACTCTGCCTCAGTGTTGCATATGGAGTATCCCAAGAAATCTAGAGACCGTATGATTGTCTTTGTTATTGCATGATACAGTAAACTTTTTAACAAAATTATAGAAAAAAATTAAACAATGCGGACATAAATTAATGGACAAAAACAGACGCAAAAAAATAGCGGACAAGAGGTCAAAATAAAGGACTATCCTCCTATAATAATGGACGGATGGTCGACGTGCTCATACCTCACAGATGTACATATCATTATGAATTTTGAATATAATTATAATGAGTGGGTTAAACATAAAAATTCAATATCCTCATCCGAGATAGCTTGGGATTAAGAATAAACGCATAGATACTTAGCTCTCCTAAAGTAAAAATTTGGTTGCCACATATCGTCAGGTAAAAAGCATCAATACCCGTTTTATTAGGTGTGACACATAAGCCACAAGATGGGCACCATTTAAAGTTTAGAGCCTGATTAGAGAGTGCGTACCGATTGAAGCCTGAACACCATAATGGCTAGATCATCTACACAAAAATAGACTTTAAAACCACGCCTCTGCAGATCTTTTAACAGGTCCTCTACTACTGTATACCACCTTGTGGTATGCTTCTATGCCATACGAACCTCGCCTAGAGAGACATTAGTTATTATGTTCGATAAAATTGCATTTTTTAAAGGCCAAATGGACACTGAAGGCAGTTTCATCGCAAACGAAAGTAATCAAAGAGTAAAGCTTGAAAGCCAAAGTTTTTTCAACGTTGCCCACTAGAGTTTAGTACACTCTTTGTGGACAGCCACCTAGTGAAGGCAAACTGGCAAATAACCACCTGATTAGATAAAAAATCCAATGTTAATGCAATTGAAATAATGAGAAAAAAGAAATTATGAAAAGCTTACAGTTTGTGACAATCCTATGAACAGAACGTTAACAGAACTAAAAAGAAATTTGTATAAAAAACGCTGAATAAACCCTTTTTGCTGTTCCTTGTGTTATGTTAGGACTCTAAATATTCACTTCTTTATTGGATCTTGTGTCCGTTATGTCTGTCAATGTAACTTTCAACTGGTTAAATGACCATAAGAAAGTTACAATTCTCACTGACTCGATTTTGAATATCTTAATCAAGAATAAAAAAATTTTTTAATATTTTTTCATAGCCAAAGTTCCACGTACTCAACTTATTCGTTTGGAAAACTCATGTTTAAACATCGGACTACAGAATAATTTGTAATTTTGAGGTAAATGTTGTGTGATGCAATATTAAAATCGTTTTGCATATTCCACACATCATAAATACAAAACTTTTTTTAGTTTTTTGTATGCAGTCAAAATGTCTCTGTGACACTAGTTGGAGGTGTCATGGTGTTCTAGTGCAAAGTAAAAACTGTTGAATATTCATTATTACCTTGAATTGTTTGCAGTATGAACAAAAATATTTAATTTTTTGTTTATTTTTCTAAGAAATATAAAATAATGAAATTAAGCAATAAATGCTGCTGTAACAATAAACTTAAATAGAAAAACCATGTCAATGATATTAATTGCAGTAAATAAGCATGTCGGAGAAGATTGTCAGCGTTTAAAACTACATCGATTGTAGTTTGGAATAATTTTCACTATTTTTAACCTCTAGTTTTTTCAAACAAAGTACTTGGGTATCCATTCTGGACTCCCAACGTCCTGGACATGGGGAACATGTAGAAAACAGAGATCAGCAGCAAGTATTCAAACGATGAGTAGGTTCGAATCATACTTTATAATTTCAGATTAATTTTGACAGACATAACGAACACACGGATCCAATAATTAAAAACTCTGCATTACAAACCTTTACTCTTTGACTTCTATCATTGACGATGAGACTGCCTTCAACAATGTCCATTCGTCCCATAAAAAGCGCAATGTTACCACACGTTCTATGGAATTCGTTACTGTACTTTTGACCAGGACTCTCATAATTTATATCTCTCTACACGTAGGTTACATATGATACAGATCCTACACCTCAAGGTGTATTCCTTCACACTCTCTATGGAAAACCTCAGTAGAAGACCGAGAGATCAGAACAAGTATTCAAACGATGTAGTAGATTCGAGTCGTACTTATAATTTCAGACACTTATACGCATTCATACTTATTTTGATATCATACTCATACTACTCCTGCTCAAAGTTGGAACTACTCGTTGTATTCATATTTAACAATACGCATGATGTTATTAACTTCGACTCGTCTCTACTTAACATTTACACGAATCACAAAATTAATATTATTCACATCGTACGAACACTACTATACTCACAAGAAGATTACTTATATGCTTTGCTAGTCGTCTTTGTCTTTCCTTTCTTCTTTGTTCGTATCTGCAACAACAACCAAGGCTGAAAGCCACTCGAAATTTCAAAATTTATGAATCAAAATGAGTAGACGTATAAATCAAACACATTTCGAATGTTGTGAGTTTGATGTCAACGTTGTACTCGTACTCATTGCTACTTATACTTATAAATCAATTTTGCAGCGAGTACGAATGAATCAGAGTAGTTGTGGGTTTGATGTCCACGTTGTACTCATACTTATTACTACTTATACTTATAAATCAATTTTGCAGTGGGTACGAATGAATCAGAGTAGTTGAATTTCAATTTTGTTGATTCACTCATACTCAAAATTGCAGGAGTGCTTATGACTAGCGTAAAAACGATTCATTGCTAATCTCTGGTAGGAAACGACTTCCAGATCTTTATCTTATCATCTACTTCGTACGCGACTTTAACGCTGAACAAAGTGCGTAGGCTGCAGGCTCGTTACATCTTTCTCCAAAACATGGCTGCAAGAACTGTACTGAGGTCTAAGTTCTACGATATGTTAAGGCTATGTACGGTTGGCACGCTTCATAAAATAGAATTGAATCAGTCGAATTTAAGGTGGGACATGGTATCAGATACTGTTTTTGGATAAACGTACGCAGCTCACACTCCCTCACGGGAAGAATGGATTGCTAAATCTGTTATCCATCACAATGGAATGTGGAATCGGATCTAGAGTATATTTCGATATGATAACACTGACCATTCTACAGATAATCTAACCTGACCAGCATTTTTCAGGCGGACAATTCTACTATTGAATAAACTGCACGTGTGCCTGACATCGGGGATCTATGTTTCACGGAATTGATCATACAGGGTGGCTGAAATATATTGCAACCAACTTCAGGTTGTTATCATTTGTAAACCGCTCATCTGATTGCTGAAAGATTTATTCCTGTGACAATTCATTTTATTATTTACAAGCTTACAAAAGCATTTTGATCTACTGCCTTCAGAAAGTTATTCGTGAGGATTGCTTTATATTGGCTGGAAAATCACAAGTGGCTATCGTTAGAGCCATCCAGCATTTAAATGTGAATAAATCTTTTGTTTCTCGTACAATTGCTCGTTGCCGTGATACTGGCAGTGTTGCATCTCAGAAAGTGGACGAAAAAACGGTAACTACAACAGAAATTATTCGAAAAGTGATGGTCAGATTTGTTCGAAATCCACGCCGCAGTGGTAGAAAAATTGTTCGTGATCTGAACATATCGCGAGAACGGATACAACACATACTGAAAAATAAGCTTGGACTAAAGCTAATAAAGTTCCAGAAATTGGAAGAGCTCACCGTTGGACAAAAAAAAGTTAGACAGGAAAGAGCCAAGGAGATTGCACGAAAGTGGCTAGTTACCGAATTTGATTTTCTTCGATGAGAAGCCATTCCAAATTGAGCAGTTTACGTATACAAACAAAATGATTGGGTTTACTTGCCAAAGAGATCAGCTGAAAATTTACACCTGCGATTTGCCACCAGAACCCAAGCACCTTCGATGGTAATGTTGTGGACCGCCTTAACGGCCGATTGTCGCTCCCCGCTCGTATTCATCGACCGTTGGGTCAAAATAAATGCCGAATATTATCGAATTATGTCTTAAAGACAGTATTGAATTCTGGACAAACAAAAATATCGCATGCTGACCATGAACATTCGAACAGCACTCAGCAACACCGCACTCAGCACGCATCAAGCAAGAATGGCTCAAAAAGGTGGTTTCTTTCTTCATTTCTAGCGCACAATGGCCGCCAAAATTTCCGATTCTCAAGCCGTTGGACTTTTGCGCCTGCGGCATCACTAAAAAACACCAAAGTGTCGATCATATCAAGACGGCGCTTCGCAAGGAATGTACCAAAATACCGCAGAGCCACTTTCGTACAGTCTATGATGGCTTTGTTGGCCGTTTGAAGGCCATGATTCGTACTAAAGGTGGCCAATTCGAACAAATCTAAACTGATTCCAAAATTTGATGTTATTTTCAACATTTTTTATTTTTGAACAATAAAAGTAATAAAAAAGAAAGTTGCATTATATATCTGCCACCCTGTAAGTGATGTAAAAAACTAACCTGTCAACCTGACTAGAGATTTATAATGACCAATTATGTATGTATAGTGAGCATTGAAAGAAATTGTACACTAACGATGAAATTCCAACAATCACCATGCACCAATTTAGTACTACTTAAGGAGCGTGCCCGAAAAAATTTTACAATATTTTGAAAAATTTTTTTAATATTTTTTTTTGTTCTAATTTCTAAAATTGAAAAATTAAGATTGTTACATTCTGCAAATAAAAATATTTGTAATTTATTAATGTATATTTTTTATAGGCAGTTTCTTTCGACGCTCACTGTATGTAATAATCTTTTATGTTTGTAGTATGAATCTCAGAAACCAAATGTAACTTAGTTCCGTGCCACGATAGGCTAGCGCGTGGTATTCTAGTGGGTGGTGCTTAATGCGATTATAGATTAAACTACCTTTTCAGATTATAATTATTTCCATATAATTATTAATTACATTGTTGTTCATATCAAAAATAAATAAACCATTGTTGTCTAGTACAAGTTTAATTACTATTTACCTGTCACCGTTGTGGTCCATTCGAGAACACGTTCTATTATGTAAATAAAAGACTGTTAGTAAATCGTATCGTTTATTTTAATTAAATTTATTAACGTTTTATGAAATGCGTCATCAAATTGGTAAAATTAATGGAAATTTATTTTGCACTTACTAATACCCGGTGTGCTTCGCTAAGCCCTATAGAAATTAAATACATAATAATTAAAAAATTTATTTATTTAATAATTAATTACTAAAATTTAATATAAACTTTTTTCTTAAATAAATAATTCTTATTCTAATGCCTTGGGATACACAATATTTTTTGGTTTTCCCTCTGGTGCGTATACATACAAATCTGCGGGATTTTCTACTTGCGAACATGCGACGTAAAGTTGTCCATGTGAGAAATATGGACTTTCTAGATTAAGTCCACAAACTTGATAGGACTGAGCTTGAGCTTTACTAATCGTCATTGCAAATGCTAACCGAATAGGAAATTGCATGCAACTCCGATGTGGTCATAGGAATACGTGGCAACAATACATCAGTTCCCTTAAACTTTCCAGTTATAATGTGCGCCTTGATAAGATTGCTCACCATTTTTTTTTTACTATTAGTCGAGTGTCATTACAAAACGTCGTGGAGGATGAATATTTCTAAGTAAAATAATGAGAACATCATTTTTTAACTGTAGGCCATGTGGTGGAAAGCCTGATAAATCTAACGAATTTAAAAATTCGTCTGAATAATTGACGACGTCCTCAATATTTGAAACCGAGTCGATCGATTTATAAGTTCTTAGATTCCCATCGATCTTGTTGAGAATATTGCTGTGGATGGAATTAAAGTTAATATTTTTGAATGCTGGTAACACACGTTCAGAAAACCATTGGATATTTTTAAACTTTTTCACGATATTGGGAAATATACAATTATTAATTCTTCTTTTGATGGTGGTCATTCTGCAAAAGTCTGATGGAAATTTTATATACTTTGTTGTAGGATCCATTGGAATTTCTAGCATTACCTAAATCAAGCAATTGTTTTGAAAAAGTTGAAGCTGAAGCATCACGTTGCAACTGAAAACACATATTAGTAGTTAATTTTAGAATGTGAATATGTCGCCAAAGTTATTATGATTTTAGACATACATTTAGCTCATTGATCCCAAAAAATGGGATTCTAGCAGTTACATTTTTAGTCGTCTATAAACACTTAAACAAAAACACATAAGGATATACAAATTTTTGTAATTACTTCACGTGAGAGGCACCACCTTACTATAGCTATAATAAAAAATTGGGGACTTTGTTATCGTTTTCTAGATAGGCAGATTTTAATAACTAGTTCATATGGGTCGTGCCACGCCCAACTTTTGTTGAACTCCCTATTTTTGTCCAAAATATTTATATTTAAACAAAAGCTACTTGTAAAAAATTTGGGGACTCTAGCTTTTACAAGTTCTTCCTATATACAGATTTTCGTATTTACTTTATATTGGAAGTGCCACACCCACTGTTGCTAGTTCGCCCATTTTGGTTCAAAATATTTATATTGAGACTGTAGTTACTTGTACAAAATTTGAGGTATCTTGCTGTTATAATTTTTCCAATATACCCATTTTATTATCTGACAATAGCAGGTAATGTTGCATATGTGGGCGTGGCACCTAGCTCATTTGAAATATCAAAATAAAAAGTAACCTATACCTCCTTTCAGACATACAGGAAGATACTGTGAAAATTTCAAGAAAACCGTTACATCAGTTTAGTCGTCTATAACGTTCAAACGTACATACAAACAAACAAACACACATTCATTTTTCTATATAAGGATAATAAATCAGACGAAAGTTTGTGAAACTTGTGTCATTTGAAACTTTTATTAAAAAAATTGCTAGATCAACAAAAAAAATTAAATATTTGCTAGACTATGGATGAATAATTCATCAAACTATCTGGAGTAGGCATTGACTATGGGCCTGATGGCTAAATGAAATACAAAAATTCTTTGCTATGTTGAGTATGACCTAAGGACTACACTCGATGTCTATTATCGTCTAATATTTTTGTTTGGTAGTCTTGCAAATACCAACCTCTGCCTCAGTGTTGCATATTGGAGTATCCCAAGAAATCTAGAGACCGTATGATTGTCTTTGTTATTGCATGATACAGTAAACTCTATAACAATATCATAGTGTTCTCTAGAATCTGAAATTACTAAGGCGTTTTGCACTTAACCCATTAGCGCCTGGACCCCAGAATCCGTGGTCCAATTTCGGTGAAATTGGGCACAAATAGTTTTTGCAGTATTTGCATTAATATGAATATTTATATTTTTTTTTTTTTAAGTGTCGTGGGGGCCTCTGAAGGACTTGGGTATTTTTCTACCCATTTCGGCATACGTATGTTCTAAAATACAATTTTTTTCTCTTTGTTATATGGTGGCTAAACAACATAGCTAAACTATTTTTGAGAGTTTTATTGAAAATAACACGTTTGTGTCAATAATAATCTTGACAAGGACGATAAATTTGCCAAAATTACTTCATTGAACAATGCATTGAATAAAAAATTCATGCTATTTGGCATATTTTCTCATAGTCTTTCTGTGGATGAACAGATGATCGCATATTATGGTCGCCTTTTAGCTACTAATACTGGGTGTCGGCTTCTATGACAGTATATCGTTATTCCTTTATCAATTAAACTGGCTCTTCTGCTAAAAATAATGCTGACTACGGCCTTGGAGGAAATGTGGTACTACGGCTATTAGAGAATATTTCAGATCCAAGCCAATATAATGCTACATTAGACAAGCCATAATATGATATGGACTTTATCTCTTAAAGGATATTTTCCAACAGGTACTGTTCGAGATGAAGGTAGCAATCATGCATTGCTGGATGATATTAAATTGACGAAAAAATTAACGTCGAGGTTAATCAGATTTTTGCTTTGACAAACAACAATATTATCGCAGTTCTCTAGAACGATAATTCGGAATTTATTATCGTGGTATACCTACAAATGTATATTTTAAGTCTATCCTGAAGGTGGCTGACTGTGATGTCTAAATTTTTGGGTGTCATAGCCGATGTGCAAACCCAATAGATATGACCGTGAAACATCGCATAATGGCTGTCGTTGAACAGCCATACTCAATACATGCATATAATCAGCGTGTGGGTGAAGTTGACTTCTTTGATAATGACGTCAACAATTATCGCATGCAAGTCCACGGAAAGAAGTGGTATTTTCCATTACTCAGTAACGCTATTGACGCAGCTAGGATAACAACATGGAAACTACAATGCTTGTGCAGGGGATGTGAAGTTTTGCCACCTATGAGCCAACTGGATTTTTGGATTAGCATTGGTAAAAATTCGTGAGATTCGCCGAGATAGAAAAGTTGTCACAAATGCGTAGCAAATGGTAAAACACACTGACGAATTTGACCACATGATAGATAAAATTGAAAAACGCTGTCGCTGTGAGCAATGTGGGGGGAAAACAGAGTATGTTTGCAGCAAATACGCTTTGAATGTACATCTAAGGAATTCTTTTGCACAATTTCATGCTGGAACTACCAAAAATACAAAAAAATTAAAGAATATTTTGATTTGAAATTTCTATTTGAAATAAATTTTCAAAAGTTTTATGAAATATATTTATTTTTTATATATACATTTTATATATATATATTTTATATATATATATTTTATACCCATGTTATTTAATCGAACCTGTATCTTAGGTAAGTAGTACCAATTCAAGTGAAAGTATTTTTATCGGGTAGAAGATATATTATATTACATTGGATTTAAAGGTTTTTCTGAGAATATCATTAGTACATCTTCCGCAGAAGTTCTTTCTACAAAATTTTGATTTTGAAAAATTTGTGATTTTTGACCTTTTTTCTGTCATCCAAAATATGTGAATATCATTCCTTACTAATTTCTTTTAAACCGTTCTATGTGTTCTTTTTTCGTTATTAATTCATTCTTAGGGCTCTCGTTTAGTTGAGTCAAGACAGAATTTTTAAAAAAACTTCTTCCTTTAGGTATTTTTCTACCCATTCAGCGCTAAAGCCAAATATTACTCTGTTAAGGGCAAATTTTGCTCTGTTATTGCAAAATGTGGTGCTGCTAAAATGTTTGTCTTGCATTTTGGGTTTCCAAATTCGAATATATGCGCACACATGAACCACTTTCACTAAACCAAGCATGATTTTTTGAATTTTTAAGTAGTTTTTTTATAGTTTGGTATATTCTGTGGTGTTAAGTTCATTATTTGCAAATTTTTGCTTTGTATTATATTATTAATGGCATTAAAGCCTTAAAGTAAATGCTTTTTAAGTGGCTACGAAACTAATAAATTATGAGTACAACTTTCTATAAAAAATACTTTTTTTGGTTTATTGTTTCAAAAAATTTTATTGTCTTTTGCAAAATATTCTGGGGCCTTGAAAAGGGCCGTTAGTTTTTATAAATATATACAGTGGGGTACACAAATGAATACATGTTTGTAATCTAAGCAACTTTAATTGCACAAAAATAAAAATGATAAAGCAATTCTAAAAATTTGTTTCGTTTTTTATTTAGTATTTAGTACTTAACAAAATAATATAAAATTCAAAACAATAATCATCAAATTCTAAGCAAGAAAACAATCAAGAGGAAAATAACCCGGATGTACTCAATTTTACACCATTCCAAAATTTTACGGAACATGAATATTTATAATATTTAATCCAAACTTGGCAGGTTCTCCACCAAATTTTCTTTCATTTCTTTAGGAACATATTTCCATTCCTGATGAATCCGTTTCCAAAGCTCATAAAAATTGGTTGGGACTGACCGGTACTGTCCCAACTTTCTTTTCACGATTGACCACAAATTCTCAATCGGGTTGAGGTCGAAACGTTGTGCTGGCCACTACACTAGTAGGAAATTTTGTTCACTAAGCCTTTCCTTAATGACTTTGGAGGTGTGTTTGGGGTCGCCATCCTGCTGGAAAAGTACTTCTTGCGCAGGATAGACACTCTTGTCGACAAAATCGAAAAGATAGGATCTGCAAAGTTCTCAAATAACCTTCTATTTTTCATAACATTATTGATTCTTTACAGTGGTCCGCGGCTACATGTTGGCAAAGCAATCCCATACCATGACATATCCTCAACCGTGTTTGAGCATTTTCTTAACATGGTGTCTTCGAATTACTTACCATTAGACTAAAAACGGTTGAATTTTTGTTCGTCTGACCAAATCACATGTTTTCAGTCATCCCCTGTCCAATTTAAGCCGAATTCCAATATCTTGAAAAACTTTACTTGCCGTCCATAGACTAACGGTTTTCCCGATTGCCCTTTTCATTTTTATTACCATTAGACGAGCATCAGCATTAGTCAGTGATTTTCTACGAACTCTGACTTGAGGCTTGGGAACAACAGAACAAGGTTTTTGGACTCTGATGACTACTGACAGACTAACTCCAAGTTTTTTTGAAGTTTCCCTGGTAGAATAGCAGTCAAAACTACAATACTATTTTCAGTGGCTTTCGAGAGTTTCTTCAGTTTTTAATAGAAATTCATTTTTGTACGATAAGTTTCAAAAAATATTCACTCAACGAGATTAAGTAATTAATATCACAGCCCTATAATTTTGTTTTTTTTTTTTGCAAATAATGAAGTTCCAGGTGTTTTCGAAGGCATTTTGTGCGCTGATCACGAAGATGGGTTCAAAAACTTTTCATTACGTCATACATTTATACACATTTTATTCATATGTTTTTAAAAGTTGTATTGGTTTTCGTGCTTTCAAATTGTGAAATGAAAAAAATTTTTATATGTGTCCATATGTTTTTCAAAAGTTGTGTTGTTTTCATGCTATCAAATTATTTGAATGCGAATAAAATACATATGGAATACGAAAAACACAATACAGCATAGCTTTGAGCATTCACAAACAAATATATTCAATACAACATACACGATACAAAGTCGTGTGAATTGCCCAATTTTCTTAAAAAAGTTAAAGTAGTGTAAAAACATGAAAAAAATTTCGGTTTCATTATTGCAAACTTACCATAAAATGCTGAAGTGCAAAATTGAGTACATGCCAGTTGGATATGCTTTGTTTATTTTGTTCTTAGAGCTTGATGCTTTCGATTTTAAATTTTATTTTATTTTGTCAATCACTAAATGCTAAATAAATGACCAAACAACTTTTGAAGTTTTTTTATTACTTTTAGTTTAAACATGTACTCATTTGTGCTCCCCACACTATAAGACTTAACATCCATTGATTGCTTTCCCAGTAGCATATGCATAAACAGCAGTTACTTACTCCTTTGATGACGGAAACCCTAAAAAAATAACATTATACACAATTATTATAATTTATTAATTAAATGAATTGAAAAAAACATAAAAATTAAATATTGCATTTTGTTCTAAATATGGTTAAGAATTGCTGACTTCACGGATCGACAAAATTTGCTATATACACTCACATAACAAATACTGCATCAGGCTGGGAGAGGGGTCCGTCAGAAATCGCAAGCGAAAGCAAATTATAGGTCCCGCCGCTTCCGCATAAAATTGACACACACAACATAAGTGGTGTGAGAAACTGCGGGCTTCTTGGGGACGATTGCTGTAGACTGTCTAATGGTGAAGGTATAGCACTGGCCATTTTATAGTCACTAGCAGCAGGCTCGTTTCCTTACCGTTCGCATCTTCCCTCTCTCTTTCTACCTTTCCTAAAAAACCTTCACTATGCACTGCATGAGTAGGGGTCACCCCCTGAGTGTTGGTTTTATAAAAAAAAAAAAAAATAGATTTGTTACAATTGATTTTGTTGCAGTATCATCAATTTTTTAAAATTTTGAAAGGGCTTTGTATTGCAGTTTAAACACATTGTATCATTAAGTTTGTGTTTTTGTAATGCATTGGTAACACTAGAGAAACGTTAACAGCGCTTCGCTGGCACATGGTTTATGCTGGCTTTGAGGTCCCAAAACCAAAAGTCCTATAATGTCATATCACAGTATGTATATGTTCACATTAACCTAAAATGAGGTCTCAAAAATATTTTTTAAATCTTTCTCGTTCTTTGAACGGGAAAAACTGTTCTTTGAACTGTTCTTTGAACTTTTCTGACAAATTTATTGATTGCTAAACTTTTTCCATCTTATCTAAACCGAAGGCTCTTTGCTTTTCTTGAGTATTTTTTCATCTTCCTTACACTCTTCTGCGTGAACACTAACAATTGTTCTTTAAATCACGATTATTCTCTTCACACGCTAGGCGTCTTCACACCAAACTGACTGAATTTTTTTAGACTCGTTGCCAGCAGTTGATGCTGGTGAAGCTATTGTTGTTGAAGGAATATTAACAATGAAATCAAAGTTATTTGTTAAATATTTTTATATTCCACATCCAGCACTTTATAGATATTAGAAAAAAAATAATACTTGCCATTAAAAGAAAAATTTGTTTGTGATGAATTTTTCATATTCTTATAACCAAAGAATTTCATTACATTGATTGCTACATACGGAAATTGTAAAATTGTTAAATTCTAACATGTGAGCGCCTTGATTCACACCACAATATCCCTGTTTATTATTCTAAACTGTTGAAGAGAAGTAGTGTGAGGCAGGAGTGCTGCGGCACGAACAGAGAAAGGAAAAGTCATACCAAATTACACAAAAAACTCTTGGCAGCCCATATATTTAAGCAAATTTTGTCACTTATTGTCCGTTTTCCCTTTCATACTCATTACCATATGTGATAGTATTTCATCAAGATTATGTTGATGGATGACTTTCGACATGACAATCAAACCATACTACAACAATGGTAAAAACTTCCTCCAACAGCTTACAACGGCTTTAAAACGGCTTATATTATGCAGGACTTATACGAATGTGTAGAATTTCTCTCTTCATAGTCACCTAAATTTAAATTTAAATAGAACAAAATCTGTGTGAAATATTGTTTGAAATATATACTAAAGCCATTATGTATTGTTGCGAAAATGGAAACCGTGTAACATAAGGAGTGCGCACAAAAAAACTGCGCTTACACTTTTCGTTATAGAAATAAAACTAATAGGCGAATTTTCTTCGTTTATATTTCAATTAAAGTCAAAAATATTTGAATTTGAATGTTTGTGTATAAAATTTTCTTCTCCCAAAAGTCTCAGAGCATCCAACTTTTTGAGCCACTTTTCTTCCAGACATTTTAGGTTGTTTTAGAAAAATCCGTATTATTTTACTTGCTTTGTTTTGGTCGGCAAATGCTTTTTTTCTTCCACTTCCACGCTTTCTCTCAATACTTTAAAGACTCCTTATATTGTTTTATTCTTACCTTAGAAACTGTTTTTTGGTTAACATTGCGAGCCTAGCAATTGTTTTTTGTAAACGGCGCGGTTTTTCATTGAAAATTTCAATTATTTCTTTACGGCATTCTTGTTGGGTGCCCATTTTCAAAAAACAAATTTTGCTATTGCAATGAAATTTAGCACATAGATTTTGAAACAGATGACTAATAAAAACAATGTAACGGTATTCAATTTTTTCAATTATGATAAAAAGCTATAAGCTTAAAAGTAGGCCCATTTTTTGTGCACCCTCCATTAGTTTAACATTAAAATGACAATCAAAAGCAGCAAAAACAAAAACTATGAGTATGAAAGAAAATGTTCCAGACAAATAAACGAAAACGCAACAACAAATAATGCAAATAAAATATACCAAGAACAATAAAACTTCGAGTGTTTTCGAGAAGGCGAAATCATGAACATTAGGCTTCAAGAACATTGATCAGACTGGGTATATAAAAAAAGCAAGACAAAAACGCAATCAGACTTGCGTGAAGACGCGTTGTGTGTGAAGAGAACAGTCGTGGTTTGAAGATCTCTGATGTGCAGATCTATCGAACAAGTGTTTTTGTTTGCTGAAAGGGTGTAAACAAAAAAGAATAACGAACTAGCCAATTATTGTTGAATACATCAAGTTGGATACAGTGGCACACAAAAATTTTACGAACAATAAAGATTTTAATTGAAACTAAAGAACAATAATATATATTATTTCTAAAGCACTTTTTTTGTTGGTTGCAAATATCTCCCATACCACAGCATCAGATTTAATGAACGATATCTCATTTTAAAGCTTATATCTAACACTAATGGCGAAAAATAATTAGAAATTGAAAAATTAATATTTTCATTGATTAAAATTATATTTTATATAGAACAGCATAATAATATTATTGTCGTTGTGATTATATGTTTTTGTTCAAGTGTGGTAATACAGGGTCTATATAATGTAGCATGTATTTAAATTCTTTTCTGGCAATACCGGTATTTACTATAATGCCGTTTATTACTAAGTCAGTGATATATAATACTCATATTAAGTTGTAAAAAGCCATTTTGGCAATACTTTGCAGTAGTTGTTTTAAATCAAGTGCGATAAACAGGGTCGCTTAATTATAATGCTATTCCACATAATAATATATAAAGTTGTAAAAGCCATTTTAGTAATGTCGTTATTGTCATGGTATTGTTTGTTTTATGAAGTGTAGTAATACGGGTTTATAAATGGTAACAGGCTAATCGTGACAAATTTGGGAGAGCACATCATATCGGCAAAAATTATTCATACCGATAAAACTGTATTCCTATCCCGAATCAACCTTCTGATCCAACTGTGCCTTTCCGAATGACACGAAAACAATTCCCTGTGAAAGTCGCTTTTGCTACGATGATAAACAAAGCACAAGGTCAAACCCTTCAAAAGGTAGGATTGTATTTACCAGAACCGGTCTTTTCATATGGGCAGTTATAAGTGGCTTTTTTTCTTTATTTTCATTTAATGTTACAAAAATGACAACTAACTTTGCGAAATATTCACACGGGTCATCTAGTTTATTTTTATTTTGTTTGCATTCAACAAACTTAAACTTAAAACGTTATTAATAAGGTAAAAACGTAACAGTATCTATTGCACATACATAATATACGTAATTGGACCTAATTTGTCACTCCACTTATGTAATTTTATACATGAGCGGCGGAACCTACAGCTAAAAGTTCACTCCGAACGACAGATATTTATTTATTTTTCAGTGCAATTTTATTTACTCGGAGAAATGTGGTGTTTAATGGAGATGTATGACCTTGGATTTGAACTGACAACACTCTACTTTCTAGACAACCACAAGTGCTAGACAACCGACTCCATGCTGCGTCGAAACTAATGGTAATCGAAAGTGTCAACGTGTCCGTATAGGACGCATGATGTCAAACCGATCGTTTTTGACCGACTTCACAATATGTATCCAAGCGTTGTCATGAAGGGAACTTACTTCCTGGTATTTAATTACATATTTAGAGCATTTTTTTGGTCAATGCTCGCCTCAGTAGAATTAATTGTTCTTTGTATAGATCTTCCGTTATATTCATGCCTAGTTTGGGTAGCACTTCTGATCCCATCAAATATTGAACAAATATTTCTCACGTTGTCTAATGTCAAATGTTGCCTTTTCTACTGTTTGAAAGATTTTCCTCCGTAAAAAAATGTATGCTGTTCCACGTAAAAATAAAAAAATTTTGCGAATTGGTTTTTCAAATGACAACGTGTTTTAAGCACAATATCTACACCAAAATGAGAATTTCATTGTAAAAGTTATTTTAAATAAAATTCGGATTTCTTCGTCCTTAAAAAACAGTTCCTCTGCCGTTTACACGTTAATAACAAAAAAAAAAAAAATGGTCAAAAGCATTTTTAATATTCTTTAATTATTTCATATCGTTTTCATTTTCCTTTTCTTGAAACTGCTATAATTATGGCTTTCTTTGTGTTTCAAGGATAATAACAAAAGTTTTAGAAAGCAGAGATTGTGATTAGTTATCGATTTTTCTACTTCTTTTCATTACGTTGAAGGCTGTTGAATATTATAGTGTGTCTATCATACGTAAAGAACGAATACGTTAAATACTATGATAATTGGGAAAAAATTAAAAGTCATTGCAAAATTTCAAATTAAAGTTTAGGTTACAGTTAAACGAACAAATAAAGATTATTCCTCGAATCCATATATATTGTTACAAAAATGGAATAAGCACTGAGGCCAGCTGTAAACAATAGAAAAGTAATTGTGTTCAATTACGACAATGTCACTTTAGATATATTAAGAGTAACCCACTGGTATAAAACTCTTCAGTTTGGATAACCAACTGGCTTCTTACAGCTCTTATGTTGGCGGGACATACAGTTTAAGGTCGACTCTGAAAGCTATGTTTTTGTAAAACACTTCATCATAATTTTATTTAATCTCAGAGTTTTTGACTAGAAATTCCTTGAAAGGTAGTCGCCGTAACATATTTCGTTATATTCGAGATCTGATCTAATCTTTTGTTTTAACCATGGCCTCACGTTTAATGAGGCATCACACTAATAGTTGACAATGAGAGTAAATTGCCATGAAAAGCTTTTCAAAAAAAAATCTGTCGTTCGGAGTCGACTTTAAAAACTGTAGGTCCCACCACCCATGTATAAAATTAACGCCCACCTCACGAATGGTGCGAAAAGCTAGGACGTTGTACAATGGGTCATTTCGACCTCCGGGTACTGTACTTGACACAGTTGACAAATACACGTCCTCTAACCTAACCTACATTCCGGTCCTTCAGCGTCTATTTTCAGACTTCTCGACAGCACACAGGAGATGAATAATACAACCGAACTCTATTCATTCATTGGCTTGTGTTTTACTGTTCTATCGCTATTATAACGGATCTTGCTCGAGCGAAATAATAGCACTTGTTCCCGAAAAACATGTACTCCTACATAACACTCGCCTTTCTCGGCGAGCACATCGATTGGCCAGCGGATCGCACACTGCATTACGGACAAAATTCGTTCTTTAGTCGGACTATTTATATGTGGAATTCCCGTCGTGCGGATGTTGTAATTTTTTGACATTTAAGGTATATTTATGTGCTATCTGGTGCTCCTCAGGGCAGCCATCTTGGTCCACTTTATTTTTCGTTGTTTACCACCACTAAGAAGCATCTTATTAAACAATTCCGAAATAATTTCGGTGGTACAATGCGATATAATGGGTAAGTAAGCTGTACACCCAGAAACGGCAGTCAATCTAACTTAACCTAACCCAAGAACTAAATGACGAGGTATGTAATACCGGTGTGTTACAATGAGACATAATAGGATCCAAGTAAGCTATGTACCAGAGATGAGCAATAAGTATTCAAAACGATGAGTAGGTTCGAGTCATACTTATAATTTCAGATGCTTATAAGCATTCATACTTATTTTCATATCATACTCATACTACTCATACTCAAAGTTGGAAGTACTCGTCGTATTCATACTTAACAATACGCATGATGTTTTTGACTTCGACTTGTCACTAATTAACATTTACACGAAGCACAAAATAAGTATGATTCGCATACGAACACTACCCTGCTCAGAAGAAGATTGTGTGTATGCCTTGCTTGTTGTCTTTGGCTGTAAATTTTGATGAATGATACGCGCCACTCGAATGACTTATAAGTATTAAAAGTATTTTTCTAAATTTATAAATCAGAATGAGCAGCAGTTGTGAGTTCGATGTCAACGTTATACTCATACTCATTGCTACTTATATGTAGCGAGTACGAATGAATCCGAGTAGTTGAATTTCAATTCTGTTGATTCATTCATACTCAAAATTGTATGGGTGCTTATGAGTAGTGGAAAAGCGTTTCATTGCTGATCTCTGCTATGTACATAGAGGCGGTCGTCAATTTAATTTAATCTAACTCAAGAATTAAATAACGAAGTATGTAATACCGTTGTGTTACAATGAGACATAATTGGATCCAAGTAAGCTGTGTACATAGAGGCGGCCGTCAATTTAACTTAACCTAACCCAAGACTAGCGACAATTTGGAAACAAAAAAAAAACCGTAAAGAAAAACAAAATCAATTTCATAACTTTTGACAGATGCTAAATAAATATTTTTGTTGTATTTGTTTGTCATTTCGATTTTCTTCTCATAAATTATGTTGAATAGAAATGAAAATCAATTACACCTGCCTACTTATGTAATCAAATAACGTTTTATCTTAAGAATAGAAAAGAGCTGAAAAGAGCTAAAATGAGCAAACAAAAGTTGCTGACGTCGTTCGGTTTGCTAACGTGAAATAAAGGAAAACCAACAACAAGATATAATTTTTGAATGCTAATCTTTTAAGGCCAAAAGGAATAAACTGAAATACAAAAATCATAGTTAAACATACCGCAGAAACACATGTTGCCAACATCATCAATACAAAGTATGGGATGTGCGTGTAGAAAGTTCTACAAAAAGCACAATCAACAAAAAAAAAAAACGAAAACGAAAGGAAGTAATTGTTGCGAAAAAAAATCAAACAAATAAATACAAATTCTGTATGAAATAAAATGAAATACGAAAAACATGAAAGAAAAAGAAATCATGACTTGTAAATACAATTTCAAGTTGCCTGTAAGTACTGTAGACGTTTTTTGTTTATTGTTACACACCCAATCACTTGTTACGCTAAATAACAATTCATGACTGTCATATATGATACCCAGACACACACACTTTCTTTTGCAGAATATAGGAAATAAAACCAAATAGCAAACATACATATGTATATGTATGTGTGTCTGTAAGGAGGAGCCATTCCTAACAATGTCCTTTGAGTTATATGTTATAGTGCTCTCACTCTCATTGTTTCAGTCTGTATTCTGAAATGGTATTACGGGAAATAAATTTTTATTACATTGTCGTTGTTATTGTCATTTTAAATACAATTTTATGGTATTTGCATAAGGTGTAGTAAAATTAAATCTGTTACTGGTTTAAGAAATCATATTTTGCGTAGTTAAAATGACGCATCATAGAATGTTCAATTTTAATCGATAGAAATTTTGTTTGCGACAAGAATATTGTTACGAAAATGGAAACGGTGTAATATCGTTTAACATTAAGACGATAACTAAAAGGTACAAAAACAAAAAACCTTGAGTATGAAAGAAAAGGGGACAGACAAGTAAGTAAGAACTCAATAATAAAGAATGCAACCATACAACAAATGAAGCAGCAGCAGATTCTTTGAGAAGACAAAAACACACACATTCTACTTCTAGAATGTTCCTCAGACTGTTTACTTGGGCATATAAAAAGTCAAGACAAAACAGGCAATGAACAGTAAGAATTCAGTCAGCCTTGTGTGAAGTCACGTTGCGTGTGAAGATAACAGTCGTGGTTTGAAAATCTGCATTATAGAGATCTGCGTTGTTAGCGAACAAAATCAATTATTGTTGCATTCATCAAGTTGTGAACAGTGACAAGCAAAATAGTACAAACAATAAAGAATTTATTGGAAACTATACACAAATTTATTTTCATTTTGCCTGCCATCAACGAACTCCTATTTTAAACGTTTTAAAAAGGTAAAAACGTAAAAATGTTTTGGTTGATTGCCTCCCTATTGGGTTTTAATAAATAAAATAGAAAAAAATTCGGAGTGATATTGCCAAGATAGAGCAAATAAAGTAATCGGTAATAACAAAGAGTAATTATAAATATTGTTACATTTTTATCTTTTAAAAATGTAAAAAAATAGGAGTTCGAAGATTACAAATAAAATTAAAATAAATTAGTGTTTAATTTTAAATCAATTCTTTATTGTTCGCACTGCTCTTATGCCACTGTTCGAACTTGTTTCACGTGTACAACAATACTATCACATATGTGATTATTTGTTATATTCCTCTACTTACAACCTTTTCATAAACAACAACACTTGTTCGCTAGTCTTCTTTGGTCACAACCTTCTTGTAAGCACAACACTTCTGCTCGTGTAACACTAACAACTCACTCGCAACTTGTCTGCACCCAAGACTGACTGAATTATAATTCGATCTCGTGTCTTTACACACAACTGATTGAATTCTCACTGCAACCAACTTGACGTCGACACGCACGACTAACATAATTCGAACTCCAGCATTGCTCACTTTGTCTTGGCTTTTATATCGCTGGATTAACAGTGTGATGAATGCTCTCGAAGGGAGATGATGGCCTTCGGGAAAGCTTGGCTTAGCTTGGCTTGTGTATTTGTCTAACCGCTATTTTATTTTTTTTACGCTGTACTCTGTTTTTGGTTGTTTACTTCTCTATCCGGTGCACTTTGTTGTTGGCTGTTTACATTTTTTATTCCTTATTTTTGTTTATTCATCGATCTTGTAAACAAGCCATTATTTTTGTTGCTATATGTTTTTACTCATTCGTTGATCATATGAACAAGTCCGTTATTATTCCATTTCACATATAACCAAGTCCATTGTGTTGTTTTTGGAGCTTTTGTTTATTATTTTAACAACATTTTATTCATTACAATCCTTTAATCAGGATTACGACCTACTTTCTCGCATCACTGATGCTGTGTGTGTTAATTTTATACATGAGAAAATATGAAAATACATTTTAAAGTCGATTCCGGACGACAGATTTTTGAGAAACATTTCATGGCAATTTTATTTTCTCTCAGAGTTTTTGTCAGAAATTTGCTGAGAGAATCCCGCCGAAATAATATTTTTTATATTTTCGTTTTGCTATAGCGCCTAGGGCTTAACCGAGGCCTTTAAGTCTAATAAACCAACTACGGCGACTTCAAGGACCAATTTCTCGATTGTTATGTAGGTTAGGTTAGGCTAGGTATGTAATGCTTCACCGCTTTACTAGTTTTACGCCTTCCCACAAACTCAAACAAACAAAACACTTTCTTTATTTTATGGCAGGATATTTTTCGATCTTGTTTTTCCTTGTTTTTCTTTCCGGTCCTTGTTTTGTTTCTAATTTCTTAAATTCGTATGAATTCATATGTACAACTCTGTGTACCGTACGATGTGTGTATTTTGTTGTTGTGTTTTATACTTTTTTCTTTTTGATAATTTTTAATCCGTTGTTCAGAGTTGAACTTTAAAACTGGATATATTGCCACTAATCGATAAAAATTAACATCCACAATATGGGAGCGTGTGTAAGCCATAATTATTTTTAATGTCCAGCAAAGCTAAATACAAAAAAATATCTCATCCGCGACGTCTTAGCAGCAGATTTCTGGTAAACACTCTGGGAGTAAATAAAATTCCCATGAAAAGTTTTTCAAAAATTTGTCGTTCTCAGTCAAATTGAAGCTTTAGGTCTCTCCGCACCCGTAGAAAATTAACGCATGAGGTTAGATTCTAATCCTTATCGAAGACTTGTAATAACGAATTCGTTATGTGTGTATGTATTTTATATCTTGAAAAGTCATGATTCTTTCTTGTTGTTTATTTTTATTTTATTTATTTCTAAATTTGTAAACTCCTTCGGTTCTATTTGCACAAGTGTGTGTACCGCAGGATGTGTATATTTTGTTGTCAACACTTACAGCTTTCTTCTTTCATTTAATTTTTAAAATTTTTGCAAGAATTATCAGGAAAGCCTGAATAACAATAGAAAATATCATATAGAGTTTAAAAAGTCAAACCACTAATCAGTGTGTAATAAAGTGTCCTGAAATTGTGAAATATGATTGCAAACCATATGAAAAGTAATTTTAATTGCAACAAGAACGTTTGCAAGAAACCTTTTGCTGTTTTCGTATAAAATTTTCCCAATTTTTCCCATGGAGAAGTAGAATCAATTAAACCCACAAGATGCAAAGCAGATCACTGAACCTGTAACTATGCAATTAAATGTGAAAATATAAACCATTTTTATTGTTACTCACTATCCCAGCTAGCATTCGGAAGATTGTTTTTATAAAAATTACTTTGCTGAGTCTTTTTAGAATACTTTTGGTGATCAAAAACTTATTAGTCAGTTACACGGTTAGAAAAGAACTCAAAAAGGATTCCTGTCAATGATTAAAATGAGTTTGCTTTAAAATACAACAAAAACTTGTATTGCATTCGGAAATTAATCATCCAGACGTTTAAAATATGGCTATTATTTCTGTAATTTATTATTATATTCGACTTATACTGAAGCTGAAAAACGCTTTATCAAAAACAGATCATGCAGGGGTTTAAAAAGTGATTGTAATTACGTATTTTATGTTCTTATTTTGCGCGAGTATATGACTAAAAATGCTTTTCAGTATAAATTCCTTTATGCTAAAGATAGCTATGAAATAAAGATAAATTTTTTTTTAAATTAAAAATTTCCTTTGTTTTTTAACGAAAAACAATATTTCTTTAAATAAATTTTGATGTCGAATGTACATACACACCGAATGTAAACTTAATATTCTTTCCTTTTTTCTTCTTTAACGTTCATACGAACTTGATTTTTGGAATCGTTGTAGTGTAAACATAGGACTCAGTGAACCTAATAAAAACACTTGAAGAGAGTAAAATAGAATTATAAGTACGAATAATAAGTGACTCAATCATAAATCATAAATGACATAAAAATTAGTCCAAATTAATACGAACATGACTCATAAATGACAATAAAGGGACTCATGAAAGACTCGTATGCTATTAAACGATGACTAAAATATGACTCGAAAAATAATTATAAACAAAGGTAAATAGGACTAATAAATGATCAGAAAGTGACTCAAAGATTACTCGAAAAAGAATCATAAACGAAGGTAAATAAGACTAGTAAATGATCAGAAAGTGACTGAAAGATGACTCAAAAAAAAAAAAAAAAGAATCATAAGCGAAGATAAATAAAACTAATAAATGATGAAAAAATGATTCGAAAATGATTATAAGTTACTAGAAAAAGAGTCGAAAATTACTCTAAAATAATATAGAAAATGACTCATGACTTTTAAAGCAGAATCGCTCGTAGTCACTTTTTTCTTCCGACGAAAGAGTCTTTTATGATCAGAAAATGAGCGCACAGAATAATCAAAAAAAGACTCGAATTTGATTAAAAATGTTCTAAATTGCTGACTGGGAAGTCTCCATCCTACGTATATATGTACATACACACATCCATATACATAAATGTTAAATTCACCATTTAATTTTATTGCATGAGAAAATAATTAAATTTTACAATTGCCTCGGTTAACTATAAATTGCTGCCAATTAACCTTCAGACCACACCCGCAACATAAATCACTTTTAGAATGTCTAAAATGACGGCACAACCTTAACTGTCAGAACGAATGGTATCAACAACATCAGTATTTAATATTACTCATACGCCCAGTTACATTCAGCACCTTTTTAAATGTTATGTAAATATTTATTAAACTGTACAAGCACGCATACACATACACATAACAATATGCTGTTAAAGTTGCTGAGAACTAGGAGGAGGAGACGTACACTTCATAAGCATAAGAATACAATTTGTAAAAATTTATCAGATTGTAAGCATTTTTATAAGGCTCAAAAATTGTCTGCCACATGTTTGTAATTTGTTTTGAAGAGAGCAAAACATTTTTTTTTTTCAAGAAATAAAAACTTTTCAAAGAAAATTACTGCAAATTTAATCGGGAAGGTTATAAATTTAGTGCAAACAATATTGCAGGGAAGAAAAACTGAAACAATTTGGTAATCTAAAATTTCAAATTCTTTTCTCTGAGAATTAATCAAATATTTCATTAAAATAAATTCGAAAAAATTAAGAAAAAATCTGCACATCACCTGAATATGGCGAAGAATTTTGTTATCTGGAGCGAATCAGAATATTTAAGTGAAGGTATAAACACATAGACGACAGAGAGCAGCTCGACAGAAAATTATGCCAACTGTTTTGTCTGTCGTATGCCGACTGCTTAAATTCTTTGAAAACAGAGCAGAAAAAAGCAGTCGGTAAAAAACCAAAATAATAAAAAATAATTTAAATTATGAAAAATTTCAGTGGTGTCGCTATCGAATTTTTTTAGTTACGCAAAAATAAAATCACAAATATGAAAAAACCGCATACTCACACTTACATATATATATGACAGAGAACCTTAATGGATCGTTTTTCTCTACTCATAAAACTCATGAAATTCTGAATATAAGTGAGTCCACAATATTGAAATTTACTCTGATTCATTCGTACTCTAACAATGTTGATTTATAAGTGCAGGTTGCTTATGAGTTTCTACGCATACTCATACTCAAAATATGTTTGAATCATAAACCTATTAATTCAGATTCATAACTTAAGAAAAATACGTATAAATGGGGTTGTAGGGTGTCGAATCATTAACCAAAATTTACTTTTAAAAGAAAGACACTATTCAATAAACATTTACAAAAATCACAGGATAAGTATAATCGCATACGAATACTAAAATGCTATCTAAATGGTAGTGTGTTTATCTGCTTGCCACTCTGTATTGCTTATGTGTCTTTTTTTAAAATGCAACAACGACTAAGGCTGTAAATTTTGATGAATGATTCGAGTTCCTATAACCCCATTTATAAGCATTTTTCTAAAGTTATGAATCTGAATTAATAGGCTTCTGCATCAAACATATTTCGAGTGTGAGTTGCGTAGAAACTCACTCGCAATACGTACTTATAAATCAACGTTGTAAGAGTACGAATGAATCAGAGTATATTTCAATATTGTTGACTCACTTATATTCAAAAGTGCTTGTGAGTAGAGAAAAACGATTTACTGATTTTATTTTTGCGTACGTAAAAAATTCGATTTCGGATTTCGGGATTTTTAAAAATCGATCCCGTTTGGCATCCATAGTATGTATGTATGCTTACCTTACAAATTCTACGTGATTATGCTTATTTGCCATTTAATTTGAATAGCTTTTGAGTCATTGGAATTTCGAATTCTTCGCACCATGGTTTACAATCTTTTTAAATTTCTAAGAGAACAGACAGCACTTTTCTTCTCCCAGAAGGTTTTCGATGGAATTATGTTCGAATTATTGTGGATGCCAATCAGAAGTCTAGTAGGTAGTGTGACGGCTTCAATAGTTCAAACCCCATGTCAGATATCGATTGGGAAATATGGAATTTTGATCGGATTATTGTGAATGCCGATCATTGTCATATTTGAAAACGAATAAATAATATTTATTTCTGACTGCTCCGCCAATGGTCGGAACCTATTTTCATTTACAACGTATTACAAATTAGAGGTCGCCGTGGTCTAGTAGGTAGTGTACTGGCTTATTAGACGTAAAGCCAGGGTTCGAGTCCCAGGCCAGAATCTAAATAAAATACAAAAAAAACGTATTTTTTCGGCGATTTCTTCTCAACAGATTTATCGCAAAACCTCTTAAAATAAAAATAAAATTGCCATGTAAAGTTTTTCAAAAATCTGTTGTTCGGAGTCGACTTTAAACTGTTGGTCCCGCCAATTATGCATAAAATTATTACACACAACATAAGTGGTGTGAGAAAGTAGATCAATAATCTCGACTGAAGGGTTGTAATGACCAAATTAAAGAAGTAAAAAAATTTTTCATGTCACTACAATTCAGAAAATATATAGTCCCAATGGCTAGTTACTTATGTTTGCTTATCCAACAAATATATTGAAATATACAGTATTCCCTCGATTTACGTCATAGAATGTTCCGGAAAAAGGCGACGAAAATCGAAACGACATAAATCGAATTTCACATTTTACATTAAATTGTATATTTTACAAAAAAAAAAACTAAAATAATTAAATTTTTATTCTATGTATTGAAGTTTAAAGTTTAAAGAGGGAATTCCCGTGATTTTGTTTATAAACAACAGAAGCACCGTAAATCAAATAACGACGCAAATCAAAGTTGAAGGGAACAAAATTTTTGACGACGTTAATCGAAACAACGTAAATCGAGGGAATACTATACTTGTAAATGAGAGTTTAAAAATTTCCAAAATGGTGGTCACGATATTTTTTGTTTTACTTATATTTGGTAACACTGTGACAGTTGCTCGAGTGACTGTGTATTCAGAAAATATTTTTAATTTGTTTTTGAAACCAATTTCATATTTAAACGACCGATAGATTGTGTAAAATTATAAAGCCTACAGAAACAATTTCATTTTAATTAAAATTAATTTCAATTGATGTTAAAACTATTTTTTTTTTACTTTTATTAATTTAATCACTTGAAAAAAATACAAAACATTTCTTTAATTTTGCAGAAATTTATTTTTACGAAATTATTTTATATTCGTTGTTCAGATTTTATTTTTCTTAAAACACATCCGCACTGTTTAAAATTTTACACTAAACTGAGATAGTGAATATAGCGCAGGTATATTGTGCAATAGCTTACCTTTTCCTGTATATGAATTACGTTAAGCTCTTATACTAACAAGCCAACACATTGACTTGTTTATGCTAATTACAGCCATTAGTAGACATATTGTCGCCTTTTTTTCATAATACTTGAACTTGAAAGCTCCCCATTAATTTCAAGGTACATGGACGTAACATAGAACGCCCGTATGGAAAGAAAACTTTACTCTTATACCATAAACTGTTGAAAATATTCTCTTATACAGTATATGTATACCTCTAACACTTTCGTTGTTCTTGTTGGCTTTTGTTTTTTGTTTCTTTTCTTATTTCTTTTATTTGGTAAAATATTCTTTCGCTTTACATATTTAAAAATTATTTCAAATTAAATAAAACAATAACGGTATCTTTAAAGAACAATTCTTTCTTTAATAATTAAATTTTCAATTTGTTGTAGTTGTAAAGTGAATGAGAATATATCCAGTAGTGTTAATGTCATATGTGATATGTTTGCTGATTTCTTCGCCGGTACTTATTCTAACTCTGCTTACAAGGATACAAATATTTATCCTTATCCGCTGACATCGGCGCAAGTAATATCTCTTCCAACATTTAGTGACTGTGATATTTTGGTGAACCTGAACAATCTAAAGATGCCTTTTCGTCCTGGTCCTGATAAGGTTCCAAGTTGTATTTTAAATAGATATGCAGAGTCATTTATCATACCATTAGTCATATTGTTTAATACCTCGATTAATTATGGATATTTTTCCGTGTATTGGAAGGACTCCTATATTATACCGCTTTTTAAATCTGGCAATAAGTCTGATGCTTCAAATTATAGGGGCCTTGAGAAACTGAGTGCTATTTTAAAAATGTTCGAGAATCTGATTGCCGCTTTTTTGGCACGTTTCCAAAAGGGCTGCTCAACAACGTCAAATGTGCTTCATTTAACATTGATGATAAATGAGGCCTTTTCTTAACAGAAGCAAACTAATTTTAACGGATTTTAGCAAAGCGTTTTAAAAAGTGAATTACAAACTTTTGTTAACAAAACTTGATTTAATGGGTGTAAATCATAGGAGTTTAAGATGGCTTTCTCTCTCCCCTTTCCTAAATTCCTATATCCTCCATTTCCTTCCTCCCTGGGTCAATTTCGACCTCCGGGTACTTTGTTTATCTTGACCGACAGGTGCACGTCCTCTAGCCTAATCTTAGATGGCTAGAGTCATATTTGAGTGGTAGAAAGCAGACCGAACAATAGTTTATCTAATTATATTTATGTGTTATCTGGTACACTTCTTTTTTCATTGTTTATAAACGATCTTTCTTCAATAATATAATCGAGCATATTTTTCTACAAAATGATCTCAATCAGTTCTTTTTGTGGTGCAAGTACAGCATGATGGAACTGGATATTATTTCTCAAGAAATAATTTTCGTGCGGTTAATTTCTAGCTTCGAAGTCATCAATTAGAGAATGTTGGCTCTTTTATGGATCTTGGTATCCTATTAGACTCAAAATTAAACTTTAATGGTCATACCACTTTGACTGTAAATAAGGCATGGAGCAGCCTTGGCTTCACAAAACATTGGGCAAAAGAATTTTCTGATCCATATATTACGAAACAGCTATTTGTATCGCTTGTCAGACCAATTTTGGAGTATGGATCCATTGTATGGGATCCTCACTATAATGTTTACAACGAACACATTGAATCTGTCCAGAAACAATTTCTTCTCTTCTGTTTGCGTGGCTTGGGATGGAATTATTTGGATTTGCCTTCATATACTAGCAGATTGGTATTAATAAAACCGCCTATCCTTAAGAGTCGTCGAACAATGTTAAATGTATCCTTTGTGATATACCTGATCAATGGTAATATTTGTTGTGAATTTCTGTTAAGATCTGTTAAATTCAATATTCCTTGTCGTAACTTCCGCTGTTATAATCTTAATCAGTTCTGAAGAACTAATTATGCTATTGCATATCCGTTCACTAGAATTTGTCGTCAATTTAATTATTTGTTGATTTTTTTGTAAATTCTTGTATAATAAAACGGAATATTATTGTTTTTCTCAATTCCTAACTTTTCGTATTTTTATTGTAATAATTAATTGTATTTTTAAAGAAATAAAATTAAAATTGTATTTAATTTTTTTTGTACCTATTTTTGTTATTAGTCAGTAAGGAATTTGTTCATTGAATTACGGCTTTAAACAGCAGCTTAACCTTCCAAAAAAAGGATACCCAGAGTAACTTTTGCTAAATAATAGTCCGATTCGGGTGACTTAAATTTTATAAGTGTTTCTCTTTCCTGAAAAATAATTTCTTAAACATAGGAACAACAGCAGAGTCTTACGCAAATTGACAGCCAGTTTGTGGAACCTACATACATCTAACACAGTCTTACTTACATGGTCGTTACAACCACTTAAGTCAGGATTACAATCTAGGTTCTGACACCACTCAGGTTGAGTGTGTTAATTTTATCCAAGTGTGGCGAAAGCTACAGGGTGGCTGATATATAATGCAACAAAGTAAAGCGCTATATTGTTTTAATTTTATTTTTTTAATTTTATTGTTGAGAAGCAAAAAATGTTGGAAATAACATCAAATGTTCGAGGCCGAGAAAAAAGATGTTGATACAGCGGCCTATACTTCAAAGTTCTATTCCATTATCTTTCGGATATAAATGGTGGAAGATCAGATGAAGTGAAGTGCAATAACCGTCGAGTCCAGTGAACATTACACAGAACGTCAACACATTTTAGCTTCTTAATATTGATGCCACCTATAGGTTTAGATGATGCAATATTATTGCAGCGGTTATGGTTAAAATTTAAACAATTTTTTGCTGAAAATAATATAAAACTTTTTGGAAAAAATCAGAAATGAAAATAAGAAATGCTAGCTTGACTAAATTTATTAAGATAAATATTAGTTTTATCATACACTTCGGCAAATATGGAGTGCATCAAGCCAAGTTAATTTAAATTAAAATAAATTCCTATATATTGTAGAAAACATCATATATATTATTTCTAAAACACTTTTTTTTGTCGGTTGCAAATATCTCTTATACCACCGCATCAAATTTAATGAATGATATCTCATTTTAAAGCTTATATCTAACACTAATTACGAAAAATAATTAGAAATTGAAAAGTTAATATTTTCATTGATAAAAATTATATTTTATATAGAACTGCATAATAGTGTGCAAATACAGGGTCGCTTAACAGTAATGCAGTTCTAGATAATATAGTTTGTATTAAAATCCATTCTGGTAATACCGCTATTTACTATAATGCCGTTTATTACTAAGTCAGTTATATACAATATGCAGATTAAGTTGTAAAAAGCTGTTTTGACAATACTTTGCAGTAGTTGTTAGATAAAGTGCGATAACCAGGGCCGCTTAATTGTAATGATATTCCATGTAATAATATATAAAGTTGTAAAAGCCATTTTGGTAATGTCGTTATTGTCATGGCATTGTTTGTTTTATGAAGTGTAGTAATACGGGTTAATAAATAGTACCAGGCTAATCGTAACAAACTTCATGTCAGCAAAAATTATTCATATCGATAAAACTGTACTCATACCCCGAATCAACTTTACACCTTCGGATCCAACTGTGCCTTTCCTAATGACACGAAAACAATTCCCTGTGAAAGTTGCTTATGCCATATATAAGGTCAAACCCTTCAAAAGGAAGGATTGTATTTACCAGAACCGGTCTTTTCACATGGCCAATTATACATGGCCTTTAGTCGAGTGCGTACGTTTAAAGATATTTTGATTTGTATTAAGGATTCGTACGTTCAAAAAGTTAACGATGATCATGTCATTACCTCTAGCATTACCTCAAAGAGGTATTATAAAAGCATTTAAGCATATGTATGTATGTATGTATGTAAATTTGTATGATATACTATGATTTCTAATATTTTTATACTTTTAATAAAATTTCTATTAATTATTTTCATTTTATGTTACAAAAATGACAATTAACGGTGCGAAATATTCGCACGGGTTATCTAGTAAATTTTTAAAGTTTATTTTTTAAATTAAAGCGTTAAGAGGACTTGTTAAATTGTTTTGTTACATAATTTTTTTATTTATTTTTGAATTAAAATATGTACATACATTGCCTAAACTTTATATGTTTCACTATAATTTTTTGTTTTTAACTTTTAATTTATTTTTTTATTTAATGTGACGATATTTTAAGGGTTTCCATTAACGGCTTTGGCAATTTTTCACGTTTTTTGTTTATAACATTTGACGATTTGATGCTTTATTTATCTCACAGCACTGCATGTAACGTTACGTATGAGTGATATTAAATTCTAAAATTAAATATTATTTTATTGCATACTTTTCAGAGTAATTACTCTACTTCAGTACAGATAGTATGGGTGCGTATGAGTAATATTATTAATTAAATAGAATTCAATATAAAGTATACTGACAATATGGGCTTTTAACAGATTTTTGTTGATCTGTTACTTTTTTTTTTTATTAATTTTTTGTTTTTTATAAATATGATTCACAATGTACTTAAGCAACTATCAACTGCCAACCATCAAGAGACTTGTAAGGCCAAGGTTTAAACGCCAGGTCAGACATCAAAACGAAATTTGAAAAATTTTCTTCGACGACTTCCTCTCAGCAGACTCTGAGAGTAAAAATTGCCATGAAAAGCTTCTCAAAAATCTGCCCTTCGGAGTCGACTTTAAACTGTAGGTCGTGCCACTCGCGTATAAAATTGACACACACAACAGGAGTGATGTAAGAAGCTAGAAAGTAATCTCGCTGAAGGGTTGTAATGGCCAATTATGTATGTATGTATGGCTTTCCGTTAAACAAGGAACAAACAAAAATCCCACATATTCATTTATGAAATTCAACTTTAAGCCATCTTGTAGCTGATATAAAATACAACAAAGTAAAGCGTTTTATTTTATAATTTTTTTTTTTTAATTTTAGTCTTCAAAAGCAAAAAATGTTGGATAGGGCATCAAATTTTAAACTCAGTTTAGATTTTTTCGAATTGGCCACCTTTGGTACGAATTATGGCTTTGAAAATGCCAACAAAGCCATCACCGACTGCACGAAAGTGGCTCTGCGGTATTTTGACACATTCCCGGCGAAGCACCGTCTTAAGATGATCGACACTTTGGTATTTTTTAGTGATATCTTTACTCTCAAAAATGCCCCAGGCGCAAAGTCCAACAGATTGAGATCCGGAAATTTTGGTGGCCATTGTGCGGTATAAATGAAGCGAGGAACCTTTTTTTTAAGCCATTCTTGGTTGAGGCGTACTGAGTGCGGTGGTGCTAAGTCCAGTTGGAATGTCCATGGTCTGCGAAATGTTTGTCTGCCTAATACTGCAATACTGTCTTTAAGACATTTTCCCGATAATATTCGGCATTTTTTTTTACCCCATGATCGATGAATACGAGCGGGGAGCGACCATCAGCCTTTGCGGCGGCCCATACCTTTACCATCGGCGGTGCTTGAGTTTTGGTGGCCAATCGCAGGTGTAAATTTTCAGCTGACCTCTTTGGCAAGTAAACCCGATCATTTTGTTTCTTCAAAAACTACTCAATTTGGATTGGCTTCCCATCGGAGAAAACCAAATTCGGTAACTCGCCACTTTCATGAAGCGATGTAACTTCTTAGCGCTTTCCCAGTCTAACTTTTTTTTTGTCCATCGGTGAGCTCTTGCACTTTTTGGAACTCCAAAGGATATAGCCCAAGCTCTTTTTTTAATAAGTATTGCATCCGCTCTCGCGATATGCTCAGCTCACGAGGAATTTTTCTACCACTGCGGCGTGGATTTCGATCAAATCTGGCCTTCTCTTTTCGGATCATTTCTGGTGCTGTTACAGTTTTTTTTTTCGTCCCCTTTTGGACGCAATGTAACACTGCCAGTATCTCGGTACCGAGTAATGGTACAAGAAACAAAAGATTTATTCACATTGAAATGCTGGAAGGCTCTAACTA
Organism: Sarcophaga peregrina; assembly: GCA_014635995.1. Lineage (NCBI taxonomy): Eukaryota > Metazoa > Arthropoda > Insecta > Diptera > Sarcophagidae > Sarcophaga > Sarcophaga peregrina. Next base: position 84,037,695 of record CM025790.1, on the reverse strand, counting down.
TAGCCACCTGTGGTTTTCTAGCCAAATATAAGGCAATCACACTATCACGCTTGAATTGTATTACGAATAACTTTTTTTCTGAATGCAATAGATCAAAATACTTTTGTAAGCTTGTAAATAATAAAATGATCTATCACTGGAATAAATCTGTCAGCAGTCAGACGAGCTGTTCACAAATGATAACAACCTGAAGTTGGTTGCAATACATATCAGCCACTCTGTAGATTTTAAAGTCGGCTCTGAACGACAGATTTTTGAGAATCTTTTCATAACAATTTTATATTTTCTCTGAGTTTTTGCCAGAAATTCGCTGAAATCTGATTTTAAAATTGAATTCAGATGTCTGCCGTGTTACGAAAATGGAAACGGTGTTACATCGTTTAACATTAAACAAAACAAAAACAAACAAAAGCTACAAAAACATAAACAACTTGTTTACATGATCAATGAAAAGGAAAATGAGGAAAAGTCATTCTTCTTTACAGTGCTTACCCTGCAATATAAAAGACAAGACAAAGAAGGTAACGGGTACAGTTAAAATTCAGTCAGTCTTATGTAAAGACGCGTTGCGTGGGAAAAGAATAATCGTGGTTTGCAAGTCTTCAATATAAAGATCTGTAAAGCAGTTCTTATTGTTTACGCTAACAAGTGTAAAGCAGAATAAAAAAAAGCAATTGTTGTTGTTACATCAAGTTGTGAATAGTGGCGCACAGAATTATGCGAAAAATAAAATTTAATTTTATTTTTTATTGGGAATCTACGAGGTCATATTTCAAACGTTTTTGAAATGTAAAACGTGATAATATTATCTTTGGTTTTTAAATTCCACTTGAAGTTCATTTTCTGCTTATTAAAGTTTAGTTTTTCTAATAAGTAAAATGAATAATGGTATGCACATAGACAATTATGCGAAATAGTCTTTGTTTAATTTTTCATTATAGTTTGCATGTATAAATGAATTGCTTCCAGCTAAATTTTGTCGTTGTCATTATTGTAATAGCATGGACACAATGGCAACGACATATTTCTTTTTTATTAACATGGCACTTAAAATATGACAATTAACTTTAACACTGCCACTACAGTATGAGAATAAAACAAAATTTCCATAACATGTCGCTTGCAGACACCAGCAACAATATAATTATCATCGTATACTCATTTACTAAACAACAATCCAATGAATAATTAACGAGTGTAATACGTATCACCATCAACAAAACGGGCAACTAACAGCAGAGTGCCAGACGTAAGTAGTAACTTGACTAGCTGCATGCATGGTTGATGCAATATCAACACGAAATAGTTTTTGTACGAATAAATTGTAAGTAGATATGGATTGTTTACATTTATTAATGCATATTTTTAAAATTGATAGATGGGGCCTCTTTATAAAGTAAAGTCACTGTTTGTTCGATTTTAAACTAATCACCATGAACTTGTGGATTATATTAAGGGCCATTATTACAACCTGCCGATAAAGTTGGGTTTAGTTAGCGGTAACTTTAACTAAAGTGAACTTTAAAGTTATCTTTAACTGCTTTTCATTATTATAATCTAATGATAAAATAAAGTTAACTTTTTCAAAAATATGGCAATGCCGGTGCAATGTCGATAACATTGTTCAATTAAACAAGTTTTTTTAAAGCAGTGGCTACGGCCGGCTTCGTTATTTTGTCGTAATTGCTCATTTTGTTTGTATCTGAAGTTGCCATATGTAAAAAAAAAAGTTCAAACACAAACTTAACTTTTAAAGCTCCCAGTGGGATCATCCTCCCTTTTGCTTAACACTCAATTCTACCATACTGCGCACGGTTGCCAAATTTAGAAGCTGGATCACGAGTATAAGTCTGAAACTTGCTGATCATAAAACCGATGTCGTATTGGTAAGCAGTAGAAAGAAAATAGAACACATCACCATAACCGTCGGTGAGCAAAGGATAACATCGAAGCAGTGTATCAAGTACTTAGGAGTTATGATTGACAACAGGCTCACATGGGTGCATGGCGGCAACAATGGGTGCACTCGCGCGGATAATGCCTAACTTGGGAGGCCCGAGACAGAAGAAAAGGCAATTGCTGATGAGAGTGGTTGGATCAATTGCTCTATATGCCGCCCCCATATGGGCCGAGACCATGGATAAAAAGACATATAGGATGGGAGTGGATGCCGCCTATAGGAGATCTGCCCTCCGAGTAATTTCTGCCTTCCGCTTAATATCTACGGAAGCAACCTTGGTGATTGCGGGAATGATGCCGCTTCGAATTTTAGTAGATGTAGAGAGGAAAAATCATTTTGACAAGCAGGAGGACAGGACTAGTGCGCCCTGATCGAGTGGATATTGATGCGATGTATAGGTGGCAGCGCGATTGGACTTCTACCACAAAGGGAAGATGGTCTTACCTATTAATACCAAATATAGAAGAATATATTAGAAGGAGCCAGGGCCAAGTAAATTTTTACCTCAGCCAGTTCTTAACGGGCCACGGATGCTATGGGGCATACCTCTTCAAGTATGAGCACGACGTGGATAAAGCGTATCCATCATGTCATAACACGAGCGAAACACCGGAGAATATATTCTTCACGTGCCCGCGCTACGAATACCAATGAAACTTCTTGGAGAGGACGATTGGACCCAGGTTTCTTCGTGAAATAAGTTCTGATACAACAGGGGATAATAGAGAGAGCAAGAACAGCAGAAATGGATAGAAGCACTTTGGTAGGCCGGTCTACCAATGTCTTTCGAAGATTTCCAACCTTTAGCTCGTAAAGCTATAAAAAAAACTTAAGTGGTGTGAGAAACTCGTTCATAATCCTGACTAAAGGGTTGCAATGACCAATTATGTAAGTAGGGCGCATCATACGTATCAATGATTTTTTTCGTCCACATTTTCTACTACCTTAAAAATGTCTGTCAAAGAAGTAACGTTATAAGTTTGCGGATGTTTTCCAAAGGACAGGAACCACCTGTACTTTCATGGCATTACTTTCAATCTAAATAATTTTCGTATAATAAAGTCATGTAATGTAATATTAAGAACTCATTTCACATTGCCCTGCTAAATATTTTTACAAAATTTTAAGTTTTGAATTTATGGCACGACATCTCTTACAACGACATGTAATTGCGTATAATGAAACATCCGAGCATGTCTGTGTGTGACATTTCAGTTAGGATGTGCCACAACACAACGCAACCATAATGCAATAAACAGAGACAAATGAAAAATAATAGAAAAGAAAAGCAAGACACTTTTCATGTCTGTCATTGAAGTATTGTAAGCGCTTCTTGTTCTTGTTATTTAATATTATAACGAAATTGTTGTTGCAGTTGTTTCGAACGTAAACATTGTGGTGCAAAACTTTGCTGACAGCCAAAGGCACAAACATAATTTCCTTTAGTTAACCATGCTTAGCAATTGTTGCTACTTTAGTTTTCTAAATTGTAATAAAAAAAATTAAAAACTAAAAGGGAAACGGTGTAACATCGTTTAACATTAAAATGATAAACAAAAGCTGTAAAAACCAAAAACCGTAAGTATGAAAGAAAAGTCAGCGAGACCGCAACAACAAACAATACAACCAAAATACACAAATAACAAATGAAGCAACGATGGAATTTTCTAGAAGGCGGAAACACGAACATTCCACTTCAAGAACATTCACCAGACTCTTTACATGGGCTATGTGCTCATGGCAAGACAAACCAGGCAACGAGTAAAAAGAATTCAGTCAGTCTTGTGTGAAGACGTGTTGCGTGTGAAGGGGACAACGACGATGGGTTTAACGGGGGTACCTGTCCGCAAGGACCTAATCCCATAGTGCTCTTCGCGTTTACAATGAAATACAACGCCCCTAAATGCAACAGACTGTTACACCTGAGTACCAATTCGAAGCTATGTATTTGGACATGACTTCCCCCTCTGTTAGGAGCGGAGACTATCTAAAACTCCTTCCGATCTTTGGGCCACGACCCCAGGTTGAAAAAATGCAACTCTACACCGAGCCCGTTAACTAGACTCTTTCCGCGATTTGGGTCCAAATCACAGCCTCCACGATCCTCCCAAAAGGGGCCACACTGGCTGGAACTGAGGTTCCCGGGGCTCCTGGCTCCCGTGGCACCAGAATTAAGTCTCCGGTCAGACCTCGTAAACTAATCGATTACTACGAGTTGAACTCCAAACAGTTCGGAACTGGTGACCCACAGCGACAACAATAAACATACATCAACATAAAGAACGACACTTACAGTACTGACATTGAACAACGCCCTCACGGACGAGGGTTTGGTCACATGGTGTGACACCAGGAATGGACAAAACGAACTAGACAAGAAGACACACAACAGCGGTGACGTCAAGGGCGACAATGACGCGGATGAAAACAGCAAGAGAGAAGGACAATTATAAACAGCAGTAGCAGCAACAGGAACGAAGAAGCGGAGCATAAGAACCAGCATCAATCGAATTAAACGATCGCATGCCTATATGCGCACAGGGACAGACGAAAGCGACAAAAAGAGCAAGGGGCGTACGGCTACACCAGAGAACACCACGAAGGGTGATCACATATCGGGATTGCCTCTGCTATACCCCCTACTTCTCATAATAAATACTTCACGGGCGAAATCGACCAACCCCCTAAAAGTCCCGCTGTCTACTAAAGCCCTACTGAAATCCCAACCCTAACCTGTATGGGCTATTCCCATCTATCTAAACTCCTAATGTCATCATAGTATGAACACATTGTACTAATCTGTTCGACAGTCTCAGGTCCTCTCCCACACCCGCAGTCCGAAGAGTCGGACAGACCTTAAAATTCCGATATATGCTATACATACATAATTGGCCATTACAACCCTTCAGTCAGGATTACGACATAGCTTCTCACACCACTTATGCTGTGTGCGTTAATTTTGTACATGAGTGGCGGGACCTACAGTTTAAAGTCGACTCCGAACGACAGATTTTTGAGAAGCTTTTCATGGCAATTTTTACTCTCAGAGTCTTTGCCAGAAATCTGCTGAGAGGAAGTCGTCGAAGAAATATTTTTTAAGCCAACACACTACCCACTAGACCACGGCGATATACCGGGTGGCAAATATGTATTGCAACCAACTACAGGTTGTTGTCACTTTTAAACCGCTCGTCTGACTGCTGACAGATTTATTCCAGTGAGAGCTCATTTTTATATTTACAAGCTTACAAAAGCATTTTGTTCTATTGCATTCAGAAAAAAAGTTATTCGTGATGGAATTCAAGGGTGATAGTGTGATTGCTTTATATTTCATTGGACAACCACTGATGGCTATCATTAGAGCCCTACAGCATTTAAATGTGAATAAATCATTTGTTTCTCGTACAATTGCACGATACCGTAATACCGGCAGTGTTACATCGCGTCCAAAAAGTGGACCAAAAAAAAAACGGTAACCACACCAGAAATGATCCGAAAAGTGAAGATCAGATTTGATCGAAATCCACGCCGCTCATGAGCTGAACATATCGCGAGAACGGATACAAGACATATTGTGAAAATGAGCTTGAACTAAATCTACTGAAGGTCCAAAAATGCAAGAGCTCACCGATGGACAAAAAAAATTAGACTGGAAAGAGCTAAGGAGTTACTTCGCTTGCACAGAAGTGGCCAGTTACCGAATTTGGTTTTCTCCGATGTGAAGCCATTCCAAATTGAGCAGTTTGTGAACATACAGAATGATCGGGTTAACTTGCTAAAGGGGTTAGTTAAAAATTTGCACCTACGATTGGCTACCAGAACTCAAGCGCCGATGGTAATGGTGTGGGTCGCACCCCGCTCGTATTCATCGACCGTGAGGTCAAAATAAATGCCGAATATTATCGGGAAAATGTATTAAAGACAGTATTGAAGCCCTGGGCAGACAAACATTTCGGTCGCAGACCATGGACATTCCAACAGGACTCAGCACCACCGCACTCAGCACTCGTCAACCAAGAATGGCTAAAAAAGGGGGTTCATCGCTCCATTTCTACCGCCATAGTTAGACTTTTGCGCCTGGAACATTTTGGAGAGTAAGGTTCTCACTCAAAAATACCAAAGTGTCGATCACCTCAAGACGGCACGACGCCGGCAATGTTGCAAAATACCGCAGAGCTCCTTTCGTGCAGCCTGTGATGGCTTTGTCGGCCATTTAACGGCTAGAATTCGTACCAAAGGTAGCCAATTCGAACAAGTCTAAACTGATTCTAAAATAAAATGTTATTTCCAACATGTTTTGCTTCTGAACAATAATATTAAAAAAAAAATTAAAAATTTAGCGCTTTACTTTGTTGCATTATATATCAGCCACCCTCTTAATGTCTTACCACTTCACAATCTTATTGAGAAATTTACAAATATATTTTTATTCTTAATAATACTTACCGCAGCATATATGTATGAAATACACTGGCAGTTTCAGTCAATTTCATCACCAAATATCAACGTATTCATTGACTAGGTGCCTGGGAGGATATGTAAACTTCTTTGAGAAGTCACAATGTAGTATCATGTAGTCAATACACCTGATACTTCCTAATTCTCATAGGCTTTCCGGGAAATTTATATTTAATCCGTGGCATTGTTTAGTTGCACAAAGACTAGTGACTTGTTTTTGGGTATTCTCATACTTTATAAACGCCGTATCAGATTGAGTTCTGACCACCAACATTTAGAATTATTGAGCAACATGAAGACCTTTCTCAGTTTGCTAAGTATATTCTAATTTCAGGACAGCCTTCCATCTATATTGCGCTCTAATAAGTATACCTCATGCTTGAGTTCACTGCCCGGATCATACTTGTACAAAAGCGATTACTTGTAGTGAAAAGTGAGAGATGATGGTAATCTCTTTAAGATGAGTTTTTGCCATCCCTTGGGAGTTGGTCGTAAATTTAAAATTCTAAAGTAATTTATGGTTAAAACAAATTTATTGCACGTCAATAATACATAATGAGAATATGAATACTAATTAATATTAGTTGCTATATATATGTACGGTGGACAGCTAAAATCTTAGTACTGCAATATATTTGCACAAAAAATCCTCGCAGGCTTAATACTCTTGCATAAAGACCCGATTTGATTTCAAGAGAGTATTTAGGAGATTATTTGAAAGAATGGTTATGTAATTGCTAAACCTCAAAAAAAATTTCTTCATGGCGCCACCGGAAAACATCAAACAAAACTTTTAAATTCAATTCCAAATGGGTTAAATGGTGTGCTTGACCTTAAGGGATATTCCACTAAATACAAGGGATAACGTGGATACAAGGGATAACTTGTTCATTGTGCCACCAGAAAACACTAAACAAAATTTGTACATTCATTTCCACACGGGTTAAATGGAGTGCTTGATCTTAAGGGATATTCTACTAAATACAAGGGATAACATTTTCATGTATTCGGCCTTTAAATTTTAAATTTACTCAGGGTTCTCCTTAGGGGTACTTATGGAGTCATCTGAAACTTTTCTTTATTTTTCTCTTGCTTTATGAAAGACATTAAAAAACCTTAATTTGAAATGGAATTGTCAAAATATATTGGTGTACTAAGACTTTTGTTGCCTACTGTAATTGACCGGTTTTAAAGTTTTACTATGAATTTCTTGTTATAATGTATTCATTATGTACTCATTATGAACAATACGCTCCTCTCTATATATTCAGTAATTTGTCACTTTATTTTTGAAATCTATTCCTGTTTTCATAGCGTTCTTTTCTGCTTTCATTTTCAGTTAACTGAATGTTTATTTGATGACAGATAGGCAATAAAGCGAATGACAAACATATGATGCTTAATTTACCACTTGACATTTAAAATGAATTCGTAAGGACACATCAATGTTACAAAGCACTAACATTATATGTACATACCACTATAGTATTCATATCACTCTGAGTTAAATGTTATAATTACAGTCATTGTCTGCATAACATAATATGTTAACATATAACATATTTGAACTAAGATAGATGACTCTGTTATACTTATAAAGTAATAACTATAGGAATAGACTAGATTATTAATTACTTACTGACACATTAAATCTATTTTGTGTTGAAAAGGATAAATTACACTATGCGACAAAATAAAAAATTAAACACACCCGAGTAACTAAATAGTCGTTACTTATGCTTTATGTTGAGTAGAATTCAAAAATAATTCTTTTATTTACCACGAACCCTCCAAACTTGTTTTGTTTGATAAAAACGGTTTTTTTTTGTCTTTACACACAAAATTATTGATTACCCAAATATGTTTGAACCTTTTTTAAAAATTCAAATTTTTTTTAGAAAGGCGAGAGATTAGCCTTTCAAACGTTATACACAAATATTTTGTTTAAACTCATATAGTTCAAACTTATATGCCCTCGCTAGGTTAGTTTCACTTTCAGGTGGCGATTTGATAGTTGTTCTGCCACCTCTATGGGCTCATCGATGGATGGATCAGGGAGGAAGAACAGAGGCGCTGGGGAACGGATCAGGTTGTTCTGTTTCTAGACATCTATGGCCTGCTGTGGACAGTAAGAGATACTATCGAACATCTCCTCTGCAACTATCCAGCCCTTGGTAGGTTGAGGTTGAGGACCCTTGGCAGAGTCTTCTTTGAGAGCTTGAGTTCTGTTTCGAGAATCGACATCAAGGCTCCCCATAGATTCATTAGCAGCTGGTCTGGTTGAGAGGTCCTAAGACTTAATAAGTGTAGTCGCGCTCTCATCATCTTTTGTTTTGTGTTTATTTCTGTGTAATTCCTCCGATTCCTAGTCTCACCTATCCACTCTCCCCCCAACATTCCCTCCTTTCATCCTATATGCTCTATTTCCTTCATCCTCTAAGGACATTGTAAAATGGGTTAATTTAGTCCTCCGGGTACTGTACTTGTCTTAACCGACAAGTAAACGTCCTCTAACCTAACCTATATGCTATGAATTTAACGGAGTAAACTTGGGAAACTTATTTTTTTAATTTTTGGCCACTCTTAATTACAAAATTTAATTAAAAATATGAAACAAATAGAGAGGCTCTTAATAGCATTCTCTTCTCAAGAGTTTGACATTTCGTGAGTCGACCACGAACATCAGATTCTTGTGAAAATTTTCATGGCAAGTTTATTAACTGAAAAAATATTGTTATGAAATTGAAAAATCAAGATACTGGTGTTTTGCTTTTACAACGCTTAACATTAAAGTTATAAACAAAAGCGACAAAAATAAAATAAAACAGTAAGCAAACCTGTTTACAAAATATCGTACTGCTTAATATAATAACAAACACCAGCATAAAAAGATTGATAAACAGGAAAACACAAATACATATACCAACAACAGTAGAATAATAAAACAATACAATAATAACAACGATGTTTACATTTATAGAGATTTCGAGAAGCCGAAGTCATGTTTGCAAAGCAAAGCAAACAAGTCAAGGCAGGCGATTGAGTTAGTGAAGTTCACCCAGTATTGTGTGTTATTGTTATTGCTAATGTAAAGGGTATAAACAGAGGAATTACAAAAAATCGGCCAATTGACCGGTCGCGAACGTGAAATAAAATGTTCACCGAACCACATGTCATGCAAGTCAAGCTCTTGCATTTTAGGCAAAGAAAAGTTGGATATCATCTCACAATAGTGCTCACCATTCACAGTTACGTTACGAATCACAGCATCTTTGATGAAGTACGGTCCAGAGAACCGCACCAAACTGTGACTTTTCCTGAATGCATTGGTAGTTTTTGCAATGCTTTTGGCTGATCTGCGCTCCAAACTCAACAATTCTGCTTATTTACGTATCCATTGAAGTCGCCGTGGTCTAGTGGGTAGTGTGTTGGCTTATTAGACAAAAGGCCAGGATTCGAATCCCAGGTCAGACATCAAAACGAAAAATATTTCTTCGGCGACTTCCTCTCAGCAGATTTCTGGCAAAGACTGAGAGTAAAAATTGTCATGAAAAGCTTCTCAAAAATCTGTCGTTCGGAGTCGACTTTAAACTGTAGGTCCCGCCTGTTGTATTTAGAATGTACGTATTAATCTTTAAGCTTATAAGTACATACACATGTGTATGTACATACATAGATGTTGATTATAACTTTGTAAATAAAGTATCAGCGATCAGTTGTAAACGAAACGTCATTCTTTCAGTAATACATGGCGCAGTCGTTGCGGAATGTTTACAAGAAGTAAGACTAAAGATCAAGAAGGCCAAATAAAAGAAGACAGAGATTCCGACGGAGAATTATATGAGGATCCTATTGAGATGACAACAACCATGAGTAGTTTTGATGTTCATAAACCAGAGCTCCTTAAGTTAGATGGCAATTTAGCTGAAAATTGGCGTGTCTTCAAACAAAATAACGAAATTTTTTCGATTGCAACCGAATTAGAAAACAAAAAAGAGCAGCAACAGATTGGAATATTTCTAAATCTGTGTGGTCCTGAAATAATTGAAATATTTAACACTTTAGGTTTATCAGCTGAAGACAAAAAGAAATATAATGCAGTTGTTGCAGCTGTGGAAAGGTATTGTACACCGAAAAAGAACGAGGTTTATGAAACTTTTAAGTTTAATAAAAGGAAACAAGAGGAGGGGGAATCATTTGATTCATTTCATTTGGATTTACGTAAGTTGGTTAAATCATGTGAGTTCAAAGATGAAGATAGAATGTTGAGAGATAAAATTGTCATTGGTACAAATAACAGTAAACTACAAAAGAAATTATTAGAAACAGAAAAATTGGATTTAACAAAAACAATAACAATTGCAAGAAACTTCGAACTAGTGGAAAGTCAAGTAAATGACATTCAAAAACAACAACATAAAAGTAACCAAGTTGATGTGGTTACTGAAAAAGCACTGAACGTACACAAGGAAAGTAATGAAAGAAGAAATCAGAAATACCAAAAAACAAATTATAAAAACAACAATAATTTTGGAGAAATGGTATGTAAATTTTGTAAAGGCAAACACGAGCGTAAAAAATGTCCGGCATTTGGCAAACAGTGCAGTAATTGTGGTCGCTTTAATCATTTCAGTGTAGCGTGTTATGCTTCAAAGATAAGAGAAATTAGAGAAACTAAAATTGAACCTCCAGAAGAAAATATTTTTCTTCATCAGATTTCACATACTATGGATGAGCGAAAAATATGGTATGAACAGATTCGTTTAAACAACTGTTTGATAAAATTTAAACTTGACACTGGTGCTGACGTTAATGTTCTTCCGCTAAGGTATTTAAAGTTTATTAAAGATGTAAATCTGCAGAAGGGTGGAACACTACCTCATAGCTATAGCGGTTCAGATTTAAAATATGTGGGAACATGCGAATGTGTCGTAATGTGCAAAAACGAAATAACAACATTGAAGTTTGTAGTTATCGATACACAGTATAAGGCTTTACTAGGTTTGACAGCTTGCTCAAAATTAAATTTAATAAAACGTGTGTATAGCATTTCGCAAACAGAAAAAGATGAATTTGTTGCCAAAAATATTGATCTGTTTGAAGGTTTAGGATGTTTTGTAAGAAATTTGGACATAAAACTAAAAAAGGAGTCTATACCTATTGTGAAACCAGCAAGGAAAATTCCACTATCAATATCTACACGAGTAAAAGAAGAACTACAACGAATGGTTGAAAGAGACATTATAGAACCTGTAGATGGCCCAGTAGAGCGTGCATCGAATATGGTAATTGTTGAAAAAATGAATGGCCAATTAAGAATTTGCATTGATCCCCAAGACGTAAACTCTGATATTTTGCAGGAAAATTACACAATCCCGTTCTAGATCTAAAGGAAGGGTTTTGGCAAATTGCCTTAAGTAAGGCCGCAAGCGAAATTTGCACCTTTAACACAACATTCGGATGTTACCGTTTTAAACGTTTACCTTATGGCATAAAAATAGGTCCGGAAGTATTCCAAAACTTAATGTATAAAATTAACTCATGTATAAAATTAACGCACACAACATAAGTGGTGTGAGATGGTAGGTCGTAATCCTTACTAAATGGTTGTAACGGCCAATTATGAATGAATGAATTGAGCCAAAAATGAACTTTGTCAACACAATTTTTCGATAAATAGGTGGGTCTTCAGCCAAGTTTCCAAGAGCCCATTCACCAAAAATTCTGCGTTGGGTTAGGTCGTTCGGCTTCAACTCTTGCACCAGCTGTATTTTGAAATTTTGTATTTTCACACCTAAATCCTTCTATAAAATTTTCCACGTTATTGAGTGAGAGAGGCGTAATTGCTGCGAACGGCGGCGAATCGATAATTAATGGTCATAACTAACACTGGCCGATACAGCCGCGACATTTTCTTCAGTCCGCACTCTACGCAAGCGTGTTGGTGGCTTAATATCCAAAAATGTAAATTTGGTACGAAATTTAGTCACAATAGTCCGAATAGCCGCTTCAATGGGTCGATTAAATTGACCATAAAATGGATACTTTCTTAACAGACCATGCGTTTTGATAATAAAATTCAATGATTTGCTAGCGTTATTCGTTTGTAAGTCGATTTGTGGTTAAATTATAGACCAAACTAATAATGTTTGATAGTGAAACAAAACACGAAACATGCGTGAGCTGTTTAAACCAGTGTTGCTAAAAACACAATAGCTACAAAATCATCCAATACAACAACAATTTGTTTAGTTTTGTATTCTTCTTTACACTTCTGTTTCTGTAAGCACTAACAATTATTCGGGATATCTGTACAATGACGATGTTCAAACCACGACTGCTTTCTTCTCACGCAATGTCTTCACACAAGACGGACTGAATTCTTACTATTCATGGTCTGCTTTGTCTTGCCTTTTTATAGACGTGTCTTACGAACATTCTGGAAGTATGTGTGTTTATAACAAAGCAGAGTGTTTTTTACAATTTTATGTTATAATATAAGAAAGGATATTGTCATATAATGTGGTTGATGCTGATCGTACAAGCAGAGGTACTCTTTTAAAATAATTTACATACCACAGCGCTCTTAAAAGGCACCATAATCCAAGTCATCGATGGCCAGATTAAGTGCCAGAGTCATGATTAACTAAGAATTTCGAATTTGTTTTACTCAGAGAAACCTATACTGACCTTTAATGGCATCAATATCGATAATATTTCATACACGCTTCGTTTTATATTAAATTAAAAATAGAAAGCGCTTGAAAAAGTTTCTATTTTTGTAAAGCATGTTCATTAAAATTTTGCTAAAATATTGTACCAAAAACATATTTATTATGGAGAAAAGTACACAAAGTTGACAACATAATGCAAGTAGTATAACAATTTTCATGAAAAAATTTTATCCCTTTAAGTATGTGATTACTTGTGTTCTTGTGTTCCAGCCAATATTCTCTTTAAATTGTAAATTCCCTTCTTTAAATGTAGTGGAATCGACACTCATAGTATTCCTTGTTGTAATTAAAGCAGTGTTGATTGCTAACTTGATGATAATGTTGTGATAATTCCTACACAAATCACAAATGTCAGCAAAAGAAAAATGTGTTTTTTTAAATATCGTGTACGAGGGCGAAACAATTGGCATGAGAACACATTTTATTTTATTTCAGTTATCTTGAAAGACAATAAAGATAGCATCTAATTTAGACAATTTGAAAAATTCCTTAACCTCTTATGAACCGCCAAAAGCGATTTAGTCTAAAAAGTTCTGTAAGGAAAATAAACCTTTTAAGTACAAAAGCAAAGGGTTAGAATCTTCACCATATTTTAGTACGTAAAAAATTTAAAAAAAAAAATTATATGAAAATTAGTCTCAACGAAATTAGAAGCATGTCCGGTGACCACTTTAGAAAATATATGTAGTATACCGACTTATTAAACGTAAGGTCACCACGGTTTAAACCCCAGATCAGACATCTTGAGCGCAATATGAAAAAAACATTTATTCGACGCCTTCCCGGCAAAACTTTGAGAACAAATATACACTAGAGCCACGACTTGCGTCGTTTCGATTTGCGTCGCTTTCTTTAAACTTGAAAAATTCGATTTTCGTCGTTGCAATTTCAAGTTGCGTCGGTTCGAGTTGCGCCGTTTTGACCCCGATTTGCATCGATTCTATTTGCATCGTTGTGATTGCGATTTGCGTCGCTAAAAACGGTTTAATTTTTACTGCAGCATTGTGCATTTTAGGCATTGCTAGTGTATACTGATGATATTAATGAATTTATCGTGTCTCACGATTAAGGAGCTTGATAATGAAATTATGAATTATTATGAATAATGAATTTATTATTTATGATATTGATATTCAGCATGTTTCCTGTCGTAACAGAATATGATACATTAGAAGAAAAAAAATTAACAGTCGCCAATATTTCCAAAGCTTTGCAATTAAATTCCCATGCAATGGATATATTTTCTGAAAACGATCCTGACGAAAATCGTAGCACGGGCGTAGTAACATCCGTTGATCAAGCCATTGATTGTTACAAAAAAATATATCACCAAAAAAGTCCTCATTAACGATGCAAGTCGGGGCTCTAGTGTAATTACAATAAAAAGTTTCTCTAAAATCTGTCGATCGCAGTAGAATTCATAATGTAGGTTGCGCCACTTCATACAGCATAAGTAGTGTGAGAATCTATGAGAGCAATCCTGACTGAAGTCCATTGCATGAATAGGAGTTAGAAAACTTCTTCCAGTCGATGTCGCTGAGTCGCAATATGTGTTGTATAGTTTACAGTGGACAGTAAAAGTCTTAGTACTTCAATTTCATGTACTATACACACATACATAATTGGTCATTACAACTCTTCAGTCAGGATTACTGACCTAGTTTCTTCCACTACTTGTGTTGTGTGTGTTAATTTTATACATAGGTGGCGGAACCTACAGTTTAAAATCGATTCCGAACGACAAATTTTAAAGAAACTTTTCATGGCAATTTTATTTACTCTCAGAGTTTTTGCCAGAAATCTGCTGAGATGAAATCGCCGAAAAAATTATATTAAAAACGTTAAAAATATGAGTTCATAGATTACAAATAAAATAAAAATAAATATGTGTTCAATTTTAGATCAATTCATTATTGTTCTCACAATTCCGTGAGCCACCTTTAGAAATTGACTTAACTAATGACAATTTATTTAGTTGTTACTCTTCTTTCGTACTATTTCGCGTACGCAATAACAACTTTTCGTTATTCTTTAATTATTCTATTCACACAGAACGTATCTGAACCAATTCTTACTGAATCCCACGTGACGTCGTCACACATAACCAACTTAATTCAAACTCCAGCATTGCTCGCTTTGTCTTACCTTCTATATCACTGGATCAATATTGCGATGAATGCTCTCAAAGGAGAACGACAGCCTTCAGGAAATATCTGAAAATGTAAGCAACTTGTTGTGTGTCCAGGTAGAGTAGTTGTTGCTTTTTATTTTATCTATCCGCTATTCTTTTTTTTTATATTGCACTTTGTTTTTGCTTGTTTCCTTCTCTGTCCGCTGCACTTTTTTGTTGACTGTTTACATCTTTATTCCTAATATTTTTTTAACTGATGTTGTTGCTGTTTATTCATCGATCTTGTAAACAAGCCCATTAATTTTGATGCTATATTTTTAGTTATTCGTTGATCACGTGCATAAGTCCATTGATTTGCTTTTGGAGCTTTTGTTTATCATTTCATATATGATCCAGTATATTGTATTGTTCTTGGAGCTTTTGATTATTATTTGAATTACACCATTTCCATTTTCGCAACAATATTTATTTTATTAATTTATTTCTGCTTATTTATAAAACAAACAATTTCTTAATGTTTTTTTATAAAACAAGAAAAAAATAAGGAAACGTTTCATATAATTCCATAGATACCCCCAAGGAGAACCCCTAAATTTGAAATTAAAAGACGTAATATCTGAAAATGTTATCCCTCGTATTTATTAGAATATCTATTTAACTCGTTTGGAAATGAATATACAAGTTTTGTTTAGTGTTTTCGGGTGGCACCATGAACATGAAATACTCTGTTGAAGGGGTACTGTTTTGTCAAAACATATTGGAGTACTAAGACTTTTGGCGTACACTATATATTCGAAATATTGGGATCTCCTAGGCAATTACACAAAAAACTGCGCCATCGTTGTGAAGCATTCACCGAATGACATAAGCCGCATTATACGTTTCGGCAATGGAAACACCCGTCAATAGCGTAAAAAAACCGGCAAACCAGAACCAGCTTATATTTAATGTTGAATGATAATCAACGCAGCAATTACGTACCAGTTCAAAACGAGACAGTTGTATCCCTATTGTGGTGGTACCGGGTTTACCCAATACATATCATCGAAATTCGAAAAGAACGGAATTAAAGCCTTATCCAAAGAAGGGGTAAATTTATATCCCTTCCGACAAACGGGAAAAAACATAGGTGAGAGGAGGGGATAGTAAAGGACTTGTCAGTCAATTTTTTTCGTGGAAGTGGATTCAACTTATAACTTAGCGAAAAGTTTAATGATGGACTGCAGTTTATCAATGTTAGGTATAGAAGACGAATGTTTGTACCAACAAATTTCGCTTTGTCAAAAGAACGGGAGGTAGATTCAACTACATTTCGTTTTGGTAGAAATATTACCCTGTGCTCTTACATCCCAAAAAAAAAATTGAGTCGGTTGTACTTCTTTCCGCAATGCATTATTCATGCAAGCCCCAAAGAAAAACCCATTCATGATGTTATATTACAAAAAATAAAAAGATCGATAATATGGACCAGCACGATATTCAACAATGCGATAAACAGATAGAGGGCCCTTGGTTTTTTTCTACAATATACGTATATATACGTGGCTGCTCTTGCAGCATATATAATTTACGTTGAGGATTACCCAATACCAAAAGCATCCACAAACCGCTGCACAATGTTCCTACACAGCCTCAGCGAACAGCTAGTGAAGCCGGAAATGGAAAACAGAGTCAAAAATAAACACGTAACAAAAATATTTTCCACACGGAATGCTATAGAATACAAAAATGGGAAATCTATGACCGCGCTACAGATGAAAGCGTGGAAGAAAGTGACAGTACTGGTAGAATATAAGCGAGGTAATTGCCATATATGTAGTCAACGTCGGTCAACTAGAAAATCCTACACGTTATACCAAAAACTCGCGTGTGCCGCTCATTCA
The DNA here is from genome assembly GCA_014635995.1 of Sarcophaga peregrina. Taxonomy (NCBI): domain Eukaryota; kingdom Metazoa; phylum Arthropoda; class Insecta; order Diptera; family Sarcophagidae; genus Sarcophaga; species Sarcophaga peregrina. The sequence goes on along the minus strand of CM025790.1, from coordinate 84,020,529 downwards.
AGTAATAAGCCGCAATGTAATAAATGCATTTAAGAAAAGTTAGTACGTAATATTTCTTATATTTGTTTGAATTTGAATTTTATTATTAAGAACTCGTAAATTTTACTCAATAAACATTCAATATCAACATATTTTCATATATTTTTTTATATATACCAAACACATATCAGCAATAAATCAATTTTCCGCTACTCATAAGCACTCATACAATTTTAGGTATGAACGAATCAACAGAATTGAAATTCAACTTCTCTGATTCATTCGTAGTCGCTACAACATTGATTTATAAGTATAAGTAGCAATGAGTATGAGTACAACGTTGACATCAAACTCACAACATTCGAAATATGTTTGATTCATATGCCTACTCATACTGATTCATAAATTTAGAAAAATACTTATAGTACTTATAAGTAATTCGAGTGGCTTGATTCATTCATCAAGATTTACAGCCTTTGTTGTTGTTGCATATACAAACAAAGAAGAAAGGTAAGACAAAGACAAACAAGCAAATCATACACACAATCTTCTTGTGAGTATAGTAGCGTTCGTACGCGAATCATACTTATTTTGTGCTTCGTGTAAATGTTAAGTAGAGACGAGTCGAAGTCAATAACATCATGCGTATTGTTAAGTATGAATACGACGAGTACTTCCAACTTTGAGTATGAGTAGAATAAATATGATATGAAAATAAGTATGAATGCGTATAAATATCAGAAATAATAAGAATGAATTGAATCTACTAATCATTTTGAATACTTATTGATAATTTCTGATACCACGGTATGTAACTATTGACGTAAGGGAAAGGAATGAAAAAATGGCCACATCCCTAGCCCCCATTTTTACTCAAGTTTAGGAATAAGGTAGAAAACATTACTAGTGAGGATATCATGATTCAGGTTAATACAATTATTACTTCCTGAGTCACAAAACATACCCGGGTATGTATCTGCTGATATGAACGTTGAACAAATTTACGTTTACAATTTAAGAGTTTACATTTACATAAAAAAGCATCTATGTATGTATGTATGTATATATGAATATGTTTATATGCATCAATAGCAATCATAATGATAAGGACAGAATATAAATATCAGAAATAAAATCTTTTTTTAAATTTTTCTAATTTACATACATGTATAGTTCAATTACAATTTTATTTTTGTTGTTTGTTTTATCAGTTCAGATAAAAATAATAATAATAATACCAACACACATTCGTATCCACCCTGATATACACAGTGGCTGATATGTATTGCAACCAACTTCAGGTTGTTATCATTTGTAAACCGCTCGTCTGACAGCTGACAGATTTATTACAGTGACAGTTCATTTTATTATTTATAAGCTTACAAAAGCATTTTGATCTATTATATTAAGAAAAAAAAGTTGTTCGTGATGGAATTCAAGCGTGATAGTATGATTGCTTTATATTTGGCTAGAAAACTACAGGTGGCTTAAGTACGAATAAATCGTTTCTTTCTCGTACCACTGTTCGTTACCATGATACTGGCAGTGTTGCATTGCGTCCAAAAAGTGGACGAAGAAAATGGTAACAACACCAGAAATGATCCGAAAAATGAAGACCAAATTTGATCGAAATCCACGCCGCAGTGGTAGAAAAATTGCTCGTCAGCTGAATATATCGCGAGAGCGGATGCAACACATATTGAAAAAGGTGCTTGAACTAAAGCCATTAAAGTTCCGATAGTCGCTCCCCGTTCGTATTCATCGACCGTGGGGTCAAAATAAATGCCGACTATTATCGGGAAAATGTCTTAAAGGCAGTATTAAAGCCCTGGGCAGGCAAACATTTCGGCCGTTGGACATTCCAACAGAACTCACTACCACCGCACTCAGGCTTAAAATGGAGATTCCTTGCTTCATTTCTACCGCACAATAGCCACCAAAATCTCCGGATCTCAAATCGTTGGACTTTTGTGCTTGGGGAATTTTGGAGAGTAAGGTTTCTACTAAAAAAATACCAAAGTGTCGATCATCTCAAGACGGCACTTCGCCAGGGAATGGGCTAAAATATCGCAGACCCACTTCGTGCAGCCTGTGATGGCTTTGTCGGCCGTTTATCTAATCTGATTCTAAAATTCGATATTATTTTCAAAATTTTTTGCTTTTAAACAGTAAAATTAAAAAAAAAATTTAAAAAATATAGCGCTTTACTTTGTTGCATTATATATCAGCCACCCTGTAGTACATACATGTACAATTACAATATTATACAACATTAACATACCAAATGCGGTCGAGGATAAAAGTCTTACATCTCTTCTACATTTAGGGCCATTATTACAACTTCCCGTTAATTTTGGGTTTAGTTAAAGGCACCGTTAGCTAAAGCAAAGTGTAAGGTTAGCTTTAATTTATTTTCGTTATTACGACATATAGCAGTGCCGGAGCAGTGTTATGGACAATTAAAGAATTTTTTTAAAAGTAGTGGGAACGACGAGCTTGGAGAGGAATCATGAATATGATGAATAAAGTGATAGCGCATATAATCAAAGCTGACAAATTTGACGATTTTGAGCTCCAAAAATATCCCATTGACGATATGACAATTTATGCTTTTATTTTAACGATAAGAAAAATGTAACTGGCTGAAATATTGCCTCTACGTAATATAAGACCTTTGACACATAGCGCCATTTTGTTAAAATAGCCGGTCATTTGTATCTGGTCATCAAACTCTGGCTAAAAAAATTGTTGAACATCAACATTCGCCGTTGACAGTGATAGCCTGGCAACTTGGTTGTAAAAGAAAACAAATGAACACGGATTTTACTGACAGCAAGTATCATTTAGAAATCCAGAGTTTAACTTTGGAGTTATTGTGATAATAATTATGTCAATATCCAAATTATATTGGGAGATACGACTTATTACGTTTTATTAGTGACACATTAGGCTACAGTTTGTATAGAGTGGGATATGTGCAGCAGGTTCCATTTTTCCACAATATCGATCATCCCACATCCCACCCGGACACTGTTAACATAGGCAATATTTGATGGCCGATATCTCAAGTTCCAAAATTATTTGGGAGATACGACTTATTACGTTTTTTAGGGACACCTTAGGCTACAATTTATATAGAGTGGGATATGTGCAGCAAGTCCCAATTTTCCACATTATCGATCATCCCTCATCTCACCCATACACTGTTAACATAGGCAATATTTGAAGCCCGATATCTCAAGCTCAAAAGTATTTGAGAGATACGACTTATTACGTTTTTTAGGGACACCTTAGGCTACAATTTACATGTATTGTCGGTATTAAAAGCCGATCTTATACGGCTCACGTATCCTATGCTTTATAGGATAGCTAACAATTAAACCTAATTACCTTGTGGAATGATAAAATTTTGTGTCCATATTTATAAATGCTTTAATCACTCACTTCCTCACTCTATTGCTTTCCATTCTTTAGAAATATTCATCCGGCTTAGTAAACGTGTACCTTATAAAATATTTAAATTTTGAAATTTAAAAAAACAAAAACGGTTTAAACCATTCATAATATTTTGCCTGAACAAATTTGTTGCTGCCATTGCTGAATACAATTTTATGCTTAAGAAGAGCAAAGTCAGTAATGCATGAATAAAGTACGGGAAAGTACGTTGTTAAAATTCAAATAGACTTCAGCCTGTTCAAACGGACAATCGCCGTAAATTCACTTTGACTGTACATATTCACTTTCATTCATACACTAAGTTGTAATGGCAAAGTTTATGGCTATTGTAAGGAAAGGTTAAAAATTTAACAACAACAACAACGATGACAATAAGGAAAATGGCAGCCAAACGTACAAACCATGAAAAATAAAAACTCGAAAAGGGTAATAGATTTTAATGAAAAATTAATTCATTACTTGCGCTGAAAAGGGTGCCAATTAGCATATCGTATTAAAGTAGTTTAATGATTGAAAAACGGATGGAGGTTTTAGAAATCATAAAAAGTTTCTTTATTTTTTTGTAAAAAAAGAAATCTTTTGTAATTAGAATTTAATTTCTAATTTTATGTAAATAACGTTTTATCGTATATGTTTCTTCTTGTAGCCATTTTCTTACATAGTTTGTTGGAATTTGGTCAGTACAAGGACTGCGTTCACCTGTGGCATCACAACTGGCCGCAATGCGTAATCAATAACTTATTATGAATAAAATATTTTTATCTTATATTTTTTTGTCAGAAAATAATTTTCAAAAAATTTATCAACAGCTTAAAAAAACCGAACTGAAAGAATAAGTACCGTTAGCTTAACCTTTACATATAAATCACCGTATCTCAGGATATGATATAATATCCTATCTAGTAGTGTTTTCCACCTTATACCTAGACTTGAGTAAAAACGGGATATGGCCATTTTTTCATTCCTATCCCTTATGTCAATAGTTACATACCTCAGTATCAGAGATCAGCAATAAGTATTCAAAACAATGAGTAGATTCGAGTCATACTTATAATTTCAGATACTTATACTCATACTTATTTTGATATCATACTCATACTACTCATACTCAAAGTTGAAAGTACTCGTCGTATTCATACTTAACCATACGCATGATATTGTTGACTTCGACCCGTCTCTGCTTAACATTTACACGAAGCACAAAATAAGTATGATTCACGTACGAGCGCTACTATACTCACAAGAAGATTGTATGTTTGCTTTGCTTGTTGTCTGTAGCTGTAAATTTTGATGAATGATTCGAGCTACTCGAATGACTTACAAGTAGTATAAGTATTTTTCTAAATTTATGAATCAGAAAGAATGAGTAGGCATATGAATCAAACATATTTCGAATGTTGTGAGTTTGATGTCAACGTTGTAGTCATACTCATTGCTACTTATACTTATAAATCAATTTTGTAGCGAGTACGAATGAATCAGAGTAGTTGAATTTCAATTCTGTTGATTCATTCATACTCAAAATTGCATGGGTGCTAATGAGTAGCGGAAAACAGATTTATTGCTGATATCTGCTTGGTATCTATAATAAAATATATGAAAATATGTTGATATTGAATGTTTATTGAGTATAATTTACGAGTTCTTAATAACTTGTCTTAAATGCATTTATTACTTACATTGCTGCATATTACATGAATGAGCAGCAAATACGAGTTGGTTGGCCGACGTTTTATCCGTACACATATAGCAATCACCTTTCGCTCATATTCTACCAGTGCTGTCACTTTCTTCCACGCTTTCATCTGTAGCATGGTCATAGATTTCCCATTTTTATATTCAATTGCATTGCGTGTGGGAAATATTTTTGTTAGGTTTTTATTTTTGACCCTGTTTTCTATTTCCAGTTTCACCAGTTGTTCGTTGAGGCTGCTTAGGAATATCCTACTGCGGTTTGTGGAAGCTTTTGTATACTGTAAGGGCAGCGACGTCTAGTATATTGTGGATAAAAGCCAAGGACCATCTATCTCTTTGTCGCTTTGTTTAATATTGTGCTTGTCCATATTATCGACCTTTAAATTTGTTGTAATATAACATCATGAAAGGCTTTTTCTTTGGGGCTTGCATGAATAATGCATTGCGGAAAGAAGTACAACCGACTCATTTTTTTTTTTTTAGATGTAAGAGCACAGGGTAATATTTTTACCAAAACGCAATGCAGTTGAATCTACTTCCCATCCTTTTGATAAGCGAAATATGTTGGTACAAACACTCGTCTTCTGTACCTAACATTGATAAACTGCAGTCCATCATTAAACTTTTCGCTAAGTTATAAGTTGGGTCCACTTCCACGAAAAAATATGGCTCACAAGTCCTTTACAATCCTCTCCTCACACTTACTTTTTTTTCCGATCGACGGATGTCACCAGTCCAGAATAAATTTACCCCTCCATTGGATAGGACTTTAATTCCGTACTTGGCGAATTTCGATGGTATGTATTGGGTAAACCGAGTACCACCACGCTAGGGGTAGAACTGCTCATCAACTGTCACGTTTCGAACTGGTACATAATTGCAGCGCAGAGTCTCATTCAGCATTAAATATGAGTTGGTTATGGTTGCAGGTTTGCCGGTTTTTTACGCTATTGACGGGTGTTTCCGTTGTCGAAACGTATAATGCAGCTTATGTCCGAAAACTGCCCCACACTAATGCAAGCTCGTTATATTTAGATGACCAACAATTTAGCAACAAAGCACAAACAAAACAAAACTTAAACAGAAACAAAATAATGCAACCACAAAACATAAATAAAACTAAAATTAGCTTAGCAACAAAAGAAATTCCATACAAAATATATGAACATACCAGGATATGCTTCTGTTGACGTATGTAATATTTTTTTTTGTCTGTTAACGTGAAGGTTAAATTTGAAATAACGGTCATTTCGAAAGGCTCGAAGACTATTTTAAAATTGAATAGTTATATATAGTACATACTCCAATACGATCTTCTTAATGAAACCAAGGCTTTTGATACAGTCGATCACAAAATTCTATTGAAAAAGCTTCAGAAATTGTTTTACTGCCGGTAAACTAATCTATTCTTATTTAATAAACAGATTTCAAGATGTTCGTTTAAATGGCAATATTTCACCGTTCCTCAGCGGGCTTCTTTTGATTTTTATGTCTACAGTGAAGAGCAGAAGTGAGTGCATGTTCACAATACTGAGTTTCGTCATCCACAAAAACAAAACCATACAAGCAAATACAAAAAAAAAATTAATTTTAATAATTTATTTTATTCTTAACAAATAGCAGTAAAAAAACAATAACTAATGAAATGAATTCAATGAGTTTGAATGAAAAAACGAAAATAACCCACATAAACTCAATTTTGCACGTTTCAAGAAAATTCAAGAAACTAACCCAATTTCAATATTTTGTCCATAGACCCTTATTAGAAATAGTTTGATTTACGCGGTTGGAGATGCTTTCTACCAAATGATCAATAACATCTTTCGGAATTCGATTCCATTTCGCATTTATACGATGCCAAAGTTTGACCATGTTTGTTGGGGCTGTTTCGTGCTGTCCGAGCCGGATTTTCAGGAATGACCAAAAATTTTCAATCGCATTGAGGTCGGAACTTTGTGCCGGCCATTCCATCAATTGAAAATTAAGTTTCCCACCCCATATCTATAGAATTTTTGCCGTGTTCTTCGGATCACCATCCTGTTGGAAAATAATTTCTTATTCGGGATAAGTACATTTGTCCATAAAATTCGGAAGATGGGTTTGCAGAATCTGTAGATAGTCTTTTTCGCTTGCTAACATCTACTAAATATAGAGGGCCAACATGCCACCATGTTAAGCATCTGCAACCAATTATATTTTCGCTGCCATGTTTAATAGTTTGCTCCAATTAATTTCTTTTTTGTATTTGCTTGTATGGTTTTGTTTTCGTGGATGACGAAACTCAGTATTGTGAACATGCACTCACTTCTGCTCGCCACTGTATAAGTGATCCACCAGATGTTTTGGTTGGCTGTTATCTCTATATGTATGTATGCAGTAGAGATGAATGATCCAGTGATTTTTGAAGAACGTTGTTCTCAGTTTTTGATTATAAAAAGAAACACATTAACCCTGGACGGTTACTCTTCATTGAATCGACAAAGCTCATTTACACTTTATCATATAACTCTTTTAGCTTTCACCAAATTTCGCTCCAGTTTTTAACAACGTTATTTGTTAATAAAAGTAGACGAAAAAAATTCGTTTATTGGACGAATAGTACAAAAATTGCCATCCAGGATTAAAAACATTATTTGATAAGATCACATATTTATACAAAAAATATAACTTGACTGTTAGACTCTTCAAATAATAACCACAGCAATTTTTGTCCGATTTGATCAAACAATGACTCAATTTCTTCATAAGGGAACAGTCTTTAAAAATATTGTCTCTTATCCTATATTTTTTAATAAATTTTACTACCGTGAATGGACAAACTTGAAAAAATATGAAAAAAATTCGCATTTTCCAAGTTTATCTCATCAAATCTCATAACATATTAAGTCTAAGAATATATATATGTATAACGTTTTAAACGTCCATCTCTTTCCTTTCCAACATGATTTAAATTTTGGAAATCGGGTTAGGAATGTTTGAGTAATCAAGAATTTTGTGCGTATAGTCGAAAAAAAATTGTTTTTGTCAAATAAAATAAGTTTGGGGGGTTCAAGAATTATAAAAAAAGCATTTTTGAGTTCTCCTCAACTAACTGAACAACGTGGATCATGTAGTTACTCGGGTGTATTTTCACTTTCGCACCGTGTTATTGAATAAAAATCTAGCAATCACACCACATATAAAAATATAATGAAAATGAATAACTAGACTGCCATACTTTTAAACCCCCCATTTTACTGTTGGGTGTTAAAGTATTTTTCTTTGTTGAGTTTTAAAACATTGTATTATATTTCATTAGGTTAGGTTAGAGGACGTGCACCTATCGGCCAAGACAAGCACAGTACCCGGAGGTCGAAATTGACCCATTGTACCCATTTTATTTCATTAGGTTTGTATATTTTTTTGAATTTACTTCTTATGCTCATCGAAATAGACTCTATTCTTCAAATTTAAGTAAAGTTTTGTTGTCTAATTCAGTTAGGTTTGAAATAAATTCCTAGTTTATCATACAAAATTGATTACTTTTCTGGTATTCGTTGCTGACTTTTTCATGTTGTTTGTTAGTACTCTATAACACAGCATATTTCCTTAAAATTGTTTCCCATTAACACAATAACTTTTCTCATTACTTTTTATTCTTAATGTAGTTCGAAATAAAGAAATAAACCAAATAAAATGGGAAGAAATAATAATATTTGTGAACAATACCACAGGCAAAGTATAAAATTTAACATTACTAGCCAGCAAAACTTTTTCTTTACGTTTGTGGCCACTGTAGCCTAATAGGTAGTTCGTTAGCTTATTAGACTTAAAGTCATTGTTCTAACCCCAGGTCACACATGAAAATGAAATACAAAAAATTATTTCTTCGGTGATTTCCTCTCAGTAGATTTCAGGCAAAAACTGTAAGGATAAATAGAAAATTAACATGAAAAGTTTGTAAAAATCTGTCATTCAGAGTCGACTTTAAACTGTAGGTCCCCCCCCCCCCTCATGTATAAAATTAACACACACAACATATGTGATGCGAGAAATTAGGTTGTAATCCTGATTTAAGGGTTGTAATGACCAATTACTTATATACTGTCTGGCCACTGCCATGTTTTCCAGTAGAAGTCATGGCAATTGCGAAAGTGGCGCAATACTTGCTGGGTGGAATGATTTTTCTTAAAAATCTCTGGATATACAGGGTGGCTGATATACAATGCAACAAAGTAAAGCGCTATATTTTTTTAATTTTAGTGTTCAAAAGTAAAAAATGTTGAAAATAACATTAAATTTTAGAATCAGTTTAGATTTGTTCGAATTAGCCACATTTGGTATGATTTATGGCCTTCAAACGGCCAACAAAGCCATCACAGGCTGCACGAAAGTGGCTCTGCGGTATTTTAGCCCATTCCGGCGAAGCGCCGTCTTAAGATTATCGACACTTTGGTATAATTTAGTGAGGAACTTACTCTCCAAAATGCTTTAGGCGCAAAAGTCCAACGGATTGAGATCCGAAAATTTTGGTGGCCATTGTGCGGTAGAAATGAAGCGAAGAATTTCCTTTTTAAGCCATTATTGTTTGACGCGTGCTGAGTACAATGTTGCTGGATCCTGTTGGAATGTCCATGGTCTGCGGCCGAAATGTTTGTCTACCCAGGGCTTCAATACAGCCCTAAAGACATATTCGGCATTTATTTTAACCCCACGGTCGATGTATACGAGCGGGGAGCGACCATCTGCCTTTGCGGCGGCCCACACCATTTCCATTGACGGCGTTTGAGTTCTACTGGCCAATCGCAGGTGTAACTTTTCAGCTGACCTATTCGCTCAATTTGGAATGGCTGCTCATCGGATAAAACAAAATTCGGTAGCCGGCCACTTTCGTGCAAGCCAAGTAACTCCTTAACTCTTTCCAGTCTAACTTTTTTTGAGCTCTTACACTTTTTGGAACTGCAATGGCTTTAGTCCAAGCTCTTTTTTCAACATGTGTTGCATGCGTTCTCGCAATATGTTCAGCTCACGAGCAATTTTTCTACAACTGCGACGTGGATTCTATCAAATCTCCCCTTCACATTTCGGAGCATTTCTGGTGTTGTTACCGTTGTTTTTCGTCTACTTTTTGGAAGCAATGTAACACTACCAGTCTCACGGTAACGAAGAATGTTACGAGAAATAAAAGATTTATTCCCATTTAAATGCTGGAGGCCTGTGGTTTTCCAGCCAAATATAAAGCAATCACACTATCACGTTTGAATTCCATCACAAATAGCTTTTTTTATGAATGGTTTTTTAAGCTTGTAAATAATAAAATGAACTGCTACTGGAATAAATCTGTCAGCTGTCAGACAAGCGGTTTACGAATGATAGCAACTTAAATTCGGTTGCAATACATATCAGCCACCCTGTACTCAGACAGCCAGGCTGGAACTAAGTTCCTAACGAGCATAGTTTCTTCTTACGTCCTTGTCCATAAATGCCTAGGCTTTCTTGATGAAATTTCATTGAAACCTAGCTGTAACATCGGTACATGTGACAGGCTCATGCAGGTCTAAGTGGGACTTTTACCTTTAGGGACACACACACAACGTAATCTTATCTGTTCTATACAACAAAATTTTAGGTAAGGCACTTGGTTCGACAGAATACAGACAACCCTCCTATAACGCGATACTCTTATAGCGCGGTTTACGTTCAACTTCATCCCATAAATTCCTTCCGCACGGCCTATGAATGAACAGTAACTAGATATTGTAAAAGGGTTTAACTAGATATTATAAGAAGGTTTAACATAAAACAATAGCAGTTGGATTTGCAATTTAAAAAATAATGAATGAAGATGAACCAAGTGAGGATAAATATTTAAAAATTACGCTTTTTTACAAGCTTTTCTTAATTTTGTTGGAAACCAGTATTTTAGTTTAGCTTTTAATTCATTTTTTTTATCAATCCTTATATGAACTCTTGAATTCAATAAAAATAATTTCTAATTTACGAATGATGTGATTTGTAGTAAGTCCGGTTTTCTTATAGCGCGGTTTCCATACAATGAGGTAGACGGTTTTCATAGAAGGCGCTACGAATTAGCCTTGTTTGTACATGTAATCCGAGTTTCTTACAGCACGGTTTTCATATAACGCGGTACGCACTCACCGCGTTTTAGGTGGGCTGACTATACTTCATTTCTCATAATTTTTCCGTGAATATAGTTTTTCAAATTCTCTTCTTACTCAACGAAAAAATTCTGGCCTTAGCAACTGTGTAGATACGTTTCCATTGGCTTGCATTCCTGATTTTATTTGCTGTATTAATATCGACTCAAACTCACTCGGGTGATGATCTTTGTATTTCTGTCCAAGTTGAATTGAACACATCTTTTGATGTCGTAAACACTGTTTTCGAAGCAACTTGCAAGTAAGTTTACTCATGGTATCTGAATATTTCGCAAATGGAAGGTGAGGTTAGGTCGGAGTGGTAGCTCTGATATCACAAAGCTCACTTGAGCATGCATGGGGGCCCGCTGTGATGTTACGGGTGAACGCAATCCCTGTACTGAAAAAAATTCCGCCGAATCAGGGAAAAGGAAGAAGTTGGTAAGCGCAAGGGCTGCACAACAAAAGCACTTCTACCCCGCACTGGAAAACCAGCCAGAAAGTTTGATGAACGATGCTAGATCCTTGATATCAATAGATGATAGCTCCGTTAAGCTAACAAGGAACGGGGGGCCAAATAACCTATATCTACACCTAGCAAGAGACGGGCACTCGCAAAGAAAGTGAAAGGAGCATCGTTGACGAGGATCCATTGATAAATTGCCATCACCTCCGCCTGAAACATACTGCAGTAACCTGGCAGACAGAGAGAAATATTCAGGTCCAGTTTCCCAGAGTAGACATTACTTCCAACCCCATCATCGAGTTTAGAGCCGTCGGTATATATATCCAGGACTTCCTGGGGAACGATCGTATCAGGATTCCCGTCATTCCTACTCGGAATCAGAGAGTGGAAACGTCTATCAAGACAATGTTCAGCAGGGAAATAATCCATGTTCACAAGTGCCCTTAGATAGTGGAGTGACCAGAAGGTACAATATGCCAACGACAGAGGGCATTAAGTCTAGTCGCAGCAAACTTGGCCACCTGCTTAGCGAGAAGCACACTAGGAGCGAGTTTAGCATTGTGAACAAGGCTTTCGTGTGGGGTGGCGCGTAGAGTATCAGTTATATAAATGACGGCAGATTTTCTGACCTTGTCAAGAAGTCTGACGTTGTATTGTCTGTCCAGAGCAGTTCACCAGAAAGCAACACCATATAAGAGGTGTAAATTACATGAATATTTACTGTGGCTCTAAGCTTCCAGTGACTCTCAGCACATTTATAAAAAAAATTTTATTTAAAAAGCTGAAGCACTCTGGCGGGAATACTGCTAAGCAAATTAAATTGCAATTCTTCAATGATTGACCATCATTCATCATGAATAGATTATTTAAAATAAAATTTAAACAATTTCATTCATTGTATGTAAAATTATGTTAGAAAGAACTAACTTCTCTCAATGTTGCTTATTCATATCACCTTTTAATAGCTATTTTTAAAGTTTTAACGCAGAAGGTTTATTATTCATCAAAAGACTGAATACCACTTTATACTACCTTATGGCAGCAATAAAGGTGCATACTTTACATAGCAACTAACAACAAAAAAAAAACAATGAAGATAAAGACTAACAAAAGCAATTTACAACATTTATTACAAATCATAAGTTAACATTATTCATAAAACTTACACAAATGCACATGGTACCTACACTATGTTAAGAGAAAGAATATGAAAAAAGGACAACTTGTCAGAACAACTTTTATTTTACACTAGCTAATACCCGGTGTGCTTCGCCTTGAGCTTTATTTATCGTTATTGCAAATGCTAAGCGAATAGGAAATTGCAGGCATCTCCGATGTGGTCATAGGAATACGTGGCAGCAATACATCAGTTCCCTTAAACTTTCCAGTTACAACGTTCGCCTCGATAACATTGCTCATCATTTTTTTTTACTATTAGTCGAGTGTCATTACAAAGGATCATGGAGGATCAATATTTCTAAGTAAAATAATGGGAACACCGCTTTTTAACTGTAAGTCCTGTGGTGGAAAGCCTGGTAAATCTAAAGAATTTAAAAATTGATGACATCCTCAATATTTGAAACTGTATCGATCGATTAATATGTTCTTATATTCCCATCGATCTTGTTGAAAATATTGCTGTTGATGGAATTATCGTTAATAATTTTGGATGCTAGTAGCGCACGTTTAGATACTACTTACTTACTGCTGCAACAATCCCTTTCAGGCGCCTCTGCTTATTGCGCGCCTACGCCAGTTGGTCACAGCAATCGATGATAGGGCTTCCTCGACTTGGTCCTTCCAAAGGATATAAGGTCGTCCTCTTCGCCGACTTCCGCATATCCCCGCACCAAATACCCGTTTCGCCGTGCCAGCGCAGCCGCTGGATATTAATACGCTGCACAACGTCTATGTCGTTGTGAAGCTCATACAGCTCACTGTTAGATCGGATGCGGAAATCATCGCCAACTCGCACAGGACCGAAGATCTTACGTAGGACTTTCCTCTCGAATACCCTCAAGGCTGCTGCATCAGTTCTTAATAGGGTCCATGCCTCTGCGCCATAAAAAAGCACGGGTAAGATGAGCGTCTTGTGGAGTATGAATTTTGTTGGACGAGAGAGATCTCTGCTACTCAGTTGCTATTGAGACCATAGTAGCACCTGTTGGCAAGAGTAATCCTGCGTTTGATCTCCAGGCTGACATTATTTTTGGTGGTAACGGCGGACACTTTTTTAAAAGATAGTGCCAATGCAATGCACTCCTTCCTGCCCTTCGCAGAACACTCTCCATGACAGAGTTGAAGAGGTCGCATGATAAGGGATCGTCTTGTCTGAAACTTTGCACGGTATCAAAAGGTCCGGAGAGGTCCATTCCTACATTGACGGAGCTGCAGGAATTGCTCAACGTCATTCTGTATAACCTTGTCAGCTTCGTAGCTCAGACATTGCGGCATAAATATGATCCCTTATGGGGCTATCGAAGACTGTCTTATAGTCGACAAAAACATGGTGTGTGTAGACTTGTTTTTCGTGAGCATTTTCTAGGATTTGGTGCAGTGTGAAGATCTGGTCTATGGTGGACTTGTCAGGTCGGAAGCCGCACTGATAACGTCCAATCATTGTTTCGACGAGTGGCTTCAGTCGTTCACACAATACTGATCTAAGAACCTTATATGCGATAGGGAGAATGCTTATAGCCCTACAGTTGGCGCATACTGTTGGGACTCCCTTTTTCAGGACAGGACAGAGGATAACCATTGAATATTTGTAAAATTTTTCACGATATTGGGAAATACACAATTTATTAATTCTTCTTTTGATTGTGGTCATTCTGCAAAAGTCTGATGGAAATTTTATATAGGATCCATTGAAATTCTTCCATTACCTAAGTCAAGCAATTGTTTGGAAAAAGTTTCAGGCTGAAGCATTGCATTGCAACTGAACACGCATATTAGTAGTTAATTTTAGAATGTGAACATGTCGCCAAAGGTATGATGATTTTAGACATGCATTTAGCTCATCAGCTGGCGTTGTTCCCAAAAAATGGGATTCTAGCTGTTACAAATTTTCGTATATATTTTATATGAGAAGTGCCACACCCACTATTGCTAGTTCGCCTATTTTTATCCAAAATATTTATATTGAAACCTTAGTTATTTGTGCAAAATTTGAGGTATCTTGCTGTTATAGTATTTCCAATATACCCATTTTATTATCTTACAATAACAGGTAACGTTGCATATGTGGGCGTGGCATCTCCCTCATTTGAAATATCAAAATAAAAAGTAGCCTATAACTCCTTCCAGACACAAGAAAATCGGTTCAGCCGTAAGGATGCCTATAACATTCAAACATACATACAAACAAACACATATTCATTTTTATATATGTCGAGATACTAAATACATACACATTGTACTGTGCACAACAAAACTAACAACTTTTATGAAAACTTTTTCAATTTTTTTCTGCAGTGGAACAATTTTTATTCTCCATTTTGTTTACTAAATGGTGTCTCAGAAAGGATGCACTTTAAAAATAAAGACTAAATACGTCGTTTTTTGGGAAAGTTTTGATTTTTTTTAAAGGTTTGTAGAGAAAGCATATATCCAATAAGTATGGAATAAAATATCCATCAAATAACCGCCACGTCTTTGATGACAGATTTGACCAAAACTCCAAACCTCCAAACATATTTTATTTGACTAAAAAATATTATTTTCAATTTGATAACTTCAAATATAAACAAAATGAGCAAATAAAACAAAAACGAAGCCCGTCGTTGCCACTACGTTTAAGACTTAAACTTGTTTAATCAGGCAGTGTGTGTTATCGACATTACTACGGTGTTGCCATATTTTTGAAAAAGTTAACTTTATTTTATCATTAGGTTACAATAATGCAAAGCAGTTAAAGTTCACTTTAGCTAAAGTTACCTTTAACTAAACCCAATTTTAATGGCAACTTTTAATAAAAGCCCTGAGGAAATTATGTGGTTCCGTTTATAATTTTTTATTCATTCGTGCGTTTTTAATAAATTCGGATATTTTTCTACACGAATAGAGTTCAAGATTTTTTTTGTTTTTGTTTTTAGATAACATAATAATAATAATACATTAATACTTGCGTATACTTCAATAAAAATATTCAATACATGGTCCCTTAATGGCGTTTGTGTTGATCAGTTGCCAGTTCTCATATGATTGCTCCACTTGTACTTATTTTTCCATTTCACTTAAAACCAAGAAGAGTATGCGAAATTGAATGTAGTCATGGTGAATGATGAAACATCATCAAATTTTAAAAAGCAATAATCATGGTTCATTACTTCGAACATTTTCGTATTGTATTCTGGTTGTCTGTTCTTCGTTTTTCCTTTGTAATCAATATGTTTGTAATGTACAGAATTGAAATAGTATTTTTCTCGTCTTTTTTGAAATTTAAAATTAAGCTAGGTAAAGTTGAGAAATATAGAGATGGTAGTTATTCAAATCTTTAAAAAAAATCTATTTGGAATTGTCAGAAATGGTCATTGCAGAAAAAACTTTTTAAGCGGTATTTGGATCTTTTTGTTATTTAAAGCAAGTATCCGTATTACAGTGTGGCTGATATATAATGCAACAAAGTAAAGCGCTATATTTTTTTAATTTTTTTTTAATTTTATTGTTCAAAAACAAGAAATATTGGAAATAACATCAAATTTTATAATCAATTTAGATTTGTTTTAGAATTGGCAATCTTTGGTACGAATTATGGCCTTCAAACGGCCGACAAAGCCATCACAGGCTGCACGAAAGTGGCTCTGCGGTATTTTGGCCCACTCCCGGCGAAGCGTCATATTGAGATGATCGCCACTTTGGTTTTTTTTAGTCAGAAACTTACTCTCCAAAATGCCACAGGCGCAAAAGTCCAACGTATTGAGATCCGGAGATTTTGGTGACCATTGTGCAGTAGAAATGAAGCGAGGAACCTCCATTTTAAGCTATTCTTGGTTGACACGTGCTGAGTGCGGTGATGCTGATTCCTGTTGGAATGTCCATGGTTTGCGGCCAAAATGTTTGTCTGCCCAAGGCTTCAATACTGTCTTTAAAACATTTTCCCGATAATATTCGGCATTTATTTTGACCCCACGGTCGATGAATACGAGCGGGGAGCCACCACCGGCCGTTATGGCGGCTCACAACATTATCATCGGCGGCGCTTAAGTTCTGGTGGCTAATCGTAGATCTAAATTTTCAGCTGACCTCCTTGGCAAGGAAACCCGATCATTTTGTTTGTTCACAAACTGCTCAATTTGGAATGGCTTCTCATCGGAGTAAACCAAATTCCATAATTGGCTACTTTCGTGCAAGCGAAGTAATTTGTTGGTTGTTTCCAGTCTAACCTTTTTTTGTCTATCGGTGAGCACTTGCACTTTTTTGAACTTCAATGACTTTAGTCCAAACTCATTTTTCAATATGTGTTGCATCCTTTCTCGCGATATGTTCAGTTCACGAGCAATTTTTCTACCACTGCGGCGTGGATTTCGACCAAATCTGGCCTTCACTTTTCGGATCATTTCTGGTGTTGTTATCGTTTTTTTTTCTGACATTTTTTGGACCCGATGCAACACTGCTAGTATCACGGTAACGAGCAATGGTACGAGAAACAAAAGATTTATTCACATTTAAATACTAAAGGGCTCTAACGATAGCCACCTGTGGTTTTCCAGCCAAATATAAAACAATCACAATATAATGCTGGAATTCCATCACGAAGAACTTTTTTTCTGAATGCAATAGATCAAAATGCTTTTGTAAGCTTGTAAAAAATAAAATGAACTGTCACGGGAATAAATCTGTCAGCTGTCAGACGAGTAGTTTATAAATGATAACAACCTGAAGTTGGTTGCATTACATATCAGCCAACCTGTACATGTTGTCACTCATTTAGCCGTTGATAAAATAGTCGATTCAAAATTTTGTTTACGTTGCATTTTTTTGTCAGACCTGTTGTCATGTGGTATAGTATTTTCTAATACCACTAATTTGGACGTCAATGAAATGATCTGCAGTTCAAAATTATATTGTTACGTTTTAACCTTTTTACAAATGAAATTGAAATTTTAGCTGTACCTTCCTGTATTTCTGGAAGGAACTACAGGCTATATTTTATTTTAAAATTTCAAGTAGGCGTTGTGCCACGTCCACATACCCATTAAGTACTTAATATCGCTTATCTTATAAACTTAAACAGCTAAAGTCCTCAGCTTTTAAATGGATGACTTCGACGTATATAGGAACAAAATGGGAGGATTGGCTATAGTGAGCGTGTCACCTCCTATATAGTCTATATATATAAAAATGAAAGTTGGTTTGAATGAACCTTATAGAATCGCCAACTATGCATTTGACATGTTATGATCTTTAGAAAAGTTGTTGCGCATGAGCCGGGATAGGTTTCTAAGTTAATATGACTAATTTTCAGCAGGTGGCGCCACTGAAAATTAATTAAAATGAATTAAATCTTAAACTGTGCATTTGATTATGTTATGATCTTTAGCAAAGTTGTTACCCATGAGCCGATTAAGATTTCTAAGTTAATATCCAATAGGTGGCGCCACTGAAAATTACTTAAAATTAAGTAAATCTTAAACTGTGCATTTAATCATGTTATAATCTTTAGCAAAGTTGTTGCGCATGAGCCGACGAAGATTTCTAAGTTGGTATGACCAATTTCCAATAGGTGGTGCCACTAAAAATTACTCAAAATGAATTAAATCTTAAACTGTGCATTCTTTAACAAAGTTGTTACGTATGAATCGACGGAGATTGGTGCGATTAATTTCAAATGGATGGTGTCGCTGAAAATTATTCAAAATGAATGACAAGCAATTGGTCGCCCTACACCCTAAGCACGGAAGAAAAAAGCATTACGAGCCTCAGAATCAGACGAGCACTGTGACTGGAAAATCTTCGAGACCCATTCGCATGAACCACTTGAACAACGAGAAGTGAGATTAGAAACTGATCGAATGCGTACTACTCAGGCCCGTTCATCTGAATCATCAGGACAACGGGAAACAAAATCAATAAAATGATTCAAAATTAATTGGACATTTGTGTAATGCCTTTCCTTCAAATTTATTTTAGTTGCGGGCGCAGCAGCACGAAACATATAAGGTTCAACAAAATGTTTATGTATACCATTTTAAAGCTAAATACCTAAACGCCAAATTTCTTCTGAATTATTTCTACAAATTTGAAGTATACTATACAATATAAATTTAATTTTATCATAATTTAAAAAAAAAATTAAAATTTAACATTTTTATTTAAATTCATATTCTTTTCTTATCACAGAAGTAAACAACAAAGAGCAAAATGTTGCTTATAATTTATCAAATTTTCACAATTTACCCAAAATAGTTCTTTGAAAAATATGTTTATAAACTACGTGAAGTTCGAAACTAAGTTCGAAAACAAAAACTTTCTTGTTTTGCCATATTAAAAGCATTTTTGTAAATTTTTGTTTTTGTTTTGTATAAAAGTTAAAGTAAACTCACACCTAAAGATACATGCAATACGTTTGTATACATACAGTGCTGGTCATACATTTCAAATACAGTTCTTAAACAGTTAAATTACAATTTTGTAAAGACAGAATATTAAAAACGTGGTTTAGTAGACTGGTCCTATATTTAAATCCCAATATTTTTTGCCTCATGTACTTACCACCATATTTCTTGGTGTAAGCTTTGAGTGAGACCTAGAAATAGCTCGGCAACACATTTCCTCGTTTTAAAATTATTCAGAGAGACTATTGCTTCTGTTACGGTTTTAGCTTTTTAAAAATGTTTAAAATATGAGTTCGTTGATTGCAAACAAAACAATTAAATTCTTAATTGTACCGCTATTTATAACTTGTCGTATACAACAATAATTGCTTATTCGCTATTCTTCTTTGCTTACAACGGGGGTCTTCAAAACGCGACTATTCTTTTCACACACGACTGCCTGAATTCTTACTATTCGTTGCCTGCTTTGTCTTGCCTTTTTATATGCCCACGTAATCAGTCTGATGAAGGTTCTTAAAGTCGAACGTTAGAACGTTATGGGTTCCGCCTTCTCGAAAACTCTATCGCGATTTCATTATTGTTTCTGTATTTTATTCACATTGCTTGTTGTTGCGTTCGCTTACTTGTGTATCTCCTTTCCTCTCATACCGATGTTGATGACTTGCTTGGAACAGTTCTTTGTATTTGTTTGTGTAGCTTTTGTTTATCGGTTTAATATTAAACGATGGTACACCGTTTTCATTTTGGTTACAATATTTTTCTAAAAACTCATTTCTTTCGTTGGGCAAAATCAAAGTGAATTTAATCCTTTTTTTTATTAAAAGGAAAAAAGAACTTCGCCGCACGATGCATTCACGTCAGAAAGTTTCATGAAGCCGTCGTTTAATAATTTCAGATGATATTTTTATTATTGGGAGCCCTATCTATCGGTCTAAATTTAAAACCGCCGGTTATTTCAAATCAGGCAATAGTTATGTCATTCTATACTGTATTATATGTATTATATTGAAGACGATTGCTGTAAAGTTTCTAATGGTGAAAGTAAAGTACTGGCCATTTTATAGTCACCTAGCAGCAACTCGTTTCCTTGCCGTTCGCATCTTTAGGTAGGGCATTTGTCTTATAATTGGTCCTTATCCCGTCAATTACAATATTGGAAAGTTTAAATCTAATGTCCACAAACATCTCATCCCTCTTTCCACCTTCCTATAACCTACTTTCCTAAACCTCCACAATGCACTGCAAGAGTAGGGGTCATCCCCTAATTGCTGGTTTTACCAAAAAAAAAAAAGAAATATAAATCGATTTACGCTTTGGCAAAAATGATCGGAATATGTACGAAAATCTCGTAAAAAAGAATTTATCGAAGAGAAGGTGCAACAAAGGTTCGGTATACGCAAGTTTATTACTAAAATTCGTAAACTCCTTTCATTGTGTGTACACCCGAAAATATCAAACCTGTGGCTGTGAGTGCACATGAGAATCTATCAACATGAACTCGTCATCGTTCTCACCAGATTGCATTGAATTTTGAGAAACGATCTCGGTATGAAAACTTACAAAGCTCAATTCGTTTTTGCTTTGCTAGGTGGGCCAACGAGAAATTGAATGATGATATCGAATTTGTCAAAAAAATTAAAATTAATTTTATCTTAGTGGGTACTAACATTAATAAACAAAATTGCGGTATTTAGGGCTTAGACATTTCACACGTGCACTTACAGAAGCCAATGCATCCATTACGAGTGACTTTTAGTTTCTCTATCGGACCACGATAGCAGATTTTTTTTTTACCCGATCTTCAATGCGTGTCAGACGGTTTAGATTCTTTTATGGCTATTATTGGCTCTGGGTAGAATTAGAGAAAACCACTTTCAATAATTAATAACTCTTTCAATAACCACGTACAAATAACAACAAATCATATTCTAACGAAAATACAAAGGGTGTACAGCGTTTAACATTAAAATGAGCAGAACTATATAAAAAAAACAAAGAACTTGTTTCAAGTAAACCAGCAACATCGGGATGAAAGGAAAAGGGATCGACAGGTAAGCGAGAACGCATCAACAAGCAATGTGAACAAAATACACAAACAACAATGAAGTCGCGATAGAGTTCTCGAGATGGGGAAACCCCGAACTTTCGATTTCAAGAACCTTCATCAGACTGATTACGTGGGCCTATAAACAGGCAAGACAAAGCAGGCAACGAGGAGTAAGAATTCGGTCAGTCTTGTGTGAAGACACATTGCGTATGAAGAGAAAAGTCGTGGTCTGAAGATCGCCATTGAAAAGCTCTGCGTTGTAAGCAAAAGAGGATAGCGAACAAGCAATTGTTATTGTATTCGTTAAGTTGTAAACTGGGGCACACAAAAGTAGTGCGAACAATTTAGAGTTTAATTGAAACTAAACATGAATTTATTTTTATTTTGTTTGCAATCAACGAACTCATATTTTAAACGTTTTTAAAAATTTAAAAACGAAACAATAGAAAAATCCGAACAAATAGAATATCATACGTACACCTCCACATATGTACACCACTGTAGAGCTTTTAATAAATGTCGGACACATTTGAAGAGGGAGAGAAAATAAATGAAACTTAAGGTTACCAAAGAAACTTTGAATTGTTTAAATATTTTTATTAAAATTTTATCAATATTCCCTTCAATATTTCTTTACGTAGAAAACAGCAAACAATTTTACAAACACAAAAGATTATAATTCAAGAAGGAAATCATTGCAAATATTTGAAAAATGATTCTGATGTGATTAACTTTTCCTACACAAAGAAATTTACTTCAAACATTGTAACTTTTCCCGTTTTTGAGGCCATTTATTATAATGTCCTCCTCCTGTCTAATACTTTGCCTTCAGTGACATTTGTTTTCATTGATTTTTTTTAGTATCACAGAGACTCTGCAATAAGTGACAATAAAGAAATATTCTGTCTTTGAAAGAAATGAGAGAGAAAAGAGAGAAAGGGCAAATAACTATTTTAATATAGAACTTAAAAATAAATCTTCCGAAAGGAAGGAAAAATTATTATTTAACCTTTCTGTACGCCTTGGGTCAATTCGAACCAATTTTGATTTTCAAACACAAAAATTTCATTAAGATCAGCTAATAAACGAGCATATTTTGCAAAGAAAAGTTTTGTCACATGGACCATCAGCAAGAAATCTTGCCAACACACTACCTACTAGACTACAGCGACTTCATACGTAACACTTATTTTCATATAACTTATACGTCATGCAAATTGTGAGTCTATTTATTATAAGTCTGATAAGTTTAGTACAAATACAGTGGACGACAGCAAAAGCTTAGTACACCAATACACAGAGAGAGTCAAAAGAAACTGCACAGAAAAATAAAATTCTAAATATCATCAAACTTAACTTTTACCATTTAAGGAGAACGCCCGAAAAAATTTCAATGTTTTGAAATTTTTTTGTAATTTTTTATGGTTCAATTTTAAAAACTGGCAATGAAACAATTTTAAAATAAAAATAACGATAATTTATTAATGTATATAATTTTTAATGTACATTTTCTTTTGACGCTCACTGTATTTTGACAAAAAAGTCCCCACAGGCTTAAAGCTATCGCACAAAGTTCTAATATGCCTTCAAGAGTGTATATAGGAGATCATTTCGAAGAACGGTTACTTAATCGCTAAATCTCAAACAAATGTCAACCGAAAAACTTGCTCATGGTGCCACCAGAAAACACCCAT
This sequence comes from Sarcophaga peregrina, assembly GCA_014635995.1. Classification (NCBI taxonomy): domain Eukaryota; kingdom Metazoa; phylum Arthropoda; class Insecta; order Diptera; family Sarcophagidae; genus Sarcophaga; species Sarcophaga peregrina. The sequence continues at coordinate 83,997,499 of CM025790.1, read as the reverse complement.
AAGGGATATTCTATTAAGTACAAGAGATAACATCATTTTCATATACATATTAGGCCTTTGAATTTTAATTTTACTCAGGGTTCTCCTTGGAAGTAAAAAATATAAAATAATAAATAATAAAATAAATATAAAAATATTTATTTTTTATGTAAACTACTATGACTCCACGCCGTTTATTACGAACTTTGCCAATAACGTGGGGCCAGAAAAAATAGTTCGTTATTGGCAAAGTTCGTTATAACCGTACGTAATAACCAAGAATTAGTAAAACCGAGTTCGTTATAAACGAGTTTGACTGTATACAAATTTTTAAAATTTTCCGTTTGAAAATATCCCTAATACATATGTATTAAGGGTGTCAAATGGGATAAGTTTATAAAAAAACCTGGGATTAGGGATTTTGTAATTCCGATCCCGAAATCTCGGGATAATTCTCTTAAAAATAAAAATGAAAAGAATATATTTTGTTAACAAAATCATTTAGTCATCAAGACAAAAAGTAACAAATAAGCGTAAATTTAAAAAATAAAAATTATTCATACCTACATATGCAAATGCATTAGTTTTAAGGAAATTATTTGGATTACCAAAAAAAAGATTAAAACATCTAACATACGCTGCCGTTGAAAAACACTTCCCGCAATCAACATTTGTTTGTAAATAATTCCAAGATTGCTGTATACATACATATGTACATAATTGGTCATTACAACCCTTCAGATAAGTTACGACCTAGCTCCTCACACCACTTGTGTGCGTTAATTGTATATGTGAGTGGCGGGACCTACAGTTTAAAGTCGACTCCGAACGACAGATTTTTACCCCCATTTTTATTGGCAATTTTTTTAATTACTTTCAGAGTTTTTACCAGAAATCTGCTGAGAGGAAGATAGCTGAATCCAGCTTGAAACTAACCTCTACCACCTCCTGATGTAAATAAATTTTTTTCTTTGGACAGTTAATTATCTAAATCAGTTACCCTATCAATTCGTTTTATAGGGCTTTTGCATTCTTCGATGCCATCAAATAACTTTTTATCAATGGAAGTAGGGTTTTCCTCATCAGAGATGCTAGTTTTTGAAGTCCAGCAATATAGGTTTTTTAGGAACCTTTTGTAGGGTCAAAAAATCGAAAATCCCGCAAAATCCCGGGACAAGTTTTTTCGGTATTCGGGATTTCCCGATTGGCATCCCTAATATGTATGTGTTCCGGTGGTCGTTAAAGTGATGGAAAGTTGAAGTCATTATGCATTTTTTTTTTTTGTAATACAAATACGTAAACGTGTATTTATTGTTTGTGTATGAAATAAAAATACTATACAATTGAAATATCTCAATTTAAATGGTTTTTAATTTTATTTTTTTAACCAAAAAACGTAAACGTTTTATTTCATTTTAAGTTTTTGAAACTAATGTATGTTATTCCACATAGTATAGCAAATGTTGGTGCAGTATTTTATTCTTCATTATTTATTTAACGAATGAATTATGAAACTAAAATGAAAACGAAAATAGAAATTTCTAAAACAAATTTGGTTAGAAGTAGAAAATAAATATTCCGCAATTTAGACAATAGAACTACAAATAATAGTTCAGGATTTATGTGAAAAAATATTTTTCTTTTTTTAAATTTGCAAATATTGTTAAAATATTTAAATAAAAACGGAGACTGCAATACAGATGTGGTAAGAATTATTTGATACAATATTGTAAATGGAGTCAGTATTATAAATATACAGGGTGGCTAATATATAATGCAATAAAGTAAAGCGCTTTAATTTTTTTAATTTTTAACTTTATTGTTCAAAAGCAACAAATGTTTGAAAAAACACCAAATTTTAGAACCAGTTTAGACTTGTTCGAATTGACCACATTTGATACGAATTATGGCCTTCAAATGGTCGACAAATTCATCACAGGCTGCACGAAAGTGGCTCTGCGGTATTTTGGCTCATTCCCGGCAAAACGCCGTCTTGAGATGATCTACACTTTGGTTATTTTTTTATGAGAATCTTACTCTCCAAAATACCCTAGGCGCAAAAGTCCAATGGCTTGAGATCCAGAGATTTTGATGGCCATTATGCGGTAGAAATGAAGCGAGGATACTCCTTTTTAAGCCATTCTTAGCTGATGCGTGCTGTGTGTGGTGGTGCTGCGCAGAGACCTGCGCCGATCGGCTGACAGCCGGCTAAGCCGAGCCGCCGACAAAATTTAAAAGCCGCCGCCGCCGAAGATTTATTCGGCTTAAGTCGGCTTAAATTCAGCCGCCGGTTTATGTATGTAAGAAAATTAAAATATTATGAAAATATGATTTTATTACTGTATACAATAAATTTTAATTATATATAAAATATGATATTTATATATTTTTATTTTACTTGACTTAAATACATTAAAGAAGTTTTTTTGTTCATTTTGTGATATGTTAATAGAAATATTTTTAATTTTTTGATATGGTGATTTTGAACACCCTTTCTCTTTTTGGTGAATGTGGTAACAGTTTAAACTTTACGTTAAATTTTTTAAAAGACAAAAAATTATAATGGAGAAGCAAAAAATTACAAATTTCTTTAAAAATTTAAATAATAATTTAAGTGAGTTAAATTCATCTGATTCCGATGACGACTTGCTATTTCTAATGGTATTGACAATGACATAAACGAATACGAAAAAATACTAGCCACTAAAACAAAAATTAAAGAAACAACCCAAATTCTTTTAAACAAAAAAATATCCAGCAGGGTCCATAGTTTGGCACTATTTTGGTTAAATAGTTATTGGAAGTAAACCTATGCTAAAAAAATATAATATGTGTAAAGTTTGCTTTGATAAGTCCCCCATGCGTTTGAAGGGGTAAGTACATACATATATTATTTCTATCCAGGATTTAAATTTAACGAAAATTAAACAAAACAAAATTGTAACTCCAATTTCAATTAGCTTTCAGCCAAATTTTTTGGGAAATTTTATTTTGAATATTTATTTCTGATAATTGTTTTGTAAGTGTTATAAAATGCGAAATAATTTCAGGTTTGGAGTTTCTACGTCGACATCAAACCTCTGTAACCATTTACGTGCTCATGGTATTGACGTGAAGTCGCCGTGGTCTAGTGGGTAGTGTGTTGGCTTATTAGACAAAAGGCCCGGGTTCGTATCCCCGGTCAGACATCAAAACGAAAAAATATTTCTTCGGCGACTTCCTCTCAGCAGATTTCTGGCAAAGACTCTGAGAGTAAAAATTGCCATGAAAAGCTTCTCAAAAATCTGTCGTTCGGAGTCGACTTTAAACTGTAGGTCCCGCCACTCATGTATAAAATTAACGCACACAACATAAGTGGTGTGAGAAGCTAGGTCGTAATCCTGACTGAAGGGTTGTAATGGCCAATTATGCATGTTATGTTATATATGGTATTGACGTAATATCAAAAAATTTGTAAAATTCGAATGCCAAAACAAAATCCATATTGTCAGGAAGTTCTAAAAATTTAGATTCCGAAAAATATACTAACGCACGCCTGCTTGTGTAAATGTGCTGTAAAGATCAAAATGCCCTTTAACATAGTGGAGCAACCAAGGTCATTTTATTTATGTCATTTCGGATCACAGCAGACATAATAAAAGGCGCCGCCGAAACTTTATCATATTTCGGCTGACAGCCGACTTAAAGCCGCCGCCGAAACTTTTCACTTTCAGCCGCCGCCGCCGTCAAATTTGCTCGGCGCAGGTCTCTGGTGCTGCGTCTTGTTGGAATGTCCATGGTCTGCGGCCGAAATGTTTGTCTGCCCAAGGCTTCAATTCTGTCTTTAAGACATTTTCCCGATAATATTCGGTGTTTATTTTGACCCCACGGTCGATGAATACGACTGGGGAGCGACCTCCGGCTGTTACAGCGGACCACACCATTACCATTGGCGGTGCTTGAGTTCTGGTGTAAATTTTCAGCTGACCTCTTTGGCAAGTAAACCCAATTATTTTGTTTGTTCACAAACTCGTACCTATTTTTGTTATTAGTCAGTATTATTAGTCCATTGACTTAAATTAAATAAATAAATAAATTTATAAGCAACGGATTGACATCCGTAGATTTTGGTGGCCATTATGCGGTAGAAATGAAGCGAGGACCCTCCTTTTTAAGCCATTCTTGGTTTACACGTGCTGAGTGCGGTGCTGCTGAATCCTGTTAGAATGTCCATGACATTTTCCCGATAATATTCGGTACAATTGATGAATACGAGAGGGGGGCGAGCATCGGCCATTACGGCGGCCCACACCATTACCATCAGCGGCGTTTGAATTCTGGTGGCCAATCGCAGGTATACATTTTCAGCTGACCTCTTTGGCATGTAAACCCAATTATTTTGTTTGTTCACAAACTGCTGAATTTCGAATGGCTTCTCATCGGAGAAAACCAAATTCGGTAACTGGCCACTTTCGTGCAAGCGAAGTAACTAATTGGCTCTATCAAGTCTAACTTTTTTATTGCCCATCGATGAGCTCTTGCACTTTTTGGAACTTAGTTCAAGCTCATATCTCAATATATGCTACATCCGTTCTCGTGATATGTTCAGTTTACGAGCAATTTTTCTACCACTGCTGCGTGGATTTCGATCAAATCTGGACTTCACTTTTCGGATCATTTTTGCCGTTATTTTTCGTCCACTGTTTGGACGCGATGCAACCCTGCCAGTATCACGGTAATGAGTAATGGTACGAGAAACAAAATATTTATTCAGATTTAAACGATGGAGTGCTCTAAAGATAGACACCTCTGGTTTTCCAGCCAAAAATAAATCAATCACACTATCGCGCTTGAATTATATCACGAATGACTTTTTTTCTGAATGCTGAAAATACTTTTGTAAGCTTGTAAATAATAAAATGAACTGTCACTGGAATAAATCTGTCAGCTTTCAGACGAGCGGTTTACTCAAATGATAACAACCTGAAGTTGGTTGCAATACATATCAGCCACCCTGTAAGGATTCAATATCAGTACAATGGTTTATAACTATATATTTAATGTATGTTAAGATCAAAGATCGAAGTCGTTATAGTCTAGTAGGTAGTGTGGACTTATTAGACGCAAGGCCCAAGTTCAAACCTCAGGTCAGACATCTAAACGAAAATATGTAAATATTTCTGCGGTGAGTTCCACTCTAAGCAGATTTCTGGCAAAAACTCTGAGTCTAAAAATTGCCATGAAAAGTTTCGTAAAAAATCTGTCGTTCGGAGTCGACTTTAAACTGTAGATATAAGTAGAGACGAGTCGAAGTCAATAACATCATGCGTATTGTTAAGTATGAATGCGACGAGTAGTTCCAACTTTGAGTAGTATGAGTATGATATCAAACTAAGTACGAATGCATATAAGTTTCAGAAATTATAAGTATCTTTTGAATCTACTCATCGTTTTTAATACTTATTGCTGAATATGTATGAGTGTTGTGCTGATTATGTATGAATGTGGCATGTATGAATGTTGTACTCTTCCTTGTGAAGAGTACTACAATCTTTTTGCTTGGAATTAACACTCAAGCAAGAAATGTATGAATATGAATACTTTTATTCCATATTTGTTTTATGATTCGGAATTTATTTTTTTTTTTTTTTCTATTTATTTAGAACTCATAGAACATTGTTTGCCACTGTTTTGAACAAGAGAAAGAATAGTTGTTAAAGGACTGTATGTACGGTGCGAAATGTTGTTTACTTTCAAACTAACTTCACATACTTCAAAATATATGGCATGGATGTGAGTTGTTTTAATATGTTAAACAACCTGTAGCACATTAATTTTATTATTTCTTTTTATATTTACAAAAAGTTTTTGTGTTCTGTGTTATTTTTGTATCGCTTCCGTTTCCTTTTCAAAATTTTGTTTTGTACGTAAGACTAAACAAGTTGAATTCCTCCTTACTTTCACTGATATTCGTAAGAAATTTACTTTTATATTGTTATTATTGTAAATTGAAAATAATGTTACCATCTTAAAAACACAAAATATGAAAATTTTTTTTAAATATTTTTATTTCCCTTATTGTTAGCATTTGGTTAATAAAGAATTAAAGTTCATACGATACATATTGTTACAAAAATGGAAAGGCAACGGGTACAGTAAAAATTCAGTCACTCTTGTGTGCAGACCAGCAATAAGTATTTAAAACGATGAGTAGGTTCGAGTCCTACTTTCAATTTCAGATACTTATGCGCATTCATACTTATTTTGATATCATACTCATTCTCATAGTTGGAAGAACTCGTCGTATTCATACTTAACCATACGCATGATGTTTTTTACTTCGGCTTGCCTCTGCTTAGCATTTGCATGAAGCACAAAATAAGTACGATTCATGTACGAACACTGCAATACTCGCAAGAAGATTGTGTGTATGCTTTAATTGTTGTCTTTGTCTTTCCTTTCTTCTTTGCTTGTATATGCAACAACAACAAAGGCTGTAAATTTTGAGGAATGATTCGAATCACTCGAATTACTTATAAGTATTATAAGTATTTTTCTAAATTTATGAATCTGAATGAGTAGGCGTATGAACCAAACACATTACGAATGTTGTGAGTTTATAAATCAATGCTGATCTCTGGTGCAGACCAGTAGCATGTGCAGAGAATAATTGTGGTTTGAAGAATTCCGTTGTAAAGATCTAATGAACAAATATTACCGTGTACGAAGGAGAATGTAAAGGAGAACAGCAAACAAAGCAAATTGTTGTGGGTTACATCAAGTTGTGAACAGTGGCACATAAAACTATGCGAACAATAATGAATTTAATTTAAATTAAAACATAAATTTATTTATATTAACAAATTATGAGCCCATAATCAAAGGTTTTTAAATTGTAAAGGCGTAAAAATGTTATCGCGGCCTATTAAAAAGTTAAACTGAAATAAAGCAAATATAAACAAAAGGAGGAGAAGGAGTCCTATATTCCTTAATAGAGTAAAAACGAATAGATTACTAAATATAACTTAGGAGTGCGCACAAAAAAATGGTCCTCCTTTTAAGCTTATAACTTTTATCATAATTGAAAAAAATGAATACCGTTACATTATTTTTGTTCGTCATCTGTTTCAAAATCCACGTGCTAAATTTCATTGCAATAGCAAAATTAGTTTTTTGAAAATGGGCACCCAGCAAGAATGTCGTAAAAAATAATTGAAATTTTCAATAAAAACCGCGACGCTTACAAAAAACGATTGCTAGGCTCGCAGGTATAAACCAAAAAATAGTTTCTAAGGTAAGAATAAGACAATATAAGGAGTCTTTGAGTATTGAGAGAAAGTGTGGAAGTGGAAGAAAAAAAAAGGATTTGCCGACCAAAACAAAGCAAAACGCTCTAACATGTCTGGAAGAAAAGTGGCTCAAAAAGTTGGATGCTCTGAGACCTTTGTCCGAAAAAAATTTTATACACCAAAGAATTTAAATATTATTTACTTTAATTGAAATATAAAACGAAAAAAATCCGCCACTTAGTTTTTTTTTTCTATAACGAAAAATGTAAGTCCAATTTTTTTTGGACGCACTCCATACTTCTTACATTTGAAAGTCTTGTATATTTAGTACCCACTAATAACCATAATAAGATAAGAAGGAAGACTTCTTTAATTAATTGTTTTGTGGTGAACTTTGTGGCTATTTATGAGAATGTTTATTTAAGAATGTTTATTCATTAGAAAATCTTTTCAGGTAGAATCATAGTTTATGATAATTTTGTACGTGTTAAGAATATAAAAAACCAAATTCAAAAATACGAATTGTACACACAAAAATATTAAGAGCCTTCACAAATAAGCATATGCGACGCTAAATATTGGTTTTAATTTGAAAAAAAAAGTAATATATTTTTGTACGTATAATTTTAATAGACTAAAGCATAGTACGATATACGAATGGTAACTTCTTCTTAACCCATTAACGCCGAATGGGTTGAAAAATACCCAAAAAAAAAAGAAGAAAAGAACTAAACGAGAGCCCAAAGAATGAATTAAGAACGAAAAAAGAAGGCATAGAAGGGTTACAAAAAATTAGTAAGGCATGATATTCACACATTTTGGATGACGGAAAAAAGGTCAAAGATCACGAATTTTTCAAAATTAAAATTTTGTAGAATGAAATTCTGTGGAATATGTATGGATGATATTCTTAGAAAAACCTTTAGATACTACGTAATATAATATATCTTCTACCCGATAAAAATATTTTCACTTTGGTCTATTTACCTAGGCTACAGGTGCTATTAAATTACATGGGTATAAGAATACCACTTAGGTATTGCTATGAAATATTTTTCATAAAACTTTTAAAAATGAATTTCAAATAGAAATTACAAATAATTTATCTTTCTCTATTTTTTATATTTTTGGTAGTTTCGGCATGAAATTGTGCAAAAGAATCCCTTGGATGCACATTCAAACTGTATTTTACACAACCGTACTCTATTTTCCCACCACATTGCGCACAGCGACCGCGCTATTCATTTTTATCAATCATGTGGTCAAATTTGTCAGTCTCTTTTGTTATTTGCTGCGCGTCGATTTTCACTATTTTTACCAACGCTTCAACAACTCTTACCCTAAAATCGAGTTGGCTCATGGGTGACAAAACTTTACATCAATTGCACAAGAAGAGTAATTTCCATCCGTTTACAATAGCTGCGTCAATAGCGTTAGAGAGTAATTGAAAATACCACTTGTTTCCGTGGACTCGCATGCGATAATTGATGAAGCCATTATCCAATAAGTCAACTTCACTTACACGCTGTGCAGGTATTATGTATGGTTGATCAACGACAGCAATCTTGCGATGTTTACGGTCATAAATTTTGGTTTTGCACATTGGCTATACACCCAAAAAGTTAAACATCACAGTCACCACCTTCAGCCAGATTTAAAATATACATTTGGAGGTATAACATGATAATAAATACCGAATTATTGTTCCAGAGAAAACAAAACAAAAATCTGATGAACCTCGAAGTTTCTTTTCATCAATTTAATATTATCCAACAATGCGTGATTGCTCCCATAAACAGTACCTGTTGCAAAATGACATTTTCGAGATAAAGTACATTATAAATGATGGCTTTTCCAATATAACATTATATTGGCTTGGATCTGAAATATTCTCTAATAGCCGTAGTACCACGTTTTCTTCAAGGCCATAGTCAATATTATTTTTAGCAGAAGCGCCAGCTTTTGGGATAAAGGAATAACAATATCCTGTCATAGAAGCCAACACTAAGTATTTGTAGCTAAAAGGCGACCATAATATGCGATCATCTGTTCATCCACAGAAAGACTATGAGAAAATATGCCAATTGCATGAATTTTTTATTTAGTGCATTGTTCAATAGAGTAATTTTGGCAAATTTATCGTTCTTGTCAAGATAATTATTGTCACAAACGTGTTTATTTTCAATAAAACTCTCAAAAATAGTTTAACTATGTTGTTTAGCCGCCATATAAAAAAGAGAAAAAATTTTTTTTAGAACACACTTATGCCGAAGTGGATAGAGGCCCCACGACACCTAAAAAAATAATAATATTCATATCAATGCAAATACTCCAAAAACTGTTTGTGCCAAATTTAACCGACATCGGACCACGGATTCCGGGGTCAGGTGTTAATGGGTTAAGGGATATTCTATTAAATACAAAGGATAAAATATTCTTATATTAGGCCTTTGAAAACTAAATTTACTCAGAGTTCGCTTTGAAGTTACATATGGAGTTATCGGAAAATTTTCCTTAATTTTCTCTTGTTTTATGAAAAACATTAAAAAATTGTTTATTAGATAATAAAACAGAAATAAATTAATAAAAATAAATATAAAAACAATAAATTCTTATACAAACTTTGGTTAAAATTTATGAATTTGTCAAAATATATTGGAATACTAAGATTTTTATTTAATCAATCCAAAAACTTAAAGTTTTATAAATAACTTTGAAAACAATTCGTATATAAACATTAGATTGTGGCTGATATCTAATGCAACAAAGTAAAGCGTTATATTTTTTTAATTTTTTTTTTTTTAAATTTATTGTTCAAAAGCAAAAAATGTTGGAAATAACATAAAATTTTAAAATCAGTTTTGATTTGTACGAATTGGCCACGTTTGGTACGAATTATGGCTTTCAAACGGCCGACAAAGCCATCACAGGCTTTACGAAAGTGGCTCTGCAGTATTTTGGAGCATTCTCGGCGAAACGCCATTTTGGGATGATCGACACTTTGGTATTTTTAGTCAGAAACTTACTCTCCAAAATGTCCCAGGCGCAAAAGTCCAACGGTTTTGTGATCTGAAGATTTTGGTGACCATTGTGCGGTAGCAATGAAACGAGGACATTAAGACATTTAAGACATTCTTGGTTGTCGTGTGCTATGTGTGGTGGCGGTGAGTCCTGTTGGAGTGTCCATGACATTTTTCCGATAATATTCGGCATTTATTTTGACCCCACGGTCGATGAATGCGAGCGGGGAGTGATCATTGGCCGTTACGGCGGCCCACACCATTACCACCGGCTATGCTGGAGTTCTGGTGGCCAATCGCAGGTGTAAACTTTCTGCTGACCTCTTTGCCAAATAAACCCGATAATTTTGTTTTTTCACAAACTGTTCAATTTGGAATGGCTTCTCATCGTAGAAAATCAAATTCGGTAACTGTCCACTTTCGTGCAAGCGAAGTAATTCCTTGGCTCTTTCCAGTTTAACTTTTTTTGTCCATCGGTAAGCACTTGTACTTTTTAGAACTTGAATGGCTTTAGTCCAAACTCATTTCTCAATATGTGTTGTATCTGTTCGCTCACTATATGTTCAGCTCACGAGCAATTTTTCTACCACTGTGGCGTGGATTTCGATCAAATCTTTCCTTCACTTTTCGGTTCATTTCTGGTGTTGTTACCGGTTTTTTTTTCGTCCACTTTTTGGACGCGATGCAACACTGCCAGTATCATGGTAATGAGCAATTGTACGAGAAACAAAAGATTTATTCACATTTAAATGCTAGAGGGCTCTAACGATAGCCGCGCCACCTGTGGTTTTCCAGCCAAATATAAAGCAATCACACTATCACCCTTGGATTCCATCACGAATAACTTTTTTTCTGAATGCAATAGATCAAAATTCTTTTGTAAGCTGACATATCACTGGAATAAATCTGTCAGCTGTCAGATGAGCGGTTTACAAATGATAACAACCTGAAGTTGGTTGCAATACATATCAGCCACCCTGTAGTTGAAAAGTAAGCTATAAAATTGATCAGTAGTTTACTTGTTTTAAATTTTTTTCTTTTTTTTTTTGGAAATAGAAATTTTAATGTTAAATTTATTAAGTACACCTTCTGTTGGAGGGGAAATGACTTTTTTAAGGCAGTACAGTTTGTTTTTTTTTTTTTTTGACTTTATGCCTATTGAAGTGTGGAATGCCATTATAGAAATTCCTTCTGTCCTTTTTTTTAATGGTTCATAAAATACAACTGGGTTGTATGTAGATTTCCTTTTCAATATTTGTCTATTTTTTGTTTGTATTGTATTTCCATTTGCAAAGATTTTTCTCAATGCAAGCCCTTGAAAAATTTTAAGGGTCCTTTAACAGAATTTATTTTTTGGTTTTTTAACAATTTGTAAAACAAATATTTCTTTTGAAGGTATTCATTTCGTGTTCATTTTTTTTTTTTGAAAACATTTAATTAATTTCTGGATACATATACTTGGAGCATCTTAAAATTAATGACTCTCAAAATTGAATCTGAAAGAAGCAGAAAATTATTTTCAACTCTTTCCTATGTTTACTTTGTTCTTTTCAATTATTTCGGTTTCTTTTGAAGGAAAAAATAAAATCCAAAATTTATTATCAAATTAAATTGAAATTTAACTTTGCTTATATGAAAGATATTTTCAGTATCTTTATTTTCTGTACTCTTTAGGATATAATACCTAAAATTTTTTACAATTTTGATGTTATGTCTGTTCATAATACAGTAGAAGCTCACTAATTAGAACCTCCAGTAACTAGAAATTCCAGAAATTTGAATCAGTGCTTGCAATACATTATACGCTCTAAAATACGAATTTAAAATTCTAAGGCCTGGGAAATTGCCTCAAAAACAAAGCGGTTCTAATTTGTGAGCGACTACTGTAGTAATATGAAATATATCCTAAGAGGGATATTAGCTTTAATCAATGGAATAAGCATACTTTGAATACAACATTACTATTCGTGGACGCTTAAAACAGTTTCATTACTTCATTGCATTACGAGCAATTCAGATTCTAATCCAGAAAAAAACATTTCATCATGATTCTTAAAATAAAAACTCCCTTCTGATATTCCGAAAATGAAAACTTCAACAGCAAACATCATACCAAGGTCGCAGAGCACTATCTTTTCAGAAATCACAGAGCTGAACAAGCCAAGTAGTAGCCCAATGTAGGCTATATGTAGAGCCTTAATTTTGTAACTAACAACAGATACCAACTCTATCATTGTAGGATCTGCGACCATAGCTGCCAGATAAATGCAGCTACAAATCGTCAAAAATCGTCAGAAAAAATAAACAAATAAATTGCAACGTTTTTAAAAACAAGAACTTAAAAGCAGCAATAATATTGCATCATCTACACTCATGTGTGGTGTAAATATTAGGAAGTCAGAAGATCGTGACGTTATGGGCATGAAAATTCATTGTAATGATCGCTGATACATATTTCAGTCCCTTGGTTTTTTAAGACGCTGGAATAAATATTACATTTCATCTGATTTTCTTACCATTTACACCATTTATAACCGACCGGGTTGGCCCTTAATGTCTATGTTGAGGCTTCTCGACCGTTTACAGTAGAAGCCGTAGTAGCTCGTTAAACACAATAGTGTATCCAACTCAATTGATTCATTGAAGCATCGTTGCAATGTGGCTTGTGTTTCATTGTTCTATCACTACAACAACGGATATTGCTTGCGCGAAATAAGGCGACTTGTTTATGAGAAACAATGGGACTTGTTTCTCGGCCAGCACATATCCGTATGTGGTCGATTTGTTCTTTAGTCGGACTATTCGTATGTGGAACTCCCTTCCTGCAGAGATCTTTTCTGTTAACTCATGGTAAAAAAATAATTCAAACCGAGTGTCCATAAACACTGCCTATTTTCCTCCTTCCTATAATAGTTACGTTTGGCTTTTAAAGGTAATTATTACATAATTAATGTACTAAAGTATGAATATGATGTAAATTTTTAATTGCTAAAAATCGTCAAAATAAGGACATAAATCGTCATGTCTTAAAAATGACATTTTTGAAGCTGAAAAACGTCAAAATGATGATAAATCCCAATGTATGCGACGTCATTTTTTTAAAGCCTACCGCATAATGGAATTTTGATTTAACTGTAGCTGGGCACCCATTTGTACAGTATGAATATTATCGTTACGTTTTTTACTTTTTAAAAACGTTTGAAATATGAGCTCGTAGATTGCAATAAAAAATTAAAAAAAAAATTTGTTTTCAGTTTTAATTATTTCTTTATAATTCACACAATCCTGTGGCAAACAGAACACAATTTGCTTTGTTTATTGCAGTCAACCCTCCAATAACGCGGTACTCTCAGAATGCGGTTTCTATAAAACGCGGGGCTGAAATTGCGACAGCCCTCCTGTAACGCGGTCCTCTTATAGCACGGTCTGCGTTCAACTTCATCTCAGAAGTTCCTTCCGCACAGTCTATGAATGAATATTAACTAGATATTGTAGGAGGATTTAATAAAAGTTCTATTTTCGACGCAAAAGCTCAGCCAAGATACAGTACCGTGCAAAACAAAAGCAGTTGGTTTTTCTATTTAAAAAAACAATGAATGAAAATGAACCTAGTGAGGATAAATATTAAAAAATTAAATTATTTTACAAGTCTTTCATAATTTCGTTAGAAATCAGTCTTTTACTATAATTTTTATTTCATTTTTTATCAATCCTTATATGAACTCTTGAATTCAATAAAAATGATTTATAATTTATCTTGGCTTTTGTATTTCTTGGTCTCCATATAACGCGGTACGAATGATGTGATTTGTACTAATTCTGTGTTTCTTATGTTTCAGTACAACGCGGTAGTTGGTTTCCATAGAACGCGCTATGAATTAGACTGGTTTGTACCTGACATTTGAGTTTCTTATATTTCCATATAACGCGATACGCACTCACCGCGTAATAGGAGGGTTGACTGTATTCTGTTTTATACTGGTTTGCGTAAAAAATATCAATTGTTGGACCTATCTTTACAGCGGAGATCTTCAAACCACAATTATTCTTTTCACACGCAATACGTCTTCACGCAAGACTGACAGAATTTTTACTGATCTCATTGCTTGCTTCGTCTGGCTTTTTCAATCGCAGGGTAAATAGCCTGATGAATGCTATCGAAGAAGAATGACTTTGCCTTCACGAAATCTCTAAAAATGTAAACATGTTGTTCACGTTATTGTTGCTTGTGTTTTTTGTTTACGTTTCTCCTTGTAGTATTGTTGTTGCCTGTTTGTTTACTGGTTTAACCCTTTTTTAATACTGACTTTGTTGCCATATTTTTTTATTGATCATGTAAACAAGTTATTTTTGTTTCCGTAGGTTTCGTTTATAATTTTAATGTTAAACGATGTAACACCATTATCCTCTCAGCAGATTTCTGGAAAAAGCTTTGAAAATAAAAAAAAAATTGACTTGAAAGATTTCATAAAAATATGTCGTTCGCAGTCGACTTTAAAATTATCCTCTCTTGTTAATTTTTTTTTACCGAGAAATATATGTAATCTACCTTAAATACCTCAAGGGGTCATTTGACCCCCTTTGGTAGGAATTGAAATACATGAAGTATTGGTATGTTTAGTGATAAACTTTATGTCTCGCCACTTATAATACCCAAAATAAGTAGTGTAAGAAGCTAAGTCGTAACCCTGACTTATAATTTGTAATCATCAATTATGTATAATTCAATCTATATCTATCAATCAATTGGAAGTACTTTTATTCACATTTATTTAAAATTAAAAATAATCATTCATTAAATACCAGGGCAGCATAAATAAGTGTTTATTGTATAATCTTTTCATAATCATAGTGTAAAAGTATTCAGTGATAATTATGTTTGAAAGAGTTACATTTCACTTAAGCTAAACCACATATGGCATGCCTTAATGTTCGATAATTTATCAGCATTACCACGAAATTAAATATCATCGAAATGGGGTTTGTTATAAGGAGTGCGCGCAAAAAAAACTGAACTTACAATTTTCGTTATAGAAATAAAACTAAGTGGCGGATTTTTTTCGTTTTTTTTTTTTCAATTAAAGTAAATAATATTTGAATTGCTTTTGTGTATAAAATTTTTTTCTGACAAAGGTCTCAGAGCATCCAACTTTTTGAGCCACTTTTCTTCCAGACATGTTAGGGTATTTTAGAAAAATACGTATTCTTTTACTTACTTTGTTTTGGTCGGCAAATCATTTTTTCTTACACTTCCACGCTTCCTCTCAATGCTCAAAGACTCCTTATTTTGACGACATTCTTGTTGGGTGCACATTTTCAAAAAACTAATTTTGCTATTGCAATGAAATTTAGCACGTGGATTTTGAAGCAGATGACTAACAAAAACACTGTAACGGTATTCATTTTTTTCAATTATGATAATAGTTATAAGCTTAAAAGGAGGCCCATTTTTTTTCGTGCGCACTCCTTAATATTAGCTTTAAAGCTACCCGAACAACGTTGCATAACTTAATTATAATAAGTAAGGATGAATGAATAAAAACGGTTAAACATACGTAATTAATTAAGAAGGATTTTTAAACGCAGAATAACTGCAAACCACTACACTGGTTTAATGTTTAAAGGAATATTCACAATTTTTAATTACAGTTTGCAAAAGGCTGTTTTCGAACTTTATGTCGTAGTGGACATTTGAACAACTTAATATACCACAGAAACAAATAAAAATTATTATGATATTCCATAACCACACTTTGTTTTACGTACGTACCTCTAAAGTATATCAGTGCTTACTTAACACTATTTCTACCACGATTTTGTGTATACCTATTTCGACCAAAAGGTCTTTTGATACCTTTGCATTTGAATGCAAATAATTATGGAAATAATTATTCAGAAATATCCTATTATGTTGTCGATAGATTTCCTATTCAAAATTATGTTGTCCCTAGATTTCCTATAGAAAATTATGTTGTCAATAGATTTTCGAGAGAAAATTATATTGTCGATAGATTTCGTATATAAAATTATGTTTTCGATAGATTTCCTGTAGAAAATTATGTTGTCTATAGATTTCCTATAGAAAATTATGTTGTCGATAGATTTCCTATAGAAAATTATGTTGTCGATAGATTTCCTATTCAAAATTATGTTTTCCCTAGATTTCCTATAGAAAATTATGTTTTCGATATATTTCCTAGAGAAAATTATGTTGTCCCTAAATTTCTTATAGAAAATTATGTTGTCGATAGATTTCCTATAAAAAATTATGTTTTCGATAGATTTCCTATTGAAAATTATGTTGTCTATAGATTTCCTAGAGAAAATTATGTTATCCCTAGATTTCCTATAAAAAATTATGTTGTCGATAGATTTCCTACAGAAAATTATGTTGTCGATAGATTTCCTATTGAAAATTATGTAATCTCTAGATTTCCTACAGAAAATTATGTTGTCCCTAGATTTCCTACAGAAAATTTTGTTGTTGCTAGATTTCCTATAGAAAATTACGTTGTCGATATACATCCTAGAGAAAATTATGTTGTCCTTAGATTTCCCACAGAAAATTAAGTTCTGGTTGAATTTCCTATAGAAAATTATGTTGTCAATTGATTTCCTATTGAAAATTATAAAGTCGATAGATTTCCTATTGAAAATTATGTTCTCCCAAGATTTCCTATAAAAAATTATGTTGTCGATAGATTTCCAGTAGAAAATTATGTTGTCGCTAGATTTCCTATAGAACATTGTATTGTCGCTAGATTTCCTATAGAACATTGTATTGTTGATAGATTTCCTATAGAAAATTTTGTTGTCGATTGATTTCGTAAAAAATTTAATGTTGCCGCTAGATTTCCTATAGAAAATTATGTTGTCGATAGATTTCCTATAGAAGATTATATTGTCACTAGATTTCCTACAGAAAATTACGTTGTCGCTAGATTTCCTATAGAACATTGTATTGTTGATAGATTTCCTATAGAAAATTATGTTGTCGATTGATTTCGTACAAAAATTAATGTTCCCGCTAGATTTCCTGTAGAAAATTATGTGGTCGATAGATTTCCTATAGAAGATTATGTTGTCACTAGATTTCCTACAGAAAATTACGTTGTCGCTAGAAAATTATGTTGTCAATAGATTTCCTACAGAGAATTATGTTGTCGCTAGATTTCCTATAGACAATTATGTTGTCGGTAGGTTTTCTATAGCAAATTATGTTGTCAATAGATTTCCTACAGAGAATTATGTTGTCGCTAGATTTCCTATAGACAATAATGTTGTCGGTAGATTTCCTATAGCAAATTATGTTGTCGCAAGATTTTCTATAGAAAATTATGTTCTCGAGAGATTTCCTACAGAAAATTATGTTGTTGCCAGACTTTCTATGGAAAATTATGTTATCACTAGATTTTCTATAGAAAATAATGTTGTCGATAAATTTCGTATAGAAAATTATGTTGTCGATAGATTTTCTATAGAAAATTATGTTATCGAGAGATTTCCTTTAGAAAATTCTGTTGTCGCTAGATTTCCTACAGAAAATTATGTTGTCGCTAGAAAATAATGTTGTCGATAGATTTCCTACAGAAAATTATGTTGTCGATAAATTTCCTATAGATTTTCGCTAGATTTCCTATAGACAATTATGTTGTCGGTAGGTTTTCTATAGCAAATTATGTTGTCAATAGATTTCCTATTGAAAATTATGTTTTCACTAGATTTCCTGTTGAAAATTATGTTGTCGCTAGATTTCCTATAGAAAATTATGTTGTCGCTAGATTTCCTATAGAAAATTTTGTTGTTGATAGATTTCCTATAGAAAATTATATTCTCGAGAGATTTCCTACAGAAAATTATGTTGTTGCCAGACTTTCTATGGAAAATTATGTTGTCACTAGATTTCTTATAGAAAATAATGTTGTCGATAAATTTCCTATAGAAAATTATGTTGTCGATAGATTTTCTATAGAAAATTATGTTGTCGAGAGATTTCTTATAGAAAATAATGTTGTCGTTAGATTTCCTTTAGAAAATTTTGTTGTCGATAAATTTCCTATAGATTTTCGCTAGATTTTCTATAGACAATTGTGTTGTCGATAGGTTTTCTATAGAAAATTATGTTGTCGATAGATTTCCTTTAGAAAATTATGTTGTCAATAGATTTCCTTTAAAAGCTTGTATTGCGGTAGGTTTCCTGTAGAAAATTATGTTGTCGCTAGATTTTTTATAGAAAATTATGTTGTCGAGAGATTTCTTATAGAAAATTATGTTGTCCTTAGATTTCCTATAGAAAATTATGTTGTCGATAAATTTCCTACACAAAATTTTGTTGTCCATAGATTCCCTGTAGAAAATAATATTGTCGATAGATTTTCTATAGAAAATAATGTTGTCGATAAATTTCCTATAGAAAATTATGTTGTCGATAGATTTTCTATAGAAAATTATGTTATCGAGAGATTTCTTATAGAAAATTATGCTGTCGATAGATTTCCTTAGAAATTATGCTGTCCCTAGATTTCCTACAGAAAATTATGTTGTCGATAGATTTCCTACAGAAAATTATATAAAAACGAAAAATTATATAAAAACGTATGTATTTTATTCGTCTAGATTGTTTTGATAATCAATTGAATGATAGACATACTCACTATCACTCAAAATAAGATGGAAAGAGGAGATAAGAATGTGAGAAAGAGAAGTAAGAGCAAGAGTGTTGTAAGAGTTGTATGCAGAGACTATATTTCTATGTACGAGTAGTGTTTACCAAGTACCATTTTCTACTTGCAAGTCTTGTAGTCATTCAAACTTTTTCATCTTCTTAATGGCAGTTGACATGGTCAATTTTCTCATTTCTGTTGTATTTGTTGCTCAATGGAAAGGAAAAGTGCTGTACTATTCGAATCTCTAGCCATTGGCAAAATTAAATTTGGAAATTTCCTTTTTATGACACACGTGCTTACATAGCAAACAAAAGTTTCACATATAAAAAATTTGTTCTATTTGTTGTCACCATAATATTTCTTTCATTTTCAGCGATATTAAATTTCAAAGATTTATCATTTTCCTTATTTTACACAATTTCTGTTGTCCTTCTACGATTTGGTTTAGCCAAGCTTATAGTACCCACTATAAATATGTACTTTATTTCTATTGAAGTCTAGATTTTACAACACATACCCACTTGACGAGAACCTGATGAGTATAAGAGCTCAGCAACACAAGCTAACTGAATGAAATCTGGCCATCAACGTCATGTGTTTTCGAAAAAAACTGCGCTATGTGCCACATAGCTGGAAACAATACTGTTTATTCAACAGGTAGAGATATGGTTTCAATGTAATGTTTTGGTCTGCCTATGAACGACGGATCAATAAGGACATTGGATGAATACTTACTAATATTTCGATCACGACAATATCAGATCGACTTTCTTATCCATGACACATATGGAGACAGAACGAGTCGAGAACCAGAGGACCTACGTGCAATAGATTGGAAACTGGCTAAACTTGATCTCTAGAACTTAAATATCTCTACTGTTAATCAAATGGCAATAGCATCCAGTGATACGAAATCATGTACTGTCCTGATATGTTAGAAGACAATGCCACAATAGGCGTTAGTAGGACATCTAGACATTAAGGAGTGATTGGAAATGGGGAATCTATTATTCCGTCTAAATTATTTAAAGTATTAAAAACCATAAGCTTTGTTAAAACATTGCAAAAGCAGACTGAGGAAGTGTGTGGCAGAATGGGTGGAAGAATTAAAATGATGTTCTGGAACAATGAATATTTTATGACAGAATAAGGCAAATTTAGTACACTAATAAGCATATTCAACGGTTACTCCCAGTAACATTCACCAATATTTTGTGGGCAAAGTAATCTACTAGGAAGTCCCCGTGGTCTTGTAGGTAGTGTGTTGGCTTATTAGACGTAAAGCCAGGGTTCGAGCCGAAGTATTTCCTCGGCGATTTCCTCTCAGCAGATTTCTGGCAAAAACTCTGAGAATAAATAAAACCTGCCATGAAAAGTTTCTCAAAAAAATTTGTAATTCAGAGTCGACTTTAAACTGTAGGTCTCGCCACTTTTGTATAAAATTAACACACACAACATAAGTGGTGTGAGAAATTAGGTCAATAATCCTGAATGGTTGTAATGACCAATTATGTATGTATGTGTGTAGGGATTTTATATTCTTCGATGTCATCAAATAACTTGTTATCAATGGTTTAATGCAAACTTTTTATGACAATTTTATTTTCCTCTCAAAGCATTTGACAGCAATCAGCTGAGGGGATCTCACCGAATCTTTCTTTTGCACATTACGAAATCCCGAATCCCGGGATTTTTAAAAATCAATCCCGTTTGGCATGCCTACTCCATACTGAAAATAAATCATTGACGAATATTCTAAAAAACAGGAAGCGTAACACGGAACCCTCTGGGACACCAGATATTATACGCCTCAGTTCTGACTGCCTATTTCCAATAATTACCTTTTGGGCTTGCCCATATAAGTATTTTTCCATAAGAGATAAAGCAGAATTTGTAAATCCAAAATAGTTAAATGATCAACCCTGTCAAAGACCTTTGAAAAATCCAGTAGACACATAAGTGAGAGCTTTCCTTTGTCATATTTGCCAAGACCGTCAATTACTTTCAAGACCGCAGTAGTACAACTATGAGCAATGCGAAAACCGGATTAGAATGGGTACAAGAGATCATTGTTATTCAGTAATAACGTAATCTGTTCAGAAATATTTTCGAAAAAAACTGGTAAAATACTTATTGGTCTGTATTCGCCCTCTCTCTCTCTTTGCCATCGGTATAATCCTTCCATTTTGGTTGTAATGCAATGTTTATAGACAGGTATCGGTGCTCCCAAAATATATGGCAATATAAGTTTCACAAATTTCATGGCTACACCATCTGGAGCAATGGCATTGGATCGACTTTTCAAGAAATGCTTAGTTACATCAGCCTCTGACTCTTTAGGAATGGGACGGTAATAGACCGGTTTCTTTATTGTCGACAAGGTTATAGAGAAGGTTGTTCAGTTGCCTGAGTATTTAAAGAGAAACGAATTATTATTTAAGCGTCAGTTTGATTTTTTCAAAGGTTCTGGTACAGATGAAGCTGTAGTTAATGTTGTTGACTATATATATGGAGGATTAGATAAAGGATTTAATGGTGTTGGTGCAGTGTTTTTTGATTTGTCAAAGACATTTGATCTAGTTGATCACAATATTTTTGTTGAAAAGTTGAAAGCGTTTGGGATTTTGGATAAGTCAATTCAATTGCTTCAATTCAATAGGAGGAAAATTGAATCTAAGACGAGAATGATGATTTATAAGACTTTGATTCGTAGTCACCTTTCTTACCATCCGAAGATATATGGTGCTAGGAATTGTACTGCTTTCAGAACATTGCAATCTGCTCAAAATAAAACTTTAACACGTTGGATCTTTTTAGAAATTAGGCGAATAATATTTTACACATAAGGGGTCTACACAAACTAAAGCTTTTGAAATTTGTCTTTAAAATAGTTAAGAATCTGGGACACGGTTCCATTCTGCTTTCAGACTGTTATAAGATGTCGGCTGGAATTGACGAAACAGAACATTAACTTTGCTGGGCCGAGTATATACAACGACCTGCCTATGTTATTAAAGAATATAGAAACTTTTGCAGTTTTTAAAAAGGAATTAAAAAGATATTTATTAACGAACATTGAGATACTTCTTATGTATACATTTTTTCTTTCTTACGTTTTATTTAATATGGGGACATCCTCTCTATATGCACGTTTACATATGTGTGCATATGCATGCGTGTACATGAATAAGGCATATATGCCTAGGCATTGTATATGGACAAAATAAATGTATATACTTATGTAAATATTATATATTATGAATATCTAATTTAGTTGCCAACATGCCTCTCTAATGCCATCAATTAATGGTGCTGAGGCGAATCATATATATTGTTTCTAAAGCACTTTTTTCTGTCGGTCCATCAAATTTAATGAATGATATCGCATTTTAAAGCTTATATCTAACACTAATGACGAAAAATAATTAGAAATTGAAAAATTAATATTTTCATTGATAGGAATTATATTTTATATAGAACTGCATGATAATACTGTTGTCATTATGATTATATATTTTTCTTTAAGTGTGGTAATACAGGGTCGCTTAATAGTAATCCAGTTCTACATAATGTAGTATGTATTAATTCCATTCTGGCATTACCGCTATTTACTATAATGCCGTTTATTACTAAGTCAGTTCTATATAATATGCATATTAAGTTGTAAATAGCTATTTTGGCAATACTTTGCAGTAGTTGTTAGATCAAGTGGGATAAATAGGGTCGCTTAATTGTAATGCAGTTCTACATAATAATATATAAAGTTGTAAAAGCCATTTTGGTTATTATGTCGTTATTGTCACGGCATTGTTTGTTTTATGAAGTGTAGTAATACGGGTTAATAAATGGTAATAGGCTAATCGTAACAAACTGGGAGAGCACATCATATCAGCAAAAAATTATTCATACCGATAAAACTGTACTCATATCGCGAATCAACCGTACATCTTCTGATCCAACTGTGCCTTTCCGAATGACAGGAAAACAATTCCCTGTGAAAGATGCTTTTGCTATGACGATAAACAAAGCACAAGGTCAAACCGAGTTCAAACCATAGGTCAGATATTAAAACGAAATATGAAAAAATATTTCTTCGGCGACTTCCTCTCAGAAGATTTTTTGTAAAAACTCTGAGATTAAATAAAATTGCAATGAATAGCTTCTCAAAAATTTGTCATTCGGAGTCGACTTTCAACTGTAAGTCTTGCAACTCATGTATAAAATTAACGCATACAACATATATAAGTGGTGTGGGAAGCTAGGTCGCAATTCTGTTTTTTTTACAATTTTCCAAAAAGACATATTTAATGCACGGAAGCATGAACATTCAATTCAAATACAAACAGTACTCTGACACTTTTACAGCCGCTCTTTGAATACAAATAATTTAACAAAAAGCTCGACAACATTGTCCAATAAAATATTAAAATTCATAAATTTCCTTTCCTTTACACAGCGTTGTCATAAACAATGTAGCAATCCATAAAATTAAAAATTGTGACTAGTATACGCTTATATCCATAGAGCTTTCTTGTGATTTATGGTGTGTTGCATTTTTAATATTCAAGGCTAACGGGAAAGAAATATTTTTCAATAATTTTCTTTAAAGATTTTTCGAAACTTTTGTTTAAAATATCGAAAATGATTTCGTTGCTTTTTAAAATAAATTTCTTATACATTTTATGATTGTCAGGATACTTAAGGAAGAGTAAGCGATGACAAGTTTTAAACATTATTAATGTGCTAATTGTATAAAGGGGGACCAATGGGAAAGTAAAGCGTACAAAAGGCACTGTCCTTCAAGGGCTTGGTGTTCCCTGTCACGCTAACGAGGCGATACCGATCGACCATGGGCGGTATAACCTTATTACTTGCACGGCTAATTCCCGCCACTTTGCAGGCCTGGTGGCGATGTTGGCAACCCCCAACAGGATCGGTCGCTATAGCCTAATAAGATGTACGTCTTAAATAACTATTATTACCGAAACCAATACAATAAGAAAAAAACAATGAACCCGATATAAAGTTGACGGAATTTGGCATCAAAGAAAGGACTAGAATTGGTACACGGAAAATACGTACTCTCTTGGAGCCATCACGGCTTGCACAGTTATGTAAAGAGTTCGTATCTTACAAACTTACCTTACTTGGGCTCTGTGAAATCAGATGGTGAATTCACAAAAATCAAAAGGCTTCACGATTCTCTTCTCCGGTAAACCATCAAATGAGCTTTCCCGATCCAGTGAAGTTGGAATTGTTCTTTCTAAGCAGGCCAAGCATGCTCTTATGGACTGGAAGCCACACTCCGATAGAATTATCATCATATATCAGTTTTGTACAATGTTACGCCCCTTCGAATACATCTGCAAAGTCGGTGAAGGAAACGTTTTATAAGTATCTCGACTGTGTACTCGCAACCCTTCCCAGGGGTGACATTATAATAATAACTCAACAGCAGAGAGCAACATGGGAAGACATGGATTAGGACGTATGTCGGAAAATGGTAAAATGCTTCTAGACGCTTGCAGAACTAATAATCTGGTTACTGGCGGTACTCTGTTTCCTCATTCGAGGATTTATAAAATTATCTGGATATCTCCTGACAGCGTGACCGAAAACCAGATCGACCTCATTATGATCAGCAAGAAGTGGAGAGGCTCGCTACTAGATATGCGAAACAAACGCGGTGCTGATATGGGAAGTGACCACAATCTTCTAATCGCCCATATTCGCGTTAAAATCGCTGCCATTAAAAATAATACTCTGGTGTCACAGAGGAAATTTAATTTAGAGAAGCTAAAAAATGAGGTAATTTTCAGTACTTTCGCTAATGAGTTGAAACCGTATACAACGCACAATAACTCTGAACGCACGTGGCCGGAAATCAAAGATATATTCATCAAAGCTGCAACAATCGTGAGGAGTGGATTAGCGATACTATGTGGAGATTAATTCAGGACCGAAAGGGGTCCAAACTGCCCTAAAATCGAGCAGAACTTGTTCGAATAAAACCAAACACCAGGAAACATATAACCGTATTAACCGAGATATTAAATGTAATGCGAGGCTAGATAAGCGAAACTGGGTCAATAATATAGCAAACGAGCTTCAAGTAGCGGCAGCAACACATCGCACAAGTGACCTATATCTCGCTGTTAACAAGATCACTAATAGAACATTTTTGTTTATTGTTACAAATAAACCAACAACATCAGTATGAAAGAAAAGAGGTTGGACAAGTAAGCGAACGCAACAACAAGCAATGTGAGTAAAATACACAAACAACAATGAAGTCGTGATAGAGTTCTCGAGAAAGCTTTGAGCATTTTCGTTAGACTGTTTAAGTGGGCATATAAAAGGGCAAACAAGGCAGGCAACTCAGTTAGTGTGAAGACTCATTGCGTGTGAAGAGAACAGTCGTGGTTTGAAGAGCTCCTTTGTAAGGAGAGAAGTTTAGCGAACAAGCAGTTATTGTTGTAGTCGTCAAGTTGTAAACGGTGGCACACAAAAGTAGCACGAACAATAAAGAATTTATTTAAAACTAAACGCCAATATACTTTTATTTTGTTTACAAACAACGAACTCATATTTTAAAAGTTTATAAAAAGGTAAAAATGTAACAATATCTTAACAAAAATGGCCAATTCTTTGAATGAAATATTTGATTTCCATAAATAACACCTTATTTACTACCGTTACAGTTAGTATAAAAAGAAAACATTATTTTAATGGATTCCCAGAATATTTCGGAGTTTTATACAAATATGCACCAGCAATCGCATAAATCTTTACAAAGACCGTACGTAGTCAGTTTTTCTGTATGTCTTCCTCATTCGCAAAATTTATTATCAAAGGCTAAAAGCAAAATAAACACATGCAAGGGGTGGTGCCAGCAAATAAGTATTTAACGCTTTTATGTATGTTACTAAAAGCGTTAAACGTAACTGGGCGTATGAGACTTATTAAATCCTAATGTTGCTAATAACCCCCCTTTTAAAGACAGCTGAGATTGTGTTTGCATCTTAGACCTTCTGGAAATAGATTATGTTGCGGGTGTGGTCGTCAATTTAATTTGCATAAATTGGATTAATTATGTTACAAAATCATTTTAATATGAACTCCATCATAAAGGGTAGCTGATATGTATTGCAACCAACTTCAGATTGTTATCATTTGTAAACCGCTCGTCTGTCTGTCTGACAGTTCATTTTATTATTTGCAAGCTTACAAAAGCATTTTGATCTATTGGATTCCGAAAAAAAAGTTATTCGTGATGGAATTCAAGTGTGATAGTGTGATTGCTTTATATTTGACTAGAAAACAATAGATGGCTATCGTTAGAGACCTCCAGCATTTAAATGTGAATAAATCTTTTGTTTCTCGTACCATTGCTCGTTACCGTGATACTGGCAGTATTGCATCGAGTCCAAAAAGTGGACGAAAAAAAAATGGTAGCAACACCAGAAATGATCCGAAAAGTGAAGGCCAAATTTGATCGAAATCCACGCCGCAGTGGTAGAAAAATTGCTCACGAGCTGAACATATCGCGAGAACGGATGCAACACATATTGAAAAATGATCTTGGAATAAAGCCATTGAAGTTTCAAAAAGTGCAAGAGCTCACCGATGGACAGAAAAAAGTTAGACTGGAAAGAGCCAAGGAGTTACTTCCCTTGCAGTGGCCAGTTACCGAATTTAGTTTTCTACGATAAGAAGCCATTCCAAATTGAGCACTTTGTGAACAAACAAAATGATCGGGTTAACTTGTCAAAGAAGTCAGCTGAAAATTTACACCTGCGATTGTCCACCAGAACTCAAGCGCCGCCGATGATAATGGTGTTAGCCGCCGTAACGGACGGTGGTCACTCCAACCTCGTATTCACCGACCGTCTGGTCAAAATAAATGCCGAATATTATGGGGAAAATGTCTTAAAGACAGTATTGAAGCCCTTGGCAGACCATGGACATTCCAACAGGACTCAGCACCACCTCACTCAGCACGCGTCAACCAAGAATGGCTTAAAAAAGGAGGTTCCTCGCTTCATTTCTACCACACAATGGCTACCAAAATCTCCAGATCTCAATCCGTTGGACTTTTGCGCCTGGGCCATTTTGGAGAGTAAAAAATACCATAGTATCGATCATTTCAAGACGGCGCTTCGATGAGAATAGGCCAAAATACCGTAGAGCTACTTTCGTGCAGTCTGTGACGGCTTTGTCGGTTGTTTGAAGGTCATAATCCGTACCAAAGGTGGCCAATTCGAACAAATCTAAACTGGTTCTAAAATTTTATGTTATTTCCAACATTTTTGCTTTTGAACAATAAAATTAAAAATAAAAAAATATAACGCTTTACTTTGTTGCATTATATATCAGCCACCCTGTATATCTATTATTCGACTTAATATGCTATGAGTTTTAATGAGGTAAACTTGGAAAATGTGAATTTTTTTAGTATTTTTTCAAGTTTGTCCTTTCATAGCAAGAAACTTTAATTAAAAAATGTAGGATAAGTGATAATATATTTAAACTCTGTTCTCTTGTAAAGTTTTATCATCATTTGATAGAACTCAACTAACTGAATAACGTGGACTATGTAGTTAGTCGGGAGTGTTTTCACTGTCGCAGACACAATTAGAATAACAAAACAAGAATTTTAATTGTTCCGAATGTGTCAGGCACTAAACGAATACACAATAAGAATAGCAAGAGGATCAACTAATATTTTACGAATTTATCCTGAAGGCAAAACAACTTAAAAAGAAGCAATAGGACCCAGTCTTACTCATTCCTACATTCGCACATTTCATCTTGTCACGCTCATGTTTATAACTGTTTCAAACGGAAATTGTTTTCTTAAGGAACTTAAGAAGCAAAAGGATGGCAGGAGACATCTTTGTTTTGTTTTGTATTGTCTTTCAATTTAGAGCACAATTGTTAAATAAACAAAATAAAATAAGGAGACAATTTTCATGTTATTTTTGTTTATTACTGTTGATTCAGTCTTATCACTGAATCATTCATTTTAATGCATCCATTTAGTAGAATTTAGTTTTTAAAGAATTTATTGTGTTGAAATATTTTTTCGTTTACCTCGTATTTTATTAGTAAAATTTGAAATACGAAAAAAATACAGCCGATAAACTCTGATATGCGACGTTACTTACTTACTTAAGTGATAATTACAACTATTTAGTCAAGATTACAACCTATCTTCTCACACCACTCATATTGTGTGTGTTAAACCACAGCCAACGCACTGGAAATGGAGAACTTTGCTTGCAGATTTACGCAAACTATAGTCTTGTCATAAAGTCGTCATTGTCTAGTAGGTAGTGTGTTGGCTTATTAGACGTAAAGCCAGGGTTCGAGCCACAGGCTAGACATCAAAACAAAATACAATTTCCTTTCATAGTTGACAAGTACACGTACTCTAACCTAACCTAAACAAAAATATAGGAAAACATCAGTATACTCGTAGAAGAAAAGGGATAAACAACAACACTGCAGCGAGAATTGTAAACAAAATAAACAAACAACAATAACGTAAACAACATGTTTACGTTTATAGAGATTTCGCGAAGGCGAAGTCATTCTCCTCTAAGAACATTCATCAGACTGTTAACCCTGCGATATAAGGGGCAAAACAAAGTAGGCAACGGTGTCAGTAAAAATTCAGTCAGTCTTGTGTGAAGAAGCTTTCCGTAGAAGTAAGAAAGTAGTCGTGATTTGAAGATCTCCGTTATAAAGATCTGTCGAACAATTGTTAGTGTTTGAGCTCCAGGCTAGACATCAAAACAAAACACAAAAAAATTATTTCTTCGGCGATTTCCTTTCAGCAGATTTCTGGTAAAATCTCTGAGAGTAACTAAAATTGCCATGAAAAGTTTCTCAAAAAAAATCTGTCGCTCAGAATCGACCTTAAACTGTAGGTCCCGCCAGTTATAAAAACTAACACACACAACATATACAACTATACAGTTCAGGTATACAAGTAAGACGGTTAGTTCTTGTTCAACAGGCTTTTTCTCTTCCATTAGAAGCCACTCCTCTAACTCATATTCAGCCAGGTTTTTCAAGGGATTGTCAGCACTTTTAGTGGCATTCAAAACCAAAAACGAAGGCTTAGGTTCTGAAAACATGAGTACTGTACAGTTGGAAAAAAAAATCACTTTTTTTTATAAAGAGTTTCAAATGTTACGTTTACTGCGATGCGAAGATGTTTCGCGATTGATTAATAGAGCAGTACTTCGCCTGAATTTGTTATGACAGTTGAGACTACCCGGCCGCTCTCGAGCATTTTTATTTGCTTTAAAGACACACTTTTGGAGAAAATGAAAATTTTTACAATTTTCCGGAGTGATGCCGGACTATAGGGCATTCCGAACTGCGGATGCCGGATTAATGGACTTCTACTGTAAATGCTTCCGCTAATAAATTATACACACAAAGTAATACAAAAATGTACAAAGGAGCACAAATGTTCAAATAGTAGTATGTTTATGGGGTTTCGGGATCAATTTTTCCATACAAATTGGGAGCATGCATAGCTGGGAGTTATGAATTGATTTGTGAAATGAATTGTATACGATTGGTCTATAGGTTTGTAACATGTATTCTTTGTATGTTGTGAAAAGGTAATGCTTTTTAATGTGTGTGTGTGTTAAAATTTGGGAGCATGCATAGCTGGGAGTTATAAATTGAATTGTGAAATTAATTGTGTACGATCGGTCTATAGGTTTGTAACATATAATGTGTGTTGTTGTAGTTTTTTTTGTGTTATAAGAATATATAATTTTAAACTGATAAAAAAGAAATGTGCAGCTGTAAACAAATTTAAAAACGTATCATATTACAGTTTTTATTTAAAGTATAAAGTATAAAGAATTTGTTAATTTAATTTTTATTTATTTTTTTTATATTATTTAATGCTGAAAAAATAGAAATATAGTTATACGTGTTGTCGTTTTTGTTTTAATTAGTGTTGTTTAGATAGAAGTTCTCTGTTTTGGTGGGGATGTGTGTGTATGTTAAATTTTGGGAGCATGCATAGTCGTAAAAGACTGTATTCTTTATATGATTTTTTTATTGAAAAAATATAATTTTGATAAGGGATTTTAAAGTACGGTTTTCTTAATATTTAAATCGTTGCAGAATTATATGTGATCGATCTATTGTATACATATACGCTTTGCATATAGGTATGATTAATGTTGAAATTAAAAGAATGTTTAATTAGTTCTTTTATTTGTTATAAAAGTGCATTTGTTAAAAATAAAAAAAACATATTCCCACAGTTTATTCACTAAAAAAACGCATATCAAGTTACATACTGTCTGGCACGTGTAAACAAAAAAAATATTTCATATATTTTTCGTCGTGATATTTGATCTACCGAATTCCTTTTTCCATATAAGTTTGGAAGCATGCATAGTCGTAAACGACTGTATTCTTTATTTTATTTTTTTATTGAAAAAATATAATTTTGATAAGGGATTTTAAAGTATGGTTTTCTTAATAATTATTTTGTTGCAGAATTATGTGTAATTGACCTATTGTACGGTTTTCTTAATAATTAATTTGTTGCAGAATTATGTGTAATCGACCTATTGTATACCTATAGGTGTGATTAATGTTGAAATTAAAAGAATGTTTAATTAGGCGTATTGAATTCATACATTAATTAAAAGAAAATATTTGTTTTAAACTTGTTTCAATTAAATTTTCTTAAGAACATCGAACAAAAAATCTTCATACCACCAATGCAAACAGTAAATCACAGCAGATTACTTTGGCAACCAAAAATTTTCATTTTTATGTTCTTCATCCCTGTTTGCCATTTTTCGGTAGTTTTTATTCATATTTTTCTTTTACTACAAATTCATAAAACTTCTGCTCGGCTGCCTTCAATTTCCTTTTTTTTTTTCTTCCGTATTCCTACTCTCGAAATGCAATGTAAATTAAAACAGAATGAACAGAACAAAGGCTAAAAATTTGTTAGTATTGTGAAGCGTGATTGAAATGAATTTGTAGAGAAAAATAAAGTACAAAGAAAAGTACACCAAACATTAATGAACAAAATTAACAACATGACATCCAAATGTCATGGCAAAAGGCTTCGCATGAATTAATAAAAAAAGAGGCATTTTATGTGGTGTCAACAAACTTTTACTGAATCTTGTCCAACTGTAATTAGCATAATTAAACAAAATTTATATAAATTACGAAAGAAAGGCCCAAAATTACAATACACAAGTCCTGACCACTATTAATTCGTACACCATGTGTTTTTTCGTTCTTCAGTATCAAACGCCAGACTCTGACCACTGCCTTGTCGCAGCGAAGTTTCGATTGCGAATTTACACGTCAAGGACTGCGCGCTTTAGTACTTCGTGAAAGCTCGACGGTAAGAAGCATCGGTCACAAAGGACAGCTGAATCATTCTCCGCTCAACTCTCGGATCAGCTCCGTCTATTCCCAT
Organism: Sarcophaga peregrina; assembly: GCA_014635995.1. Taxonomy (NCBI): domain Eukaryota; kingdom Metazoa; phylum Arthropoda; class Insecta; order Diptera; family Sarcophagidae; genus Sarcophaga; species Sarcophaga peregrina. Next base: position 83,966,085 of record CM025790.1, on the reverse strand, counting down.
CCAATCTCAACGACATTGGTGGACTGTGGGCCAACATCTTCCACTCCTTGCGCACTACTGAGGAAACAGTCTTTGGTTTCGAGCGCCCACCTCAACGAAATCAATGGTACGATGAGTGTCGCGAGGCAGCTGTAGCGAAAAACGCCGCATACAAGAAAACGTTGCAGTCAGTCGGTGCGCAAGTCATTGTCGAGAATTACAGAGAGAAGAGAAGGGATGAGAGACGCCTTTTCAGACGCAAGAAAAGGGAGCAGGAAAGGCGTGAGCGTGAGGAAGTCGAGATGCATAGATGTAGGAATGACGCTCGAAAATTCTATCAAAAGGTTAAGCGTCTAACCGAAGGTTAATAACCCGTAGCGTCTTCCTGCAAAGACGAGAAGGGTAATTTGGTAACAACTCCGCAAGGGGTGCAGAGGTTTGGAGGAAACACTTCTCTACCCTGCTAAAAGGCGATGACGGCACTAATACCGCCTTTAGAGATGTTGTTCCGAACCCGATCGATGATAACGGCGTGGAGATTCCCCCGTCTAGCCATGAAGAGATCTAAGTCGCGATCTATACGGCATGTCTTGATGGCCTCCCCACTGAATTCTTCAAGACAGGATATAATAAGATGGTAGGGCGCCTGCTAGAGGAAAGTATGTCCAACGATTGGAACCTCAGTGTCCTCTGTCCTGTCCTAAAAAGAGAGACTCTACAATATGCGCCAACTACAAGGGTATAAGCCTTCTCCCTATCGCTTATAAGGTTCTTACAGGCGTATTGTGTGAAAGACTGAAGCCACTCGTCAAAACACTGATTGGATCTTGTCAGTGCGGCTTCACACCTGGCAAGTCCACCATCGACCAGACCTTCACGGACCCGGAAAAGTCTCACGAAAATCAAGTCGACACACCATCTTTTTGACGACTATAAGGCTGCTTTCGGTAGGCCCATAAGGGACCGTGTGTTTGCCGCAATGTCTGAGCTCGGTATACCTGCGAGCTGATAAGGCTATGCAGACTAGCATTCAGCAATTCCTGGAGCTCCGTCAAGGCAGGAGTGGACCTCTGCGAAACTTGTGATAACGTGCGAGGTTTCAGACAAGGCGATCCCTTATCATGCAACCTCTTTAATTTCGTCATGCAAGGGGTTCTGCGAAAGGAGGGAGTGCATTGCAATGGCACTATTTTTGAAAAAAGTGTCCAAATGCTTGCGTACACTGACGACATTGACATCATAGGGCGTACCAAGCGAGATGTTACTGCTGCATTTAGTGCTATTAAACGGAAGTCTAAGAAAATGGGTTTGGTAGTAAATGAGGGCAAAACAAAGTAAATGTTATCGAAAATTGCGGCGTATTGATTCCCAGATTACGACCGATAACTATACTTTTGAAACAGTCAAGGAATTTATTTATCTTGGCTCCGCCGTTACCACCAAAAATGATATCAGTCTGGAGGTCAAACGCAGGATTACTCTTGTCAACAGGTGCTACTATGGTGAAATAGGCAATTGAGTAGCAGAAACCTCTCTCGTACGACAAGACGCTTATGCTACCCGTGCTTCTTTACGGCGCAGAGGCATGGACCCTCTTAAGCACTGATGCAGCAGCCTTGAGAGTATTCGAGAGAAAAGTCTTACGTAAGATCTTCGGTCCAGTGCAAGTTGGCAATGATTTCCGTATCCGATCCAACATTGAGCTGTATGGGGGCCTTAACGACATAGACATTGTACAGCGCATTAATATCCAGCGACTACGCAGGCTCGACCATGTCTTTCGAATGGAGGAGAATCGAGGAGGATGTTCCGGCGAGACGGGTATTTGAAGCGGAGATCTGCGAAAATCGGAGAAGAGGACGACCTCGTATCCGTTGAAAGGACCAAATCTAGGAAGCCCTGTCATCGTTTGGTGTGACCAACTGGCGTAGGCGAGCAAGAAGCTGAGGCGCCTGGACGGATGTGTTGCGGTAGGCCGAAATTCGTTAATCGGGTTGTTAACGGCCAATTAATTAAGTAAGTAAGTTGAACTTTAGCCTGGATTTAGTTAAACGCAACTTTAGCTAAAGTGAACTTTAGTTTGGGTTTAATTAAAGGTAACTTTAGCTAAAGTGAACTTTAGTTTGGGTTTAGTTAAAGTTTACTTTAGCTAAAGTGAACATTAGTTTGGGTTTAGTTAAAGTTTACTTTAGCACAAGTTACAGTACGGGGAAGAACGGCCCTAAATAGAATAAAATTCAAAATATTCTAGTTTTGTTTTTTCATTAATTTACTATATATTCCGTACTTTTGCATAAAACACGTCACACATATCACAGTATCTGAAACAAGTGAAATAAAGCTTACTTTATTGGCATACAGGAACCGTACTTGTTAAATAGAGATTCATTTTAAAAATTTTTGGAAATTAATTAACAAAATGGGCTTAAATTTTATCTGCTTGTTGTTAAGAAAAGTTGTTTGAAATTAATTACTTTGATGTCTTAGACTCCGGTAGAGTTTTGTAGCATAAAGTTTGCAAAGGTCTCGTAAAACGATCATTTTCATGCTTATGATGTAAAATTAATTTTTTGTTGTTATTGCTGTAAATTTTTATTGCTTTATTGTTTAACGTTTAAAACATTTCAGTTCATATTAAATAAAGATTTATGATATGAAGGAAATACATCCATAAAAATACGTGGAATAAGTAAAGTAAAGTAAAGAGAATAATATCTGTAAGGAATAGAATGGGCTGGTGAAGAACCATTTGAGCTTTTTATTGCCTTAAATGTCATAACAAAAACGTTCTTCGTATTTTAAAGGCTCATTATTATTATTATTTTGGTGGATGCGTAGTTTAAAGTTTGTTTAGAATAAAAGTTTCGCAATTAAATTTCATTGTATGTCGGAAATACATATATAGTGTTTTTAGTGGAAACCAGGGATGCCAATCGGGAAATACCGAATCTCGAAATCCTGGGATTCCCGGGATTTTTAAAAACTTGTCCCGAGATTTTTCGGGATTGTGAATTCATATCTATTTTGACCCTGCAAAAGGTCCTGAAAAAAAAACTATATCACTTGACTTTGATAATAACTTCTCAGATGAGGTAAACCCTACATCCATTGATAAAAACTTATGTGATGCCATCGAAGAATGCAAATGCTCTATAAAACGAATAATAGGGCAACTAATTTCAATACTAAACTGTCCAAAGGAATAGATTTATTTACATCAGGAGGTAGCAGAGGTGCATCTTTACAAGCTGCACAGCTAGCTTGGAACTATTTTACCAACAAATGTTGATTGCGAGATGTGTTTTTCATCGGCAGTGTATATTGACAACAAAATTCGTTCCAGCCTATCAGATCACTTACATAATTGGAATACAAATGATTTTGTTAATGAAATATTTTTATTATTAAGAGAAGATTCCGATTTTTCCCGTGATTTTTCGGGACTTTTGGATTCCGAATTATCCTGGGATTTCGATTCTGTGTGGCATCCCTAGTGTATACTGATGTGGTTATCTAATTATAAAAATTAATGCCACTTTTCGTTGTCATTTTATAACTCAAGAACGGGGTCACCTATCCAAGCCAAATGTTTTGTTCGGGCTATTTAGTAGATGGGTTATGTGAAGTTTGCCACTCCCACTTTTACGTCCACATTTTCTATTTATCTAAAATCAGAAAACGGCTCCGTCGATTTGACTAATTTTTCTTTTAAATGTTTGCATTTATCCATTTAAAGTTTTCATCAAGAGAAAATTTTGCCCCGCCCACTTTTTTTTGAAAATTTATTAAAATGAATTAAATCTTAAACTGTGCATTTGATTATGTTATGATCTTTAGCAAAGTTGTTGCGTATGAACCGATAAAAATTTCTAAGTTGGTATGACCAATATACGATAGGTGGGGCCATTGAAAATTATTTAAAATCAATTAAATCTTAATCTGTGCATTTGATTATGTTATGATCTTTAGCAAAGTTGTTACGCATGAGCCGACGAAGATTTCTAAGTTGGTATGACCAATTTCCGATAGGTAGAGCCACTGAAAATTACTCAAAATGAATTAAATCTTAAACTGTGCATTCTTTAACAAAGTTGTTCCGTATGAGTCGACGGAGATTGGTGCGATTAATTTCCGATAGATGGCGTCACTGAAAATTATTCAAAATGAATGACAAGCAATTGTTTGACCTACACCCCAAACACAGAAGAAAAGAGCATTACGAGCCTTAGAATCAGATGAGCACTGTGACTGGAAAATCTTCGAGGAACGTTCGCATGAACCGCTTAAACGATGAAAAGTGAGATTAGAAACTGATCGAATGCGTACTACTCCGGCCTGTTCATCTGAATCATCAGGACAACTCGAAACAAAATCATTAAAATGATTCAAAATTAATTAGACATTTGTGTAATGCCTTTCCTTGAAATTTATTTTAGTTGGGGGCCCAGCAACACGATACAGGGTCCAGCTAGTATAATATATAATAAAATCCATATTATATAGGATATTACTATTATATTTTTATTACGAAAGAAATATGATATGACGTCCTATATTTTATGAAATAAACATTTTTTTTCTTTTGAAAATTTTATTATCGTAAAAGCTTTAAGGAATATTTATGTATACATATAAATGCTTTTACCTTAAAGTAAAATTTATATGTTTGTTTTTATATATACTCTTATACAAGCGTACTTGCAAGTATGCATGTACACACGTACATACATACAGTCAAACTCGTTTATAACGAACTCGGTTATAACGAATTCTTGTTTATTACGTACATATTTTTAAGTTCCAACGTTTTAATAACAATTTTCATAAAAAAAACTTCGTTTATTGCGAACTCGTTTATAACGAACTCTTTATAACGAATTTTCGGTTAAACGTAACTACTTTAAATGGTCCTAGTAATTAAATTTCATACATTTTACCTTTTTCCTAACGAATACTCAGAAATAACTTTGAAGTGTGACAATAGTCTTTACTTTTATTTAATATAGCAGCATTATATTACAACTCGGCATCTTTAATCAGCTGATAGGTAAAAAGAATTAACATATATTTTAGGTTTTTAATAAAAAAAGTACTTTTTGTTTTTAATAAATGAAAAAAATTTTTTGTACTTTATATTTTCTTCCATGACTTCGCCCCTTTTATAACGAACTTTGTCTATAATGAACTATTTTTCTAGTCCCACGGAGTTCGTTATAACCGGGTTTGACTGTATTTATTTATATATGTTCATATACATAGTGCTCATTTTATCTCGAAGCTTGTTTTGATATTAAAAATGTGTTTCATTAAAGTCATTTCATTTTTACCAACTAAAATATTAGAAAATTTTTATTATTTTTAGCACTTTACAGTTTATTTTTATATTCGCCAATGACACAGTCTGTTAACAAACAATAAATCGTTATGAGAACTCTGCACTTGGCTGTCATTTAGTGATGGGTATTGAAATGTTTAAGCATTTTTTATTCGTTTTATTTTTTGTTATTTCTATAAAAAGAAAATGATTATTAAACCAAATAATAAGTGATAAACTCCGTATCGTATTGTACTTGCAGTAAACAAGTTACAAAAGGTAAAATTTTCTGAAATTAATTACTGTAAATAAATATTTTTTTTATTCATTCAGTACAAAACGAAAGATAAATCTCCGATCTGATTAAGGATACTAATACCCAACAATGTGTTCATACGTACTAAAGTCATTTGTATACATTGGGCCTGCCAGCAGAGATTTAAAAACTGTGACAGCTGTTAACTGTCATTGAAGCTGCGGCAGTCAAGCTACTTGCTTACTTAACCTACTTAATTATTAGTTAAGATTACAGATTTAATATAATACATACAGTCAAACCCGGTTATAACAAAGTCTGTGGGACCAGAAAAAAATAGTTCGTTATAGGCAAAGTTCGTAATAAACGGGGTGAAGTCATAGACAAAATATAAAATACAAAGAATTTTTTTTCATTTATTAAAAGCCCAAAGTATTTTTTTTATTAAAAACCAAAAATATGATCCAATTCTCTTCATCTATAAGCTGATAAAGATGCTGAGTTATAATTTAATGCTGCCATATTAATTAAAAGTAAAGACTACTGCCGCACTTCAAAGTTATTTCTGAGGGTTCGTTATAAAAAAGGTAAAAATGAATGAAATTTTATAACTGGGACCCTTTAAAGGAGTTCCTTTTAACCGAAAATTCGTTATAAACTAGTTCATAATAAACGAAGTTTTTTGTATAGAAATTGTTATTAAAACGTTGGGTCTTGAAAATATGTACGTTATAACCAAGAATTCGTTATAACCGAGTTCATTATAAACGAGTTTGACTGCATATGGAAACGATGGTATTGCTCTTGGAGTTAAACTTTTGTAAAGAACAAACATCTAGAGGCTTGTATGTAAAAATAATTTTGACATTTATTATCTCTTCATATGTCACATCAAGTCGTCCTAAAATTAAATTTATTTGAAGGCCAGGACCATAGTCCTTTGTACCCGGTGTCAAACATTCCCTACAAGAATTCATCCCGAAACCAAATATTGTAAGTCTTAATATTGAAGCAAACTTTGTATAAAGAAGCTCGGCCAGAGATATCACAAAATGAGAGATTAAAAATCTTTGTCTCTATATGGCAAGAGAAGGGCACTGACATATAAAATGAAAGCTCCACAGCTCCTGAAGAAGTCATTAGCAGAGATACAAAGTTTTCGGTTTTTCGGCATACCCACCAAAAGAACAGTGTCCGTTTGTGCGATGGACGGCTATTCGTCCATCTGCTGCGAATCCATCTCCTTTAACAATTTCTTCGTAGTGATCTCGAAGTGGCACGGAGGCCAGGAAATTACAACTTTATTGATCACTCCGAGTTTTAAAAGATGGTCAATGCCCTCTCCGAGATATTTTTCTAAAATATTGTTAGGAAAAGGGAAATACCGTAACATCATTTAACATTAAGTTGGTAAAGCTAAGAAAACCAACCATGAGTATAAAAGAGAAGGATATAGAGAAATAAGTGAGAACGCAATAACAAACAATGTAACCAAAATACGCAATCAACAACAAAATTACGAGAGTACATGAGAAAGGGTAAACACGTACATTCTACATCAAGAATACGTAGGCATAAAAAAGGCATTAAAAAGCAGGCAACGAATAGTAAGAATTCAGTCAGTCTTGTGCGAAGACGCATTGAGTGTGAACAGATCAGTCAAGCTTTGAAGATCTCCGTTGTAAGCAAAGAAGAATATTGTTGTATACGACAAGTTATAAACAGTAGTAGACAAAAATAGTTCGAACAATAAAGAATTCAGTTGAAACTAAACACAAATTTATTTTTATTTTATTTGGAATCAACGAATTCGTGTTTTAAACGTTTTTAAAAACGTAAAAACGTAAAAACGTAACACTGACAAGAAAATTTCCGGAATACCAAAAACAAGAATATTAAAAGCAATCCAAGTCGAGAAACATGGATTTTCTGAATATAAAAAAAAAACCTAATCAACACTTGCATTTCAATAAGCAAGCGGGTGCTTTTTATATGTACAGTAGCGGACAAGAAATGCAACGCTGTGTGGTATTGGCTGAAAATATTACAGGAAAAAACTTTAAGAGCGATTTTATTTCATGCATTTATTGTCATGGAAAGTTTCTAAAAAACAATTTGTAGTTCGGAGTCGATTTTAAACTTTAGATCTCGCTACTTATGTATAAAATTAACACACACAAGTGGTGTGAGAAACTAGGTAAATAATCCAGTCTGAAGGGTTATAATAACCAGTTATTTTTTGTATGTAATTCCACTTCACTTTAGGCTTTTTTTATCCGTTGATTTCTAAATTATATTAATGAGACTCATTGAGACTCTCTTTTTTCCTAATTTTTTTAAATTTATAAAAAAGTGAAAAAATTTAGCGAAAAAAAATGGAACTCTATTCGTTCGTATTAATGAAAAATTTGCAAATTGAGAATTATAAAATAGAAACAGCTTTCAGAAGATAGCAAATTTGCCATTATGAGGGCTTTGGCAAAAGTCAAATCACTGAATGAAGTTTCTCATCAATTTAATATCAACAAATTAACGGTTTGTCAGATTTCATCGCGAAATACGTGGAAAGAAAGCCAGGAAGTGGTCCACCTTGTAAATCTACTGTCCGCCAAGGCTGTCAAATGGTAAAAACGGAAAACTGCCATAGATTTTACCAATTATGCAAACGACCAATTAGGGGTTTCTATTGGCATCCACACAGCCTTAAACCAATAAAGTAATGTAAATTTATTAGCTAGAAGACCAGTTAGGAAGCCACTTATAAGTAATGCTTAATTTTGCTACATTAATGTAACAGCATTGATCACAAGAGCAGTTGGCCAATGTTTTGTGGAGTGACGAATCAAAGTGGAACTTATTTGACTCTAATGGGTTCAATTACATTCGTCGGCCCCCAATACAGAGATATTCACAACAATTCTGTAAATAAACAATATTCTGTAAGTAAGACAAGCCACGATGTTGAACATAATATGGCATCGAATTGCATTTTTTTTTTCCACTCTACTGTATACGGGAAATTTTTTGAAATGTTTCCTTCCTCTACCTCACTGCCTACTTTGATCCCTATAATGAAAGTCGCCGCGGTTTAGTAAGTCGTGTGTTTTCTTCTAGTTCTCCCAGGTCCGACATCAAAACGAAAAATATTTCTTCGGTGACTTCCTCTCAGCAGATTTCTGGCAAAGACTCTGCGAGTAAAAATTGCCACGAAAAGCTTCTCAAAAATCTGTCGTTCGGAGTCGACTTTAAGCTGTAGATCCCGCCACTCATGTATAAAAATTAACGCACACAACATAAGTGGTGTGAGAAGCTAGGTCGTAATCCTGACTGAAGGGTTGTAATGGCCAATTATGTTATGTATGTGTTTTCTTCTTAAACTGTAGGTCGAGATTCAAAACTCGCCTCAAGTATCACCAACACAAATATTCCATTTGGACAACTTCCTCTCTGTTTTTCGACAAAAATTCTGATGGTAAATTTTCTAAAATCTGTCCTTCGTAGTTGACATGAGTTAGAAATCAACAGATAAAAAATGTAGGGTGGAATAACGTTATAAGTTTCGAGTCTCGATTGAATATCATATGACATAGTGTTGTATGTTTTTTTTGCTCGCTACTGTATATGGGAAATTTTTTGAAATGTTTCCTTCCTTTACCTCACTGCCAACTTACCTCCCTATAATGAAAGTCGCCGCAGTTGAGTAAGTCGTGTGTTTTCTTCTTAGACAGTAGTGCGAGATTCAAACCTTGACTCAAATATCTCGAACACAAATATTCCTTTTGGACAACTTCCTCTCAGTTTTTCGGCAAAAATTTTGATAGTAAATTTTCTAAAATTTATACTTCATAGTTGACATGAGTTAAAAATCAACAGATAAAAAAGTATAAGTTTCGAGCCTCTATTGAATATCATATGACATATCGTTACATTTTTTTTGCTCGCTACTTTACACTTAAAGCAGAATTTTTCCTTTGGTACTTAGATATTATTACGAACAAACTCGTAACTCTAAAATCAAATTTTTCAACGATTTCACTTTTCTTTTTTCTTATTTCCACAAAGTAAACAACAAATTGTGGATTTTAAGAATTTTTCTAGATTGGTTTTCTTCCAGCGAATCGAAAAACCATAATGGGAAACAAAATTCTCATTTGCATTTATTTCCGTTTTTATTATCGTGCATTTACAACTGACTTGAACCATTTAAAACATTGCATTTTGAACAACGCAACAACCGCTTGCAACATCAAATGACAGAAACTAAAATTAAATGTGGTGGAATCACATACTTTAAGTCTTTTTCTTGCGAATACTTTACTTTGCTCATTGTACTTGTAACCGGTTTTTGTTTTTGTGGCTGTGAGAAACTCCGTTGGTAATCACTAAAGTACGTGACAAAAATTTAAAAATGAAAACAAAAATCAAAACAAAAGAAGAAAAATTAAATCTAATTCAGTTGTGTTTTGTTGCTTCCCTTTGAGTGTTTGCACTTAGAGAAAAACTTTCAATATTACGTCGAACGTTATTAATTGATGTAGGTTGGTAGATAAGCCAAACTTGGGTTATTGTGGTACCATAATGGCTCCGCTACCTTTCCGGAGATCAGTGGTGTTGTGGAGTCGGAACACTCCGGAACGTCGTTCCGGTACTTCCATTTTGAACAAGAACGCGTTTCGGAACTAAAGATGATTTCTGATAACGAGAATTCACAATTGTTTTGAAAATAAAAAAATATTACAAAGAATTGCTGATTATTTTTTCTAATTTTTGACGAATTTTTATATGAATTTTTATAAAAAAGGGTTTGAACCGACCTCGAACCGGAACAAAAACCGAAACGTTCCGGTAAAAAATAATTAGCACAACACCACTGTCGGAGATCATGATAAAACCGTTTAGTTCCCCAGTGTCCATTAAATTAATTACGTTACATTAGTTCTTACAAAAGATCAAATTGTCTTGCTTTAGTCATTATCAATGCTGATAGTATCAATTTGTAGTTTGCGCAGATTTTCGGTGCCCTTTATCTAATTTTCATCAGTTCATCAGTTTTGCTACGGTGTTTTGATGGATCCTAAAATATTCAAGCAGCGAAACGTAACGAAAACTGTTAATAGTTCGCCTACGTTGAAATTTCCAATGCATAATGGTTTTTGCTTTAGAATTCTCTTACGACAAATTCATTTTATCACTAGGTTTCTGGGTAATGATTTCTCTGTGGTCTGCAAGAAATCAATTAAAGCTTCTGGTAAAACAACGAAAGATTTTCATGGAAGTCAATATTTTTTGTTTGGGTTTTGAGGTACGACCTTCTCTCAGCAGATTTCTGGCAATAAATCTGGGCGTAAATAAAATTGCCATGAAAAGTTTTTCAAAAATCTGGCAATTTGGGGTCGACTATAGGCTGTAGGTGCTGCCTTTCATATATAACTTTAACACACACAACATAAGTGGTGAAAGAAGCTAGGTCATAACCCTGACTTATGGGTTGTAATGACCAGTTAAAAAAAAAATTTAATGTATCAGAGATCAGCAATAAGTATTCAAAACGATGAGTAGATTCAAATCATACTTATAATTTCTGATACTTATACGCATTCATTTTAATAAGATACTCATACTACTCATACTCAAAGTTGGAGGTACTCGTCGTATTCTTACTTATCAATACGCATGAAGTTATTAACTTCCTCTCGTCTCTACTTAACATTTACACGAAGAACAAAACAAATATGATTCGCGTACGAACACTACTATGCTCACAAGAAGATTGTATGTATGCTTTGCATGTTGTCTTTGTTTGTATATGCAACAACAACAAAGACTGCAAATTTTGATGATTGATTCGAGCCACTCGAATGACTTATAAGTATTATAAGTATTTTTCTAAATTTATGAATCAGAATGAGTAGGCGTATGAATCAAACACATTGTACTCATACTCATTGCTACATATACTTATAAATCAATGTTGTATCGAGTACGAATGAATCAAAGTAATTTAATTTCAATTCAGTTGATTCACTCATACTAAAAATTACACGAGTGCATATGAGTAGCGGAAAAACGATTCATTGCTGATCTCTGATATGAATGCATACGACCCCAAATTTTGAAATAAAATGTCTCAGGCTGTAATCTCCGAAAAGCAGTATTTTTCTGAAGGAAGAAAAATCGAATTGCGATTCGATGCTAAAGCTGTACGAAATTCAACACTTCTTGAACCAAATAATTCATGTGGGATCGTAATGTAAAAATGAGAAATAATAATGGAACGTAAGAAAAAATGGGAATTTTTGTTTACTCTCACGATTTTTGCCAGAAATCAGCTGAGAGGAAATCGCTGAAGAAATATTTGTTCGTATTGCGTTTTGGTGCCAACATCTGGCCTAGGGTTTAAACCGAAGCTTCTTACCTCAACGCAATACCTACTGGACTACGGCAAATATATTCCCGTACATTCTATCATATTCATATTCATACATACATTGGCCATTACAATTTTTTAGTCAGGATTGCGGCCTAGCATCTCATACCACTACTGTTGTGTACGTTAATTTTATATATAAAAGGCGGGAGCAACAGTTTACAGTCGACTCCGAACGACAGATTTTTGAGGCAATTTTATTTACACTCAGAGTTTTTACCAGAAATTTGCTGAGAGGAAATCGCAGAAGAAATACTTTTTGTATTATATTTTGATGTCTGACCTGGGACTCTAACCCTGGCTTTAACGTCTAATAAGACTGCACACTACCTACTAGATCACGGCGACTTCAAAATGTAGAACAGCAATTTAAAAATCATGCTTGGTTGAGGGAAGCATCTGCCTTAGTAGGGAATAGTAAAAGTTCCAAGGATTTGAATTCCATTATTAAATCTACAACTGTTGGCGAATTGATCACAGTACAAATATGTTGCTACTATGAAGAATTTATTCCATTAGCCCTCATTTCCATATTATCCGGTGAACTGCAGTTCTTGTTATGTATGTTTTTACATCTTCCGAAAACTTTGCAACTATCCGTGGAAATGTAAAAGATAATCGCAGGGAGACGATTGCATACCATATTTTGGCGAATTTTCTCCGGGACTTGAACCTTCAATATTAAACTGTCCACGAACTGAAACTATAGTCAACGAGCAGTTGACAAAAGAGCAGTTGGCAAACGACCCCTATTTTGATTAAAGAATGGTCTTCTGATGAATGAGCATTTCTGACAATACCAATCTGATTGAGACACAAAAACGTCTGAAGCATTCAGAAAAAGTCACTGTTTACCTTGACTTTGTGCTGGGGACTACTTCTTCGGGCCACACTTCTTTAAAGCCAATATTGGTCAGGCCAACGCTGAACACTGAACAACGGCGAACACTGTAACTCTTTTATTACAAATGATATGGGGTTTCTCATTTCATATTTGATATTCGATTTAATGGCAACGGATCTCACATGCAGATAATGTGAACTAGCCACCCAGATCGTATGATTTGATCCCGGAATACTTTTTCTGGTAAAGTTTTATTAAGTAGCAGGGGTGTGCGAATAAGTCGCAAACGGCAAAGGTTCTCATAGCCAACATAATTCGTCCTACCGGTCAAATTCAATAATTTATGATGCCCTCTACCATGATAAGCTGTGGTGGACATTTGAACGATATTGTATTCAACATATAATGGCAAATCAAATGATTTTATTTTAATTTAAAGATAGGAAACGCTTAATGAAAGACCTAATGGAAGAAGATATGTTATATGTACCGTAATATATGTGCTCTTACAATATGAAAAATGTGACAAAAACAAAAACAATGTCCTCATATAACAATGTGAAGTAAAAATATTGAAAAAAATACTTCATGGGAGACACTTACATAATGTTCTTGTCATTATAGACGTTGCTACAGCTGCTGCATCATTTTTATCATACTTTCCTCTCCATCTAGCTTGATAGCTTATTTCTATTTATATTTCTACTTTCTACTTTTATAGTGTATATTACTGACATAAAATGCAACAAACAATGTTGAATGAAGAGAAAACTCACTTAAGAAAAAAAAAGAAAAATTTTGTTGGCAGGTGCATGTGAAAAATGCAAGAAATTTTTATTCACAATGATTTCATATTTGCGATGTTCATAGAAGACTACATAGGCAAGTGAGTATATGTTGATGAATGTGTGATGAACAGAGTGCTTAGTTCAGAATGTTTGAATTGGTGATACCTGGTGTGATTTGATATTAACAAATTCAATCCTGCACTATAAAGATTTTAATGCAAATGACCTACTTTCCAAAAAAACTCATGGAAAGCTAATGAAACGTGTAATACATTCATACGTACATAATTTGTGGCAGAGTCATCTAAAACTCCTCTTCTACCTCTAAATTACTTCACGAAGTAAATCACATACAAGTTCTATTACTTAAGGCTGCCAAACTTTGAGTATGAGATTTGCCTGCTTGCAAACATTGGAACTCTTAAGTTGTTCGGACAGCAATTTTGTTTTTTTCCCGACAGAGAATTTAATTGTATTTCTTTACACCCAACTTTACACTTAAGCCGTATAATTTTTATACGCTTTGAGAGCTCATATAGTAAGGCTTGTATGTGAAAAATTTTAATCTATTCTACGCAATAGTTTTTGGTTGATGCCCTCTCAAATAAGGAGAACGAAAAAGCAGCATTATCGACATATCTTACTATTTTAGTACAGAAAGTGTAAAAATGTTATACAAGCCAGAAAGAAATTGACCAATGTGTATGGAGAAGGTGTGTTGACAGTACGCCAGTTTTTTGCTAGTTGGTTTGCTAATTTTCAATCCGGAAATTTTAATGTCAAAGATGAACCACGATAGTATGGATTCCGAATAACAGACGCATATAGACGCAAAATAGGTCTAACAAGTGAAATGTACAGTAGTCTTGTTATATAAGGATCAATGTATTCCCTAGCCCATCTTTTCTGAAAACCAAGAACAGCCCGAGTCTTGCCAATCATCATACTAAAATTGTGTATAAAATTAACACACGCGACTTAAGTAGTGTGAGAAACTAGGTCAATAATACTGACTGAAGGATTGTAATGACCAATTATGTATGTATGTTGTTGTCTTATCTTAACAAACCTAAAGCTGCTCCCAGTAATGGACACTGAAAAATTATTATAAAGAAATTTCAATAGTTTACCTTAGACGTACATATTGTTACGTTTTTACCCTTATAAAAGCGTTTAAAATTTGAGTTCGTAGATTCCAAATAAAATAAAAATAAATATGGGCATTCCTTGTTTGGATCATTTCATAAAAGAACATAGTATCATATAACAATAGTATCAACTAGGGATGCCAAATAGGATAAATTTTTAAAAACCACGGGATTCGGAATTTTGGAAATCGCGATCCCGAAATCCTGGGATATTTCGGGATAATTCGTCACGTTAAAAATCGCGATTTTCTCCTAATAATAAAAAAATTCCGTTAACACAATCATTTGTACTCCAATTATGTACGTATATCCAAATTATATGCCATTAAAAATAAAATATAAAAAAACAAGACAAAAAGTAACAAAAAAGCGTAAATTAACAAAAATAAAAATTATTCTTGCATACGGAAATGCTTCCGTTTTAAGAAAATTATTTGGATTCCAACAAAAAGATTAAAGCATCTAAAATGTGATCTGATAGGTTTGAACGAATTTTGTTGTCAACAACCGTTGAAAAACACTTCTCACAATCAAAATTTTTTGGTAAAATAGATAGTTGTATGCAGCTTGTAAATATTCGTCTCTACAACCTCCTGATGTAAATAAATCTAATTCTTTGGACAGTGGAGTATCTAAATCAGTTACCCTATTTTACTTTTGCATTCTTCGAGAAGCTATTATCAATGTTGAGTGATATAGAATTTTTTTCAGGATCTTTTGCAGCGTGAAAATACATATCGCTCCTTTATTGCAACATAGTCATATCTCAAATCAAATTAAAAAATTTGTAGTTACTTAAGCAAAACTGCTTCTTTAAACCTTCTGTACATGTTGAAAAAAAATCAGTTTTATATCCCAAGCTGAACCGAAGTTATAGCAAAAAGTGTTTGCGGTAATTAGATCATAGGACTTATGCTTTGAAAACTTAAATCATATTTTGCCAAGTTTAAGTTTTTTTAAGATATGACTATGTTGCAATAAAGGAGCGATATGAATTCACAATCCCGAAAATCCCAGGACAAGTTTATAAAAATCCCGGAATTCGGGACTTTTTAATCCCGAAAATCCTGGGATTTCGAGATTCAGGATTTTCCGATTGGCATCCCTAGTATCGACCTAGACTATACATTGAAATACTGCCTGAAGTTTTCTCGTTTTTTTTTCCTGTATTAGTATTAGTTCATCTAAACTGAACATATGGTACCAATACTCTCTTCTATAGATTTCAATAGTTTATAACCGATTTTTTATGAATCTTTTCTTATATTTGATTAAGAAATTGTTCGTCAATATTTGAATGATGCCAGCATTGCCATTGCTATTATTAATCTTTTCTTATAAATCACCCTTGCACGTAAAATCGTAACCTATGTTTTGTTCGTAACTAATATTTTGCTCTTTGTTTGCTCGCCAGCATTGCCATTTAAACTTTTCTTAAACTTCTACTTTTTTTACACTACTGATATTCATATGGCAATACTGAAAATGTAGCTTCAGTTGTAAAATATGCTTTTACAACACACAGCATAGTTTTGTTACTTCACAGGCAAACGAGTGCTGTTGTATACATTGAATAAATGAGAAATACACATTTCAGTGCACTTGTAAAATCAAGAGCAATAGAAAAGAGTTCACTACAGTCCTGCATTCGATGAAGGATAAGCTAGTAGAATATCTTGTGCACACCTCTAGTATAAACGACAGACAACAGAAAGCTGCCAAGTTTAGAATACACGTTAATATGAAAATAATTATATTGAAGGCAGAACAGAAAAAGCCAAGACAACAACCTAAGCAGCTTCTGCCGAAATTAAATAATTTTAAGGTTGACCTCAAAAGGAACAACAACGTTTATATAAAACAAAATGAAATGTAATGAAATGACAATTATTTGTTCAAATGCCACAGTGTGTTAGCTAATAGTGTAATGGTAAATGAGAGAATCTTTCTAAATGCTCTATTTAAAAATGTAGGAATAAATCATTGTTCCCTAGTGGAATTAAAAATAAAATATTACGGGCTTTAGTGGGGGGATATCACATTCATATTAAAATCTATTGTGTAAAAAATACATTATTTTTAAAACATGTCATTTGTTTTTTAATTTACACTTTTATTATTATTTACGAAATGCATAATCAATATGTAAATATTAATAATTTTTTGTTTGAGTATCATAAATTATATAAATGTTATGCCACTTAAAACATACAATGCATATGTTAAAATGAAATATTGATATTTATAATTATTCACCCCTATTCTGACTTTCGATTCGAATCGAAATTATCTCCGTTTGGCAACTTTGGTATTCTGAGTTTCGATTCCGCTCTGTTTTTTTCGACTTTATGTATTTTGTATGTCGATCGTAGTTACGTTTTTCTAAGTTATATTTTTAGTGACGGAGGTTTTTTCGATTTTGTTTTTAAAGTAAAAAATTGATTATTTTATAAAATGTAAGTATAGAATATTAAAATTTTTTTATTTTTTTGTGCTAAAATATAAAGATTTATTTTGTCAGGTCAAAAACAACGACGCCAGAGCAGTACGAAAAGCTGGCAGATATAATGTCAGCAAATCCAGATATTGCTTGCGGCTACCATAAGAAACCCAAGGAGGAAGTTCAGGTCTTTTGGAATGGCGTAACACAAACCCTTAACGCGCTAGGACCACCAACCAAAAGTGACACGGCATGGAAGAAGGTATTTATGGCTTATTACAAATATTAATTCAATTTAGGAGCATTGTAATCATTAAAACAAAATGCTCACCACCATAGCATTAATGCTAAAATATCCTTTTCTATTGTAGTAAAGGAACGCCTCTTCTGATGGTTTGATTATCTTTATATGTGTGCCATCAACACACATGATGACTCCTGGGAAGCCGGCCTTCGCATAAAAGTCTTGTTTAGCTTGCATCTTTTCTTCCACGCTTTGGTCAAATGTTATCCACTGATGACAAAGCTTTCTCTGCATTATGTCGACAAAATACGATAGTGATTTTGACACTGTCGATTGAGCCATCCCAACATTATGATCTGCACCAACTCCATGTTGGTAACCTCCTTCGGCAAAGAATCTTAAAGCGGCTACAACATGGTTAAGCGGTGATGAAGATTTTAGGGAGCAGCGCCGAGCTTCTTGCCCAAAGGTGTCTAATACATATTTAAACGCGTCTTTGTTCAAACGAAAGTTCTTTTTGAACCTTTAAAATTTAAAGAATTACTTAAAAAATTAAGTAAAAATAATTTCATTAAATATAACTTCTTACAACTGGTCACTCATTTCAATTGGATTGCAATTGTCCCTCAGTTTCCGTTTTTCAAGCCTTGCCTCTGTGTTCTGAGCCACGTTGTCCTCCTCTTCCATTAGCAAAGCCACTGCTATGGATTCCATTTCTCCTTCAAATTATAAAAAGAACTTCCACTTGCGCACTTGTAAGTATACAAGTTTTTTATATTTTATTTTTATTTGTTAATCACTTTTTAATAAGCACTTTTTTTTCGTTTTTTATTGTTCACAAATTTTTTGTTTTTATTTTAAATTTGACTTTTTTATTAAAATAGTAACAAATTTGCATATTTCTTTTGTTCTATTCCACATTCCGAAGTGAAACAATTGGTTTTGTAAACATTGTTGTCTTCTTCTTGTTCTTTCGATTAAGTTTTTGTTTGGAATACCAATTTTCGATCGTAGCGTAACTGAATGCGGAGACGTAATCGAAAGTCAGAATAAGGGTGATTATTGGAAGATAAATTAATTAAAAAAAAAAATAATGAAATATCAAATTATTTAACATTATTTTACCATCGTAAATGAAGTTGAATGAAATTAAAAATAAAGAGAAGCAATATTTTTCGGTGCGTGGAAGGTGAAAACCATGGTAAACAAGTTAACAAAAATACAACAACAAACACAACAAGAATAAATGTAAACAAAATACACAAACAATAATAATGATAGAACGATGTTTACATAGAAACCTCAAGAAGGCGAAGCCACGAATATTCGACTTTAAGAACATTCATCAGACTGTTTACTCTGCCACAGAAAAGGCATGGCAAAGCGCACGTGTGTTAGCAAAAGTTCAGTCAGTCTTGTGTGAAGACACGGTGCATTTGAATTGAGTAATCGTGGTTTGAAGATTTCCGTTACAATGACCAATTGTCTAGTAACTGTTATTGTTTATGCGAAAGGTGTAAACAGAGGAATAGCAAACAAAGTAGTTGTTGTTGTTTACATAAGGTTGCGAACCGGCACTTTGCTACATATTTTGTTTTAAAATGTCTAGATATTGTAATGAATCCATTTTACTGTCAATATAATGAATATACCATACTCTTGCACTCCCACATCAGCATCGACACTCCCACATATTTTATATAGGCAAAGTTTTGTTAGCTGTAGTGCTATTGAACGAAAGTCTAAGAAAATGCGTCTGGCAGTAAATGAAGGCGAAACAAAATGTATGTTATCGACAAGTAGATACGTGCGGAGTATTGATTCTCAGATTACGGCCGATAACTACATTTTTTATACATTCAAGGAAATTATTTATCTTGGCTCCGCTGTTACCACCAAAAATGATGTCAGTCTGGAGGTCAAACGCAGAATAACTATTGCCAACAGGTGATAATCTGGTCTCAATGGGCAATTGAGTAGCAGAAAAATGTCTCGTGCGACGAAACTAATACTCTACAAGACGCTGATCCTACCCGTAGTTCTTTATGGCACAGAGGCATGGATGAGAGATCAGCAATGAGTCGTTTTTCCGCTATGAGTATAAGTACAACGTTGATATCAAACTCACAACATTCCAAATGTGTTTGATTCATACGCCTACTTATTCTGATTCATAAATTTAGAAAAATTCTTATAATACTAATAAGTCATTCGAGTGGGTCGAATCATTCATTAAAATTTACAGCCTTTGTTGTTGTTGCAGTTATAAATAAAGAAGAAAGGACAGACAAAGATAACAAGCAGAGCTTACACACAATCTTCTTGTGAGTATAGTAGTGTTCGTACACGAATCATACTTATTTTGTGCTTCGTGTAAATGTGAATTAGAGACAAATTGAAGTCAATAACATCATGCGTATTGTTAAGTATGAATACGAAGAGTACTTGAAACTTTGAGTAGGAGTAGTATGAGTATGATATCAAAATAAGTATGAATGCGTATAAGTATCGGAAATTATAAGTATGCCTCAAATCTACTTATCGCTTTGAATATATATTGCTGATCTCTGGCATGGACCCTATTAAGAACTGATGCAGCAGCCTTGAGAGTATTCGAGAGAAAAGTCCTACGTAAGATCTTCGGTCCAGTGCGAGTTGGCGATGATTTCCGCATCCGATTCAAGAGTGAGCTATATGAGGTACTCAACGACATAGGCGTTGTGCAGCGTATTAATATCCAGCAGCTGCGCTGGCTCGGCCATAACGTTCGAATGGAGGAGGATGCTCCGGCGAGAGGGGTATTTGATGCGGAGATCCGCGGAAGGACGACCTTGTATCCGTTGGAAGGACGCGCATAAAGTAGGGGCACCTGGAAAGCGCGGCAGGCCGAAATCCATTAATCGGGTTGTTAATAGCCAATTAAGTAAAGTAAGTAAGTTTTGTTAGTCAAAAACGCAGTCTTTATCTTACACCTAACGTACTGAACTTTCGGTTCAAATGATTGGATCTTGATTGCTTTGTATATTTTTTATAAACGTGATTTATCAAATGAACTTTCGGTTCAAAAATTTTCAGGATTTTTAATCTCGATTGTTTACCGGAAAATGTGTCAATTTCAAGTTAAAGCGACCACCAGTAGTTGCCCAATGTTTGCGCAAATAGAAATAATAATATTTGAAAAAAAGAAACGCTAATATTAGCCGACTTCTGGAAGTCGTGCGAATATGAAATTGACACATTTTGTGACAATCTGTGAAGTAAAAGCGCATTTGATGAGATGACATATATAAAAAATATCATTCGACTGTTAGACTCTTTAAATAATAACTACGGCAATTTTTGTCCGATTTGATCAAATGATAGCTCAATCTCTTCACAAGAGAACAGACTTTACGGATATTATTCTATCCTATATTTTTTTTAATTAAAGTATACTCCTATGAATGGACAAACTTGAAAAATATGAAAAAAATTCGAATATTCCAAGTTTACCTCATCAAATCTCATAGCAAATTAAGTCGAATAATAGACTTATGTATACGGTCCACCTCTCCCCTATCCAAAAAGATTTAAATTTTGGAAATGAGGTAAGAAATCTTTGAGTAATACAGAATTTTGTGCATAAAGTCAAGAAAAACTGTTTTCATCAAATAAAATAAGTTTGGAGGAGTTCGAGTTCTACTCAACTAACTGAACAACGTGGACTGTGCAGTTACTCGGGTGTATTTTCACTGTCGCACCGTTTTATATAAGTATGAATGTAACGGCGATATATTTCTCTCTTTCTCTCATGTTTTAGGTTTGATTTCTTGATTTTTATTATAAAAAAATAAATAAAAATTAAAAACAAACTTTTGAATATTCTATGTGTTTAGAAAGAGTTAAGGTCAGATTTTTTTTGTGGCTCTTAAAGAAATGGTTTTTATTTCGTTTTATTGTTCTGACCTTAAAGGGCAATAATATTTTTCTAATCCAAATTATACATATAAATAGAAACGAAGGGACTAAAATAAATATTACCTTTTTTACGGAAGAATTTTCTTTATTCGTAATAAATTATAACAATTCATAACAATTCACCCTACGTCTGCCTGATGGTTTATTGAAACAGTCAAGAGACTTTATTTTTAGATTCCCCCTTGAACATTTTTTGTGTTGGTTTTTACAAATTTATTTGTTACAGGAATTGTTGGCAAAAAAATTTTTTTTTTAAATAAAGGAGGGGAAATGTATAGTCAGAATAAAATACAACGAAAGTGAAGAAATCTATGCATATGTGTATTTGTTTGTATGTTTATATGTATGTTTGAACGTTATGGACGACTAAATGGCTGAACCGATTTTCTTGAAATTTTCACAGTATCTGGAATGAGTTATAGGCCACATATGCAACATTACCTGCTATTGTCAGATAATAAAATGCGAATATTGGAAAAACTATAACAGCAAGATACCTCAAATTTTGTACAACTAACCACAGTTTCAATATAAATTTTGGATAATAATGGGCAAACTAGCAATAGTAGGTGTGACACCTATAACAAAGTATATAAAATTTCCATCAGAATTTTGCAGGATGTCGCAATCAATAGAAAAATTTATAAATTGTGTATTTCCCAATATCGTGCAAAATTTTAAAAATTTTCAATGGTTATCTGAACGTGCGCTACTAGCATTCAGAAATATTAACGTTAATTCTAGTACTAGTACTAGTACTAGTACTAGCACTAGCACTAGTAATAAAATAAAATTTAACAGAACAAAATAATAAAAGAAATAAGAAAAACAGATTGTAATGAATAATTATTTGTAAAAATTAACCGGAAAGAGATGAAAGAAAATGAATGAAAAGTACATAGAGATAAAAAGGGGCTGAGAAAGTATAAAACCCCACATTGCACTACGCGTTGATATATGTATGTATACTCAAATATTTGTATAAAACATAACACTTTCATTTTCCCTATAAGCTAATTTTTACAAATGATTGATATCTTTTATATCTATTTTCTTAATTTATATCCACTTTATAACAAATCAAAACTATTTTGAATATTTGTGACAAGCTTTAACGAAAATAAATAAAATTTCCTGGTGACTCCATATATTTGCTACTCAAAAGTATGGATACCCACAAGAAGAATTCAGACTAATTTTAGAATTCAGTTTTTACTTGTGTTTTATGTTGATATATTCACTCATGAGCAAGTTTGGCAGGTGCCTTTCTTAAAGGTTTAGCCGCTACCTAAATAATTTCTCCTAAATACTTTCTTTGAGTCGGGAATTTATGCTAGAGTATTAAACCTGTGGAGAAGTCGCCGTAGTCTAGTATGTATTAGATGAAAGGCTCAAGTTCAAATCCCAGCTCTAATATCAAAACGTAAATATGAAAAATATTTCTACGGCGAGTTTCTCTCAGCAAATTTATGGCAACAGCTCTTAGAAAAATTGCCATGAAAAGCTTCTCAAAAAATTTGTCGTTCAAAGTCAACTTTAAACTTTTTGTCTTAAAATCTGTTGTTCGAAGGCGAAATTGAAATTGAAAATCCCACCGCTCTTGTACAAAATTAACGCACACTACACGAGTGTTATGATGAGCTAGAACCCTGTACAATAGGTCAAATCGAGGGTACTTTACTTGTCACAGTTGACAAATACGCGTCATCTAACCTAACCTAACCATTACGTCTTAACGCTATTACCACTACGAACTCATAAAACTTCCACACTTTAGGTGATTTTCGTCTTCAGAATATTTAAATACTCCCTTTTATTCATTAATACCGCACTAAATTCTAAACTGCCTAAACCTGATACTAACATAGGGTGTACAGAAGAAACCCATATCCTTTTGCGCACAAGAACACAGCCTTTCACAGGCCACAGTTTGAAAAATTTTGTCTCGTCATTTACACCAACTAATCGATTGACTGTGTGCACTAAATGGGGGCGGCTAAACTCAATTTCAATTGAAAAAAAATGTGACAAACAAAATTATCGAATTTAGAAAATACCACTTATCAAACTGTTTACCCTGAGATATAAAAGGCATGACAGAGCAATTAACGGATTAGTAAAAATTCAGTTACTCCTGTGTGAACATGCGTTGCGTGTGAAGATGCGTTGCGTGTGAAAAAAATAATTATGGTATGAAGATAACCGCTAAAAAGATCGGTCGAACAGTTGTCATTGTTTACGCAAACGAGTGTTAAGCAGAGTAAGAAACAAAGCAATTGTTGTTGTTTACCTTAAGTTGTGGACAGTGACACACATAATTGTGCGGACAATAAAGATATTTATTAAAACTAAATACAAATTTATTTTTATTTTTATTGCAATCTACGAACTCATATTTCAAACGTTTTTAAATAGCTAAAAACGTAACGTAACAGTATGTAATTTTATTGACAGTGATAATTCTCTAATCGCCAGCACAAATTCTGTCATTATTTATTTTATTTTTAAGAAATTGCTGAGTTTGCTGCATTGCGTCTATTGTCTACAAAAAAAAAAAAAGATTAACAAGATATTAATATTGACTGCATTTAACGATTAAATATTTTTAGTTTATTGTAAGTATAACTATTTAATCAGGACGTGAGAGATAATTTTTTTTAAATAATAAGGAAATTTAAGTTCTTCATAAATATTATAAAGTTATTTTTCAAGCTACATTTATTTCCAACAGAAGGGCTTAAAACTTTTCTCTTAAGCATACAGGGTGGCTGATATATAACGCAACAAAGTAAAGCGATATATTTTATTATTTTATTTTTTTTTTTAATTTGATTGTTTAAAAGCAAAAAATTTTGGAAATAACATCAAATTATAGTATCAGTTTAGATTTGTTCGAATTGGCCACGAATTATGGCTTTCAAACGGCCGACAAAGCCAACAAAAGCTGCACAAATATAGCGGTATTTTGACCCATTCCCGGCGAAACGCTGTCTTGAGATGATCCATACTTTAGTATTTTTTAGTGAGAACCTTACTCTCCAAAATGCCCCAGGCACAAAAGTCCAACGGATTGAGATACGGAGATTTTGGTGGCCATTGTGCGGTAGATATGAAGCGGGGAACCTCCTTTTTAAGGCATTCTTAGTTGACGCGTGCTTAGTGCGGTGGTGCTGAGTCCTGTTAGAATGTACATGGTCTGCGGCCAAAATGTTTGTCTCCCCAGGGCTTCAATACTGTCTTTAAGACATTTTCCCGATAATATTTGGCATTTATTTTGACCCCACGGTCGATGAATAGGAGCGGTCGTTACGGCGGCCCTTACCATTACCATCGGCGGCGCTTGTGTTCTGGTGGCCAATCGCTGGTGTAAATTTTTAGCTGACTTTTTAACTGCTCAATTTAGAACGGCTTCTCATCGAAGAAAACCAAATTCGGTAACTGGCCACTTTCGTGTTAGTGAAATAAATCCTTGGCTCTTTCCAGTCTAACTGTTTTAGGTGTTTGTTTTATTTTTAATTTGGTTAAAGGTGATATCGACTCTGAGTTTTTGCTTTCCAACCTGAATTTCAGCATTCCTGCAAGATTTACACGGCACTATCGTCCTCTTTCCTTAAATGTTTATAGATCGAATTATGCATGTAATTTTCCTTTTCGGAGATTATGTAATGATTTTAATTCGCATTATAATTCTATAGATTTTAATTGTAGTGTTTGTAACATAAAACGTAGCTTGTATTCTCGCAGTAATTTATAAATTATCGTATAAAAACGTATTTTTGTTTTAGTCTTAGATAGTTCTGTTTTTTCTTTTTGTTACCTTGTTCAGCTTGTGATTAAGTTCTGTAGCTGTTTTTATGTTCTAGTAGCCATAGCTTTTCCCTTTCCCGCTACAGTCCGGACTGTGGTGTGTACGTGTCCCTGCGTAATGGGGACGAGCCCTCCGCGGTCGGGTGAGGGTGGGTTAGTGTGTGGCCGGGGACGTTCGATTAAAAAAAAAAAAAAAAAAAAAAAACTTTTTTTGTCCATCGGTGAGCTCTTGCACTTTTTGGAACTTCAATGGCTTTATTCCAAGCTCATTTTTCAATATGTGTTGCATCCGTTCTCGCGATATGTTCATCGCACGAGTAATTTTTCTACCACTGGGGAGGGGATTTAGATAAAATCTGGCCTTCACTTTTCGGATCATTTCGGGTGTTGTTGCCATGTTTTTTCGTACCCTTTTTGGACGCGATGGAACACTGCCAGTATCACGGTAACGAGCAATGGTACGAGAAAAAAGATTTATTCAGATTTAAATGCTGGAGGGCTCTAACGATTCCAACCTGTGGTTTTCTATCCAAATATAAAGCAATCACACTATCACGCTTGAATTCCATCACGAAGAACTTTTTTTCTGAATGCATAGACCAATATGCTTTTGTAAGCTTGTAAACAATAAAATGAACTGTTACTGGAATAAATCTGTCAGCTGTCAGACGAGCGGTTTACAAAATGAAGTGTATTGCAATACACGTCAGCCACCCTGTATGTATGTATGATAAATTGTTCTAACAATCATAAAAGCATTATGTTTCCTTCTTTTTATTCATTTCTAAAATGTTTTAAATCTACTCCATTTAACTTGGGGTTTTAGTTTTCTCCGTTGTGGATTCAAGAAAAGGCATGTGAAACTTTTATGGACGGCTAGTTTCAATAGAAATTACTTCACCATTCCTTTCTATTTCGCTTAGTTCTGCATGTATAAAAGAGAAAAGTTCTTTAAAATGTGGACAACTACTGTTTGTTAACTTGTTTAATCCTTTTTTATACTTACGTTGTTGCTATATTTTTGTTTATTAGTCGATCATGTAAACAAATTCATTGTTTCTGTTTTTGTAGATTTTGTTTATCATTTTAATGTTAAACGATGTAACACCATATCCATTTTCATAACAATAAATGTAATTATTTTAGCATTTATAAAATTTCCACAAATATTCTTCAAAAAAAAAAAGTCAAAATAACTCATTTAACTTGTATATACAAAAGTTATTCAGTTAGACCACAAAATGTTGTCCAGCAGCATTTTATTTCTTACAACATTTTTTCAGGAATTTTTATTTATTTCTTTTACTTTTTTTTTTTTCTCATATTAAATTGTAGTCACGTACTTGAGTGGTTGACACGTGACTTCCAAACACCCAAAAAACAGAATTTGGCATTAAATGAGAAATGAACAGGCAAGATATGAAGAGCTTCATACGTTAGGATATTAATAGGATATGAAGTGATATCGTTAGTTTTCATTACGGCTTCCTTCTTTATACATTCCATATAAATTCGTTACCTGGATTTGTATCGCAATTAAAAACGTGCATGGAACTGATTCATTAACATTTTCTGTGGTTGGACTCTAAAAAATGTAAGAATGAAAGAAAATTAAATATAGATGGAAATTTTATTACGTATGATAGTTCAATTAGAGATTTTGTTGTTTTCATAGATCATTTTTAAGCACTACACAGCTTTAAATTTAAATAAAATAAACTAAGGAGTGCGCACAAAAAAAACTGGACTTACACTTTTCGTCATAGAAATAAAACTAAGTGGCGGATTTTTTTTGTTTTATATTTCAATTGTAGTAAATAATATTTGAATTCTTTTGTGTATAAAATTTTTTTCTGACAGTTGACCAATTTCCTTCCTTCTAACCAATTTCCTTCCAGACATGTAAGGGTGTTTTAGAAAAATACGTATTATTTTACTGACTTTGTTTTCAAATCTTTTTTTCTTCCACTTTAACGCTTTCTCTTAATACTCAAAGACTCCTTATATTGTTTAATTCAAGCCTAGCAACCGTTTTCTGTAAGCAGCGCGGTTTTTCATTGAAAATTTCAATTATTTCCTTACGACATTCTTGTTGGGTGCCCATTTTTAAAAAAACAAATTTTGCTATTGCAATGAAATTTAACACGTGGATTTTGAAACAGATGACTAACAAAAAAAAATGTAGCGGTATTAATTTTTTTTAATTATGATTAAAGTTATAAGCTTAAAAGTAGGCCCACTTTTTTTTGTACGCACTTCTTATATCGAAATCGACGTTTTTTATTCGTTAGACACTATCATTTCTCTAAATGATAAGCTTTCGAAATGTCTTTCCATGGCTCTGGCGAATAAATCAGCTAAATTTGACAAATGATATGTGTTACGTTGGCCTTGAGGACCGCTTTGGATTAAGCAAAAATATACAAGTCTAACGAAGTCAAATTGCACGATCTAGTCGGCCAGTTCACATAATCCCCATTCAAGTTAGGCTAAAAAATGTTGATGGTCATCGACCAATAGTGCAAGTAATAATTTGGACAACGGAGACTTTCACTCTCAGCAGATTTCTCGCAGAAACTCTATTAAAATTGCAAAGTTTCTCAAAAATGTACCGCTTGAAGTCGATTTTATGCTATAAGACCAGCCGATCATGTATGAAATTATCACACAGAACATAAGCGGTGTGAGATGCTAGGTCATAAGCCGGACTTGTGGTTTTTACCTTTTAAAAATGTTCAAAATATGTGTTCGTAGATTGCAAACAAAATAAAAATAAATTGGTGGTTCGATTTTATACATACCACGTATACAACGATAACCTTCACAATATGTGCTTGTTCGTTATATATCTCTGCTTACAACCTTTTTGTAAAAAACAACACTTGCTAGTTACTCTTCTTTGCTTACAACCTTTTTACAAGTACAACGCTAATGACTGGAGCATTTGTTTATCATTTTATGCAAGATCAAGTCCATTGTGTTGCTTTTGGATGCTTTGTTTATTAATTTAACAACATCATTTCCACTTTCGTAACAATATTTATGTTTATTTGTATGTATGTGTGCCCAAGTCGCCGTAGTCTCGTAGGTAGTGTGTTGGCTTATTAGACTTAAAGCCAGGGTTAGAGCCCCAGGACAGACATCAAAATAAAAAACAATACAAAAAGTATTTTTTCGGCGATTTCTCTGAGAGTAAATAAAATTGCCATGAAAAGTTTCTCCAAAATCTCTCGTTCGGAGTCGACTATAAACTGTAGGTCCCGCAACACATGTAAAAAACAAAGCCACACAACGTAAATGGTGTGAGAAACTAGGTCAATAATCCTGACTGACTAACTGTATTTTTGTGAACAAAGCAAAATCGACTTCCTCTTCCTATTTGTTACACTTTAATGACAACAACGTTGGTCGATCTATACCAGACGTATGAGTTATTTTTTTTATTAAAACCATCAAAAATTATCACTCATACGCAGTGACCGGCAGAGTGAAAGTGTGAAGTGAAATTAAAAAAATCAAAGCATATTTTAAAGTTTACTTTGAACATATTGTTACGTTTTTACATTTTTAAACACATTTTTATATGAGTTCGTTAATTGCAAGTAAAAACAAAAATGAGTTTTATTTCAATGAAACTCTCTTTATTATTCACACTACTGTTATGTCACACTGTTCAAACTTAAGCAATATAACGTACACAATAGTAACTACAACAATTTATTGCTTGTTCGATATTATTCACACACTATTAGCTACTCTGTGACAACGGATATATTCGAACCACGACTTTTACTTCTCTTGCCCTTTTATATGCGAACGTCTTCAGTCTGATGATGGTTCTCGAAGTAGAATTTTCGCGATCGCGCCTTCTCGAGAATTCTATAGCTACTGCATCGTTGTTTGTGTACTATACTCTCGTTGGTTGTTTTTGCGTTCGCTAATATGTCTGTCTCTTTTTCTCTCATACTTGTTGCAACTGATTTACTTATAATAAGTTCGATTGTATGTGTTAGTGTGTATTTGTATCATGTGTATTGTGTATGCATTGCCGCATTGTCTTTATATTCGTAGCTGATACCTTTTGTTTATCGTTTTTATTGTTAAACGGTATTAGGTCTTTTCGACTATTTTTGCGAAACAATATTGTGATCAGAGATCAACAATGAATCGTTTTTCCGCTACTCATAAGCGCTCTTGCATGAGTATGAACAGAATTGGAATTCAACTACTCTGATTCATTCGTACTCGCTACAACATTGATTTATAAGTATAGGTTACAATGAGTACAACGTCGACATCAAACTTACAACATTCGAAATATCTTTGATTCATACACCTACTCAATCTGATTCATAAATTTAGAAAAATACTTATAATACTTATAAGTTATTCGAGTGGCTCAAATCGTTCATCAAAATTTACAGCCTTTGTTGTTGTTGCATATACCCGCAAAGAAGAAAGACAAAGACAACAAGTAAGAAGCAACAAATCTTCATACAAAACTGACTGAATTCTTCCTAATTCTGTTACCTATTTTGTCTTGTCTTTTATATTGCAGGGTAAACAGCCTAATGAGTGCTCTTGAAGGAGAATAAGTCTGCCTTCACGAAATCTCTATAAATGTTAGCATGTTGTTTAAGTTATTCTTGTTTGTGTATTTTGTTAACGTTTGTCCTTAGAGTCTTTACTTATTTATACCTTTTTTTCATTTTGATATTGTTGGTATATTTTTGTTGATCATGTAAAGAAGTTCATTATTTTTGTTTTGTAGCTTTTGTTTATCATTGTAATGGTAAATGATGTAGCACCATAACAATAGGTTCTCATTCATCAGTTTTCTTTTAACAAATATGTTCAAAGTTTTTATTATCCATTAAAACTATGAATGTGCATACTTTGTAGTAGTTGATAGTGTTGAAGTGCATGCAAAGTGTTAAGTAACAAAAACAATGCATAAGAACAATAACAAAAGCAATTTACAACATTTATTACAAATCAAAAGTTGTGAATACTGTGAGTATGTTTTCATGCTATCATGAAAAGAAGAGAGCTCACAAACAGTACTGTACCGAACAAAAGTAGCCACATGGATGAACAATTTTTATTTATTTCTTATTCGTTATTGGGATCGAACTTTGTTTTAATCTAACCGCTGCACGAATGCTTGTCGAGGCATATGGTGATAACTCTCTATGAAAACCAGTGTGCAGAAGATAACGTCAACGGTTCAGAGATAATGATTTTGTTGTGAGAAATGAGAAACATGACGAAGTCAAATTGCAAACAATATTGGATTAAGATTAAAATTAAGATCATTATACTTTACGTGGGTATATAAAAAGGCAAGACAAAGCAGACAACGACGAGTAGTAAGAATTCAGTCACTCTTGTGTGTAGACACCTTGTGTGTGAAGAGAACAGTCGTGGTTTGAAGATCTCCACTGTGAGAATAATAACGAACAAGTAATTACTGCTGTATACGTCAAGTTATAAACAGTGGCACACAAAAATGACGCGAACAATAATGAATTTGATTCACTCTAATAACTAGTTTATTTTTATTTTGTTTGCAATCAACATTATACAAAAAATTGACGATGTCAAATTTAAATTATTTACGTCTAATATAGCCACAATCCATAGAGACCCTCACAGTCAACATAAATCATGTCATTGGTCAAATTCAATTTGGTTTATTTTTCAAAGTCATGAACAATAGAAGCAATACCAGACGTTTGAATGATGTTGTATTCCACGCATAATGACTTCCAAGGGTATTACGCCACTTTCAGATATTTTTTGAAGCTGAACCCAACAGCATTGCACTATCAGCATAGCTCCCAGATACATAAAGCATCAAGTCGTCAAATATTAAAAAAAAATCGTCAAAATCGTCAAACATGTTCGCGGAAATTGTCAAACTAATCGTCACAAAATCGGCATGAGCCGACACATTTTTCAGTGCCTTAGTTCCTTAAGAGAATGTAAGAAAAGCTTCCCTTCATCTAATCTCCTTCCCATTTACACCTCTTATATCCGAAAACGAATATAATACAACTCTCATGCATAGGGCGGCGTCTCAACGACTATTTTGAGACTTTTCGACCACTTAGAAGAAAGAGTGAAGTTGCCGGTTAATGACGGTAGGGTATCGACTCCATTGATTCATTGGAGCATCGTTGCAATATGATCTAGTTCTACTGTTGTATCGAAATTTTAACGTATTTTATTCAAGCGAAATAAGGGACTTGTACCCGAAAATAATGTATTCCTACTCAACACTCCCCTTTATCGGCGGACACATACATATGTATGTGGTAGATATTAGCCAGTGGATTTAGGTGGCCATGAAGCGAGGACATACTTTTTTAACCATTCTTGGTTGACGCATGTTGAGTGTGGTGGTGCTGAGTCCTGTTAGAATGTCTATGGTCTGCGGCCGAAACGTTTGTCTGTCCAGGGTTTCAATACTGTCTTTAACACATCTTCCTGATAATATTCGGCATTTACTTTGACTCTACGGTCGATGAATACGAGCGGGGAGCGACTATCGGCCGTTACGGCGGTCCACGCCATTACCATCAGCGGCGCTTTAGTTCTGGTGGCCAATCACAGTTGTAAATTTTTAGCTGACCTTTTTGGCAAGTAAACCTGATCATTATGTTTGTTCACAAACTGCTCAATTTGGAATAGCTGGAAAATGGAAAACTAAATTCGGTGCAAATTTCGTGCAAGCAAAGTAACTCCTTGGCTCCTTCCAATCTAACTTCTTTTTTGGCCATCTGGGAGCTCTTGCACTCTTTAGAAAGTAAACCCGATCATTTTGTTTGTTCACAAACCGCTCATTTGGAATGGCTTCTCATCGAAGAAAACCAAATTCGGTAACTGCCCACTTTCGTGTAAGTGATGTAACTCCTTGGCTCCTTATTCCAAGCTCATTTTTTAATATGTGTTGGATCTGTTCTCGCGATATGTTCAGCTCACGGGCAATTTTTCTACCACTGCGGCGTGGATTTCGATGGAATCAGGCCTTCACTTTTCGGATCGTTTCTGGTGTTGTTACTGTTTCGTCCACTTTTTGGATGTGATGCTACACTGCCAGTATCATGGTACGCAATGATAAGAGAAACAAAGGATTTATTCACATTTAAATATTGGAGGGCTCTAACGATAGCCACCTGTAGTTTTCAAACCAAATATAAAGCAATCACACTATCACGCTTGAATTCCATCACGAATAACTTTTTTTCTGAATGCAGTAGATCATAATGCTTTTGTAAGCTTGTAAATAATAAAATGAACTGTTACTGGAATAAATCTGCCAAATGTCAGACGAGCGGTTTATAAATGATAACAACCTGAAGTTGGTTGCAATACATATCAGCCACCCTGTAAGGGCTTGGAAGAAGCCAAATCAATAAATGAAATTGCTCATCAATTTAATATCAACAAATCAACGGTTTGTCAGATTTCATTGCGATATCGTCAAACAAACAAGGTGGAAAGAAAGAGGAAGCTGTCGACCTCGTAAATCTACTGCCCGCCAAAAGGTCAAATGGTAAAAATAATAAAAGTTGATCCACGAAAAACGGCAGTAGATGTTACTAAATATGCAACCTACCAATTAGGGGTTTCTGTTGGCATTGACACAGCCGGAAACCGATTAAGGGACGCAAATTTATTAGCTAGAAGACCAGCCCAGAAGCCACTTATAAGTAAAGTTAATAAGAAAAAACGACTTAACTATGCTAGACGGTATCTGCATTGGCCAAAAGAGCATTGGCCAAACGGAGCAACGAATCAAAGTTTAACTTATTCGCCTCTGGTGGGTAAAATTACATTCGTCGGCTCACAAAACAAAGATATTCACAACAATTCTGTAAAATAATATGGCATCGAATTTCATTTTTTTTCTCGCCACTGTACCTAAATATATTCTGCCACTCACATTAGTATGAATAACATGAAAAATCATTTGTTAACTGTCTGTTGCTCTTCGTATAGGTTTTTAACACCTGATTCTATTTTAAATTGGTGCAACAACTTTCATTTTTTTTTTTAACACGATAGTACCATAGGGAGAACGATTGTGAAGCGAATATTTAAAAGAAGGGGAAACAGAATGGCGCCCAACACACTGTTTGTACGTTTTATATGAGAGCTTATGGCAGGCCGACAACAAGAGCAATAGCAAAGACTAACCATGTTTTATAGTTGAGTTATATTGGCACAGGCAATAACAATAAAATAAAACTTTTATTTCTATGCAGTAGCGGCTACTGCTGTGTTAGCATGTGTTAAAATAAAACATTCGTTTAAATCCCAACCACATAGCCACATTTGCACATATTTTTAAAAAAATTTGTTGCGGGTATTCTTCTTTAAATAAAAGTTATATTTTGAAGAATTATTTTTTTTCTTATGTATCCCATACCAGAAATCAGCAACGTGTATTCAAAACGATGAGTAGATTCGAGTCATACTTATAATTTCTGATACTTACAAGCATTCATACTTATTTTAATATGATACTCATACTACTCTTACTCAAAGTTGGAAGTACTCGTCGTATTCATACTTAACAATACGCATGATGTTATTGACTTCGACTCGTCTCTACTTAACATTTACACGAAGCACAAAATAAGTATGATTCGCGTACGAACACTATTATACTCACAAGAAGATTGCTTGTTGTCTCTGGCTTTCCTTTCTTCTTTGTTTGTATATGCAACAAAAACAAAGGCTATAAATTTTTATGAATGATTTGAATCACTCGAATCACTTATAAGTGCTGTAAGTATTTTGCAAAATTTATGAGTCAGAATGAGTAGGCGTGTGAATCACACACATTTCGAATGTTGTGAGTTTGATGTCAACGTTGTACTCATTGTAACCTATACTTATAAATCAATGTTGTAGCGAGTAAGAATGAATCAAAGTAGTTGAATTTCAATTCTGTTGATTTACTCATACTTAAAATTTCATGAGTACTTATAAGTAGCGGAAAAACGATTCATTGCTCATCTCTGGTTGGGAAAGAAAACAAGGTATTCACATATAGACAGTGTGTCGAAGCAACATATATTCTAACAGAAGCTTTAGAAATGTATAGAACCCCAATATTAATTTCATCAATTTTGATGTTTTGAAACGCCATTGCCTCGTTGATTCGAAATATTTGACCAACTGTTGATAACCATGAAAACTGCGAAATAAATTGGTATAGGGCGGTAGTTTTCAGCCTTTTTTGATTGGCATTACAAAATCAACACGAAAGGAATATAGCTAATGGAAGATCAAGTGGCGAAAAGCAATGCTCCTGAACCAGAAGACTTGTTTATGCTGAGATGTGTAAGAACCCTATGAAACTCACAGGTTTGAAAGAATATTCTAGACATCCTATTTTGCTCATTCAGAGGTTTATTACATTTTATTTGCGAAGATTTCCAGCTAAAAAGAACAAAGGTCAACCCGCTCAGTGAAGGAAGGGTGCTCTGTTATAAGAACAGAGAACTTTCTACTTCCAGAATGTTCGCCAGAATGAACGCAAGACAAAGCAAGCAACGAGTAGTAAGAATTCAGTCAGCCCTGTGAATTGCTGAATTCACGTTGCGCGTGAAGAGTACAGTCGTGGTTTAAAGATCTCCGCTTTACAGATCTAATGAACAAGTGTTGTTGCTTACGCAAAGGGTGTGAGCAGAGAAGAATAATGTTGTAATTATTGTGACATACAGAATGTTGAAAACAGTAGCACATAGAAATAGTGCATACAATAAAGAATTTAATTAAAACTAAACACAAATTTATTTTTAGTTTGTTTGCAATCAACAAACTCATACTTTAAACGTTTCTTAAAAGGTAGAAATGTAACAATATTGCCAACGTAAACTGTGCTACAAATGTATTCTTTAGCAACAAAAAATCTATTTTAGCCAATCACAATGTCTGTTGTTATTGTTTTTTTTTTATTATTTCTTAATACAAAGAATGGAATATTCATTTGAATGTAGTCATGCTGAATGATGAATCATCAACAAATTGTAAAAAGCAATAAACATGCTTCGTTACTTTCAATATTTTCGTATTGTATTCTGGCCTTCTATTTGCTTTTTCTATTTTTATTCACTTTGCTTGTACTACATAGTATTGTGACAGTGACTTTTTTAGTTCTATATAACAATGATAGTGTAGAAGACTTACTTTAAACAGTTGTAAACTACAGTAAACTGTAGTTTCTATGTTTTGAATAAAATTTATACAACTTTTTTATTTACTTGGAAATAAAATTAAACATGACTAGATGACCCGTTTCTGTAACATAAAATGAAAATAATTAATAGAATTTTTATTAAAATTTTATATAAAAATATTAGAAATCATAAGAGCATCATACATATTTACATACATACATACATACATATGTTTAAATGCTTTTATAATACTTCTTTGAATACAACGCTATAGGTAATGACATGGTCATCGTTAACTTTTTGCCCGTACAGATCCTTAATACAAACAAAAATATCTTTAAACGTACGCACTCGAGAAAAAGCCACGTATAACTGCCCATGTGAAAAGACCGGTTCTGGTAAAAACAATCCTACCTTTTGAAGGGTTTGACCTTGTGCTTTGTTTATCGTCATACCAAAATCAACTATCACAGGGAATTGTTTTCGTGTCATTCGGAAAGGCACATTTGGATCAGAAGGTGTAAGGTTGATTCAGGGTATGAGTACAGTTTTATCGGTATGAATAATATTTGCTGATATGATGTGCTCTCTCAAGTTTGTTACGATTAGCCTGGTAGCATTTATTAACCCCTGTTTATCATTAAGATTTCTGATTAACATTATAATAGCATTTGTCTTTCCAAATGCACGTTATTTTTATTCTTATTTTTCTTAAAACCTTTTTCACTGTTAAATATCAGCTGACACTATATATGTACAGTGAGCGCCAAAAGTGAGTAAACACTACGGAAATAATTCATTTCCTTAGAATAGCGAAAAAAGTAAATGGGAATAGTCAAATAAATTTTCAAAAATAAAAACGTTTATTTATTATTTATAAAATGTTAAAACAAAAAAAAAACAAAATTATTGTTGTACTACAAGTATATTTTTTATTATAGAAAATTTAAAATTATATTGGGCGTTGACTCATTTATGGCGCTCAGTG
The DNA here is from genome assembly GCA_014635995.1 of Sarcophaga peregrina. NCBI lineage: Eukaryota > Metazoa > Arthropoda > Insecta > Diptera > Sarcophagidae > Sarcophaga > Sarcophaga peregrina. The sequence goes on along the minus strand of CM025790.1, from coordinate 83,929,700 downwards.
TATATATTAAAAGACAACGTATTATCACACTTCATAAAACAAACAATGCCATGACAATAACGACATTACCAAAATGGCTTTTACAACTTTATATATTACTAGCAGATCGTACCCGGCGTTGCGCGGGTTGTTAAAATGACAATAAATAAAAATCTAATTTCAAACCGGTTTTTTAAAAAATGCAATTTTTCAAATTATTCGGAAACCGGTTTATCAAACAACCCAGTTTTTTGACTACTCTAAGTGCTAAATATAAATGCATTCAATTTGACCGTTTTTCGCCCCTTTCCCCTTTTTGGACACCTTTTGGTCCAACTTTATAAACAGAACACCTCCAATAGCTATTTGGGAAACAACCAAGCTAAATCGTAAAAAATTGGTCTAAATTTTTAAAGGATTTATAGCCTATAGCCTGCACCGACAAAAGCCCGATCTATATCCCAAATTTCAAGAAAATCAGTACAGGCGTTCAAGCGTGATTGGCTAACAAACAAAAAAACAGACTTACAGAAAGATTTAGATTTAATATATATTAGGATTATGTGGAATAGCATTACAATTAAGCGACCCTGTTTATCCCACTTGATCTAACAACTACTGCAAAGTATTGCCAAAACAGCTTTTTACAACTTAATGTGTATATTATATACTGGCTTAGTAATAAACGGCATTATAGTAAACAGCGGTATTGCCAGAATGGATTTTAATACATATTATTTTATGTAGAACTGCATTACTATTAAGCGACCCTGTATTACCATGCTTGAACAAAAACATATAAACATAATGACAACAGTATTACCATGCAGTTCTATATAAAATATAATTTTTATCAATGAAAATATTAATTTTTCAATTTCCAATTATTTTTCGTCATTAGCGTTAGATAGAAGCTTTAAAATGAGATATCATTCATAAAATTTGATGCGGTGGTATGAGAGATATTTGCAACCGACAAAAAAAGTGCTTTAGAAATAATATATATTTCTCTCAAAATTTATTCGCAATCTATATTATATTGCGCAATAAATACTCAAAATGTAATAATATTAAGTAAAACTTCAAACGCAGCAGTGTCATAAGTGTCTTTCTGAATATTATCATTGGTGACAAACTAGGGTACATTCCCTATCTAACGAAGAGTTTTCGATTGGTAACGTTGTAAAATTTTAATATTGGAGTTGCTGTCTAAACTCAATTCAGAATTACTACCCAGCAACCAGTACATGTTATTTCCATGTTAATCTTCTTTCCAAGTGCATTCTTTCCAAGCGCAATTCGAAGTCGGAATTTGTTGTCCGTAAATATATACACTGAACTCCATAAGTGATTCAACACCCAATATAATTTTAAATTTTCTATTATAAATAATATTCTTGTAGCACAACAATAATTTTGTTTTTTTGGTTTTGTTTTAACTTCTTATAAGTAATAAATTAACGTTTTAAATTTTTAAAATTTTATTCGAATATTCTCATTTACTTCTCTTGCTATGCTAAGAAAATTAATTATTTCAGCGGCGTTTACTTACTTTTGCAGCTCACTGTATATCTGTAGGATCGCTTTTTCACAAAGCAAATGTGACACGGTTTGATTTTTCTGGATTGATGCAAATATACCAGTTTTTAAACAAATTTGAAATTACGTCAACATGCCATTGAAACAGCCTGGAAGCCTTGTAGAATTACTATTTCACGCAGTTAGAGAACTGTCATCCGCATACGTAGCAATAGTTATTTACTCGCATATTGGCATATCTAAGGTATATATTGTATATAGCACAGGTGCACTAACTTGAGGTAAATAAAAACGTAATGGAAAAACTTGTTTTAATTTGAATAGTAAGCCCGTGTACCATGTCCTATCAAATGCTTGCGATGGCACCGTTCTGTTTACTTACTAACTAATTTAATTGGCCATTAACAGTCCTATTAATGGATTCCGGCCTGTCGCAACACATCCTTCCAGACGCCTCTGCTTCCTGTCCACCTACACCAATCAATGGCAGGACTTTCTTGATTTGGTTCTTCGAACGTCAACTTCCGAGCATCCTTCTCTATTCGAACGACATGATCGAGCCAGCGTAGCCGCTGAATATTAATACACTGCACAACGTCTATGTCGTTGAGGAGCTCATACAGCTCATTGTTGGATCGGTTGAGGAAATCATCGCCAACTCGTACTGGACCGAAGATCTTACGTAGGACTTTTCTCCCAAGGCCGCTGCATCAGTGCTTAATAGAGTGCAAACCTCTGCGTCATATAGAAGCTCGGGTAGAATGAGTGTCTTGTAGAGTATTAGTTTTGTCTTACAAGAGAGGTCTCTGGTATTCAGTTGCCTATTGAGACCATATAGCACCTGTTGGCAAGAGTGATCCTGCGTTTGATATTATTTCTAGCCTGCTATTATTATTGGTGGTAACGGCGGAGCCACGATACATACATTCCTTGACTATATCAAAAGTGTAGTATATCAATACGCCTTGACTTTTGACTTGAGTCTTAAAATATAGTTAACGGAGGAAGAAAATGTTTGAAGTATATTGCAGAAAGCCAAACCAAACGCTGTCATCAATATTTTAGAACAACAATTTTGGTACTTACTAAATACTCTATGTTCGTAGTTCGTATTAATTTCTAATCCTGTACAATAGTCACGACCAATAGGTCATAATTCTGACAGAATGGTTGTAATAGACAATTATGTTACGTAATCCAAAAGAAACATATGCACTTACAGGATTTTTTATTAGTAACACGTTTGGATCCTCCGTTGGAGGACATAAATCTGGATGATATATGGCTTCTGCCATACGATGCCATGAAATAATAAAGAGCGATTTATTCAATCAAGAACTTTTAAAAGATTTTAATTACATTTTTATATTTCGCTCTCACACAGATGGAAATATTTAACAATTTGCGTTTTTTTTCACTGAATTTTTCAAAACATATTGCTACGAAAAGGGAAACGGTGTAACATCGTTTAACATTAAAATGATAAACAAAAGCTACAAAAACCAAAACAATGTTTACATAATCAATAAATAAATAAAAATATTGCAACAACAACAGTATAAAAAAGGGAATGAACAAGTAAACAAACAGACAACAACAACACCGCGAGGACAGACGTAAAAAAATACACAAACAACAATAACGCAAAAAAAAAATGTTCACATTTATAGAGATTTCGCGAAGGCAAAGTCATTTTCCTTTAAAAGCATTCATCAGGCTGCTTACCCTGCGATAAAAAAGGCAAAAGAAAGTAAAAATTCAGTCAGTCTTGTGTGAAGAGAATAATTGTGATTAGAAAATTTCTGCTATATGTAAAAATCAATCGAACAATTGCTATTGTTTATGCAAACGAATGTAAAGCCGAATAAGAATCAAGGTAATTGTTGTTGTTACATCAACTTGTGAACAGTGGCACACAGAATTGTGGGAACAATAAAGAAATTTATTAAAATTTACAAGTTCATAATTTAAAAGTTTTTAAATGGTAAAAACGTAACAAAATTTAAAATGAAATTTGATTACCGTATGTTAAATATTTCTAATCGTTAATCGGTAAGCCTCACATAAATTTTTCTATATAAAAAATCATAATGGCCAGCCGAAATTTGGTAAAGATATTCACACTTGCGAACATTTTATCCCTAATTTAATATCCCCATTAGAATTACAAATCTGTCTAATTTACAACTCATTTTTCGAACATCATTATCGAATCTTTGGAATTACAGTTGGTCTTATGTATGGAATACAAATTTAAAAAGGAAGGTTACATGGAAACAAGAATCTGATAGACCCAAATTAATAGTAACAAACCATGCAACATGTGTTCATTGTTTGTTTATTCATCAATCAATCAATTTCGCAATTTGCATTTACTAAAATACATCACATGTTGATTAAAAAGGTATTTCATTGTGAATCGTTTTTGGTGATGTTTAAGGATAAATCAGACCAACAATTTTTATATTCAACAGAGTTTTCTAATTTATTTCAAGGAACTCCATGATAAATAGAGAAAATATTGAAAATAATTTGGGTAAATATATGCGTATACACATATCTTGACGAGAAACAATAAACAAACAGAAATTTATATTCTAAAAACGAAGGTTATATATACGAGTATATACAGTGGTGGCCTTATAATTAGAAACGACTTAGCAACATATATGTTTGCTAATTTACCTTCAAAACTTTGTAACTCACTTTAAATTGTGTATCTATGTACCGGGAGGATGACTTACATAAGTTTTTCCATCAGATTGGAACACTTAAACTTGGATTCGTCACCCCAGAGAACTCTGTTTCAGGGACGCTGAACTATTTTAAGCATTTCCGTTCCAAACTGTAACCGATTTTTAATATTGTTACGAATATCGAAACGACCTAATACAGTCACAACAGCTACAAACACAAAGACAATGAGGCAATGCGTACACAATATACACGACACAAATACACACTAACACATAAATCGAACTTAGTATAAGTGAACTAGCATGAGAGTAAAAGGGATGGACAAGTAAGCAAACGCAACAACAAACAATGTAGGCCTAAAAGAATTCTCGAGGTCGCGAGAACGCGAACCCTCGACTTCGAGAACCATCATCAGACTGAAAACGTTCGCATATAAAAGGGGGAGACAAGACAACCAACCAGTTCAGAGTGGATTCAGTCAGCCTTGCGTTAAGTTACGTATGAACTAATCAGTCGCGGTGTGAAGACAAGTTGCGTCCGTAGCAAAGTTTACAAAAGAGTTGTTAGTGTTTACGCGAGCAGAAGTGTTGTACTTACAAAAAGGTTGTAAACAGAGAATAACAAACAAGTGCTGTTGCTTATAAAAAGTTTATATGAAGATAAGAGTATCGAACGAGCACATACTGTTATTGCTATTGTAGTGTACTTTGTATAGGTTGGAACAGTGTGACATAAAAGCAGTGTGAATAATAAAGAGTTTCATTAAAATAAACACGGATTTGTTTTTACTTGGTTTGCAATCAACAACCTCATAATCTAAACGTTTTTAAAAAGATAAAAACGTAACAATATTTTGTTTTTGAGCTATGGAATTTTTTCTACGCAATGCACCCTCGAAGTCCCGACTACTGTAAACGCGTTCTTATTTTCCGTGTGGATGTTTCTGACATAAAAATGGTCCAATTTCAGGCTTTATTCCACGAGAAGACAAGAAAAGGTTTCTCTTCCTAGCCCTTCAAATAATTCTGTCTTCTAGTGGAGTGGTTTTTCTGGCTCTAGGCTTCCTGCTTAGGGTTTCAAATAATTGTCAAAAGAGATCTTAAGGACAAAAACCCTCGAAATAAAGATGAATTGTTTCAGCTGGTGCAACAAAACTGATACAACATATCAGTACAAACATGCCAACGTTTGATATAAAGTTTATCGAAAGGACTTGCAGATGTTGTTCAAAACCAAGAATGATAAACTAAAGATTAAGCCTTGCGCATGACTTCCCGTTAGATGACGTTGTTGGGCTATTTTAATGTTTTCCAAATATTTTTCATATGTGAAAATTAACATTTCTTCTGAAAAGTGTATGCACTACGTGAATGTAGTTGTATAATTTACATTATGATGAGCCAATAGAAAAACAATGAAAACAATTTTTGTGACGTCATTAATTCAACATGCGCAGAAAGTTTGAATTTTGTGTGCGTGATGGCGTAATCTTTAGTTTATCATTCTTGATTCAAAACATTCTTGATTCGACAAAATATTTAAGAATATGCCCATTAAATGTGAACTTATTAAGATATTTTAAGCTGTTTTGTAAGAATATTTTTTGTTTCTAATTGTATGACCAAACTAAAGTTGGTATTTTTTGTTTTTAGCTAATTTTTTTAAAAATGATAAAAATGCTGTAAATTGTTTTTATTTTAAACTTAAATCTAACATATTGTACAAGAGTTATTAAAATGATTAAAAAAGTTTTGAAAAGAAATTAACAAACATACATGTTGCTAAGTCGTTTCTAATTATAAGGCCACCACTGTATATTGTGTATAAGGCATAAAAATAAAAATAGCGTATGAATACACACTCTTATTTTTTCTTTTTACAAAATTTCAAAAATTCTATTTTACGCAAAACACTCGTAAGACAAATACAAATTTAGGAGGAAAAAGGTGAACAGTCTTAATATGAATTGAATCCACATGATAGATTTCTGATTTATTTTGATTACCCGTAAATTAGAGGGCGTTGTAATAGCAATAAAATTAATAAGCAAATAAAAGAATCATTAATTAAATATTGAATGCACACTGACTCAAATAAATATCCGTACACCAAGCAGTCGATGTAAAGTAAAATTGTTTTAAAAGTTCGATTTGTGTTTACAATAATTAGTTGGAAAAATTTTGTTGCATTAGTATAATTATTTTATATTCAAAATTTAAGAATAAAAAAAAAATAATCCAAAACGCTAACTGAAAAAAGTGTCCGCATAGTAATGAACATTTAAAATGCCTTGGTAGCAAAAATTCCTTCTTAACCCTTCTGCATCCCTTGGATATGTGCCCTTCCTATGATCCTTTGGGTCAATATGACCCAACATTAAAATTTAAACAATATTTCATATTTCATATCAGAAATTCATTTGTTTTGTTGTTTTTTTATTTAGTATAATAAAATATAATCATAACTAAAATAAATAAGCCCTTCCTGAGCAATTCGTATATACATAATTGGTCATTACAACCCTGGAGTCAAAATTACGGCCTAGCTTCTCACTCCACTTATGTTGTGTGCGTTAATTTTATGCGTGAGTTTTAAAGTCGATTCCGAATGACAGATTTTTGAGAAGCTCGTTATGGCATTTTTATTTGCTCTCAGAATTTTTGGCAGAAATCTGCTGAGAGGAAGACGTCGAGGAAATATTTTCATATTTTCGTTTTGATGTCTGACCTGGGACTTGAAATCGAGTCTTACGTCTAAAAAACCCACAGACCATGTGCACTTTGCAAATTCATTTTTTAAAAGAACTACATTTAATGCTTATTTGAACATTGCGGGGCACTTGTGAGATCATTTTGTTCTTGAGTATTTTTAACAAGATATCTTGCTGATGGTCCATGTGGTATAACATTTCCATCGCTTAGTCATGCGCTTACATGTGTAATTCGGGTTTTTTCATCATTTTTTCAACGGCTGAATAATGAAGACTTAAAACGAGAACGAATTTATTTTTCTTTTTTTTGGATCCAGAATTTTTGAAGACAAAAAAGTTTTATTCGCAAGTGCCCAAATTTTTATGTCATGGATGGAATATATTGCCTCAAACTGTACCGACCTCGAAATGAAAGCAATTATTCATCTACAGTAACATTTTCATGAGGATTGTAAAAAAACTTTGAGCTGATTACTCCACTTATCCCAAACGTTTCTTATCAGTGCTAGTTCGTCACGAAGTCTTCTTTCTTCTCTATCGTCACTGAAAAAATTATTGATCGATGATTCTGACTTGTAAACTTGTCAATACTTGCGTATTGTGTAAATCATATTTTGAAATGTGGAAAGGGAAGGAAAAATTTTAATTTTATTGTTTTCATTTAAAAGCACAGCTTTTGCGCCTGTGATGGATAAATTAAAGTTTCACGATCATATGTTATAATTAAAGGCAAAAGTTTTGGGTTTAAAAATCAAAATTGGGTCAAATTGACCCAAGGCGTGCAGAAGGGTTAATATATTTTCATAGGAAAGACCAAATTTAGTGTGATTTCTGCCCAAAAATACACCATAAAAATATTATGAAGGTTACAGGTATTAACTCATAGACGACAGAGAGCATCTTGGCAGTTCAACAGAAAATTATGCCAACCGTTTTGTCTGCCGTATGCCGACTGCTTAAATGCTTTGAAGACAGAACAGAAAAAAAACAGCTGATAAGAAACCAAAATAATAAACAATAAATTGAATTATGAAAAATATTAGTGGTGTCACTATCGAATTGTTTACGTACGCATAAATAAAATCACAAATATAAAAAAACTGTATACTCACATATGTATAGATGTATATGACTGCGATCCTCAATGATACTTATAAGCACTCATGAAATTTTGAATATAAGTGAGTCAATAATATTGAAATTTACTCTCATTCATTCGTACCCTTACAACGGTTATTTATAAGTACAGGTTGCAAATAAGTTTCTACGCATACTCATACTCGAAATATCTTTGACTCGTAAGCCTACTAATTCAGATTCATAACTTTAGAAAAATACTTATAAATGAGGTTCGTGGGACTCAAATCATTCATTAAAATTTACAGTCATAGTTGTTATTGCATTTAAAAAAAGACACATAAGCAAAACAGATAGAGTAGCAAGCAGACAAACACACTACCATTTAGTGAGTATTTTAGTATTCGTATGCGAATTATACTTATTTTGTATGTACAGTGCCACAAATATTCTGCAAGAACGATGTTAGGCCATGGGCAAGTGGTGGTGATGTTAGTGAATGTGACTTTTTACGAGTTTTTCTTTTGCGATTTTCTTAAGATGCACAAGCTACAGCGGTCCTAAAAAAGCTAACATAATCCATATTATTGGTCATATTCAGTCTGAGTTCTTCACTTCTAATGCGCTCCTTCTTATATTTCACACACAATGGCATCAATAGGACTTTTCAACGAATATGAAACTGCGGTGGTACCTCACACACACAATTTTTATTATTTAAATTTAGGTAGGAACCAGAGATCAGTAATGAATCATTTTTCCGCTACTTAAATCAGCACTCTTGCAATTTTGAGTATGAGTGAATCATTAGAATTAAAATTCAACTACTCTGATTCATTCGTACTCGTTACAACATTGATTTAAAAGTATAAGTAGCAATGAGTATAAGTACAACGTTGACATCAAACTCACAACATTCAAAATGTGTTTGATTCATATTCTGATTCATAAAATTAGAAATATACTTATAATACTTATAAATAATTCGAGTGGCTCGAATCATTCATAAAAATTTCCAGCCTTTGTTGTTGTTGCATATATAAACAAAAAAGAAAGGAAAGACAAAGACAACAAGCAAAGCATACACACAATCTTCTTGTGAGTATAGTAGTATTCGTATGCGAATCATACTTATTTTGTGCTTCGTGTTAATGTTAAGTAGAAAAATACTTATAATACTTATAAGTCATTCGAGTGGCTTGAATCATTCATCAAAATTTATAGCCTTTGTTGTTGTTGCATATACACATAAAGAAGAAGGGAAAGACAATGACAAAAATCAAAGCATACACATACAATCTTCGTATGCGAATCTTACCTATCTTGTGATTCGTGTAAATGTTAAGTAGAGACGAGTCGAATTCTATAACATCATGCGTATTGTTATGTATGAATACGACGAGTAGTTCCAACATTGAGTATGAGTGGTATGAGTATGATATCAAAATAAGTATGAATGCGTATAAGTATCTGCAATTATAAGTATGACTCGAATCTACTCATCGTTTTGAATACTCATTGCTGATCTCTGGTAGGAATGGCCAAACCAAAAACTCTGATAGTATTTCCAGGGAATCAAATACATTCATTTGTAATTAAATAATTTATTGTTTATGCAACCATTAAATATTAAACTGAGGATCATAAAACTTAAATGAATTAAAATCTTTTGTATAAAGCTTGTGCATAAACAAATAATCAATTTTTTAAAGGATATTTGCAGGGCCATACGTACGTACAAGGTTATTTACACTTAAACGGAGAGAAAAATATTTTCAATATAAATGAGGCGAAAAAATCAACAATATTTTTTATTGTTGAAAACTTTTTCAATAATGAAAAGTTGGCTGGTTTATAGACTCCATTTTTTTTTTTCATGAAAAACGCAAATAACCAATGAAGCGTATACGTTTCAGATAACATGGAAGAAAAAAATGTTGTGTTGTTCAATGTTTTTATTCGCTAAAGGTAAATAGCATTCAAACAATTGCAATTCCAAGCTCGTGAGTTGAAGGTAAACCAACAAATTTTTTTTTGTGCTTTTTTAACCATAAGGTCGTCGCCTTTATTCGACTGGAACGATTTAAATTGTTTTAAACAAACAATTTTCTTGAACAAAAAGAATTAATAAATAAATTAACGAAGCATATTCCGCAGCCATATACTGGCGTAATATTTAATTAAAATTTTTCATTGACAATAAGTATTCATTTTGCTTTGAATATAATCTTCTGTTATAAGAGTATAACCCAGAGGATTACATTTATCATTTTTAGTGCGGCTATCTGATTTTTTTTTTTTTTTTATTAAACCTGCATTCCGGGGATGACCCCTACTCATGCAGGGCATTGCGTAGGTTTAGGAAAGGTGGAAAGGAGGAAGATGCGAACGGTAAGGAAACGAGTTTCTGCTGGTGACTATAAAATGTGCCAGTGCTATACCTACACCATTGGACAGTCTACAGCAATCGTCCCCAAGAAGCCCGCTGTTTCTCACACCACTTATGTTGTATGTATTAATTTTATACAGCAGTGGCGGGACCCACAGTATAAAGGCGACTCCGAACGACAGATTTTTGATAAACTTTTTAAGAAGAGAAAGGAAAGAAATCGCCGAAAAGATACTTTTTTTGTATTTTTTTTATTTTGATGTCTGGGCTGGGACTCGAACTCTGGCTTTACGTCTAATAAGCCAGCACACTACCTACTAGTTGACAGTCTTATTTAGAGAGAGTATTCGAAAAACTGTTTACAAGTGATACAATCTTTTCGCAGAAGGTCGAGAAGATGTGAACGATGTCGCTCGTCCTGTGTAGAAAAATTTAAAAAAAAAAAGTTTCTAAATTGCCTCGAGCGGTTAACGCTTATAGGCACTTCCAGTGCAACCCTTAAGGAGCACGTTGGTTTAAAATTGAAAAGTTTTTAAGTTAATTTTTATTTTTCCGGATGTCCTGGTTGATCCGGAAATCTATACGGGGAGCTTCTTATTCAATAGTTTTGTTAAGGGATTTGTGTTGCCTTGTCGAAGTTATAACTTCCGTGTTACATGGAGGATTTTTCATTTTGTGTGACAGCTTAACGGCCTCTTCTTCATTCTTAGGGTACTCGTTCTTCATCGATAAATTATCTGCGACAAAATATATATAATGGTGCTGGCGTCTCCTGGGACATGCTTCCTTACCCCACTGTCCCACCCACTGTCTATCGGCCAGACAGTTTCTTCCTTCACGCATCGAACGTATTGTTATGCAAAATTAGTCGAAATGACCTAATATCGTTTTATTATTAACATAAACGATATCAGCATGAATACAAGACAATGCGGCAATGCGTACACAATACACATGACACACACTAACACATGCATCGAACTTATTATAAGTAAACCAGCTACAACAAGTGTGATAGAAAAAGGGACAGACAAGTAAGCGAACGCAACAACAACCAACGAGAACATAGTACACAAACAAGGATGCAGTAGCTATAGAATTCTCGAGAACCATCATCAGAGTGAAGACGTTCGCATATAAAAAGGACAAGACAAGACAAGCAACGCAGTTCAGTGTGAATTCAGTCTGCCTAGCGTGCAGTTGGTTCATAGGCATATATTCGCGGTGTGAAGACAAGTTGCATCCGTAGCAAAGTTTACCGAAGAGCTGTTAGTGGTAACGCGAGCAGAAGTGTTGTGCTTATTAAAATGTTGTAAGCAGAGAATAACGAACAAGTAGTGTTGCTTATAAAAAGGTTATAAGCAGAGAAGAGTATCGAACGAGCACATACTGTTATAGTTATTGTTGTGTACTTTGTATAAGTTTGGACAGTGGCACATAAAAGTAGTGTGAATAATAAAGAGTTTCATTAAAATAAACACAGATTTGATTTTACTTTGTTTGCAATCAACGAACGTTTTTAAAATGGTAAAAACGTAACAGTATTTTCGGTTGTCCGTTAGGATAAACATTTATTTTGGTTGCTTTTGAGCTCTCGAGCTGTTGTTGTACTTTTTTCGGGTCCATAGGTGCCTTAAATTTAGCACACCAATGCTTTTTTGTGGGTGCTTACTGAGTACTTCAGGATTGGCAGTAGAAAAATTAAACAGCAAAGAATTTGTTTGCTTGAAGCCAAGTGCACTTTGAATGCGTACTGTTTGGCTATTTTTTATTAATTAATTTCTTAAAGGAAATTTCCCTTCTTTTATACTAAAATTTTGGCTGATTTGGCAATTCCAAATCAAGAACTTCTTGAATTCATTTTTGTTCAATCACAGAAAATCAAAAACATGCAAAACACTTATCTTATTTATGCCTCCCACAAATGAAATGAATAATGAAATATAAAATTTTTATTTGTACGGATGTACTTTAATATGGCGGAAGAAGAAATGTAGAGCTCGTTCTTAACAAATGGTTTAGCATGGTCGTGGTACAATAATGGTGTATATCGGCGTTAGGTGTGTGGAGTTCGAAATTTTTTGAAGAAATAGTAAGTAAGGAAGAGTATTTTAACATTATAAAGAACAACTTTAACCAAAGTTCGGATAGGTTGTAATGGCTATTACATCCAACCATGCAGTGAACCTAATGACATAGCAGCCCCTACAGATTTAATACTTTTGCACAAAGTTCTGATTTGACTTCAAGACAATACTTATATTAGGATATTGTTACGAAAAGGGAAAAGGTATAACATCGTTTAATATTAAAATGATAAACAAAAGCTACAAAAATTAATGTGAAAGGTAATGGGATAGACAAGTAAGCGAAAACGCAACAACAAAGAATGTAAATAAAATACTTAAAAAAAAATGAAACCACGACAGTTCTCGACTCAAACACTGCATCAAAGTTATGAACATTCAACTACAAGAACATTCATCAGCCTATTTACGTGAGCATATAAAAAGGCAAGACAAAGCTGGCAACGAGTAGTAAGAATTCAGTCAGTCTTGTGTGAAGACGCATTGCGTGTGAAGAGAACAGTTGTGGTTTGACTTAAACAAAAGTCAACTGAGAAACTTACTCATGAATGCATGGCGGTACATATCAATAGAAAACACTTAACACTTAATAACTTAATTCCTTGCGAATGATTTCTGCAAAAACTGTGGAGATGAGAAAGAGAATGCACTTGGTCGAAGGAGAAAGAAACACCTGTGTATCATGATCTTACAGTTGTCAATACCAACGCAACATTTCATGTGCATAAACAAAAGAATATCCAATTGCATATCAGCAGCAACCACTTGACTCAATGTTGATGCCCGTCGCTGCAGTGTATGACTCCACAATAATAATGCGCACACGCGATCATTTGACACTTTGTTGAGTAATCGCCGGCAGCATTGATATGTGTGTTGTTGTTGTATTGCATAGCTAGTGATTGTGTGTGGCTCTCTTCACACGTTACCGTGGGAATTATTATGGACAGCGGACGCGTGTCGTATGACATCCACTTATCCCACAATAAACACACACACACACAAACCCTTTAAGATATAGTTAAATATTAATTGTACACACAAACATATGTTCTAGTATTAAGCCAAACCAATATTGTATTAGAAGTAAGGGCTTGATTTAGAATTTTCAAATCAAATCTTTAATAAAAAAGAAGGGACATTTTCCCTCAAAGAATTAATCAATAAAGTCCAGTCGAACAGTACGCATTCAAAGTACACTCGACTTCAAATAAACAAAACTATTACAGTTTTAATAGTTCTACACCTGGGTGTCTACTACATGGAATACCTAGATGAACTGTCATGCATGGAGATTGGCAATATGAGTCGCTTCATCGGAAGCTCCGAGTGGTTCCTGGAATAGGGAAGACGATGAAACTGTGATATTACAATGGGCCTGTATGCTGCCTAAGTGTTTCCGCTCATTGGGTGGACAACCACTTCTACCTACCTACCTAATAGGTTAATCACTTAAGAGATATCCTACTAAATATAGGGCATAACATATAGGATCCTTTAATTTGAAATTTACTGTGAGTTCTTCTTGGTGGTACCTACCACTTTTTGGGGGGCAAAAATATGAAGTTACCAGAAACTTTCTTTTATTTTTTGTATGGTTAATACAATAAACATAAAGAACATCAGTTATTTTAATAAAATTCAGGATATAATAATATCTTTCCGCACGAGTGCATTGATATCAATAACAATATTCAAAGGATATATTACAGTTTAGAAAGATTTTGAAATTGATGTATAAACATATATAATATTACACAATAACATAGATTTTAAAACTTCTACACCACGTGTGTAATTTCTCATAAACATTGTCTCCAAAATTTTTCAAATCATTGATGTGAAAGTTTGTTTGTTTTTTTGTTTTTATCTTTGCGTATTTAATATTAAAATCATACAAATTATTTTGCTCAAGAGGCAGAGTAGAAGGAGCGTGATAAAAAGAAAAGAAAATAAATTTTGAAAATTAATCATTAAACTGGAGGGGAAAAAATAAAAATGGAAAGAATACGATGACAAGTAAAGTGAAAACTTTAGTACAGTATTTGTGGTGAAGCAAAGGTAACAATGTTGACACTGACATGCGGTTAAGCTCATTTTCTGGTAGGATCACGTTGAGCTTAAACTTCTTATTAATAATATTGTTACGTTTTTATGTTTTTAAAAACGTTTATGTACGGTCTTAATCTTTTGCGTGGCGCTTTATAGTTTCTTTGGAAATGGCCACCCTTTTCACAATTGAAGCATTTCAGTTTAGCCTTTCGCCCGATTTTATCGAAAACTTGCTTCATCAATTCCTTAACTTTAGTTAAAAGGCGTTCATCTTCCTCCGCTACTTCCGCTTTTCGCACTTTTCTTACTTATGGTCTGGAAATTGTGCGAGCGATCTCTTGGGCTAGTGCGAAGGCCACGGTTCCTTCAGTGTTGAACATACCGCTAGTTTAATGTCAGGGTCCCGTATACCTTAAACAAACACCTCGGTGTTATAATTGTATATCAACGGGTGATTTTCTCCTGGGTATGCAAGCTGCACCAATCTTTCGACCTCCATTGCAAAGGCTTGTAATAACTCGTTTGGCTTTTGTGCTCGGCATCTCAACTCCATACGATACAGCTCTCGCTTGTGCTTATCGCCGAATTTCTGCTGTAAGGCCACCATTAAGTATTTATAGTTGTTTCTACTGCTAACTGGCATGGTCTCTAGTAGCTCGGCTGCTACACCTTTTAACGCCAAAATTAGTTCCAAGGCCTTATCTTCATCGTCCCATCCGTTTCTGTTGGCTACTGTCTCAAATTAGAATTTCAAGACGGATAGGGGTGAGCTTCCAGATGCAACTCGCACTGGTTCCAGTCGCTGGCTCTGGAGGTTGATTATCTTTTCTTCCATTATTACAAGTTTTCCGTCGACGGCCTTTTCCAAATTGTCCACTTTCCCGTCAACGGCATTTTCCAAATGTGACACCCTTTCCTCGACATCAGTGATTCTTTTGCTGACCGACTCCTGGATTTCCTCCAGCTTTCCAGATGTCACTTCGAGCTCCTTTTAAATTTTTGACAAAATTGCTGCTTGCAGTTCTTGATTTTCAGCTCTAGAAGTTGCTCGTACATCAGCCAGTAATTTCTGATTTTCGTTTCTAGCAGCTTCATGTACTTCAGCCAGAAGTTTCTGATTTTCTGTTGTAGAAGCTGCAAATAATTTCTGGTCCTCTGCTCTTGAAGCTTCTTGTACATCTGTTAATACTTGCATGCTTTCCATCATAGCGGCTAGCAACGAATTTATGTTGACACCGCTAGGCGTTGCAGGGACCTGGGTCTCTTATTCCTCTTCATCCTCGAACTGAAGTCGTTCTCTTCACCGTCTCTGCAGTTCATTCTTTGTGTAAGCTGTTGGCAGCTCCAATTTACCCACTTCTTCTTTAAGCCGGTCCACTCTTAGTTCCGTGAGCTTAATTTTTTTTTTTTAATGAAACTCTCGTTATTATTCCAAATACTTTTATAGGCCACTGTTCAAACTTAACCGATACGCAATAGTAATTACAACAAATTATTGCTTGTTCGGTATTATGCACACACTATTCGATATACAGTTCACAACGGATATCTTCGAACCATGACATTTACTTCATACGCAACTGCACGCAAGTCAGTCAGCCTTCTCACTCTGACTGGTTGTCTGCTTTCTCTTGCCTTCTTATATGGGAACCTCTTCAGTCTGATGATGGTTCTGGGTTTGCATTCTCGAGAATTCTATTGCGACTATATTGTTTGATATTGCGTCTGCTTACTTATCTGTCCCTTTTTCTCTCATACTTGTTGTAACTGGTTTACTTATAATAAATTCGATGTATGTGTTAGTGTGTATTGTGTACGCATTGCCCTTGTATTTATAGCTTTTTCTTATCTTTATAATTTTTATTATTTATTATATTAGGTCGTTTCGACTAATTTTGCGTAACAATATCCTTGTGTCATTTCGTTGGTAGAGATGTATACCAGGGATCAACAATGAGTAATCAAAACTATGAGTAGATTCAAATCATACTTATAATTTTTGATACTTATACGCATTCATACTTATTTTAATATGATACTTATACTAATCATACTCAAAGTTGACAGTACTCGTCGTATTCATACTTAACAATACGCATAATGATATTGACTTTGACTCGTCTCTACTTAACATTTACACGAAGCACAAAATAAGTATGATTCGCGTACGAACACTACTACACTCAGAAGAAGATTGTGTATATGCTTTGCTTGTTGTCTTTGTCTTCCCTTTCTTCTTTGTTTGTATATGCAACAACAACAAAGGCTGTAAATTTGTATGAATGATTCGAGCCACTCGAATTACTTATAAGTATTAAAAATATGAGTAGGCATATGAATCACACATATTTCGAATATTGTGAGTTTGACGTCGACGTTGTACTCATACTCATTGCTGCTTATACTTATAAATCAATGTTGTAGCCAGTACGAATGAATCAGAGTAGTTGAATTTCAATCCTGTTGATTCACTCATACTCAAAATTGCATGACTGCTTATGAGAAGCGGAAAAAACGATTCATTGCTGATCTCTGATGTAGGCACAAAATTTTCAAACATTTAGAAATTTTTTAATGTCGGTAATTTTCATTAGTTTTTTAAATGGTTGTTAGTTGTTGGTCTTATCTTGCCGATGAAATACTTTTCATGTTGTTGACAACTTTAAACCCTTGCATACCAGCGTCATGCCTTATATATGAGACAAAGGTTTCATGACGGTTAACATATGACCTACATATGAAACCTAACTACGGCAGCAAGTAAAAAGGAAATAAATTTTGAAAAAGGTAATGGAGAGTATGGAAGATGGTTTTAAAAATACATACAGTGGACAGCAAAAGTCTTAGTACTTCAATATATTTGACAAAAAAAAAATTTCCTTAATACTCTTGCCCAAAGTCCGTTATGTCAACAGTAAAACTTGGTCATGGCGCCACCAGAAAACACTAAAATAAATTTGTACATTCAATTCCAAAGGGACTAAATGGAGTGCTTGACCTTAAAGGATATTCTACTAAATACAAGGGACAACATTTTCATATATTGTGTTACAAATTTTTTCATGGTTTTCCTTTTGGAACCCATGCAGTCATCTGAAATTATTTCTTATTTTTCTATTGTTTTATGAAACATTTTAAAAAGTTGTTTGTTTTAAAAAAAAAAAAAAACAGAAATAAATTAATAAAATGAATGGAAAAATTATAAATTTTTATACAAATGTTTGGCAAAAATTCATGAAATTGCTGAAATATATTGGAGTACAAAGACTTTTGCTGTCCACTGTAAAGTTATGCTTAATTGTCTCTTGTTTTTCTTAACAAGAAATGAGGTCTATATATCTATAGAGTGGGTGCAATACAATAAAGCGAAAACCTTTTAAAATTTTAGCAAATTTATTTTCTTGGTGTAAAGTAGAACAGACTCTTGTTAGAAATTGAATTTTATTTCATTTAAATGGCTACAATGGCTAGTCTTACAGTATTTTACTCGAGATATTTTTTTGAGTATATGTATGGGGACATATACTCGGCAATAGCAACACGAATGTTGGCCTTCAAGTTTTCTATTGTATCTGGTTCGCCGGCAAAAACTTTTCTTTAACGATGCCTCACAAAAAATATTTAAAAGGTGTAAAATCTCTACTTCCATGCGACCAATTGTCCTCACCATTTAGGCTAATTAAATTTTCATCAAACGTTTAATGTAATAGGACAATTGTGGCATGAGATATGTGGCAAGTTGCCATCCTGTTAAAACCAAACATCGCTTACATCAATACCACGAAGACCGGGTACAAAAAAATTATGGTGCTACATACATACAGTAATCCCTCAATATACGTCGTCTCAATTTACGTTGTTTCCATTAACGTTGTCAAAAATTTTGTTCCCTTCAACTTCCATTTCCGTAGTCATTCGATTTACGTCTCCTCTGTTGTTTATAAACAAAACAGTGGGTAGTGTGCTGGCTTATTAGACGTAAAGACAGGGTTCGAGTCCCAGGCCAGACATCAGAATAAAATACAAAAAAGTATTTCTTCGGCGATTTTCCTCTCAGCAGATTTCTGGCAAAAACTTTGAGAATAAATAAAATGCCATGAAAAGTGCATCTGATAGTATAATACGTTTCGATTTACGTTATCTTTTTCCGGGACAATCTACTACGTATACCGATGGAATACTGTATAGGTGTCGCCCTTTAGTGTAATGCACCGTCTTCATTCTCAAAGAAATACGATGCCGTCACTCCATAAGCCGCATCAAACTAGCACTTGTAATGCGTGCATTCGTTTCTGTAAGATCACGTGCAGGTTTTCTATACTCTAAATATGAAAATGAGCTTAATTCGAAAAGATGACTTCCCAAATAGGCACTTTGTTGAGACATCATCGGTTAAATTAGTAGTCATTTATTCAAATTGTTTTGCGAAATCACCGTGGATGACTATAAACAACAACATGAGTTCGCTGAATGGGTTCGGGAGCAGTTAGAGACTGATGCTTATTTGCATCGTAAATTTTTCTTTAGCGATGACCCATTTCTGTACGATCGGGTACGTGAAGAAACAAAATTGTCGAACATTAAAACGTATCCACTTATGTTAAAAAAGTTATTCTTTATTATGGATTTTGGGCAAGCAGTATTGTCGGTCCATATTTCTTTGAGAATAAGCTTGACCAGGCCATTGCTGGCAATGACAAAGACTAATTATCAACTCTTTTTGGCTTAAACAGGATGTTCTAAATACCAATAATATGTGGTTTCAATAGGACAGCGAATGGCACAATATTAGTCATGCCATCCATGCCAATGTCATGGAAAATGAACATTTTACAAGACGTGGCGGGTATTTGACCGGTGTTATATTCAACACGTAATGACATCAATATTCAATCGAATTAAAAATTTCGTTGATATCTCACACACATTTTATTTTATTTCAATTTAAAGACTTTCTGTCTTCTTAATAAAAGAAATTAGAAAAATCTCCCGAAGTCGGTTTTTTCCACCATTTTCAAAATACAGCCTTGCCTTGTCTGTATATTTGCTACAGTTTTTAAGACCGTTACATTAAATCACGGTCTGGGATATTAACATTACTTAATCAGCGTTATACTATGTTTAGATTTTCACTTTTATTGAGTCATTATTCGGTTAATTGAGTACAATATTTTAAGTGTTCAGACATAATAATATACACAATTCAGTTTACTCATTTGGCAGCTGGCAAACAACAACATTCTTTTTACTTTGGCCTCAAAAATTAATGTCGTTGTGCGCCATCTAGGCTTATTTCGTGAATGGTAACACTTAGCTCATGTCTGATCTGACAGGTAATTAGTATTATCCTTCCGCTGAACGCATATGGTTGTGTATACGGTAAGCCAATTGATCATCCAAAGAGTTTTCGCTTCTCTAAATGGGCCTGCGATCTACTTACAGAAGATGAAGTTCCTTTTGATGTTGGCGGATATGTAAACAAGAAAAATTGTCGCATTTGGGGCACGGAAAACCCGCACGTACCCTGTTTGGTGCGGATTTTAGTCCAAAGGCATAATTGGGCCATTTTTCTTCGAAAATGAGAAAGGAGTGGCCGTTACAGTCAATGGCGATCGTTATCGGACCATTTTGAACGAATTTTTGTTCACAAAAATTGAAGAGGAAGATATTAACAACATTTGGTTTCAAAAGGACGGCGCTACATGCCACACAGTCGAAACTACACTCGATATTTAGCGCCCTGTTTTTGCAGATCGCATTATAAGCCGCAGAGCTGATGTCGTTTGGCCACCTTACTGCTGCGATTTGACAACGTTGTGGGGTGCCGTCAAAGATAAGTGTTACAGACACAATTGACGTTTTAAAAGACAATATTCGTGAAGCCATTGGTGGAACACAGCTGCACACAATCGATAATTGGCTTAAAATTTGGAGCGATCGTGTGGGCTACTGCAAGGCCAGCCGAGGCAGCCATTTGAATGAAATTATTTTCCATTATAAACCGGAAGGCTTGTACTTTCAAATAAAAAAAGAAATATAAGGAGATATTCAGTAGTTTTTTTAAGCATTTTCAAAAAAAAAGTTATTTGGCGGACCCTTTATTATAACAATTTGCTTATTTATTGCGCAGTTATTAATTTAAGCTTTACACTATGTTCAGACATGTACTTTTATTAAATCAATATTCGGTTTATTGAGAACAATGTTTTTAGCGTTCAGACATATAATATATGAAAATTTATTTGACAGCTGGTAAACAAAACAGCTGATAGCTTCAACAAAATTGCTTTTAATTTAATTGCGAAAATTTGGGATAAAAACGTCGTTTCCTCAAAAAGGATGAGAAGTAAAAATTTGATAATATTGGATACCTAGCCGAAAAGAAAGCTTTTGTTTATGGCACTATCGTTGTTTACATTTGAGTTGTCAAATATCAATAGAAAGTGTTCGGGAAAATGTAATATGGTCACTGAACGTACTTATGACAGTGTTGTATTTCAAGTTTTAATCAATATTATAACAATTTATGAATTTATTGACCAATAATGAATTGAAATTTTATATGAAATATTGTGATCAATAATGCCGTTTATTCGAAGTCGCCGTGGTCAGACATCAAAACGAAAAATATTTCTTCGGCGACTACCTCTTATCAGATTTCTGGCAAAGACACTGAGAATAAAAATTGCCATGAAAAGCTTTTCAAAAATCTGTCGTTCGGAGTCAACTTTAAACTGTAGGTCCCGCCACTCATGTATAAAATTAATGCACACAACATAAGTGGTGTGAGCAGCTAGGTCGTAATCCTGACTGAAGGGTTGTAATGGCCAATTATGTATGTAATGCCGTTTATTGCGATTTTCTGAACATAGTATTACATGAAATATTGAACTCAATAATGGCGTTTATTAAGATTTACGCAATAAAGGTGCATATCTGAACACATTATTAACCATTCTTTTGTGCTTTTGGTTAGGAGTGTTAAATGTGACAGCAAAAATACTGTCACTGGATTTATACAATGATCTTAGTAATAACAACAAATATAATTTTGTAAACATAAAAGTCATGCCATTAAACATTATTTCAGTTTTTTTTTGTTTTTATTTTTAATTTTTTTTTATTTCGCTTCCATTTATTATTTTATTTCTTTACTACCACTTCACAATATTTATTTGTTGTAAATGGAATGTTAAGCGGATAAAGTGAAGAGAATTGATAAAATGTATTGCATCCTATAATTAGTTTAAAAGAAAATTTATTACTTTATAAAACTCTTTCTAATGTCAAATTGAAAGTATTTTGCAATTTGATGTCTATTTTTATATTTCTTTCATAACACGAAATATTATGGGTAGAAATCAGTGTAAACGAAAAAAGCTTTTAATACTCAATTTAACGAAAGCAATTTAAGGCTTCTTAACACAAAATAGAATTAGAGGAATATCAAAGAGTATGATAACACAGTGCAACAATGAAAATACAATCGAATTACTACATAATCTAAGTTATTCGCTAGGTTGAGTCGTACTCAAAAATACTTTTTTTATATTTCTCGAACCCTCCTCCAAACTTATTTTATTTGACAAAATCGGTTTTTTTGATCTTTTCATACAAAATTATTGCTTGATTGATTGATTGTGTTTGAACCTGTTTTAAAAATCCAAAGTTTTTTACCGTTTTAAAACGATATACATAAACCTTGTGTACAAATCTATATGTTATGAGTTTTGATGGATTAAACTTGGAAAATATTATTTTTTTCTTGATTTTTTGTAATCTTTATTACGGAAGAAAAAAGATACGAATTACCTCATTAAACCAACATTCATTTAAAGATGAAAACGATTTGAATAACAACGGCCAGCCAGACATCAAAATAAACAATAAATAAAAATAAAATAGAAATACGATTTCTCCTCTTTCTCTTTTTGAAAATTTTCTCAAAAATCTGTCGTTCGAAATCGACTTTAAACTGTAGGATCCGCCAACTTCTGTATAAAATTAATTCACACAACATATCTTCCCTCTTTCCACCTTTCCTAAACCAGCACAATGCACTGCATGAGTAGGGGCCATCCCCTGAGTGTTGGCTTTATAACAAAAAAAAAAAAAATTTAAGGATGTTATGTGTCACCCAACCCGTACCATATTGAATAGATATTCTGTACCAGCGATTTAAGGACGTTTTCACCTCTCTCGAAGGTAATGCGAACTTCCCGCCGAGATTGTGGTATTTGACACAGTTAGACTTTTTCTTGTAGTGTTTCTTAAAGTCACAGATGTACGCGAATAAGCTACAAGGCACAACAGTCCTTAAAGTCGTCATAACCTATGCTGATATTCAGCCTGATTTTCGATAATTCGGATACATTCTATCCTGAGAAATCGTGCCATTTATAGTTCTTTCAAACGAATAAAAAATATTCTTTAATATTAAAACGATAAACTAAAGTTACACAAACAACTACAACGAACTTGTTACAAGTAAACCAACAAGAACAGGTATGAGAGAAAAAGGTATAGACAAGTAAGCGAACGGAACAACAAGAATGTAAACAAAATACACAAACAACAATGATTTCGTAATAGAGTTTTCGAGAAAATAAAATCACGAACATTCTACTTTAAGAATGTTTGTCAGACTGTTTACGTGGGCATATAAAAAGGCAAGACAAAGCAGCCAATGGACAGTAGTAAGAATTCAGTCAATCTTGCGTAAAGCCGTATTGCGTGTGAATATAACAGCCCGTTGTAAATAAAGAAGAATGCAGAACAAGCAATTATTGCTCCATATGACCAGTTATAAACAGTGACACACATAAATTTATTTTTATTTTGTTTGCAATCAACGAACACATATTTTCAACGTTTTTTAAAAAGGTAAAAACGTTACAGTGTTGCTAATATTATACAAATATTTGTTTTTAAAGTCTAAGAATTGTATACAAATACAAGTAAAGCACATAATTTTCTTGCTTTTTCTTTCTCTTCTTCTCGTTCCTTCAACCTCAAGATTATTATCTGAGAAAAATATCGTTAAACAAACATATTATTGTAGTGTATATGTATGTATGTGTGTTAATATGTGATTATGTACACAAGTAATTACGAGCATTTACATAAAATACACACAAATGCCATGTCTATGTAAAATGGGCGTAACAACCATTTCGCTGTTTAACAGAAGCAAAGACAGCGTCTGCATATTAGAAGGCAATGTATTCTGTAGATGTGGTTTTACAGTAAATTTTCAACAAATAATAGTTAATGCTGTTAATTGCGTAATAAAATTGTTTTGTCACCAAATAAAATACATGGATTTGAAGCAAAAACGTACACAAAATTTTATACAATATTTTCCGTGCACCTTTAGTTTCGAAATTTGAAGAGCCTACAGTTTATTCATTTATTTTTTTGCTTTATTAATTTTAGTATTAATTAAACCTTCTTCTGAATTAGTATTCGAATTTAAAATCAAATTTTTAATATACAGGTATACCTCGTATAACGCGGTAATTATGTTACGTAATTCGCGTTATAAAAGACTTAGCTTTCATATAAATTTAAGGGGTATGTTTCAATAAACTTTTTCGAAAATAAAAGCGGTATTAAATTAGAAATAGATGTACGTTTACAACTCTAAATCAATATTCATACTTTATTTAAAAAAATTAAAAAACGTAATGAAAAAAAAAACAATCGGAAAACATAAATAGTCTGTGTCACCTTCTTCGAACACCATATTACGTCGAAAAATTGGGGGTATAACTTCAACAGAAAAAATTTAATCGGAAAATTTTTCGTCGTTTCGACGCCTCCATTCTATAACGTTCTAAGTACACTACTTGCATAATGTTCTACGTACTCTAACTTGAATACTGTCAAAATATGGTTAAGATACTCCGATAAGTTTCGAAGTTGTAGGGGAAAATCTACTTAGAATACACATATAGCCGTATATCGCGTGAAAACTTTGAGAGCACATAACTCAAAACACACTTTTTCGACTTAGCATGTTATAGAACGAAGGCCTCGATTTGATAAAAAAAAAACAATTAGTTGGACGTTCTTCCAGTGATTGTGGGCGTGTGAAATCAGTTATAAGCTTTTTTTAACTATTTTTCGATTTCGTAATAGGACTCTAGCAATAAGGCCCGTTATACAAGTCGAAATTTCGCGTTATAATGGAACTAGTTTTTATTTTTTAAATCGCGTTATATCGAAAACGCGATGTTGAAGTACACCGTTATACAAGGGTTACCTGTAATTACGACCAAAGCTAGAAAAATTCAATATTTTAAGGAGAAGATATTCATCGATCTCGATTTATCTGCCAAAGTTGGAAAAGCGACAATAATTATCTCCAAGTGATTTAATATTGTAGGAAAATTGTAAAAAATTTTGAAAGAAGTGAACCGTAAAAATCTCTAGACACTTTTAGTAATCGTTGAAATGTTAAACGGTGCTACAGTAGCTCTAGTAACTATCAGGTGGGCCAACTATCGGTTTAATTTTAAAACATCGGCTATTGTGAATCTGGCAATGTTTATATTATTCTATTTTCTCACAAAATTAAGTATATTGTCTGCACTGCACGCTTGAGCAACGTTGGAATTTATTGGGCCAAAGAGAAACTGCACGATATTGTTGATTTTGCTAAAAAAGAAAAAGAAAAATTAAGCTCAATTTGTTCTTGGGGGTAATCCAGATTTTCTGTGTTTTGGGGCTAAGAAAACTCACACTTATAGAAGCCAATTTACCCATTAAGAGTGACAGTTTGGTGCGGTCCGTGGAGCGGAGGCACCGTGAGAACTGATTTTTTATTTTTTGTATTAGTGTGAACGATGTTTGATTTCAACAGGATGGTGCAACTTTCACGGCTGAATTTAGCATTTAGCATTTTGCTATTAGCTAGTTTTTTAGATATGTTCCAGTGGATACCGTGTAAAAAAAACGCGTAAAAAAAGACAAAGATATACATAGGATTGATCCGCAGTCCATATATGCGTATAAAGTTGAATAATTAACAGATGTAGTTCAATAGTATACACAGAGTTTTTATTTTATTTCATTTTATGATTATTAAAAAATAAATACTTAAAAATTCTCTTCTATTTATAAAAATGATATTAGTTATCAAACTCTTAAGATAATCAGGAACGGAATTATTTTCAATAATAATTTTTTTTATTTTATTCGGACTTAGTTTCTGATAGCAAGCTCATTCTCTTTTTCTGGAGTGGCTCAATATCAGTCTCGTCAGTGGAAATACTTATTACTTCTACATCTTCAGAAGTTACTTCTGCTGCTGGTTTATTTCTTTTAACAGCAAATTCGATTATAGTGCGGTGTGATCCAACTTTGGAAAGCTCTTTATATAGCTCTCTTTATCCAGCCATTGAAATTTCACAGCTCTTTTAATTATGTTATCACATGTCAAAACGTGTTCCGCCCACTTATTTGCCATTTGAAGTCTGTCAAATACCAACTTGGCAGTTATTTCAAATTCGAATAAAAAAAAAACGTGTAAAAACAGGTTTGGGTGTAATTATATTAAAAAAAAAAACCGGAAATACAATCGACTTCTGGTAAATTTCTTATTAAAAATTCACATTTTCAAAATGCTAAAATTCCTAAAAATGCATTTGTATTGTAATTTCTTCCTACCTAACAAAATCATAAATCGATCAATATTTTACGCTCTTCAATTTATTATAATTTATGCTGAATAATAATTTACAACAATGAATGAGACACACTTGCTATATACCGACAAAATCTTAAATTTTGTGCAGAAAAGAAAAAAATTTAAGACAAGAAAGAAAACATTTTAAGACAAGATGCCAACGTTTTGTTTTCAACTAGCCAAGGAAATAATAATCAAAAAAAGGCAAAACCGTAAAAAAAAACTTCCACAGCAACTCGTCACAGACATCGATTCATGTTTACAAGCCTTACCACACATACCATATGTCTGTACGTATGTATGTATGTTATAGGGATGTAATGCACAACTTCTTATCAGTCTCTCAGGCATTTGTTTACATCCAAAAAAAGAGGAAAAAAAAACATTTTTTTAAATTAAAAAAACCCTTAAAGTATAGCTGAAGCAGTATGACAAAGTTTGCAAGGAGTTTTTTTATTAAAGACTTCATGGATTAAAGAGCTTAAAATATTAAGGCGAAATTCAATAATTACTTGAATTTATGTTAAAATGGCCAACAAATTGGTAGATTTTTTTAAGTCGCATTGATTTCTTAACCTTACAAACCAGAGATCAGCAACGAGTATTCAAAACCATAAGTAGATTCGAGTCATACTTATTATTTCAACTACTTACACGCATTCATACTTATTTTAATATGATACTCATACTACTCATACTCAAAGTTGGAAGTACTTGTCTTATTCATACTTAACAATACGCATGAGGCTATTGACTTCGACTCGTCTCTACTTAACATTAACACGAAGCACAAATTAAGTATGATTCGCAGACGAACACTACTATACTTACAAGAAGATTGTCTTTCCTTTCTTCTTTGTTTGCATATGCAACAACAACAAAGTTTGTAAATTTTGATGAATGATTCAAGCCACTTGAATTACTTACAAGTATTATAAGTATTTTTTTAAATTTATGAATCAGAATGAGTTTAATGCCAACGTTGTACTCATACTTATTGCTACTTATACTTATAAATCAATATTGTAGAGAGTACGAATGAATCAGAGTAGTTGGATTTCAATTCTATTGATTCACTCATACTCAAAATTGCATGAGTACTTATAAGTAGCGAAAAAATGATTCATTACTGATCTCTGTTACAAACCTTTAGTCAGGATTAAGATCTGGCTTTTTTTGCTTTTCATTATTACAAGAGGACAATGTGGTAGAAATGAGCGTTAAGTTAAAAAGAGGATCATTCTACTAGTAACTTTTAAAGTTAAGTTAATGTTTGAACTTGTCATATTATATATTACTGTCAATAAGGCAACTTTAAATATAAACAAGAAAAAAAAAAACTTATTTAATTGAACAATATTATCGACATATCTTCGGCATTGCTATATTTTTGAAAAATTGTTTTATCCATAACCTGTAATAACAAAAATAAGTTAAAGTTAACATTACAGTTGTAATAATAATAGTTGTGTAACTTTTAAGTTGTAATAAGGAAAATAAGTTAAAAGTAACTTTAGAGTTCTCTTTAGCTAAAGGTACCTTTAAATAAACCGAAGTTTAACAGCAAATTGTAATAATGGCCTTTAATATAATTCATAATCATATATATTATTTCTAAAGCACTTTTTTTGTCGGTTGGAAATATCTCCCATACCACCGCATCAAATTTTATGAATGATATCTCATTTTAAAGCTTATATCTAACACTAATGACGAAAAATAATTAGAAATAAAAAAATTAATATTTTTATTGATAAAAATTATATTTTATATAGAACTGCATGATAATACTGTTGTCATTATGATTATGTGTATATGAGTATATGTGGTAATACAGGGTTAATAGTAATCCAGTTCTACATAATATAGTATGTATTAAAATCCATTCTGGCAATACCGCTATTTACTATAATGCCGTTTATATATATATAATATGCATATTAAGTTGTAAAAAACAGTTTTGGCAATACTTTGCAGTAGTTGTTAGATCAAATGCGATAAACAGGGTCGCTTAATAGTAATATAGTTCTACATAATAATATACAAAGTTGTAAAAGCCATTTTGGTAATGTCGTTATTGTCATGGCATTGTTTGTTTTATGAAGTGTAGTAATACGACGGAGTCTTTAAATATATATATATAGTGTCAGCTGATATTTAACAGTTAAAAAGGTTTTAAGAAAAATAAGAATATAAATAACGTACAACGTAAGAATATAAATAACGTGGATTTGAAAAGACAAATGCTATTATAATGTTAATCAGAAATCTTAAAGCTAAACAGGGGTTAATAAATGGTACCAAGCTAATCGTAACAAACTTGGGAGAGAACATCATACAAGCAAAAATTATTCATACTGATGAAACTGTACTCATGTCGCGAATCAACCTTACACCTTCTAATCCAACTGTGTGAAAACAATTTCCTGTGAAAGTTGCTTTTGTTATGACGATAAACAAAGCACAAGGTCAAACCCTTCAAAAGGTAGGATTGCATTTACCAGAACCGGTCTTTTCACATTAGCAGTTATACGTGGCTTTTTCTCGAGTGCGTACGTTTAAAGATATTTTTGTTTGTATTAGGGCAAAAAGTTAACGATGACCATGTCATTACCTCTAGCATTGTATTCAAAGAAGTATTATAAAAGCATTTAAACATATGTATGCATGTATGTATGTAAATTTGTATGATATACTATGATTTCTAATATTTTTATACTTTTAATAAATTTTCTATTAATTATTTTCATTTTATGTTACCAAAATGACAACTAATAATGCCAAATAATCGCACGGGCCGTCTAGTTAAATTATATTGAAAAGAATTCTTAATTAAATATGTTTACATGGAGTTTAAACTAAAATTAGCATTTCAAATCTTTCGGTTAAATTTAACCAAGAACACTCTGCTTAAACATAATTTTTTAACCAAAAGGGAAAAAATCTTATACAAACCAAAATTTGTTTTTATGATTGTTTTTCTTTATTTAAATGTTATTTAATGTTGGTTAAAATTGCTCACCAAACTTTAAACTTTAATAATATCAACTGAGGTGCGGTTAAATCTTTTAACCGCTAGAATGCGTATGCAAATAAATATTTCAACTACCGATGGCAGAAATCTTATTAAGCTGAAAAATGTTTCTGCAGAAATTTATTTGTGTTTTTTTTTATTTGTTCTTAACTAATCTTAAAACTCAATTTGAATGAAAACTTTTTTTCACAATAAAATTGTGCTTGAAAACGTAAAATGAAATCGGAGAACTTCCTAACCATCCATAGCAAGACTACACTAAATAATTTACTTTTTTTTATTAAAAACTATTTAAAGTCAGCATCTTTGTATAGACTTTTGTTGTCTCAGAAAAAACCTTCTAAAATACCTTTTTAATTAAAGACATTGACTTCTATCTCTCATCTAAAGGTATAAATAAATAGAAATAATATTAAAAACATATTTTATTTTGTAGATATAGTTGAATAAGAAAAGCGAAATAGATTGAAATAAAATAAATTTTTTTCATTATTTCGACACAAGAAAATCGAAAGATAAGGTATAGATAAAAAAAAAGAGTTTGTTTGCCTTTTTGGTCTTGTATGTTACATAGTAATATCATGTATTGAATTTATTCAACTCGTGTAAGTAGTGCCTGTTTTGCTGGTTTTTCTTTTATTAAAGTTATAAATGTCCATGAAGACCTTTTAAAATTACCATCTCTTTTAGTTTACCTTGCCCATAAATTATCAAAATATTTTTCTTTAATCTTGAAGTAATGCCTTTTAATAATCTTCTCGTTTTTTCTTCTTACTAATGGGGATCTTCTTCTTAATCCATACCTATATACTCTGCTGAAATGGAATAAAAACAAGAAAAATTTGTTTCCTTTTTGCTTTAAAGACATGAAATATTATTCATAATATAATATCAGCATTAGAATTTTTAATAGTACAGTACTGGTATTACAAATTTTCATATTGGTTTTCATCTTTCCAATTAAATTTTTGAATGCTTTTGAATGCTTGCTGAAGTAGCTTTCATTTCATTTCATTGGTGATTAGGAATTCCTTTCCAGACTGTGAACCTTTTAAAAGATGAAAGCAAAGACAGATCTCTATAAATTATCACAGGAAGAGGCAATTCCTTATTTTTCTAAAAAAAAAAAAAATAATTTCTATTAGCTCTATAATTGTGCAGTCAAACTGTTAAGAATTAATTTTTAACCAGAATAATAACAGTGTAGTGTGCTCTTGCACTACACACTGCTGTACTCACAACATACTGCAGACATAAACAAAATCAATCAAGCCGCACTTGAATGAAATATGACGAATATCCAAAGGGATCATATTGGTAATTGAGTGACATTGATAAAGTCACTCAATTCCCCAATTCAGAGACTAGATGATTGGTCAATTCTTCAAGTTGCGACTATCGAAATTAGAGTAAGTACATGTATGGAATAGGATTAAGTGAAATAGAATGTAAATTAGAATAATATAGCAAATAAGTAAATTTTAGTATAAAAAGAGCCCCTTGGCCAGAAATAAATCAGATTCTAATGAAAACTCAAATCGGCAACAACTTTGCCTTGAATTTTATTAATAGATCTCCTTTTGCCCTTACCAAGGTAAGATCGGCAATTGCAATAGCGTAACCAACGGCAAACTCTGCCGGTTACAAAAACACCTCTTCCTACATATATTTATACAAAGGTTTTTCCCACCACAACAGAATGTAGTAGAAATTAGACCATTTATGCAGAAAATATTTAAAAACATTTTATACAATAATGCTTTAGGTACGTAACGTAACTTACGTAACTTAACGTATGTAACTTAACGTACGTAACTTAACGTACGTAACGTAACGTAACATAGCAAACTTTCTCTTTTTACCACATGGATAATAATGTAAACGATTACCGAAACGTTCTCTGCCATTAGTAACGCGTAGCAATCTGTATAAAACAGAATTCTCCCACGTTTTTACGTGACATTTGAACATGAGAGATGATAAAAGCAGTGTTGCCACGCAAAAAAAAAATATTGTAACCAACATTTGTGAAAAAATTACCAAATAAGGAAAAATATGGCTAAAATTAAATTTACAGTTTTTTATTTTATTTTCTTCAAATTTAAATTATAATTGAGAAAAAAAAGAAAAAAAAAACAATTAAAATTATAGTCTTGCTAATTAATTAATTTTAACAAACAAAACAAAAGTTTTTTTATAAGAAAAATAATAACCAAATCCGAAAAAATCTATGCAATGAACAAAAAACGGCAACACTGATGTTGAGTCTGTTTGTGTGTTGCTTTGTATGTCTCGTGTATGTCCCCTTTTAAATGTTCCTACAACTACAAAAATGTTTTTAAGACTACGTACGTTACGATTTTACGTTTATTACACTTGACTAACCAGAGCATAATACACGTTGTCATACAGTCCGTACCGCAGTACATTCGAGAGCATTATAATCTCAATTGGAGGTGATATGAACTAGGCACTGATTGACTTATGAAGGAAATTCAGCAATATGCTAGATACCTCTATCTCTTCTTTTAAAGTGGTTTCTGAAACAATTACATCGTCTTCGTCTGATAAAACATCAAATTTGAAGTCATTTTCATTACATTTGAGTCATGTTTCTATCTATCCTCTGTGGTAAAATCCTTCGTAATATTGATTATATGTGCCACATTTTCAAACGTGTTCGATATTTCCATACCTTTAACAAAAATCAATAAACTTTTCCATGAAAATATTTTATATAATTTTAAAAGTATGCCTACACACCTTCATTATCTGGGCAGAACAAATTATTCCAAACATTTTTCAAAACTTCAGAAGTAAAAGCACCCCAAGAATTATCAATGGACCACACGACTTTCTTTATGTTAAATTCTTTCTTAAAATCTTCTCTATTATTTGACGATACTAGCTTTCGAACTATAGCTTTACAATAATGGCATTTAAAATTCCAAATTCAATTTACACCCTGATCCATTCGATAGATCAAGGACGTACAATTTCATGGAAAATATTTCACAATAATGTGCTTAGGCCTAACATCGTGAAGATTGTGAAAAGATTTTGCTATCATCCGTCAGACCAATTTACTTCAAATGCTCTCTAACCTTTAGAACAAAGTTTTTGTTAAACCATTCAAAAAATATTTTCAGCGTTACCCATGCTTTTAAATTGCCCTTATTAATTACAAGAAGCTGGTGAACATTTTTTAGTGCTCTTTGACGGGCACGTTTACCGCTAACTAAAGGTTTATATCTGTGAATACTAGCAACATTAGCGCAAACTAAAGTGGTTAGCTTTCTTCTCTCAGCAGATTTCAGGCAAAAACTCTGAGAGTAAATAAAAAATTGCCATGAAAAGATTCTCAAAAATCTGTCGTTCGGAGTCGACTTTAAACTGTAGTTTCCGCCACTCATGTATAAAATTAACGCACACGACATAAGTCGTGTGAGAAGCTAGGTTGCAATCCTGATTATGTATGTGAACTGCTCACGGCAAACACTTCCAAAAAAGGTTAGTCTCTTCCTCATGAATTGCTCGCTGCTATGAATTTATTTTGTTTCGCAAACATTGTGGCAATTATGCAAGTGTGCTGAAGATTTTCTCTTTCAGCATTAATTTTTTTTATTCCATATCTATTCGTAAAATTTTACAACCACCCGTTAGAATATTCACACTCAGAATGAATGTTTAGTTTTGTAAAGTATATTTTGCCATTTCTCGACGCATCAGTCCTGTCACACATGTTGTGTGAAAGTTGCAAATGTACTTTTGGATATTTAGCTGTCTTTAGAATTTTTCGATTACGGAATCCAACCACCAAATCACTCTCGGCACAAAACTCGTCTTTTTTTTTTGATTTTATAATATCATAAACGGTCTTTGTATTTTTGAGCTAGCATTTTAACACTCACATTATTTTGAACTTTATCTTCAATATTTAAAACGTGTCTTTATCTCTTTATCAATGGTAACGATGTCATATAAAATATATTTAGATCTAACCACCCGTACTTCTCAAATTTCAAAATTAAACTAACCACTTGTAAATGTTTCCGACCCATCGTTATCGACGTTACCGGTTAACCGGATCACGGAATATCGAGACTCGACTGTATCTGTAATCCTACTAGAAACTTATTTGAAAATCGATTGACCCAAATCAATTTCAATTTCGTTCAATTATAAAATAAAGATTATAACTTTAACTCGATTAAAAAGCTTAGAACACGAATTATTTCACAAAATATGCAATCAAGGAAAAGAGGAATAACGCAGTAAATTTCCGTCTTTATTGTTAAAGGTTTATGTTTGGAAACCTATAGGAAAATATAATAACACGCAACTTTGAATTGAAAAGAAAGTAAATTAATGATTTTGGCTACATGTTCCCTCTGTTACCTAATTAAATAGATTAATTATTTAATTTTTTTTTTTGGTTTTTCTGTTCGAAATTTAATTTTTTTAATTTATATTTCAAGACATTTATTTTGTTTTTACGTATGCTTCTTTAAGGGTTTTTCGAGTCTTTTATAAATTATTTTGCTTTCCTTTATCATTCCTTCGTTAATGGTTATTAAAAAGGAAGTAATAATGGTTTCTTTTCATAAATAAGAATTTTAATCTTTTTCACACTCTCTCTCTATCACCCTGATAAAGATTAAAATTTATTTTCATTTAATATTTGTTAATTTTAGATATTCTAATGCAAAATAGAATAGAAGCTAGGTCGTAATCCTGACTGAAGGGTTGTAATGGCCAATTATGTATGTATGTAATGCAAAATAATCGATGTTTTTTTATCATATTTTTCAAGATCGAGTTCAATTTTCAATTCAGCTTTAGAATAGACAGTCAACACTGCAATCTGGTTTTTCATCTAAAAGTATGTGGTAAGAGAAAGCATAATTTGTTAAATAAGGGACCTTGCAACAATGTTTCCATCAGCAACCAATGATGTCATGACATAAACGATAAGTAAACCATGGCGATCTACAGTAGCGAGCACAAAAAATGCAACGTTGGGTAAAATTATCTTTAAGTGCGATAATTTTAAAAAAATGGTGACCAGTTCAAAATATTTCTTCGGGTTATTAATCCCTACAGTTATAGATACCTATTATCAATAACATTATGTAAATATTTTTAATTAATGATATATTATTTTGTCATTTATTAAAAAGAGTGCGAATTTCATGGGAGCAATAAAAATGCAACAGCATAAATTTTAATGTGTTTATTTAAATTAAATAGTAATCCTTAAAAAAAAAAATCTTAAAATTAATATTTAGTGGCGTAGCCCTTATTTTTTATGACTTCTTGCAACCTAGTCGACATGGAGTCGACTAAAGCTATTAATGTGTTAATGGATATTTTCTCCCATTCACTTTTCAAAATTTCTTCTAATTGCCTCTTATTCGACGGATGTTTCCTCTTAACTTCCCGATCTAATAGCTCCCATAGATTTTCTATTGGGTTTAGATCGGGAGACTGTGATGGCCAATCCAAAACATTGACATCATTGTCGCTTAAAAAGTTTCGAGCTAAGCGACTTGAGTGCTTTGGATCGTTATCCTGTTGGAATACGCTACCAAGAGGCATTTTTTCCCGCAGATGAGGAAGCTTCTCCAAGGATTTCACAGTACTTCTTGGCGTCCATTTTTCCTTCCATTTGAGTTAAGGGACCTACCCCATCACGGGAAAACGCACCTGTAAATACGTGACGTAAAATCAATAATTTTTTTTAAACATATCGTTCCTTACTCTACACCATTATAGATCCACCGCCATGTTTTACGGTTGGAAGTTGATATCTTGGAGAATATCTCTGTCCAGGCGGTCTTCGAACAAAATTTATCCCATCGGCGCCAAACAAATTAAATTTGCTTTCATCGCTCCACAAGACTTTAGCCCATTGTTCATTTGACCAATCCTTGTAACGTTTTGCAAATTCCAGGCGCTTCTTTTTATTGATTGCACTGATGAGAGGTTTCTTTGCGGGTCGTCTCGCAAGCAAATTAGCCTCTTTCAACCTACGGCGAACAGTGTGAACGCCTATAGAGACTCCCATTTGCTCATTTGCGAAATTAGCAACGTCCACTGCGGTCTTTCGTGGATCTTTTTTAACCAGTGCAATCATCTGGCGGTCTTGGCGAGAGGTAGTTTTTCGAGGATTACCACTACCTGGTTTCCTTTCCACACTATTTCTCAAGGAAAATCGAGATTTAATCCGACATACGGTTGATTGATTTACACCAAAGAGGTGTCCAACTTCACGCATGGATTTTCCTTCTTCTAAGGCTTTAATGATTGCAGTTTTGCTGTCAGCTGAGAGCTGCTTCTATTACAAAACACATGTTGTATAACTTTTTTAAGAAATTTTCAATTATAATTAAATAAATAACTTAGTTTAACTATTTTTTTAATATGTTGCATTTTTTTTGCTCGCTAAAATTTGCACATTTTTCACTAATTCGAAAATATTTAACTTTTTAAAGCAGAATTTGGAATAAACTGTGGTTACTTTGAAAACTTATAATTGAAAGAATTAACAGCAAAAGAAAATAGATAAATTAGTTACCGTTATTTTGAAACAGATCTTATTAAAGATCATATGGCACAGTGTTGCATTTTTTGTGCTCGCTACTGTATGTGGACATAAGAAATTCTTCTCTAATAATATTGTTACGAAAAGAGATGTTCTGCTTTTACATCGTTTAACATTCAAAATTATAAACAAAAACTACAAAAATAAAAACAATGAACTTGTTTACAAAGTATCGCACTGTTTAATATAACAACAAACACCAGTATAAAAAATTGTAAACAAGTTAACAAAAATATACCAAAAACACCAACTTAAAAGATGGAAAAATACGACGACAAACAATACAACAATAAATGTAAACAAAATACACAAACAACAATAATGAAAGAATGATGTTTACATTTTTAGAGATCTCGAGAAGTCGAAGCTACGAAATTCGCCTTAAAAAACATTCATCAGACTGTTACGTTGCTATATAAAAAGCAAGCCAAGCGGGCAACGGAGTGAGAAAAAGTTCAGTTAGTCTTGTGTGTAGACGCAGTGAGTTTGAAAAGAGTAATTATGGTGTGACCATCACCGTTACAAAGATCTGTCGAACAATTATCTGGTAATTGTTATTGTTTATGCAAAGGGTGCAAACAGAGGACTTAGTATTAAATTGTATTTCGAGTAATTCTTTCCTCAATCTTATTGATTTAAGACAAAGTGAATTGAGTAGGTGGGTAATGGAAAACGAAATAGTTATTACTTTGCAAGGTGCTTTAATAAAAGAAGTTATTTCCGCAAACTTTGCGGTACAAATGCATCTCAAGGATTCCCATCTATATTTCATTATTCTCGCTACAAAGTTTGATATTTTGTATATCTACCGATAGACCATACATAATTTGCCATTACAACCCTTTAGTCAGGATTACAACATAGTTTCTCACACTACTTTTGTTATGAGTGTTAATTTCGTACATGAGTGGTGAAACCTACAGAGTAAAGTCGACTCTGTACTGAATTGAATCGACTGACAGAAGCTAACGGAAGAAA
The DNA here is from genome assembly GCA_014635995.1 of Sarcophaga peregrina. NCBI lineage: Eukaryota > Metazoa > Arthropoda > Insecta > Diptera > Sarcophagidae > Sarcophaga > Sarcophaga peregrina. Next base: position 83,892,865 of record CM025790.1, on the reverse strand, counting down.
TATTTGTTTTCTCATATTGGGGGGTTTGAACTTACGTACTATTTTTTTTTTTTTATAAAAACCAGCACTCAGGGGATGGCTCCTACTTATGCAGTGCATGGTGCAGGTTTAGGAAAATAGGTTATAGGAAGGTGAAAAGAGGGAGTAGTGTTTGTGGACATTTGATTTAAACTTACCAATATCGTAAATGACGGGATAAACTTCCGCAGGAAGATCATTCCACAAGCGAGCAGTGGGGGCAAAAAATGAATTCTCCCTGTAATGCATTATGCGGTTCACTGGACAATCAACGGCAAAAGGATGTGCTCTGCGAGAAGTACGAGTACCACGTAAAAATATGTGATTACCGGGAACCAAGCCCCCTATCTCTCGAGAAGACCTTCCGTTATAGTACCGATAGAACAATGAAACACACGCCTAGACTAGACTTTGGCGACAGTGTCGATGGTGATGGTGAAAATTATAATTTTAATCTGATCAATTTGTGCCGATAAATATGAATTATTAATTATATTATGAAATATTGCAATAGATCCTTGCGCTACATATTCTAGTTGAAATTTGTATAAATTTTCGTAAAATTCACAATTTATTTTTAAATTCCTTTTAAGCAACAGAATAAGTTACTACATAAATTTAATTAAATTAATTACTTTCTCACCACATACAATGATTATTTTACGACATGTTCTTAATACTAAAATTTTAATTAATTAATATATACAGAGTAGCATGTTGTTATGGGTATTTAAATTACAATATTTAATAGCACTCAACTCCATTGAAGTTCAATGGAAATGCATTTACAAATGCTTAGAAGCAAAGTCGTATGGAGAATGAAGATGTCATCTTTCATCAGTTTGTGTTATGTTATAATCAAGAAATAATTAATTTTGTGCTAATGAAAGACAAATTAAACAAAGTTAATTGTGCTCTACACTTAGCCACTCGTAATAACTTATACGGAAACTAAAACATGTCATATATCAGATATTGTAAAGTTCGTATGTACGTATGTATACGTATATGATATAAAATGTTTTACAATATGTCGACATTATGAGATTGTAACCACACATACACTCAAGGAAAAATAATGGTTAAATCTTATGTTAAGAAGATGACAACAAGGAAAGTTACTGTTCGCTTAAGTTTTATAATATGATGCAATGCAGGCTGGCTGATATTGCAACCAACTTTAGGTTTTTATCATTTGTTAACCGCTCGTCTGACAGCTGTCGGATTTATTCCAGTAACAGTTCATTTTATTATTTACGAGCTTACGAAAGTATTTTGATCTATTGCTTTCAGAAAAAAAGTTATTCTTGATGGAATTCAAGCGTGATAGTGTGATTGCTTTATATTTTGCTGAAAAAGCATCTTTTTTTTCTCGTACCATTGCTCGGTACCGTGATACTGACAGTGTTGCATCGCGTCCAAAAAGTGGACGAAAAAAAAATTGTAACAATACCAGAAATGATCCGAAAAGTGAAGGCCAGATTTGATCGAAATCCAAGCCGCAGTGGTAGAAAAATTGCTCGTGAGCTGAACATATCGCGAGAACGGATGCAATACATATTGAAAAATGAGCTTGGATTAAAGCCATTGAAGTTCCAAAAAGTACAAGAGCACACCAATGGACAAAAAAATGTTAGAATGGAAAGAGCCAAAGAGTTACTTCGCTTGCACGAAAGTGGCCAGTTACCGAATTTGATTTTTTCCGATGAGAAGCCATTCCAAATTGAGCACTTTGTGAACCAACAAAATGATCGGGTTTACTGAAAATTTACACCTGCGATTGGCTACCAGAACTCAAGCGCCGCCGATGGTAATGGTGTGGGCCACTATAACGGCCGTTGGTCGCTCCCCGCTCGTATTTATCGACCGTGGGGTCAAAATAAATACCAAATATAATCGGAAAATGCCTTAAAGACAGACAAACATTTCGGCCGCAGACCATGGACATTCCAACAAGACTCAGCACCACCGCACTCAGCAGGCGTCAACCAAGAATGGCTTAAAAAGGAGGTTCCTCGCTTCATTCCTATAGCACAATGGCCACCAAAATCTCTGGACTCTGGACGTTGGACTTTTCCGCCTGGGGCATTTTGGTTCTCACTAAAAAATACCAAAGTGTCGATCATCTCAAGACGGCGCTTCTCCGGGAATGGACCAAAATACCGCAGCCTGTGATAGCTTTGTCGCCGGTTTTAAGGCCATAATTCGTACCAAAAATCGCCAATTCGAACAAATCTAAACTGATTTTAAAATTTGTTGTTATTTTTTGCTTTGAACAATAAAATTAAATAAATATAGCGCTTTACTTTGTTGCATTATATATCAGCCACCCTGTTGCTATATTTTTCCAATTATGATATATAAGTTTAGTAACTATTTTACAATGTAACTACAAATTTCATCTAGACCTTTTTTTTTGTAACAAACCCCCTATCTTTACAAAAATAGTCAAGCACAGTACCCACTAGGGTACCAGAGCACCCAACAGTTTTACTTTTTTTTTTGGAAAATGTGGTATAACGCGTGTCAAAACTAATCTTAGAAAACGTATGCCTCTAAAGATGCACTTTTCTACTTTAAAATAAGAATTGGATTGTAAAGAAGAGCCGCTCCAATTAAGTATGGTATACATCTCAAACAGCTTCTACGGCTGACTGTGTTTGACAATGATTTGCCCGTATCTCTCTGGTGACGCATTCAGATATAAACACATAGACGACAGAGAGCAGCTTGGCAGCTCGACAGAAAATTATGCCAACTGCTTTTTCTGCCGTATGCTGGCTGCTTAAATTCTTTGAAGACGGAACAAAAAAAAAAACGGCTGATAAAAAATCTAAATAATAAACAATAAATTAAACTATGAAAAATTTCAGTGGTGTCACTGTTGAGTTTTTTACGTACGCAAAAATTAAATCAGAAATATAAAAAAACACCGCTTACTCACACGTACATATGTATGTATGTATATGACAGAGATCCTCAATGATACTCATAAGCACTCATGAAATTTTGTATATAGTGAGTCAACAATATTGAAATTTACTCAGATTCATTCGTACTTTTACAACGTTCATTTATAAGTAAAGGTTGCAAATGAGTTTCCACGCATACTCATGCTCGAAATATGTTTGATTCATAAGCCTACTAATTCAGATTCATAACTTTAGAAAAATACTTACAAATAAGGTTCGTGGGACTCGAATCATTCATCAAAATTTACAGTCTTTGTTGTTGTTGCATTTGAAAAAGGACACATAAGTAAAACAGATAGAGCAGCAATAAGACAAACACACTACCATTTAATAAGTATTTTAGTATTCGTATGCGAATTATACTTATTTTGTGTTTCTTGTAAATGTTGAATTATGGAAAGTCGAAATCAGCAACATCAGACGTGTTCTTAAGTATGAACTTTGACTATGAGTAGAGGTTCCATGATATTAAAACAAGCATAAATCCATATAAGTATCAGAAATATGAGTATGATTCGATTCTACATACACAAAAACAATTCAGCTAACTTTAATAATGGACTAAGTATTTTTTCTAAAATTTTAAAAATTATTCAATTACTCTTCGCATCCCAAGAAACTATTTCTTTCATAATTTGATTATTGAATTCATAAAAAATATTTTTGGTTAACGAATTCGCATACAAAATTAGATTAATAAACCCTTTATAATTAAATTTTACTTTTTTTATTTTTTAATTGTACGTTTCTCTTCAGTAAGTATTTTAAGCTGTTATTTAATTATTATTTTATGTTGCATTGGCATCACTAATTTAGAAAATAGAAAATAATTTTATTTGGGCAGCAGCTGCTTAGGTTGTTGTCTTGGCTTTTTCTATTCTGTCTTCAATATAATCGTTTTCATATAAAAGTTTCTTTCTGTTGTCTGACGTCTGTCGTCAATGTGTTTATAGTATAAACTTTATACCTTTAGATTTCGATTTGTCCACAGAAACTATATCTTGAATGTTTTTTTTTTTTTTGTATAAACCCGAAATTTACAAAACCAAACAAAAATAATCTCACGGGATTAAATTACCTTTGGACGTTAATATAATAATTATTTCAAATAATAATTTGTTCTGGAAAACTCTGTTGCAATAAATCGATTGTAGAACTCGCGGTGTAGCATGCACAAATCACACCGATTAATTAAACCCCGCACCATATAGTGGGTCATTGTGTGGTTGAATATGTTTCTTTTGGATTAAACCTCGCCTCCTGTATTCTTTTCTTCATAACCTAAAGACTAAAACTAGACTTTGCTTAATTAATTATTTGTGGAAAACTTTGTCTCTTTATAAGAGAGAGCTTTATTTTAGGGTTTAATTTTTCATAAAGTCGTAAACTATTCAGGTGGAATTCATACTAAATACAGTTTATGGTCATATCGTACGTGTTAAGAATATTAAAAATACAAAGACAAAAATAATTACTACGTACACAAAAATCTTAAAAGCAGTTATATACACACACTGAGCGCCATAAGTAAATCCACACCTATCATAATTTTAATTTATTTATTATAAAAAATATACTTCTAGCACAATAATAATTTTGCTTTTTGTTTTTGCTTTAACATTTTATAAGTAATAAAGAAACGTTTTTATTTTTTGGAAATTTATTCGACTATTCTCGTCTATTCTAAGAAAATGTATTATTTCAGTAGTGTTTACTCACTTTTGGCGCTCAGTGCATGTGCATATTCCTTTTCTAACTTGCACTAAATATATTTTTAACTATCTGGCTAGAAACCTCCAACAGATTTATTGGCGTGGACAAAATGTAGAATTTAATTAAAAAAAAAAATAATAAATCCTGGAAAAGAGATTTTTAAATTCAGTGATTTTTATCATTACAGAAATGTTCGAAATATTTGTAGGCATCTTGCTTTTAAAAACTTTTAAAATATAAGTTCGTAGATTGCAAATAAAATAAAAATTAATTTGTGTTTAGTTTTAATTAAATTGTTCGCACAATTCTGTATGCCACCGTTACAACTTGATGTAAACAACAACGATTTCCTTTGTTTGTTTTTCTTCTTTACACTCTTTTCCGTAAACACTTGCAATTGTTCGACAAATTTTTATAGCAGTTCAAGTCTTCAAGCCACGATTATTCTCTTCTCACGCCAAGCGTCTTCACAGAAGACTTATTAAATTTTTAATGTCTCCGTTGCCTATTTTGTCTTACCTTTTATATGACAACGTAAACACTCTGATGAATGATCTTAAAGTCCAATGTTCGTGGCTTCGCTTTCTCCAGATCTCTATAAATAAATGCAAACATCGTTAAAGCCCTCTAGCACTTAAATGTGAATAAATCTTTTGTTTCTCCTACCATCCCTCGTTACCGTGGCAGTGCATCGTATCCAAAAAGTGGAAGAAAAAAACGGCAAAAACACCAGAAATTATCCGAAAAGTGAAGGCCAGATTTGATCGAAATCCACGCCGCAGTGCTAGAGAACGGATGCAACACATATTGAAAAACGAATTTGGATTAAAGCTATTGAAGTTCCAAAAAGTGCAAGAGCTCACCGATGGACAAAAAAGTGTTAGACTGGAAAGAGCCAAAGAGTTACTTTGCATGCACGAAAGTGGGCAGTTACGGAACTTGGTTTCCTCCGATGAGAAGCCATTCAATATTAAGTAGTTTGTGAACAAACAAAATGATTGGGTTTAGTTGCCAAAGAGGTAAGCTGAAAATTTACACCTGCGATTGGCCACCAGAACTCAAGCGCCGCCGATGGTAATAGTGTGGGCCGCCGTAACGGCCGATGGTCGCTCCCCGCTCGTATTTATCGACCGTGGGGTCAAAATAAATGCCGAATATTATCGGGAAAATGTCTTAAAGATAGTACTGAAGGCCTGGCATTCCAAATCTCTAGATCTCAATACGTTGCACTTTTGCGCCTGAGGCATTTTGGAGAATAAGGTTCTCAGTAAAAAATACTAAAGTGTTGGTCATCTCAAGATGGCGCTTCGCCAGGAATGTACCAAAATACCGCAGAGCCGCTTTCGTGCGGCCTGTGATGGCTTTGTCGGCCGTTTGAAGGTCATAATTCATACCAAAGGTAACAAATTCGAACAAATCTAAACTGATTTTACGTTTTTTGCTTTTGAACAATAAACAAAAATTAAAAAATATAACGCTTTACTTTGTTGCATTATATATCAGCCACCCCGTACATGTCGATAAGTAAATGCTCGTCTAATGCTTCCTTGTGCTCAAAAGAAACATTTAAGGATGTTCAATGAAGATGTAACAAAAATGCTGCCATTGGCAGTTCTGGCATTATATTGGTAAATAAAATTTAAGGACTATTAAGTGTTGATTGGTTTTGTTGTTTGTTAACGCATATAATCATTTATTTAATGGTATTTTAACACATACTACAACAATTCAGCTATTCACATTATTTGGTAATTTTGTTTACTTGTTTTTCTGTCCTATCTTAATAACCTATCAGGTTACATAATTTAAAATAAGACTAGATCATCTTTTTTTTTTTTATTATTTTTAATATTTTATTGCTGGAATCGATATAAAATATTACAATTTATAACATTGTATTTACAGTGGACAGAAAAAGTTATGATGCCCTATGTACTTGTAAACAATATTATACATTTTAAGTAATTATACATGAAAATAATTGTTGTTTTCTATATTTATTTCATTTCTATTTTATAATAAAACAAAAAACTTTTAATCTTTTTATAAACCGTAAGAAAAATAAATAAAAATTTTATTGTGAATCCATTTTTTGCAACGCAGGAGTGTATATACCACCAAGAACAACTCATAGTAAACTTTAAATCCTAAGGCCCAATATATTGTTACGAAAATGGAAATGGTGTAACATCATTAACTACTATAAAAAAATAAAAAAAACTATAAAAATATAAACCACGAGTATACAATAGAATTTCGAGAATGGATATTATTATGGATAATATCTGTGAATGATAAGGAGGATTGCTTTATAAAACGTTGTGATACAATTTCTACTCCTGAAGATCGTTAGCACCCTACGATTGAGTTAAACATCTATGTGCTAGCTTAAGTTCGAAAAAAACTTTACATCAATGCTAATAAATTGCCATATAACAACTCTTTAAACCGAATGAATTCAAAAATAGAAAATAATCCAAAGTCTTTCTACAAATTTATTAACGCTAAACGTCTTATACCCGATACACATACCCGAACTACTTAAAATTTGGTGCTCGCAGTGCTTGCGACGAAATGTCCATAAGTAATTTGTTTGCTGATTTTTTTTTTTGCAACAACTTATTCTTATAATTCTTTTTTTTGAGGTCGTCGTGGTCTACTGTCCCAGGTCAGACATCAAAACGAAAATTTGAAACTAATTTTTCGGTCACTTCCTCTCAGCAGATTTTTGACAAAAAACGCTGAGAGTAAAAAAATTGCCATCGAATGCTTCTCAAAAAATGTGTCGTTCGAAGTCGACTTTAAACTGTAGGTCCCGCCACTCATGTATAAAATTAACGCACACCATAAGTGGTGTGAGAAGCTAGGACGTAGTACAATGGGTCAATTCGACCACCGAGTACTGTACTTGTCAGAATTGTACAACCTTTTCTTATAAATCATTTCAAAATCAAGCTTCCTATCCTTATAATTTATCCCAATCATCAGGTATTCATATCTCGTATATTGCTGCTGAAACTCTTCGAAAAAATTTATTGTCAATACAAAGCTCACCTACCCCATGCCGAGATGATATACCTACTTGTATTCTTAGACATTGTGCCGAAAACCTTTCTGGTACCCTAACAGCAATTTTCAATAATCCTTTTGAACTGGATTATTTCCCAACAGCTTGTTTAAAGCTGCCAATAAATTGGAAGTTTCTAATTACAAAGGTATAGCAAAATTGAATGCAATTCCAAAACTTTTTGAAAAAATTGTGATTGACTTTTTATATCATCAAATAGCTTCAATTTTAACCTCATATCAACATGGCTTTCGAAAATTATGTTCAACTTCTACTAATATCTTGGAGTTAACAACTAAATAGGCAACAAATTGATGTTATCTATTCAGACTTCAGTAAAGCATTTGATAGAGTCAACCATGATCTTTTGCTTTATAAACTATCTTGCATAGGTTTTGGTAATAATGCTGTATGTTGGCTGAAATTTCATCTTTCTAGTAGAATTAAGCAAATGGAATTTGAAAATGCTCTATCTAAAGTCATCGATGTTCCCTTCGGAGTGCCTCAGGGAAGCCATATTGGTCCAATACTATTTATAAACGATTTGCCATCTGTTATTATTCATTCTAATATACTTACATATGTATGTTGATGCTGTAAAAATTTTTAGTCCATTGAAGATTCGTTTACATTTCGGTGCGTTAGCCAATTGGAAGTTATGAGCAGTTTTCGTTCTATAAAATCTAAAGCTACCGGTATAGATGGATTAAATCCCAATTTTTTGACTTATGTCACTCACGCCTTTAATACAGTACTAACTAAATCAACATTTCCTGATGAATGGAAAAAATCAAAAATTACACCAATTCCTAAACAGAACAATGAATTTCGGCCAATATTTTTTCTTCCCTTCTTATCTACAGTTAGAGTTAGTTGAGAATATAATAAGTGAGTAGATCAATGAATATGTAAGGAATCATGATATTTTATGTGGTGTTCAATTGGGATTTACTAAAGAAAGAAGTTGTATGCCAGTTCTAACAGATGTAGTAGAGAATCTAAGGGCTGATCTTGATGATAATATGATTTGCATTTTAGTTTTACTTGATCATAGTCAAGCTTTCGATACCGTTGAACACTCCATATTGTTAAAAAGAAAAACTGGAAAATATTTTCCGCTTCTCAGAAACAGCGTACATATCTGACAGGTCGATCTCAGATTGTATCTTATAATGGAACATATTCTGAAAGCCTTGATGTTAATAGAGGTGTTCCATAGGGCTCAGTACTTGGGCTCTTATTATTTTGCTTATATATTATTGATTTACGAGATACCTTGGGACATTGTAGAATACATACATATGTAAGCGGATGATGTCCAAATATACAACAGCGGTTCTTTAAATGGAATTAAAACGTGTGTCAACAACATTAACTCTGATGGGCAAAAAACAATGGACTTTGCATCAATCCCACAAAATCGAAGTGTATTTTAATAGATAGAAGTTACAGAAAGATTGACAATGATATTCAAATAATTATAAATAGTAATTTAATAGAGTTTGTAAGCTGTTCAAAAAACTTGGGAGTAATTTTTAATAATAAGCTGACATGGTCCAATCACATTGTTTCTGAAGTAGGTAAAATTTATGGTAAATCTTTCAGCTGTAAAATGTTCAACACCTTTTAAAATACGAATGCTGCTTGCGATAACTTATTTGATACCAGTCTGTTATATGACTGCGAAATTTATGCAAACTGTGATGCAAATGCAAGATATATCTTCAATCGAGGAATACGAGATTCCATATCCGTGTTCTTATACCAGATTTGCAATATATGTTTTGAAAATCTTTTAAAATTTAAAAGTTTGATTTTTTTTACATAAAATAATTTATACTACACAACCGACTTACCTGTATGGAACAATAAATTTCGGCAGATCGGCTAGAGGACTGGTTACATACATAATTGACCATTACAACCCTTCAGTCAGGTTTACGACCTAGCTTCTTACACCACTTATGTTGTGTGCGTTAATTTTTTATACATGAGTGGCGGGACCTACAGTTTAAAGTCGACTCCGAACGACAGATTTTTGAGAAGCTTTTCATGGCAATTTTTACTCTCAGAGTTTTTGCCAGAAATCTTCTGAGAGGAAGTCGCCAAAGAAATATTTTTCGTTTTGATGTCTGACCTAGGATTCGAACCCGGGCCTTTCGTCTAAAAAGCCAACACATTACCCACTAGACCACGGCGACTTCTTGATTCAGCGAAAATATGAAACTGCCCTATCTGAACGTCAATTCTTTATTTATTGCACTCGACTTTGGTATCAATTACCAAAGAGAATTCAAATAATTAGCAACGCAAACAGATTTAAAGTTAAACTCTTGAAATATTTTCGTTAATGACTAGTTGAAGTACAGCGTAAATTATTTGTAATCTTTTTTTTTAACTTTTTAATTTTCTTTTCTTAATTTAATTTGTATTTATATTGTTACGAAAGTGGAAATGGTGTTGTTAAAATAATAAACAAAAGCTCCAAAAACAACACAATACTGGATCATGCATAAAATGATAAACAAAAGCTCCAAAAACAAAACAACGCACTGTTCACGTGATCAATGAATGAGTAAAAAAACATTCCAACAAAAATAAAGCGGATGTTTACAAGATCGATGAATAAACAAGAATAAAGGATAAAAAGACATAAATAACCAAAAAACAACATGAGAGGAACAAAGAAGTAAACCAGAAACAACAATGTGCAGTATAAAATAGCGAACAAAGAAACAACGCAACAACAACTAATCTACCTGCTAGAATGTAAACAAGAAACAACAAAACAACATAAGTTGTTTGCATTTTTAGAAGGACGTCATCGTCCTTAAGGGCATTCATCACACTGATGATCCAGTGATATAAAAGGCAAGTTAAAGCGAGCTGGGCGGAGTTTGAATTGAATCGTGTAAGACGACGTCACGTTGGTTGAGAATTAAAATCTATTGTGGATTCAGAGTTCAGAGTTTGAGTTGAATCAGTCGTGTGTGCAGACGGCACGTTGTATTCAGAGTTCGAATTAAGCTAGTCGTGTATAACGACGTTACGTTGGTTGAAGTGATAAATCAAACGGTTGAGTGCAAACAAGTTGCGTCTGAAGGAAGCAGTTGTTAGTGTTGTGCTTACAAAAAGGTTGTGAGCAAAGGGTAACTAACAAGTGTTGTTGCTTATAAAAAGGTTGTAAGCAGAGAATTATCACGAACAAACGCACATTGTGAAAATTATCGTTGTATACGTGGAATAAACTGAAACAGTGGCACAAAAGTTATGCAGATAATAAAGAATTTATTAAATTCAAAGACATATTTAATTTTTCATTATTTGCAATCTACAAACTCATATTTTTAACGTTTTTAAAAGGTAAAAACGTAACAGTATTTATATTTAATTATTACATTATGCTAAAATTTATTTGCGTTGTATGTAATCATTAGCACTCTAATTTATAAGATGTCTATCCTGTTGTGCTAAATTTGAAATAAAATAAAATAAAATAAAATAAAATAAATGAATAAATAAATATCTGGTCAATTAACTCTTGGGAAGGATATTGATCATTTTTGTCAATGGTGTGAAGTCAACATGTTGGATTTAAACTTTATTAAATGCAAACATATCATTTTAAAACAAAATTTTGGAAAAAGTTTTGAATATAACTGACCCAGGAATCTTGGTAGATTGTACGCTTACGTTTTCTGAACATATTGTTACGCATAGCGAAACGACCTAATATCGTTTAACATTAACGATAAACAAAATCTACAAAGACCATGAAGCAATGCGTATACAATACACGCGACACATATACGCACTAACATCGAACTTAGTATAAGAAAACTAGCTGCAACAAGTATGAGAGAAAAGGAGACAGACAAGTAAGTGAACGTAACAACAACCAACGAGAACATAGTACACAAACAACGATGCAGTAGCTATAGAATTCTCGACAAGTCGTGAACGCAAACCTTCTTCTTCGAGAACCATCATCAGACTGAAGATGTTCGCATATAAAAGGGCAAGACAAGACAAGCACCGCAGTTCAGTGTGAATTCAGTCAGCCTTGTGTGTGGTTGCTTCATACACATATAGTCGCGGTGTGAAGACAAGTTGCATCCTTAGCAAAGTTTACCGAAGAGCTCTTAGTGTTAACGCGAGCAGAAGTGTTGTGCTTATGAAAAGGTTGTAAGCAGAGAATAACGAACAAGTGCTGTTGCTTATAAAAAGGTTATAAGCAGAGAAGAGTATCGAACGAGCATATATTTTTATAGTTATTGTTGTGTACTTTGTATAAGTTTAGAACAGGGGCACATAAAAGTACTGTGATTAATAAAGAGTTTCATTACAGTAACTTAATCTGTACAGAAGCACTTTCTGATATTTTGCTTGAGATGACTTGGATGGAACTCTTTTGTTCTCCCTTGGTATGAAAGTAGACTCGCTCTTATAAAGCTAACTACAGTGAAAAGTCGGAGAGTTATGTTAAGTACCTCTTTCCTTCTGGGTTTAATACGTGGAGATGTCTACTCTGATTATTTGCTACGTAAAATTAGTTTTAATGATCCAATAAGACCTTCTCTTAATTTTAATTTATTAAATATACAATTTCATCGCTCAGTCTATTCCAATACCGACTCTTTTCGTCAAATATGTATTAAGATTATTAGCCTTTATTATCTATTGTATCTGAATATTAATTGAATTGAATATTAATTATATATATTGTTTGTGAATTTAAATTTGATTTTTAAGGAACATTATCCATAGACATAAGTAAATAAATAAATAACAAGAAAAGGGAATAGACAAGTAAGCCAGAGCAAAGCCAGCAACAAAGTATGTAAGTAAAATACACTAAGAACATTTCTCAGACTGTTTACGTGGGCAATTAAAAAGGCACGATAAAGCAGGCAACGAGTAGTAAGAATTCAGTCAGTCTTCTGTAAAGACGCGTTGCGTGTAAAGTGAACAGTTGTGGTCTGATGATCTCCGCTATACATATCTAACGAACAAGTAAATTATTGTTCTATATATACATCAACAATACACAAAAGTTGGGTGAACAATAAAGAATTTAATTGATACTAAACATCAATTTATTTTTATTTTGTTTGCAATCAACGACCTCATATTTTGAAATGTTAAAAACGTAACAATATTAAACTGCTTTTCCCAATATTTAGTAGATAGTAGGCGTTCTTAACGTTAGTCTCGCCATGATGATATACCTCACGGTGCCTTCAGCCCAATGCGTCTACCAAGGCACCCACACACAATGATGCAACCAAATGGCATGCATAAGCATATCACGGATCACATCTTCATATCTTTGTATTATTAAACAGTTATATCCAATATATAGTAGAAGCACTCCACATAACGCATTCAGCATTAAATGTGCCGGACACGTTTAGTCTTTTCTGTTGATCTATGCCGCCATATACTCATGAACAAGTTTTTCAGTTGACTTTTGTTTCAGATTTAGCGATTACTTAACCGTCCATTCAAATGATCTCCTCAATACTCTGTTAGGAGAGGATATTATTCATAAACATTACATACATACACAATTGCCCATTACAAACCTTCAGTCAGGATTACGACCTAGCTTCTCACCACATTTATGTTGTGTGCATTAATTTTATACATTGGTGGCGGGACCCACAGTTTAAAGTCGACTCCGGACGACAGATTTTTGAGAAGCTTTTCATGGCAATTTTTACTCTCAGAGTCTTTGCCAGAAATCTGCTGAGAGGAAGTCGCCGAAGAAATATTTTTTTCGTTTTAATGTCTGACCTGGGATTCGAACCCGGGCCTTTTGTCTAATAAGCCAACACACTACCCACTAGACCACGACGAATTTTTGGTGAATTTATTATTTAGATTGTTTAAATACAATTTTTTAGTTATTATTTCTTCCATATAAGGAAATGATCTTGGCACCGATGATACGAGCTTTCAAAAGGTCTGCGATACATGCCACACTATTCATTTCACATTGCATAGTTTATATAACTCACTACTTCAAGAATGTTCGTTAGACTGTTTACGTGGGCCTATAAAAAGACAAGACAAACCAGGCAACCACTAGTAAGAATTCAGTCAGTCTTGTGTGAAGACACGTTGCGTGTGAAGAAAACAGTCGTGGTTTAAAAATCTCAATTGTAAGCAAAGAAAAATAGCGTACAAGCAATTGTTGCAAAGTTATAAACAGTGGCACACAAAAATAGTGCGAACAATAAAGAATTTAATTGAAACGTTTTTTAAACGTTTTTAAAAAGTTATTTGAAAGACGTCATACATTCTCTCCTTCATATTTTGCAAAAGATAATTTCTTTTAAGCAATATAAGGTTTTCTTTCCCCTGTCAGTGAACCTACATCTTCAGATTATTTAACTAACCATTCACCTGTTTATTTAAATTGAAAAGTTTTTTTTTTATTTATTTTATAACCTTAAGGTACACAATGTAACCAATCGATTGAATGCCACTTTGTTCAAATAATTGAGAAAAGAAAGTTGGGCTTGTTATCCAGCAGTTACTTGCAAACAACCGCAATTACAAAGAAATCATGGTTTTAAGTGTTCTTAATAAACTTTTCGTAAATATTGTTAATGGTTCAATTGGTTTGGCTAATTTGTTCGTTTATTCCCCAGTTAAACTTTTTGTATTTATTGGAAAATTAAAAGCGGAAGGAATTAGAAAATTTTTAATACATTTAAAAACTTTGGAATTTTTTTTATAAACCAATAAAGTGGCTTTTATTTCGTTTTTCTTAACCCTAGAACCATACCCTGGTTGCCCGGGCACCCAGCTCAATATTTAAAGTGTTGTCATACATTGAAATTTGCCAACGCAGTATTTTAATTTTGTTAGTTTGCCTAGATTTGCATGCTGTTCATATTTCAATTAGTTTTCAGAGAGCTTTTTAAGCGTTAAGTCGTATAAATAGTTGATACTGGGTACTGGAGCACCCAGAGTAGTAAAACCGGTAGTTTTTCGAGCTTTAGTATCACGAAAAGTTCGTCGTTGGCCCTTATGCCTATTTTTTGGGCTATTAAATACCGTTGGTATAACTCAATAATATTGTTAAACCGAAGTGAAGCATTAAATAAAGAAAAAATACCGCCGAAACGTACTTTTTTGAAAACTGTATGGCAAAATTTATAACTCATATGAAAACTGGGTGCTTGAGTACCCAGGGTAGGAAAGGGCAAGATTCAAGGGTTAATTATGGTTGATAGATAAACTACGCAAACAAACGTTCTGTAACGTAAGACAGTAAGTCTTTACGTTTTTGTCTTGTAAAAACGTTTGAAATATGAGCTCGTGTATTACAAATAAAAATAAAAAAAAAGTTATGTTCATTTTTAATTAATTGCTTTATTGTTTACATAATTTTGTATGCCAATGTTCACAACTTGATGTAAACAATAACAATTACTTTCTTAGTTATTCCTCTTATTACTCTTTTACGTGCGTAAACAATAACAAGTAGTCAATTTGTTCAGTAGAACTTTATAACGGCGATCTCCAAACAGCGATTACTCTTTTAATACACCGCGTCTTCACACAAAACTGACTGAATTTTTACTGACTCTGTTGCATGCTTTGTCTTGCTTTTTCTATAAATAAATCTCTATAAATGTAAACACATTGTTTACTTATTATCGTTTTGTATACTGGCATGTTTTTTTTTTTGTTTATTTCCGTTTATTTGTCGCTAAATTTCCTATAGAAAATTATGTCGTCGCTAGATTTCCAATTGAAAATTATGTTGTCGCTGGATTTCCTATAAAAAAAAGTATGTCGTCGCTAGATTTCCTATAGAAAATTATGTTGCCGCTAGATTTCCTGTAGAAAATTATGTTGCCGTAAGACTTCGTCCAGAAAACTCTGTTGCAGCTAGATTTCCTATAGAAAGTTATAACGCAGCTAGATTTCCTATAGAAAATTATGTTGCCGCAAATTTCCTATAGAATATTATGTTGCCGCTAGATTTCCCATAGAAAATTATGTTGCCGCTAGATTTCCTATAGAAAATTATGTTGCCGCTGTACTTCCAATAAAAATTATGCTGCTACAAGATTTCCTATAGCAAATTATATTGCCGCTAGATTTCCAATACAAAATTATGTTGCAGCAAGTTTTCTTCTAAAAACTTATGTTGCAGCTAGACTTCCTATGAAAAATTACGTTGTCGCTAGATTCCATATAGAAAATTATGTTGCCGCTAGATTTCTTATAGAAAATTATATTGTCGATAAGTTTCCTATAGAAAATTATGTTGCAGCTAGATTTCCTATAGAAAATTATGTTGCCGCTAGATTTCCTACAGAAAATTAAGTTGTCGCTAGATTTCCTATAGAAAAATGTGTTGCAGCTAGATTTCCTCTTGAAAATTGTGCTGCCGCTAGATTTCTTATAGAAATTTAGGATGCAGCTAGATTTCGTATAGAAAAATATGTTGCCGCTAGATTTCCTATAGAAAATTGTGTCGCCGCTACACTTCCTACAGAAAATTATGCTGTCGCTAGATTTCCTATAGAAAATTGTGTTGCCGCTAGATTTCCTACTAAAAACTATTTTGCCGTTAGATTTTCTACAGAAAAATATGTTGCAACTAGATTTCCTATAGAAAAGTATGTTGCAACAAGATTCCGTATAGAAAAATATGTTGCCACTAGATTTCCTCTTGAAAATTGTGTTGCCGCTAGATTTTCTATAGAATATTATGTTGTCGCTAGATTTCCTATACAAAATTATGTTGTCGCTAGATTTCCTATTGAAAAATATGTTGTGGCAAAATTTCCTATAGCAAATTATGTTGTCACTAGATTTTCTATAGAAAAATATGTTGCAGCTAGATTGTGTCGCCGGTAGATTTCCTATAGAAAATTAAGTTGAAGCTAGATTTCCTATAGAAAATTATGTTGTCGCTAGATTTCCTATAGAAAAATATGTTGCGGCTAGATTTCCTATAGAAAAATATGTTGCAGCTAGATTACTTACAGAAAAGTAAGTTGCAACAAGATTTCGTATAGAAACATATGTTGCCACTAGATTTCCTCTTGAAAATTGGGTTGTCGCTAGATTTCCTATAGCAAATTATGTTGTCGCTAGATTTCCTAGAGAAAATTATTTTGTTGCTAGGTTTCCTAGAGAAAATTATGTTGCCGCTAGATTTCCTATTGAAAATTATATTGCCGCTGGATTTCCTTTAGAAAATTATGTTGTCGCTAGATTTCCTTTACAAAATTGTGTTGTCGCTAGATTTCCCTTAGAAAATTATGTTGCCGCTAGTTTTTCTATAGAAAACTATGTTTGTCGCAAGATTTCTTATAGAAAATTATGTTGTCGCTCGATTTTCTATAGGAAATAATGTTGTCGCTAGATTTCCTATTGAAAATTATATTGCCGCTGGATTTCCTATAGAAAATTATGTTGCCGCTAGAGTTCCTATAGAAAATTATGTTGTCGCAAGATTTCCTTTAGAAAATTATGTTGTCGCTAAATTTCCTTTAGAAAATTGTGTTGTCGCTAGATTTCCCTTAGAAAATTATGTTGCCGCTAGATTTCCTATAGAAAATTATGTTGTCGCTAGATTTCCTTTTGAAAATTATGTTGCCGCTAGTTTTCCTATAGAAAACTATGTTGTCGCAAGATTTCTTATAGAAAATTATGTTGTCGCTAGATTTCCTTTTGAAAATTATGTTGCCGCTAGTTTTCCTATAGAAAACTATGTTGTCGCAAGATTTCTTATAGAAAACTATGTTGTCGCTGGATTTCCTATAGAAAATTATGTTGCCCCTAGGGTTCCTATAGAAAATTATGTTGTCGCTAGATTTCCTATTGAAAATTATGTTGTCGCTAGATTTCCTATATTATTCAGAAGATGTATTATCTTCTCCAGAAAACTGAAGGCGAGACTAGGGATATAATCAGAACATGCCATTGGGTTTTGATATGGCATGGCGAAATCTTTTGGACCGATACGAGAACAAGAGAGTATTGGTAAACTCCCAATTGAAAACGTTATTCAATCTTTCTGTTATTGAAAGAGAATCGGGTCCTGCAATTAAGCGACTGCAGAGGACAATCAATTATTGTATTACGAATCTATCCTTGCTCGGAATTGAAACGCAAAATTGGGACATTATATTCGTTTATATTTTTTCCACCCGATTACCCGAGAACACTCTTGTTGTAGAAGATGCCAGAGCACTTATGTTTGTTATATGTGCAAACAGAAGCATCACTCGCTTCTTCATCTTACTGAAGCCCCTATTCAACCTAAGCCTAATGAAAATAATTCATTAAAGCCCATGACATCAAGTCACTCTGCTTCCAAACCGGAGCACACTGCTCGTGTTGAACAAAAGTTGGTGGAGAGACCATCAACTTCCACGGAAAGTCGCTCTTTTAGCAATTTTGCCACCCAACTACAGTCCACCCCATATTCTACAGTCTTGTTGGCCACAACTGTAGTAGATATCATGCTCAACGACGTAAGATGTTCTGCTAGAGCATTGTTTGACCCTGCCACTCAGGCTACTTTTATCTCAAGAAGACTTCAGAGAAAGCTGGATCTTCCAACATTCTCTGCCACTGCTGCTACGATAGTCGGTTTAAACGGAGCGGTAGCAGCAAACTCTGTTAAAATCTGCTCAATTTCCTTGGGTTCTTCTATTGACCCAGAGTTTCACTTGGAAGCGGATGCTTATGTGGTAGAGACTAGTCGTCTACCCACTTGCCCACTGAAGGATGCAATTGATATTGATTTGTCCGAAATTTCTGCTTCAGATCTCAAATGCTATCATATGGATCTACTATTAGGAGCAGATATATATTCACAAATTATGTTGACCGATGTTAAACGAAACCCTAAGAGTTCCCTTATAGCACAAAAAATAGTTTTTGGATGGGTTCTTACTGGTAGGATTCCTCAGCCGAATACGTTGAATTCTATAATGTTATTTTTCAGTCATTTGGACTTAAACGACCACATTACTCGCTTTTGGGAAATAGAGGAAGTTCCGAAATTTAAGAAAGTCTCGGCTGAGGATAAATTTTGTGAGGACTTGTACCGCCGAACAACCACTAGGAATAAGGAAGGTCGGTATGTGGTTACTCTACCTTTTAGGTCCGAATTTCCTACCTGTTTACACCCTGGGTTCTCCCGAAGAATAGCCTTATCGCAATTCATAAGAAATGAATCAAGATTATTGAAATGCCCTGAAATTAAGAATCAATATGACTCTGTTATTGAGGAATATTCTGTTCTATGTCATATGAAATGGTCAATGATGACTTAGCTCATTCTCCCAACACTAGCTTTTATTTACCACATCACGCGGTATTTAAACCCGATAGTACTACCACTAAACTTCGTGTAGTATTTAATGCCTCAAGCCCATCCTCAATCGGAGTTAATCTGAACAATGTCCTACACCCCGGACCGATTTTGCAGTCTAATCTCACTATCTTGGTTTTACGTTGGAGGTTATTCAGATACGTCTTTAATGCCGATATAGAAAAGATGTATAGGCAGATACTGATCAAACCGGATCAGGCACCCTTTCAGCAAATACTATTTCGCCGAAAACCCGGGGGAGCTGTCGAAGATTATGAATTGAGAACAGTCACTTTCGGAGTAAACTGTGCTCCTTATTTGGCAATCAGAACGTTGCACCAATTAGCCAGTGACTGCGAGTCAAGCTACCCTTCAGCGTCCACCATTTTGCGTACACAAATGTACGTGGACGATATTTTGTCGGGTGCACATTCTATTGAGGAAGCAATTCATAGTCGCGATGAGATAATTTACGTTTTGAAGTCGGCTGGTTTCTCGCTTCGAAAATGGACTTCGAATGAACGAAGTCTTATTCAAGACTTACCCCCCGAACACTTACTGGCTTCCAATTTTTTGAAATTTTCGGATGCTAGTACTGCTAAAACGTTGGGTTTACGTTGGAACGCGAGCTTGGACACATTCTTCCTCAAGCCTTCTCCAGCGCCCGATTTTACCCAAGTCATTTATGCAACAAATTTGGAAAAACAGAACCGATTGGGACGATTGTTTGAAACCCATGACGTTAAACAGGTGGCGCGAATTTGTCGGTGACTACCCTTACATCGAACGGATTAACATCCCCCGTTGGGTTAATTTTAACCCTGAGTATGAAGTAGAACTTCATGCATTTTGTGATGCTTCTGAGAAAGCATATGCTGCCTCCCTCTATAGCAGAATTCAAAACTCCGTCAGGTGAAATATTCACACATTTAGTCGCTGCCAAGACAAAGGTTGCGCCAGTAAAGGTACAAACTTTACCCCGTATGGAGCTCTGCGGTGCAACTCTATTGGCAAAGATGGTACATTCACTCCTCACAGACCTGAATTTTACCAATTCGAAAGCTTTTTAGTGGACAGACTCGACAATAGTTCTGTCTTGGTTTCAGAAACCCCCGTGCCATTGGCCAACTTTTGTGGCGAATAGAGTTTCGTATGTTTTAGATACTATTGGCGCCGATAATTGGAATCATGTAGAATCTCATAATAATCCAGCTGATCTTGCCAGTCGATTATAACAGCCAGAGAACTTGTCAATTCTGATATCTGGTGGAAAGGCCCTACTTGGCTAAGTCGTCCACGTTCAGAATGGCCGAAATCAACATTCAAGCCCTGTACGCAGCTTGAAACACGTTTGGTTCAAGCGAACATCAATACAACTACGTTCAATGAGGAAATTTTGAGCCGATTTTCAGACTTTTCTCGCGCGTTGCGAGTATTGTCTTACGTTTTCCGGTTTTACCATTCCGCTAATAAAACCCATAACTTATCTCGTAAATACTTGTCAATAGGACTTGCTCAGGACGGAATCAATTTCCTGAAGCGTCGATTAATTATTTTGTATCAAAGTTCACACTTCCCGGAGTACGCAATTTTTGAAGGAGAAAGCTACTTTGCCTTGTAAGAGCTCTCAATTGACCTTCAATCCTTTTATCAACTCGAATGGTTTCTTGAGAGTCAATGGGAGATTGTCTCGATCACCGACTTTGACATACGACGGACGCTTCCCCAAATTACTACCCTACAATGGTCATTTTACCCGATTATATTTGGAACATATTCATAAGTGCTCAGTACATGCGGAGATGTCTTTAATGCTGCGCCTCATGCGGCAAGAGTTTTGGGTCCTTAGACTTAAGACCCTAACTTATTCATAACTGTAAGATCTGTACGATATACCGTAAGAATATTGGTCAACAAATTATGGCTGCGCTTCCGCCAGAAAGAACCATTGACTCGTCCTTTCACCCATACTGGTCTAGATTTCGCTGGACCTTTTGAAATTAAATCCTATATTGGACGTGGTTGCCGAATCACTAAAGGATATGTGCTAGTGTTCGTGTGCTTCGAAACAAAAGCAATTCATTTAGAAGCAACTAATGAAATATCGACAGAATGTTTTCTAGCTGCATTTACTCGTTTTTCCTCTAGACAAGGTTGCCCCGCACATATCTACTCGGATAATGGAACCGCTTTTGTTGGTGCAGCGAATGTGATGAAAAGGGACCAAGCTAAGTTCTTTACGGAACTTAAGCATAAGATTATATCGGAAAACATTATCCAATCGTTGGAATGGCATTTCATTCCCCCTGGAGCTCCACATATGGGCGGCCTCTGGGAGGCCGGTGTTAAAAGTTTTAAAACCCACTTGCGAAAGATATCAAATGCCCAAAGATTTACTTTTGAAGAGTTCGCTACTATGCTGGCAAGAATAGAAACTTGCTTGAACTCTCGCCCTCTTTGTCTCATGACGGATAACCCTTCAGATATTAATCCTTTAACCCCAGGCTATTTTCTTGTTGGAAGTGCCATATTTTCACCCCCTGAACCTGATTTTTCATTGGAATCTGTTAACTACGCCAATAGGTGGCGGAAATTAAAAATTCTGCACCATTTGTTTGCACGTCGCTGGAAAGATGAGTATTTAGTTGAACTCCATAAACGCAACAAATTGAAAAGTCCCTAACGTGATTTCGTAGTGGACGACTTCGTTGTCATTCGACATGATAACCTGCCTCCAAGCGAATGGATGCTCGGTCGCATTTCTCGCGTTTATGTCGGCTCCGATTCCAAAGTACGAGTGGCTGATGTTCGAACTGCCAATGGCGTTCTAACGCGGCCTATTGTTAAGCTCGTATTACTCCCTAACCCTAGTCAGAACTAACTCTTTTCTTCTTTTTCCTTGTTTGTTTTTTGTCCTTTATTTTATAGATGTCCGAAGCAGCACCCAGAAGATTCACTGTGGAACGACCGGAAAGTCAGAGTCTCGACGAAATCGTCTCGAAGTGCCATTTGTGTAAAGGCCAACACCAACACTCCCTTCAAAAATGTCCGGCATTCCGCCGCTTAAACCCCTACAAGCGACTGGGTGCAGTAAAGCGACTCAAACACTGCACTAACTGTTTGGCCCAGTCCCAGCCAGAAAAATGTAGAACTTGTGGCTACTTTTGAAAATTGAAAAGACTAAATGTTTCGATGTCTTCAAGAAGTTTTAATGAACAATTTATTAAACTTTTCTTATCGAGTTTTGAATTAATTAATAATTCGTTTTTGATATTTTTTCAATAAAAAGAACTGACAGGAAAAGCAAAATTACAGTAAAAAAAGATAAAATTGTAATTTATAATTTTATGTACTATTTTCTACTTTTGAAAACGAACTGACAGAAATTACTAAGAATAAAATAATTAATTGAAGAGTGCTCCAACATCCTGGCGGCGTTAAAAGTATATACTTTCAAGATTCCACAAGAACTGCCAGTTTACGAATTGGTCTGCGTATGACTCCTCTTGTGGTTTTTACGTCTGCCACTCGTATTTTGCCATCTTTTCCGGGTATAATGGCAACAATCCGTCCCATGAGCCAGTGAAGTGGTGCCAAATTGCCTTCATAGATTAGGACGAGTACCCCTGGTTTTAGATTAGGTGCTGTTGTGAACCACTTTTTTCGTTGTAACATCTCGTTTAAATATTCTGAAGACCAGCAACGCCAGAACTGTTGTTTTGCGGCACTAATATACGGCTTATATCATCACATTCGCTTTCTCGTTCTGGTAGCGAGTTAAGAGGACCGTTTACCAAGAAATGACCAGGGGTTAGGGCTTCGACATTATTGGGATCACTTGATAATACTGCAATCGGCCGTGAATTCATGATAGCTTCTATTTCGATTAATGCAGTCATAAGTTCTTCAAACGTCATTTTTGCTTAAATCAAAGTTCGATATAGATGACACTTTGCGGTTTTCACGGCGGCCTCCCAGAGACCGCCGAAGTGGGAAGCCCTTGGCGGAATAAAATGAAAATCTATAACATTTTTTGAACAAAAGTTAGTTAATGGTGATTGAAATTGTTTGTCTCAAAAGAAATTTTTCAATTCGATTAATTTATTGTTTGCTCCAACAAAATTAGTCGCGTTGTCGCAGAATATATCAGACGGCATACCACTCCTGCCGATTAGTCGGCTTAGCGCTGCAATAAATACGTCCGATGACAGATCGGACACCAGCTCTATATGCACCGCTTTGCTCACGAAACATATGAAAATAGCATAACTTTTTGCAGGACGCTTTCCCCGTATTTTGAAATGAATATCTATGGGGCCAAAAATGTCAACGCCACAACGTTGAAAAGGTCTTGCAGGTGTGACTCGTTCTCGAGGTAGATTTCCCATGACTTGTTCCATGAGTTTTGGACGATATCGAATACAACTTACACATGAACGTACTACCTTTCTAGCTATGACTCGAACGTTGACTACCCAAAATGTATGTCGGGAAAACGCAACCAGTGCTTTCGCTCCAGCATGGTAATTGGGCACATGAAGATGTCTGATATAATTTAAAACAAAGTTACAATTCGGCAGCAAAATAGGATGTTTTCGATTTTTATGGATGTTTGCATTTTCTAGTCTGCCTCCCACTCGAACTAGGGAGATATGCTTACTTTTGTCGATAAATAAACCAAGCGACTTAAACGATGTTTTAATATCCAAATTGTTTTCGAGGCAATGGATTTCTTCAACAAAGTAGTGTTGCTGTAAATTCCATGCAATACACTCCAAAGCATGCTGTTGAGCTTCGGCCGAAATATATGTGTTGCCACGTACAAACCGAGGTAACAACGCTACTACACGCACGGTTTTTGTATAAGAGCTTAATTTATCGCATAAATTTAGAATACAGTTGTCTTGAATTTTGCACTTGAAAAACGATACTCGAACAGCTGATTTGACGACTTCTTCATCATATTCATTTAGAGATTTGGGCCATTGAGTTTCTTCACGTTTTAAAAATTCTGGTCCTGAAAACCATAATGGCTCTTTTAATTTTTCGAGAGAACAACCTCTAGAAATGAAGTCAGCGGGATTCAATGCAGTAGATACATGTTGCCACGAACCATTTGCTGAAATTTCCTGGATCTCTGAAATTGGATTCCCAACGAACGTAGTAAGTGTTGAAGAATGTAACTGCAACCATCTTAATATTACTGACGAATCAGTCCAAAAGAACACACGGGGGTTGAATGCTGCAAACAAACAAGCAATTTTTCTGTATAAAATTGACAAAAGATGTGCACCACATAACTCTAACTGTAGCATTGTTCGTTTCTTTGTTGGTGCAATCCTGCACTTTGCAGCGAAAAGCGTTGTTTCTGTATTTTTATAAAAAATTTTAGAACATAAATAGAAGCAACAACCATTTGCACGAATAGAAGCGTCACTGAATCCGTGTAGTTGTATTTTAGTATAGTTGTCATCAAAGACAAAACGGGGGATTGAAATCGTGTTTAAGTTATATAAGTCCTGAAGACAATTGATGAATGAGGTTTTTATGTTTGCAGGAACTTCGGTGTCCCAGTCATACTTCTGTAGCCACAAGTTTTGCAGTACCCCATTATTAACCCCATTGGGTCAAAAATCGACACAGTGAGTGATAAAATTGCTCGTCTCGTATACATTGAGAACTTTGAATTATGCTATCGCTTGATTGTCTATAGAAAATTATGTCGCCGCTAGATTTTCTATAGAAAATTATGTTGCCGCTAGATTTCCCATTGAAATTTATGTTCTCACTAGATTTCCTGTAGAAAATATGTTGCAGTCAGGTTTTTAATAGAAAATTATGTAGTCGCTAGATTTTCTATAGAAAGTTATGTTGTCGCTAGATTTCCTGTAGAAAATTGTGTTGTCGCTAGATTTCCTATAGAAAATATTGTTGTCGATAGATTTCCTATAGAAAATATTGTTATCGGTAGATTTCCTATAGAAAATTATGTAGTCGCTAGATTTCCTATAAAAAGTTATGTCGCCGCTAGATTTCCTATAGAAAATTATGTTGCCGCTAGATTTTCTATAGCAAACTATGTTATCCCTAGATTTTCTATAAGAAATTAAGTTGTCGCTAGATTTCCTATAGAAAATATTTTTGTCGGTAGATTTCCTATAGAAAATTATGCTGTCGCTAGATTTCCAATAGAAAATTATGTTGCCAGTAGATTCCTATAGAAAATTGTAGCTAGATTTCCTTTAGAAAATTATGTTGTCGCTAAATTTCCTATAGAAAATTATGTTGCCGCTAGATTTCCTATAGAAAATTATGTTGCCGGTAGATTCCTATAGAAAATTGTCGCTAGATTTCCTTTAGAAAATTATGTTGTCGTTAGATTTCTTATAGAAAATTATATTGGCGCAAGATTTCCTATAGAAAATTATGTTGCCGCTAGATTTCCTATAGAAAATTATGTTGCCGGTAGATTCCTATAGAAAATTGTCGCTAGATTTCCTTTAGAAAATTATGTTGTCGTTAGATTTCTTATAGAAAATTATATTGGCGCAAGATTTCCTATAGAAAATTATGTTTGCCGCTAGATTTCCTTTAGAAAATTATGTGCCAATAGATTTCCTATAGAAAATTATGTTGCCGCTAGATTTCCTTTAGAAAATTATGCTTCGCTAGATTTCCTAGAGAAAATTATGTTTTCCGCTAGATTTCCTATAGAAAATTATGTTGTCGCTAGATTTCCTATAGAAAATTATGTTGCCTCTTGATTTCCTATAGAAAATTATGTTGTCGCTAGGTTTTCTATAGAAAAGTATATTGCCGCTATATTTCGTATAGAAAATTATGTTGTCCCTAAATTTCCTATAGAAAATTATATTGCGGCTTGATTTCCTATAGAAAATTATGATGCCGCTAGATTTGCTATAGAAAATTATGTCGTCGCTAGATTTCCTATAGAAAATTATATTGCCGCCAGATTTCCTATTGCTCTTGCACTTTTTGGCAATTCAATGATTTATGTCCAGGCTCACTTTTCATCCGTGTTTCATCCGTTCTCACGATATCTTCAGCTCACGAGCAATTTTTTTACCACGTGAATTTCGATCAAACCTGGCCTTAAGTTTTCGGATCATTTCTGGTGTTGTTATATATTTTTTTCGTCCACTTTTTGGACACGATGCAACACTGCCAGTAGCACGGTAATGAGTAATGGTAGGAGAAACAAAAGATTTATTCATATTGAAGTGCTGGAGGGCTCTAACGATAGCCACATGTGGTTTTCCAGCCAAATATAAAGCAATCACACTATCACACTTGACTTCTATCATGAATAACTTTTTTTCTGAATGCAGTGGATCAAAATGCTTTTGTAAGCTTGTAAATAATGGAATAAATCAGCCAGCTGTCAGACGAGTGGTTTAGAAATGATAACAACCGTGAAGTTGGTTGCAATACATATCAGCCATCCTGTAGAATAAATTTCCCTTTGCGAAAGTAAAAATTAATGGAAAGAAAGACGAAAAAACTTTATAAACAAAGCGTATCTTAAAGAACTCTAAGTTAACTGAAATTTCTGTACGTTTGCTGGTAAAGACACATTGCTTGCGGAGACTTGGGGCAGATTCAAACTAATTAGTTAATGAATGTAATTTACACTGTTTTTAAACTTGAATTCCTTCTGTTTCGAATCCCGGTCATTTGCTTGCTTTTATTTCGTTGAAAATGTTTGTTGTTCTCATGGATGTTTTTCAACAATATTAAGATGCTGCCAGCGTTCTCTTTACATTCTTTTGTTGAATTAAATTTTACGCAATTATGCGCTGTTATTTTTGTTCACTTACGAAATGAAATTGTTACGATAATTAAAAGCATCATTTTAAATTAATTAAAATAATAACGGTAATGATAATTATTATTTCTGTCAATGTTTTGGCTTCGGGCATTAGCTGAATAAAATTGAAGTCTTTAAACTACAGTGATAATGAAAAGGTTTGAGATCTACTACTTGACACGGTTTTGTTTACTGTAACAAGGGTAAATGCATTTATTGCATTGCGTCATATTACTTGAATGAGTGGCACACACAGGTTATTTGCATAACATACAGGATTTTCCGGTTGACCGATGTTTTCTATATATGTTGCAATTACCTTTTGGGTTTTATTCTACCAGTGATGTCATGCTCTTCCATGCTTTCATTTGCAGCACCTCTTACGGTCAAAGATTCCCAATATATGTATGGCTTCAATAGCCTTGCGTGTGGAAAATATTTTTGTTACGTGATTATTTTTAACTCTGTTTTCTATATCCAGCTTCACCAGCTATTTGCTAAGGCTGTGTAGGAACATTCTTCGGCGGCTTGTGTTTTTTTTTTATAGCTATGCGAGCTAAAGGTTGGAAAATCTTCGAAAGTGCACGATTCGCCGCAAGACTTACTCTCGGCTTGCTAAACGCATACGTACTAAAACGAACCTAGTTCGTCACACTTTCAACCATTTGTCCCCCCCGGGACCACAATCAAGTATAACTTCGGGGGGGTGGAAATTCAGCGATTGCTGACTTCAAATTCCGTAGACCTTGCTCTCTCAGCCAATCTTTGCTGCGTCAATACATTCCGTGCGTTCCAATTGTCACATGAGATTAACATCAGGTTAACTATATTCTCGGGCGTTACCTGGAATCCTATTGATCTCTCCAGGCAATTTTGTTGAACAGAATATCGCGGACAATTAAAGAAAACATGCTCCGCCGTCTCCCTTTCATGACCCAACTTATAGAGATAAGCCCTATAACATCCACGGCCCGTTAGCAACTGTGTCAGATGGAAGTTCACCTGGCCGTGTCTTCTTTTTGTCCATAAGCCTATGCTCATTATGAGTCTGTGGGTCCATCTTCCCTTAGTGGAAGATGGAGCAGTCCTGCTGCCATCTATCCATAGCATAATCAGTTAGTTGAACAGGGTTCGAAAAATCTGTTCCTCTCTTTACGTCATATTTACTCCTCTCTATATACACTACTAGCTTCAGGTGTATGATCCCCGCCGTTCGGAAGGGAAAAACCATCCTGAGAGCAGATCTCCAGTAGGCTGCTTCTATTCCTGCTCTATAGGTGCTCTTCTCCATAGCCCCAGCCCATACTGGGGCTGCATATATAGCAATCGCTGTCACTACCTTCATCAGTAGCCGTTTCCTCTCCTCCTAGGTTAGGCATTAATCGGGCAAGTGCACATGCCGTCGCCGCACATTTTTCGCCGATATACGATAGGTGTTCCCTAAAAGTGAGCCTGTTGTCAATTATCACTCCCAGATATTTAATCGCCTGCTTTGATGATATGCGCTGGTCATCTACCGTTATGGTAACAAATTCTATCTTCTTCCTACTGCTTACAAGGAGTACATCCATTTTGTGATCACCTAGTTTGAGACCTATTTCCGTTATCCAGCTCCTGACTATACCAACCGCAGTGTTACATGTTCTCAGTAAATCATCTAGATATTTTCCCCTTATCACCAGGGCAATTTCGTCCGCGAGACCATCGGCGGCTTGTGTAAGCTTTTGGTATTGTGTCATTCTCAACGTGAATTATGCATGCTGCAAGAGCAGCGACGTCTAGTATAATGTAGAAGATAGCCAAGGGCCATCTGTTTGTTCGTCGCTTTGTTGAATATTCTGCTAAAAGCTTGTTCATATTATCGATGCCAAGCTTATATTTGTTGTAATCTTCGACCATGAGTAGCTTTTTCTTTGGACCTTGCACTTCGTATGAATAATGCATTGTGGACAAAAGACAATCGATTTATTTTTTTTTTTTTGAGATGTAAGAGCACAAGGAAATATTGTTATTGAATCCAAATGTAGTTGATTCTACTTCCCGTCCTTTAGATAAAGCGAAATATGGTGATAGCAACAAACACTCGCCTTCAGTTCACTGTACCTAACATTAATAAACTGCTGTCCACTATTAAACTATTCGGTAAGTTATAAGTTGTGGAGAAATTATCACAAACCATATTCCGTCCACTTCGTCGACAAACATTGACGCGCACATCCTTCAGTACCCCCTCGCCTAAGTTTTTTTTCCCGTTCGCCGGTTACCGCCAATCAAGTATAAATTTGTTCCTTCATTGGATAGGATGAGAGGGAGTTACTTGTTTTTGGCGGGTTTCAATGGTATGTATTGGGTAAACCCAGTCAACTGTCACGTTTGGAACTGGTACGTAATTGCTGGGTTGATTATCATTCAGCATTAAGTATAAGTTGTTTATGGCTGAAGCTTTGTCAGTTTTTTTCCGCTATCGACAGGTGTTTCCCATGTCGAAACATATAAAAGCTTCTTATATCCCATAAATGCCACACGCTCATGGAAGCTCGACGAAGAGTGTAGCAATAAAGCACAAACAAATCGAAACTTAAACAGAAACAAAACAATGCAACTATAAAACTTAAGTAAAACAGAAATAATCTTAGCAACAAAAGAAATTCCATATAAAATGCATGAACATACCCGGGTATGCTTCTGTTGACGTACGTATAAAGGTTAAGCTCCTGGATCAAAAGCATCAACAAGACAAAAAAAATTACCATAACGATATATTGAAGAAGACATGGAAATACAGTTCTCGTCGTCCTTAATTTTAACTCATTTTAAGCGGCATTTTTGGACGCTAACAAAATCTCATACTTCGGAAATTTCTGTTAGAAGACTCGACTTAATTCTATGATTATCGAAATGATTAAAAGGGAACGCAGTTGCGCAAATATTTTTTTGTAAACTCGAGGTAAAGGATAAGAATTTAAATTATTTCTACATTTTTTGGTACACAGAGAATTAGACAGCCGTTCATACGTACATACATTATAGAAACTCTTTGAAAACAATATCCATTTTTTTTTCCTAAAACCAGCACGCAGGGGATGACCTCTACATGCAGTGCATTGTGCAGGTTTTTTTAGGAAAGGTGAAAAGCGAGAGGGAAGATTGCTGCTACTGGAGACTATAAAATGGGCAGTGCTATACCGTCACCATTAGACAGTCTACTGCAATCGTCCCCAAGAAGCCCGCAGTTTCTTACACCACTTATGTTGTGTGTGTTAATTTTTTGCAGAAGTGGCGGGACTTACAGTTTAAAGTCGACTCCGAACGACAGATTTTGGGAACCAAGAAGAGAAAGGGAAGAAATCGGCAAAAAAAAATCCTTTTTTTAATTTTTTTATTTTTGATGTCTGGCCTGGTACTCGAACTCTTACGTCAAATAAGCCAGCTTGAGAGGAAACAGAAAATTAATGTCTTTCTTCTTTTTGCTGAAATACATTGAAACTATAAAGATTTATATTAAATTTTAATTTTATTTTCAGTAAAATAAAATTATACAAACCAAAATAAACAAATTTTAATGATAACAGTCTGTTGCATTATTTAAACTCACATTACTCAAACGCACGAAAGGATTTTTATTAATGATGCCAGCATAACTCCAGTTACTGCTGTCATACATGCCTACATCCGATAGCATCTGTTTTAATTAATTTCGTTTCTTTCACTCATGTTACATAATTAAAAATTGTGGTTTCACACATAACGTGATGTTTTAAATTTAAAAAAAATTACAACTTTTTGAAGGCATTAACGTAAAAAATATTTACGTCAGAGCATAAAATTAATAAAAAGAATCAAATTTATTAATTTCTCTTAATTTAAAAATTAAAAACATTAAAGTTGTCACTCTAATTTTCTTAAAAATTTGTCGTCCGGAGACATCCTTGGATAAAATAATAAAAATGTACGTAGTAATTAAAGTCATACAATTTTTCACACTAACGCACCCTCACCCGACCGCGGAGGGCTCGTCCCCATTACGTAAGGACACGTACACACTACTGTCCGGACTGTAGCGGGTAAGGGAAAAGTTATGGCAACGAGAACATAAAACAGCTACACATCGTAATCAAAAGCTGAATAAAGTAACATCAAACTCGAACTGCCTAAGAAAAGAACGAAAATATATTTTTATCTAATAATTTATAAACTAATGCCAGTATACAAGCCACGCTTTATATTACAAACAAAATCATTACATAATCTACGAAAAGGAAAATTACATCCATAGTTCGTTCTATAGAAATCTAAAGAGAAAGAGGACGATAGTGACGTGAAAATCTTGCTGGAATACTAGAATTCAGGTTACAAAGCAAAAACTCAGAATCGATATTACTATTAACCAGAAAAAAACAAACCCCTAAAACAACCCCTTCTACGTTCCAAAGTTGGAAGTTTTATCAAAGCTAATCTATCCTTATACGGCGGAAGCCCATTGGCATAATTCCATCCTAAGCCACGTAAACAGAATAATAAAAACTGCTTCTGCATAGACTCAATTGAATCACTACGACAACGATATTATGGATTCCAAATAACAGACGCATACTCCAAAATAGGTCTAACAAGTGAAATGTACAGTAGTCTTGGTTATATAAGGATCAATGAATTCCCTAGCCTATCTTTTCACAAAACCAAGAACAGCCCGAGCCTTGCCAATCATCAAACTAATATGATCAATAAAATACAATTTCATATCCGATAATACTCCCAAATCAAGAAATGTAGTCACAGTTTCCAAAGGACAAGAATTAATCAATGAATGAAGTCGCCATGGTCTAGTAGGTAGTGTGTTGGCTTATTAGACTTAAAATCCAGGAATCGAGTCCCAGGCCAGACATCAAAATAAAAAAATTACAAAAAGTATTTTTTCGGTGCTTTCCTCTCAGCAGATTTCTGGCAAAAACTCTGAGAGTAAATAAAATTACCATGAAAAGTTTCTCATAAAATCTATCGTTCGGAGTCGACTTTAAACTGTAGGGCCCACTACTCATGTATAAAATTAACACACACAACATAAGTGGTGTAAGAAACTAGGTCAATAATCCTGACTAATGGGTTCTAATGACCAATTATCTAAGAATTAATCACGATAAGTGGACGAAATTACACTCAAGTTAAGATCCATTAAATTTATCCTGCACCAAGTTTCAAACAAATCCATATTTCGCTGAAGAACAGCCTAGCCATGATCATCATCAAAAGTAGAAACAGCAGAAGGAAGATCATTCAGAAACAATAAAAACAGTAAAGGACCCAAATGGCTACCCTGCGTAACACCAGAAGTAACATATACAGTGTTGAGCGCCCTGGTAGTCTAGTGGGTAGTGTGCTAGACTATTAGCGTGAGGGTCGTGGGTTCAATTCCCACCAGAGGCTCTAGTCTGTGACACTACACCGGGCATATGGTCGAAGTTACTCAGCTCGTATATGATTATAATATAATTTGTAATTGTATTGTAATTCTTAAATAAATAAAAAAAATATACAGTCTTAGACAATACATTCCTAAACAATACCTTCTGAGTCCTAATGGAGAGGTAGGAGTCTAGCCAATGATGAATAATATCAGGAATACCGATTAGTGAAAGTTTAACTGATCAATTAAGTAAGAATTTTCATTAAATTGAGCAGCAAATAAAACTTCACTTTAATATTAAAAAATTTCCAGCATTCATCTACTAAATAGCTGCAAGAACTTTTGTTTTCAAATCCTTCATGATGAAAACTTGCTCTATTTACAACTGTAACTGTCATTTTGAAATCCGTTTTGTTTTATTTGCACAATTTTCTTTAAAAGATCTTTTGTTCTTATTTACATATGCATACGTAGATATGTAGACATACAATACATACTCGTATGTATGAATGTAGGTAACTAAGAAAATGCTTGAAACTCAGAAATCATAGAGAGAATTGTTTTATTTCTTTTGATGCAGAACAGATGCAGGAAAAAAATTTATCTCGGAAACCAAATACATGAATGCAGTCAAACGTGACAAAGAAAATTTTGTTTCATGATGTCGTCTTTGTTTCTACTGCGAAAAAACTGCTTTGAAATAGCAGCAAACTTATGTCGTCTTTCGTTGTATAGAGTCTGTCAAATTCTAGTCACATTTTCAAGTATATTGCGTTTAATATTTTTTCTCATAAATGGAAAACATACTCGGTTAAGGTGTGACTCAAGTAGTCTAGGCAACAGCATTCCATCAAAATGGTAAATGATTCTGCTTGTCTGTCTGATCGCAATGAGCAAATGCTGTCTGTTATGAAAATGGAAAGTGCATACCATCGTTTAACATTAAAACAAAAATTACACAAACAATACAACAAACTTGTTACAAGCGAACGCCACAACAAGCATTGTAAACAAAATACACAAGCAACAATAAAGTCGCTACAGAGTTTTCAAGAAAGCGAAAACATGAACATTCTATATCAAGAAACATTCGTTGACATATAAAAAGGCAAAACAAAGCAGGCAAAAGTTCACTAAAAATTCAGTCAGTCTTGCATAAATTTGCGTGCGAAGAAAACAACAGTCGTCGTTTAATGATCGCCGTTTCAAAGGTGTGCGTTGTTAATGCTTACGCAATAAGTAGGTAGTATGCTGGCTTATTAGACGTAAAGTCAGGGTTCTAGTCCCAGGCCAGACTTCAAAATAAAAAAAAAAAAATACAAAAAGTATTTTTTCGGCGATTTCTTCTCTTTCTCTTCTTGAAAAGTTTCTCAAAAATCTGACGTTCGGAGTCGAGTTTAAATTCCACTTCTGTATAAATTTAACACACACAACATAAGTGGTATAAGAAACTGCGGGCTTCTTGGGGACGATTGCTGTAGACTGTCTAATGGTGAAGGTATAGCACTGGCCATTTTATAGTCACCAGTAGCAGCTCCTTTCCTTACCGTTCGCATCTGCCCTCTCTCTTTCCACCTTAACAAAAAAACCTGCACAATGCACTGCATGAATAGGGGCCATCCCCTGAGTGCTGGTTTAATAAAAAAAAAGTGGAATAGTGAACAACCAATTATGGTTGTATACGATAAGTTATAAACGATGGCACACAAAAGTAGTGATAACAAAAAAGAATTTAATTGAAACTAAACTTCAATTTATTTTTATTTTGTTTGCAATCTACGAACTCATAATTTAAAAGTTTTTAAAAAGTTAAAAACGTAACAATACACAGTGCCAAGGTAATGATCTGTGTTTACAGGAAGTGAGCTGCTAAAACTGGGCCAGCATATATCAAAGGACAAGTTCAGACAACAATTAATTCGTTTGAAGCGAGCTCGAACTGAGAAATGCCTAAAATATGCAACCAAACTCGAGACTATAATTTTCCTTCGATCATATATTGTTGCGTCGATCAAAACCTATTTAAAAAACAGGAACCAAAAGTAAGTTTTACTTAAACACCGTATAGCAAGGATTATTACCTAGAAAATATCCTACTCTCTTTATTTCTTTCGGCGACTTCCCCTCAGCTGACTTCTGTCAAAAACTCTGACATAACTTGAGTGCTGTGCTAATTTAGATTATAATCCTGACTAATTTTTGTAACAACTAATGAAGTAAGTAAGTAAATGCCGTTAATAGTTTCCCATAAATTACAGTGTGAAGAAGTTATGAACGTGTTCTTGTTTTAGAGTTTTTCTCAAATTGAAGTTACATTCACGCTTGCAGTGCTCAAAACAATAACGATATTAGCAACTTGGTCAACAACATATGGTATTCTATATAACCAACAAGAACAGAATACTGCTACGTTTTTACATTTTAAAAGCGTTTGAAATATGAGACCTTAAATTATAAATAATAACAGAAATAAATTTGTATTCAGTTTTAATTAAATTCTTTATTGTTTGTACAATTCTCTATGCCACTGTTCACAACTTGATGTAACAACAACAAATGCTTTGTTTCTTATTCTGATTTACACTCGTTTGAGTAAACAATAACAATTTTTTGGCCGATCTTTATAGCGGAGGTCTTCAAGCCATAATTATTGCTTTCACACTCAACTGATTGATTTTTTACTGACTCCGTAGCCTGCTTGTTCTTGCTTTTTATATAGAAGGATAAACAGTCTGATGGATGATACTCTTGAAGGCGAATAACTTCGTCTTCTCGAAATCTCTATAAATGTAAACTAGTTATTTACATTATTGTTGTTTGTTTGTATTTTATTTAAGTTTGTTCTTGCGGTGTAATGAATGACTTCGCCTTCTCAAAATCTCTGTAAATGTTTCATTGTTGTTTGTGTATTTTGTTTACATTTATTCCGGTAAGTTTTATTGTCGCTTCTTGTTTTTGCCCTTTTTATGCTCATGTTGTTGCTATATTTTTGTTTATTTTTTGATCATGTAAACAAGTCAATTGTTTTATTTATTTTTTTTTTATTTTTTTTTGTAGCTTTTATTTATCATTTTAATGTTAATTTAATGTTAACAATACGTTACAATACGTCATAAATAAATTTTAATACCAAACATTAATTAATGTCCACATTTAATTTCCATTCAAAAGTAACATTTATAAAATAAACTCGAATTTAAAATACCCTGTAATATCCATGACAATTTTTTGTAATTCCTTTTGCGGTATATACTACAAGCATTCTATTTCTTTGTTATTGTCTTACCAAATGGCACATCCACATGAATATATCGGCGCCTCCCTTCTATAACGTTCTAAGTATACTTAGAACATTTTAAATGTTCTTACATTTTTAAATTCTACATTCTCTAACTTAAATACTGTGAAATTTTGGTTAAGATGCGTTGACCCGTTCCGAAGTTATAGGGCAAAATCTTCTTAGAACACACATATTGTCTAATGTTATAGAACGGAGGCGTCGATATGTATGTTCACTTTTACAACATTTCCTCTTTCAATGTAGATTCCGTTGAGCATACGTTTATACTTAAGAACGTGGGTTGTGCTTTAAGTAATATTCTAGAAAAAAATTTTTTTTATTTGTGAGTATTAACGTCTATAAACACAAAAATTGCACGGTGCGACAGTGAAAATAGAACCGAGTAACTATATAGTCTAAGTTATTCACTAGGATGAGTAGAATTCAAAAACATCTTTTTTTATTTTTCTCGAACTTGTTTAATTGAGCAGTGTTATCGTCATTTTTTTTTTAAAGTTAACTTTATTGTATCACTAGCTAAAACCCGGTGTGCTTCGCTACTCCTATCAATATCTATATATGTATATAAAAAGGAATGAGTGTTTATTTGCTTGTGGGTTTGTTTGTTTGAAGTCTGTAGACGTGTAAAAGGCTGGACCGACTTTCTTTAAATTTTAACAGTACCTTCGGCAGCCCAAGATATTCATGCCCATAGCTTCTCTTCTTCTAGGCGCGCATCGTGTTGATCCGGCGTCTCATCAGTTCTTGATCTTGATGATTGGTATCGGTTTTTCTAAGACATGCATCACGTTGATCAGGTGTCTCAGCTGCTCTAGATGTTGATGCTCGTATCCTCTCTCCTTCTACACGTGCATCAAGTTGATATTGTTGATTGGGATCGGTTTCTTTTAAAACGTGCATCACGTTGATTAGGTGTCTCAACTGCTCTAGATGTTAATATTTGTAGTCTTTTCCTTCTAGGCGTACATCGCATTAATCCATTGTCTCATCAGTTCTTGACCTTGATGATTGGGTTCGTTTTCGTTTAAGACGTGCATCACGTTGATAATGGGTCTCGGCAGCTCTAGATGATGATACTCATTGTCTTTCTCTTTCTATAGTATCATCGATAGCCTACTGTTAATGGTACCTAAGTCCAAAACATATAATGAAATAGGTATTTGAAGGAACAGACAATACACATGACTTTAGCTGCAATAGTTCATCAGTTAATTTATGCTTAGTATTGACTTTCTGTGTAAGAATTCATATAAAAATGGAGTCCAATTATTTCCCTTACCCGAAATGTTCTTATGTGTGTTAAAGTGGTGCATGCTAGACCCTAGCTCTAATAGCTTCCCATGTACACGAACTTTTATATCATATAGTCCGGAAATTTTTTCTACAAATTCTTATGGATTTCAGTGTTGCATAGGTAGAAGAAGTTTTAAATTTAATTCATATGGGAAGTACCACGCCCCATTTCTTAGTCAGCGAATTTTTTTCTAAAATATTCATATTGATACTAAAGTGGATTCGACAAAATTTTAGGACTCTAATTGTTATATTTTCTTAGATATATTAATTTAACCTTTTTATAGAAGGTGACACGCCCATTACAGCAAGTCTGCCCATTTTGTTCATGTAGATGTCAAAGTCGTCCATACAAAATTTGAGGACCCTAGCTATTAAAGTTTATGAGATATGCGATATTAAAAACTTATTGAGTATGTGGGCGTGGCACCTTGCCTACTTAAAATTTTTAAGTAAAATGTAGCTTATAGTTCCTTGTAGCCATACAGGAAGGTACTGTTAAAATTTCAAGAAAGTCGGTTCGGTCGTTTTAAATATATAGATTCATTTATTCATTTGGGAGGTGTCACACCCCTATTGGTAGTGAGTCCAGTTTTGTCTAAAACATTCATTTTGATACTCAAGTGGCTTCGACAAAATTTTAGGAATCTAACTGTTATACATTCTTAGATCTACTAATTTAATATTTTTTATATGGGATGTGACACGCCCACTATAGCCAATCCGCCCATTGTGTTCCTATATATGTCAAAGTCGTCCATACAAAATTTGAGGACTCTAGCTATTAAAGTTTACGAGATATGCGATATTAAAAACTTATTGGGTATGAAATTTGAAATTTTCAAATAAAACTAGCTTATAGTTCCTTCCAGGTATTCAGGAAGGTATTGATAAAATTTTAAAAAAATCGGTCCAGCTTCAGCACATTCATTTTTATATATATTAGGATTAGGTTATAATAACGAAAAGAAGTTAAAGGTGACTTTAAAGTTTACTTTAGCTAAACTTAACTTTTACTAAAGCCAACTTTAACGGCAAGTTGTAATAATGGCCCTTAGAATGCCAGTTACTTTTCATGTTGTACTCGTATGTATATGGACTACAATTATTATTTTTTTTTTCTGCAAAACATGCTTTATATACGCGATATGTATGAAAACGAATCATATACTCTTTAATATGCTGAAGAAAATGGTAAATATATTCTATGTAAATATGTTTGTATGCTCATATGCATTTGGATATGGATTTGTGTGAATGTTTACTAACGTTGCAGTTAACATTATAAACCAATAAAGGATTTCGAAGAAAAAAAGCAGCGACTTCGTGATGTGCGAATGGCAAAATTTTATGAATTGGCTTGCAAACAAATATACAGGAAACGTACGACTTATTGTTCTTTCTCCTGTTTTGTTTACTCTTTGCCAAGAATAGATAGGACGAATAATAAAAAGGAACTTTGAGAAAAAATTAAGATGATTTTGCATAACGTACAGAGTAATGCATCTTATATCCGGTTTTGGCATAGAGCGCCATATTAAATTAGAGTAAGAGTGCTCGCCCTGTCTGGCGCATAGTCATTGTACTTTCTGTCCAATTTAAAGTGAACACATTTATTCGCATACAAATTGTTCGTGAGTATCCACTTGAGATTGAAACATTTTATTATGTGACCAATGATTTCGTGTCATTGTTCCAATATTTATTCCCAAACATCCTTGCAACACCGTATCCCCGTTTTTTCAAAGAGTATATGGCCACAAGCTGCGTCAATTTGATGACGCATTTCATAAAACAATAATAAATTTAATTAAAGTAAATGATTCGGTTAAATAAAAGCGATTTATTTACACAATGGGACATGTTACCGAATGGACCACAGTGGTGGCAGGTAAATCCTAATATATAATCTCGCCTGACCGTTTTTCTTGAAATTTGGACTGGGTTTTCGTCGGTGCAGGTTATAGGCTATAAATCTTTTCAAAATTTTGACCAAGAGGGGAGAAAAAAATGGGACAAATGGTAATAGGTAATTTTTACGATTTTGCTTGGTTAAGTTTCCCGAATAGCTATTGGAGGTATTCCGTTTCTAAAGTTTAACCGAAAGGGGTCCAAAAAGGGGAAAAGGGGCCGAAAACGGGTATATTAAGTGCAGGTTCTCCTAATCTAAATATCCTAACATTTATTATAAATCTTTCTGTAAATGACAAGAATTACTTTATGCATAAATGCTGTATTTTATTTGTTTTAGCCTTTTTAAGTTTCCCAAATGGCTATTCGAGGTGTTCCGTTTATAAAGTTGGACCAAAAGTGCTCCAAAAAGGAGAAAAGGGGCGAAAAACGGACGAAAAACAGGCAAATTGCATGCATTTATATTTAGAACTTAGAGTATTCAAAAAACTGAATTGTTTGAGAAATCGGTTTCCGAATAATTTGAATAATTGCATTTTTTAAGAAGCTTGTTTCGAAACCAGATTTTTGGATTTTTATTTATTATTATTTTTATTACCCGCGCAACGCCGGGTACAATCTGCTAGTATTAAATAAAATTGTACTCGACAACAAAGGTTTATTTTTTTTTTCATTTGAGTATCAATGAAATTAAAAATTTTATTAAAGCCTACATTTCATCTGTTATTTTTACTATATAAAAATAAGTAGGGTTTTCCTTCCTGACGTTATAACTCCAGAACGCACAAACCGATTTCCATGGTTTTGCATTCGTTGAAAGGGTCTCGAACTCCGTGAGATTTCTTAGATATAAATCTCACGGAGTTCAGAATAAATTTCAACAGAAAAGCGGGAAAATCTATTTTCACATACAGCGCCATCTCTAATGCATAGCATGTACTACAAACCAATATTTTCGGCTTGATGATATTGTTGACAGGCGACTTCAGGCAGATGAATTGAATGCTTGCCTGAAGGCATCACCAAAAACGTAAAAAAGATTATCACTAACCACTAATATGAGAGTTCAACTTCAAAATGATCAAAGTTCTGCACAATTTTCCAAACAATTGTTAGCTCTTGGAAACGGAGAAATCCCAGTTAATGCGACATCTGGATTAATTATTCTTACCAACGACTTTTGCCGATTTGCCGACTCTCAATTAGCACTTATTGAAAATGTTTTCCCAAACATTATTGAGAATTATCAGAATTATGCTTGGTTAAGTCAACGAGTAATTCTTACCGCAAAGAATAATGATGTACACGACTGAATTTCATCACTCAATCAAAAATTGCACGCGATTTGGTGACATACAAATCCATTGACTCCATAACAAATCCCGATGATATAGTAAATTATCCAACGGAGTTTTTGAAGTTCTGGAGTTAACAGGATTTCCACCAAAAGTTGGTACAGTTATTATGATATTGCGTAATTTGAATCCACCGCGACTTTGCAACGGTACTCGGCTTTCGGTAAAAAGACTTATGAAAGTAAGCAGGTGAAAATATATGTATTCCTCGAATACCAATGATTCTGACTGATCTTCCGTTTGATTTCAAACGATTGCAATTTCCAGTTCGCCTTGCGTTCACAATGATAATTAACCAATGATAAGTCGCAAGGCCAATCGCTTAGTTTATGCAGGATAAATTTAGGAAATCATTGTTTTTCACATGGGCACTTAAACATTGCATGTTCACGAGTTCATCTGCTTTGTTTGTGTTAACGTTAGAACAAAAAACAAAAAATGTGGTTTACCAAAGAGCACTTCAATGAAACGGATAATTTGCGGACACGTATAACGCTTCGATTCAGTATTTACTTTCATTTACTTAGAGAAGTTCAACTAAATAACACTTCATTTTTGTAATCGAAATGAATTCATTACTGTTGTGAAATAAAATAAAATTTTTCCTTTTTATATATAAAACAAAAAAAATTTTTTCTTCATCTTTTAATCACCAAACGAAATGTTACATAAAATGAAGCCATCTGGTGGCGAAACGGAGTTCGCCGGGTTTGCTAGTTGTTATTAAAAAATTGATTATTAAAAATTTTTTTAGTTCAATGATTTTATAAATGAATTTGTTTTTTCCATTTTAACCATTTTAACACCTTGATTTATTAAATATAATTTTTATAATTTGCATAAACAATATTTTACTGAACAAAAAAATTTTCAATTTTTTACTTTTACTATCAGCTTTAAGCCACATAATAGCGAAAACCAGATAAATTTAATTTGTTCACTAAGCATAAATTATTTGTTAGAAATTAGTTCTTTTTTTAAATTTTTTAACAAAAAATATTTCAAATATTACGCAAACATTATTAAGTCAAATTATTTGAAAATCACATTAAAAAGGCATACAGTGGACAGCGAAAGTCTGAGTCGTCCAATATATTTTGACAATTTCATGTATAAAAAGTTAAGGTTTTTATATTTATCTTATTAATTTATTTCTGTTTTACTATAAAACAAACAATTTTTAATGTTTTTCATAAAACAAGAGTGAAATTAGGAAAAGTTTCAGATGACTCCATAGGTACCCCCAAGGAGAACCCATGAGTAAATTTAACATTCAAAGGCCTAACGTATGAAAATGTCATCCCTTGTATTTATTAGAATATACCTTAAGATCAAGTACTCCATGTAACAAATTTGATATTGAATGTACAAGTTTTGTTTAGTGTTTTCTGTTAGCACCATTAACAAGTTTTCGGTTGATTTCAGTGATTACGTAACCATTCCTTCAAATGATCACCTATATACTCTCTTGAACTCACATCGGTACTTTGTGCAAGAATATTAGACCTGTTGGGACTTTTCTGTAGTCAAAATATATTGCAGTACTAAGACTTTTGATGTCCACTGTATATGTAGTTTTAAACAATGTAAAAACTTTTATTATGCAGTGTTAATAGGATTTTGTTTATATTAGCAATTACAATTGACATAATGACTTATGCATGGAAAAATAATGCTTAAAGAGTTATGATTATATGTGAATTGAATTAATAAATCTTTTTTAATGTATAGCCCCATAAAGGGTCGAAACGAGTTTTAGCAACCTTGTATGCATTGCAAGGACCAAATCGAGGAAAACATGCCATCGATTGGTGTGACCAACTGCGCGCAAGAAACACAGTCGCGTGGGAGGATGTATTTCGGCAGGTCGAAATCCGTTAATTGGGTTTTTAATGGCCAATTTAGTAAGTAAGTAAGTAAGTTCCTTAATGTATTGTTCATTCAAAGAAGTTATATGGACACACTTAGTCCAGATACTGTTTTCCGTTATCTCCTTTTCCACCTAACAATAAAAAGCCTAACTGAGACAGAATGCATGATCTCGCTGAGCAGTTAACATAATACCGACTTGATATGAATATGGCCTTGAAATAGCTCAAGCAGAATATCCAATGAGACATGAGCTGCGTAGCAATAAGTTGTCATTGATCTATAGTACTCGCTATTCACAGAAATATGAACCGATGACGCGGCAGCCCAAAATTCTTAACGGAAACTGAGTTTTTCGCGTTGCATTGGACTTTTGTTGATCTCATGTGGATTGATATGATCAGAAATTGTATTTTCAAGTACTCGTTCATCCAGAAACCCATTTGGTTTACAACAATAAAATAAAAATTTGTTTTCTCCCTCTAGTTTGACCAGTGTTTTTAGGTTTTTTTTTTAATAAAACTAGCACTCAGTAGCACCCTACTCATGTAGTGCATTGTGCAGGTTTTAGGAAAGGTGGAAACGAGTTGCGGCTGGTGACTATAAAATGGACAGTGCTATACCTTCACCATTAGACAGTCTACAGCCCGCAGTTCCACGCACCACTTATGTAGTGTGTGTTAATTTTATACAGAAGTGGCGGGACCTACAATTTAAAGTCTACTCCGAAAGACAGATTTTTAAGAAACTTTTCAAGAAGAGAAAGAGAAGAAATCGCCGAAGAAATACTTTTTTTGTATTTTTTTTTTTTATTTTGAAGTTTTGCCTGGGTCTAGAACCCTGACTTTACGTCTAATAAGCCAGCACACTACCTACTAACCACAGCGAGCGTTTTCCAAATGTCATGGCTTTTGTTTCTAGTTATTTTGTGCTAGAATGTTCTTGTTTTCGCTTTCTAGAAAACTCTACCGCGACTCATCATGCTTGTTGTTGTGTTCGTTTACTTGTCGATATCTTTTTCTCTCATACTGATGTTGTTGGGTGGTTTACTTTTAACAAGTTCGTTGTATTTGTTTGTGTAGCTTTTGCTTATCGTTTTTAATAGTGCGAACAATAAATAAATACCAGCTTATTTTTATTTTATTTACAATTAACGAAATCATATTTTGAACGTTTTTAAAATGGTAAAAACGTAACAATATTTTTGAAAAATGGCCCAGAAGCAACACGCTATCTACAAGACCATCTAAATTCTTTCATATTTGGTGTTATAATATTTCATTCATACAATACTCTAACCATGCTTCTGTTCAACTCAAGTTATCGCAATGCCATCCTAAGTAATTGTTCTAATTTCTAACGTCAAAAGCTAAAAATTATGAGGCCTATGTGTCGATGAATCCCATCATGCAGATGAAGGCACCATTGAGGAAATTGAATTGCAGTTGTATTTACAGTTGATATGTCATTGTCCAAGGAGAAATAATGGCTTCCATTGTATCCTTCGAATTAAGTACAATGTGAAATAGAAGCCAATTTACATCCAACTTTGTTATTGGTTACTGAAAACCTCTTAATGATGGTTACAAAAGCAATAACAAAGCCGATGATATTATAGATATTAGTAAAGAAACAATGACCGCAACTGAAGTTATTGCTACCAGTGTTTACTGGTAGTTAGTGTGCTTGTATCTATAATTTAATGCGTTAGATTACTCTACCCATAGCCCTCCACATCAAGATTGATTAGTCATGTTGCAATACAATGCAATGCCATGTGATAAATTTTCGAAATATTGTTGAAAACAGAAATGTTGCCATTGTTGAATACATAGCTCTGTAGGTGGTTATCATTTCGAAGATACACAAAATTTTCTCACTTTATTCCTTGAGTTTTAAAATTGTAAATTTTGTATTTTCATGCTATTAAAGTATGGTTACTGCATTC
The DNA here is from genome assembly GCA_014635995.1 of Sarcophaga peregrina. Taxonomy (NCBI): domain Eukaryota; kingdom Metazoa; phylum Arthropoda; class Insecta; order Diptera; family Sarcophagidae; genus Sarcophaga; species Sarcophaga peregrina. The sequence goes on along the minus strand of CM025790.1, from coordinate 83,848,833 downwards.
GATTTGGTATAATATTGAAAGCAGGCAGATGTTGTTGTACTACTTTTGCGAAGAACTAAGGAGTGCGCAAGAAAAAAACTGGACTTACACTTTTCGTTATAGAAAAAAAAACTAAGTCGCGGATTTTTTACGTTTTATATTTCAATTAAAGTAAATAATATTAGAATTCTTTTGTGTATAAAACTTTTTTTCTGACAAAGATCGCAGAGCATCCAACTTTTTGAGCCACTTTTCTTCCAGCCATGTTAGGAAGTTTTAGAAAAATACGTATTATTTTACTTGTTTTATTTTGGTAGGCAAATCCTTTTCTTCCACTTTCACGCTTTCTTTCAATACTCAAAGACTCCTTATATTGTTTTATTCTTACCTTAGAAACTGTTTTTTTAACACCTGCGAACCTAGCAATCGTTTTTTGTAAGGGGCGTGGTATTTCATTGAAAATTTCAATTATTTATTTGGAATGTTTTAGAGCCTTTCCTACTACTCTTCTCATATTTATCCTACGTGGCAGACAAACATTGGAAAAAAAATATTACGTTTTATGTTTTATTTCATAGATATTAGAGAAGGATAATATTTCGGTCAACAATGTACGTATGAGATAACAGAATCATTATCTTTCATAATGTGCTACTCACAATTGATGATAAATTTACACCTAATACGCCCTTTCGAAAACTTAGCTGAAAGTCTTTCAGCTTTTAATAATCGCAACAATTTTATCGCTGTAGATTAGTAACAAATTGAATTTTAAGGTCGTTATAAATTTCATGATCCACCGAAATCGAATTGGTAGGTATTGATTCAAGTACATACTACAGATTTGTGGGAACCTGTATCCAGGATACCAGACAGGAATCAAAGAGAGAACCTTGTTACTGAAATAATCGATGTTTTATAGCAACGGGAAACTTAGCTATCCCACATGACATTAACAACAAAATTTTCTTGCGAAATATAACTGTGGTTTGTGTCATCAGGTTTCAGCCAGCCCATCTAAACAATTGGAAACTTATATCGGGTCCACAATCTAACGTTTTTTTTTTTCAACTAGTGCTTATTTCGTGAAAAGTAACACTTAGCTCATATCTGATTTGACAAATAATTAGTTTCAGCCTTCCGCTGAACGAATATGGTTGTGTATGCGCTTAAACAACGCTAGGAAATATTTCGACATTACTTTGAAAATCATGGTAATGTTGCAGAATATGTGAGAAAATTGCGTACGTATTTTGGAAGAAGAGAAGAACCGTCAACTCCGTATGTTCGTTATCTTGTGAAAGTGAAAGAAACTGGCATCCTCTGAAAAGCCAAAAACAGTGCGTACACTCGAGAATATTGCTGCTGTGACCTCATTGTTATCGGGCCATGTTCAACGGATTTTTGTTCACAAAAATTGAAGAGGAGGATATTGCCAATATTTGATTTCAAAAGGACGGCGCTACGTGCTACACAGCCGGAGCTTTCGATGTTTTGCGCCCTGTTTTTGAAGATCGCATTAACAGCCTCAGAGCAGATAGTCTTTTGGCCACCTCGGAGCTACGATTTGACACCGTTGGACTATTATTTGTGGGTTCCCGACAAAGATAAATGTTACGCCGACAAACCAGCGACAATTGACGCCTTAAGGGAAATACAACTGCACACAGTTGATAATGTGCTTAAAAATTTTACCGATCGTGTAGGCTACTGGATGCCATTTATGAAATTATTTCCCATTATTAACCGGAAGGATTGTACTTTCAAAAAAAAAAATTTGAGAAAATATTCAGTAATTTTTGTTTTTAAGATTTTTCACAAAAAATAAAATTATTTGGCGGACCCTTTATTCGCTACAAACCAAGGATGCTAGATGTGAAATAGTATATTCGCTTACACCAGCAACATAAAAATATCTACATACATACATGCATAATTGGCCATTACAACCCTTCAGTCAGGATTACGGCCTAGCTTCTCACACCACTTATGTTGTGTGCGTTAATTTCAAACCGTTTAAAGTCGAATCCGAACAATAGATTTTTGAGAAGCTTTTCATGGCAATTTTTACTCTCAGAGTCTTTGCCAGAAATCTGCTGAGAGGAGTCGCCGAAGAAATATTTTTCGTTTTGATGTCTGACCTGGGATTCGAACCCGAGCCTTTTGTCTAATAAGCCAACACACTACCCACTAGACCACGGTGTCAAATCGCATAATATAGGCGGGCAGTTGATGTAACCGTGCCCATGTCCTCCAATTGCACGTGCAGAATATTCAAAGTCCTACTTAAAAGAAGTTGGAATCATCGAGCTATAGCGCTCGGGCTCGTCGTTAACAATAAAGCACTTGTCTACGTCTTTCTTACAGAGAAATTGGCCGATGACATCGGTTGTTCAAAATTATATTGTATAGCCCTTGCCCTGACCAGCTTCTTCCTTCTCCTTCCTTGGTCAGTACAGGCAATGCGTACTAATGTGAGATCACAACTACAACTCCGACCTAACCAAAATTACACGTTAAACAGTAAATATTTTCGTCGATTGTCATCGATACAAATTCAACAATTTTTGTTTGACTTATTTCTACATTCTAAGAATTGCACTTTTATGACGCATATTTGTACACATCAGTGGTATAAGACATTTAAAGCTTTTAAATTATACTACCAATATGTAGAATATTTTATCTATACTCTGTATTCAAATGTAATATCGTTTCTCATCCTTTACACATTACTGACAAAAAATGTTGATGAGGATTTTTAATATTCTTCAATTATTCCATTTCATCTCTTTCTACTTTTTTCTTTTTTTTTTTGGGAACCTCTCATAATTATCTCTTAAAATTGTTTTTTTCAGTTTCAAGGATAATTAGGAAGGCCTTGCAAAACAAAAATTGTGATAAGTTATCGATTTTTCTACTTCTTTTCATTAATTTGAAAATATTTGTATGTATGTAAGGAGTGCGCACAAAAAAAACTGGACTTACATTTTTCGTTAGAGAAATAAAACTAAGTGGCAGATTTTTTACGTTTTATATTTCAATTAAAGTAAATAATATTTGAATTCTTTTGTGGATAAAATTTTTTTCGGACAAAGGCCTCAGAGCATTCAACTTTTAGAGCCACTTTTCTTCCATACATTTTAAGGTGTTTTAGAAAAATACGTATTATTTTTCTTGCTTTGTTTTAATCGGCAAATCCTTTTTTGCTTCCACTTCCACACTTTCTCTCAATACTCAAAGAGTCCTTATATTGTTTTATTCTAACCTTAGAAACTGTAGTATAGTAATCGTATTGAACACAACTCTCCTGCATGAGTGCATTAAAGACTATTTTGAGGCTACTCGACCGTGTACAGAAGAGATATTACTGACAGAATTCGTTCTTTTGCCGGACCTTCAGTATGCGGGTCTTTCTCTTATCACTTATAAGATAAAATATAGAAATCTAATGTTATTGTAATTCCAACACAATGTACTGCATGCATCTGGTCCATCTCCTTATTGTTGCTACTCGACCGTGTACAGAAGAGATATTATTACTCATAATATTTGTATGCCACTGTGTCCAACTTGATGTAAAAAACAACAACACTTGTTCATTAGATTTGTATAGCGGAGATCTTCAAATCATGATTGTTCACGCAAAGCGTCGTCACAAAAGGCTGACTGAATTCTTACTACAAGTTGCCTGCTTGGTTTTGCCTTTTTAGCCAAAACACTTCCTACTGGACTATGACGACTTCAATATAAAAATAAAAATATTCTTACGAAATTGGAAATGGTATTGTTAAAATAATAAACAAAAGCTCGAAAAACAACACAATGGACTTGATCATGCATAAAACAAATGTTAACAAAACCTCCAAAAGCAACACAATGGACATGATCGCGTGATCAAAGAATAAACAAAAATATAGCAACAACGTTAGCCTAAAAAATACAAGACATAAAAGATGTAAACAACCAACAACAAAGTGCAGCGTAAAAAAATAATAAAATAGCGGATAGACAAATGGACAAACAACAACTACTCTGCCTGGACGAATGTAAGCAAGAAATAACAAAAATGGAAAGAAGTTGTTTACCTTTTTAGATTGTTCACGAAGGCCGTCATCATCGTTCGAGAGCATTAATCACACCAATGATACAGCGATATAAAATGCAAGTGCAAGCGAGCAATGATAGGGTTTGAATTAAGTCGTGTGTGTATACGGCACGTTGTATTCGCAGTTCGTATTAAGATAGTCGTGTGAGACGACGTCACGTTGGTTAGAGTTTGAAGTAAATCGTGTGAGACGACGTCACGTCGTGAGAATGAAATCCGTTGTGTGGGAAATACGAGATCGAGCTATAATTCAGTCAGACCTGTGTGCAGACAAGTTGCGTCAGAAAAGCAGTTGCTAATGTTGTGTTTACAAAATGGTTGTGAGCAAAGAAGAATAACTAGCAGGTGTTGCTGCTTACAAAGAGGTTGTAAGCAAAGAAATGTCACGAACAAGGACATATTATGAAAGTTATCATTGTATACGTGGAATAAGTGCGAACAGTGGCACAAAAGTTGTGCAGATAATAAAGAATTGACTTAAAATTTAACACTTATCCATCTTTATTTTATTTGGAATCTACGAACTCATATTGTTAACGTTTTTAAAAGGTAAAAACGTAACAATATATTTAATTTTTTTCAACTGATATAAATAAATTTCTTGTTTTGTCAGAGAAGTCACTATTATTTTAAGTTAAAGTGAATTGCTAGGTACTCTGTTCAAAATTTCGTGTGAAATGCTGTCAAACTACATATAAAATATTTCGTACAAAAATTTGCGAAATAATTTTGCAAAACCAGTACTCTGTTCTTATTGTGAAAAACGCTGTTAAATTTATCTGGCAACTTTGTTTCCAACTTACGAAATAACATAAGTTGAACTTCTTTCGCACGAAATTAATACAAACAGCTGATCACATTCTATTGTTTTCTTAAATTCATAAATTATTATTTTTTTAATTCGGAAAAATGGAAAAAATTTCAAAATTATTGAAAAATGAAAAATTTAACGGCACAGATAAGCGGTTACTGATAATAGCTGTAAAAAACACAAGCTTATTTGGAATAAGTGCCATAGAAATAGTTTTTATTATTAAAATTTGTTATTGAATTTTTATTTTATTTTCAGCTTTCAAGAGCATATGGTTTTTGTTTACACATTTAAAGCTATGATGCATACTTTCAAGCAATAAAAACCGACAAATTTTCCAAAACCGATCGAGAGATAGGCTACATTTGTTGTTGTTGTTTTTTCACACGAAAAAACCATAATTTTTCACAAATATGAACAGAGTACCTACCTAATCTAGTTTTAAAATAAAATATTTCATGTCTTCATACATGTATTCTTGAAGAACAAAAAATTGAATTAAAAAAGAAAAAACACCTCAATTTATAAAATTTTTTATTTTTACCAAAAATTAAATTCTTAACTTTTGACACATGCTTAACTATTATTTCTGTTAAATTCGATAAACGTCATAAATTGTCATAAGTTATGTTGAATAGAAAACGAAATCAATTACACCATCCTACTTATGTAATCAAATAACATTTAATCTTAAGAAAAGAGGAACTGAAACAAGCAAAAAATTCTGATAACGTTTTATTTGGAAAGGCGAAAAAAAAAAATTAAAGGAAACCCAAAAACAATACACAACTTCTGAAAGCGAATGCCTTATGGCCAAAAGCGAAAAATTGCTATCCACAAATCATAGCAAAACAGACCACAGAAACACATGTTTTCGATATCATTCATACAAACTGTCTGCTGTAAAAAATTATAGAAAAATCACAATCTACAACAACAATGAATGTAATTGCTGTGATAAAATCTAACAGAAAAAACAGAAAAATTAAATCACGCCTGGTGAATATAATTTCAAGTTGCTTGTACTTGTCACTTGTTACGCTAAATAACAATTCATATTAACACGCACACACACACGTTCTTTTTACATACATACATACATGTGTAAGGGCTCATAGCCAACGACAATGCCCTCAGAGTAATGTTATGTAGGAAATTCACTCTTAAATGTTTTGATATTCATTACAAATTATTATTAAGGAAAATGAATTTTTATAATATTGACGTTGTTGTTGTTGACGTTGTAAATACATAAACTTTTATGGTATGTGTATGTGTATGTGTATGTGTGTGTTTTTTTATAGCTATACGAGCTAAAAGAAAATCTTCGAAAGCGCACGATTCGCCGCAAGACCTACTCTCGGCTTGCTAAACGCATACTTACTCAAACCAACCTAGTTCGTTACACTTTCAACCATTTGACCCCCCCCATCACAATCAAGTATTACTTCGGAGGAGGTGGAGACCCAGCGAATGCTGCCCTCAAATTCCGCTGACCTTGCTCTCTCCGCCAATCATTGCTGCGTCAATACATTTCTTGCGAAAACACATACTGCGTTCCAATTGTCACATGAAATTAATATCAGGTTAACTATATTATCGGGCGTTACCTGGAATCCTATTGTTCTCTCCAGGCAATTTCGTTGAACAGAATATCGCGGACAATTAATGAAAACATACTCCGCCGTCTCCCTTTCATTACAGCATTCATGACCAAACTTATAGATCCATCCTACAACATCCATGGTCCGTTAGCAATTGTGTCAGGTAGAAGTTCACCTGACCATGTTTTCTTTTAGTCCGTACGTCTATGCTCAGAATGAGTCTGTGGTTCATCTTCCCTTGATGGAATTGGATCAGTCCTGCTGCACAGCATCCAACCACAGCATCATCAGTTTGTTGAACAGGGCTCGAAAAATCTGTCCCTCTCTTTACGTCAAATTTCCTCCTCTCTATATCCCCGCAATTACTGAGAGCTGATCTCCTGTAGACCGCTTCTATTCCTGTTCTATAGGTCCTCTTCTCTCTAGCCCCAACCCATACAGGGGCTGCATATATAGCAATGTGTGTGTGTCTGTGTGTATGTGTTTTTTTTCTGTTTTTTGCGGGAAAGAGGGAAAATGCTTTATGCATTCATGAAGGTCGTCACCAGACATGATATGCCCGCCTTGTCTCTTCACCGGGGAATCATTCCATCTCGGAACCACGGTTATATTAATGTCGAGGTGAACCCCTTTTCTGGCATGTGATCCAGTTACATCATCGTCAGCCTGCATCCAGGCTCCCCTCTATTTTTATTCAGCTGCGTCTAGGTCTAGTTTTTTTTCTTCGTAGGACGTACTCTGCAAATTGTTTCACTGTATTCCAGCTTTCTCTAGTATTTATCATTTTCGTCTGACATTTGTTGGGCTAATGACACCAATTTCAGCTTCGAGTCGTTGACGGCTTTCGGCTTCGGCCCAGCAGCGCCAGCTGAAGAATGTGTGTTCGGTGTTCATTTTCCCAGACAGATTGCCATTTTAGGAAAACTTCCTGCTTTATCGCTTTTATGTTTCGCGGCTGAGTCATACTGTGCTTGGCATTGAAAATCACATCCTGCGCTTGATTGCTTTTAGGTCGATGGGAACTATTCCGGCTATTACTAGGGCAGCTTGTGTTGATACCCTGCGGTACGAGGACATCACTCGTAAAGCCGCTATTCTCCGTGCAGATAGAAGCCTTTTAGCTTTAGTTCGGGTTTCCAGAGTAAGAGGCCAGATTTCAGGCCCATAAAGGAGTGTACTAGTTCCAGCCTCCATGAGTAGCTTCCTCAGACTTGGAAGAGGGCCTCCGCTTTTTGCCATCGGTCTACTTAATTAAGTTGTTATTTTTGCCGCTCTTGCCGTAGCATATTCTATTTGCACTGAATAGGTCAGTTTTGAATCCAGTCTAAACCCTAAGTCTTAGATCGATTTCTTCGAGGGAATAACCAGATCGCCTATGTTTATATCAATTTCGGCCGGGATATTGCGTTTGGTTAATAAAAGCAACTCTGTTTTATGCATGGCCAGTTGCAGTCCATGAAATTCTAACCAGCTCTTAGTCCGCATCATAGCTTGCCGTAGTCTGCGTTGAACTTCATCTGTGTTTCTGCCCCTAATGACTGCTGCAATGTCGTCTGCGTATCCAACTAGGAAAGTATCTTCCGGTATCTCTATTTTTAGAATTTCGTCGTAAGTCGTATTCCAGAGATCTGGTCCCAATATGAATCCCTGTGCCGCTCCGGAGCTGACAAGCATTCTTCTTGGCCCTTGTTTTGTATCATATACCAACACTCTGTTTTTCAACCAGGATTACCATCTAGCTTCTCATAGCACTTATGTTGCGTGTGCTAATATCGAAAGCAGTACTGCTATCGAAGACCCGGGGAACGCATTCAAAGATATCATGTGAAGCTAAACTGTTAAACATTGCTGCGAAATTATAATGGTTTGGGGATGTTTATTAGGGTGACATATTAGCCCTCTATACTTAGTATATAGTATCATGCGAAAAAAGCTTATCTACAGATTCTGCAAGCCGATCTTCCGAATTTGAAATTGTTTTCCAACAGGATGGTGATCCGAAGCACACAGCAAAAATTGTAAAGATATGGAATGGGAAACAAAATTTTCAATTGATGGAATGGCCGGTACAAAGTCCCGACTTCAATCCAATTGAAAATCTTTGGCTATCCGTGAAAATCCGACTCGGACAGTTCGAAACAGCCCCAACAAACATGATCAAACTTTGGGATCGTATAAATGCGAAATGGAATCGAATTCCAAAAGATGTTATTGATCATTTGGTAGAAAACATGTCAAACCGCTTAAATCAAGCTATTTCTAATAAGGGTTTATAGGTTTTTATAGTCGCCGTGGTCTAGTGGGTAGTGTGTTGGCTTATTAGACAAAAGGCCCGGGTTCGTATCCCAGGTCAGACATCAAAACGAAAAATATTTCTTCGGCGACTTCCTCTCAGCAGATTTCTGGCAAAGACTCTGACAGTAAAAATTGCCATGAAAAGCTTCTCAAAAAGTCGACTTTAAACTGTAGGTCCCGCCATTCATGTATAAAAATAACGCACACAATATAAGTGGTGTAAGAATCTAGGTCGTAATGCTGACTGAAGGGTTTTAATGACCAATTATGTATGTGTTTATAGACCAAATATTGTAATTGGGTTAGTTTCTTGAATTTTCTTGAAGCGAAAAAATTGAGTTTATGTGGGTTATTTTCATTTTTTCATTCAAACTCATTGAATTCATTTCATTAATTATTGCTTTTTTACTGCTATTCCTTAAGAATAAAATATAAAATTAAAAAACAAAAAAAAATTGTATGTGCTTGTATGGTTTTGTTTCTGTGGATGACGAAACTCAGTATTGTGATCTTGCACTCACTTCTGCTCGCCACTGTATATAATTAGTCATTATAACCGTTCAGTCAGTTTTACTACCTAGTTTCTTACGTAGGTTGTTTGAACCTACAGTTTTAAGTCAACTCCAAATGACATATTTTTATGGTAAACTTTTGTAAACTCTCAGAGATTTTGTCACAAATCTAAATCTGAATGAAGGGTTGTAATTCTGTATTTACATTCAACCATACATAATTGGTCATTACAACCCTGCAGTCAGGATCGACTTAGCTTCTCACCTCTCTTATTTTGTGTGCGTTAATTTTATGCGATATAGTGGCAGGACCTATAATTTAAAATCGACTCCGAAAGACAAATTTTTTACAAGCTTTTTATAGCAATTTGATTTACTCTCAGAGTTGTAGGCAGAAATTTGTAAAGAAGCAGTCGCCAAAGAACTGTTTTTTCATATTTCGTTTTGATGCCTGACCTGGGTTATGAACCCCAGATATCACATGTAATAAGTCAATACACTACATACTAGACTACGGCGACTATATCAAACCATACATGCATTTTATTCATAATGCAATGAAAATGTAAATCTGAATATTGTCCGACTGGGTGGTGCTAACAAGAAGTGCTGACACGCATATGGCCAAATTTTTATCACATTTGAAAATTAACTTTTAACCAGTTAAACTTAAATTGTTTCCGCTTACGAAATTAAGGAATAGCCAGGATAGAAATCAAGTAAAACACAAACATAACAAAAATCAAATCAACAAAACAAATAAACCAGTTGACTACACAACAGAACAAAGTTACGAAGCAATATAAAGTAAATAAGTTGGAGAATATTTATTCACAATCCTTTACATTTACCTGCGTAGGAGTGTAAACAAAAACAGAAATAAATTTCAAAATAAAAAACAAAAATATGACCAAAAACTTTGCCGTCACCCCGTTACATAAAAATGCCGTCAGATGTGAGGGGGTATGAATTGAGAGTGCCAATGTAAAGTAATGTAAATATAATCGTTATTTCTATTACAACAAGTTAGATAGCAAATACAATCCCTAATAAATAAATAAATAAAGCAAACTGACTGGTATTTTCATACAAATATTTGTTGTTTACAATTATTATGCATTAAACACATAGACCACAGCAGGCTACAGTCCGTCAAAAATACACCACAAACGTACAAAATTATTTTGACGATGGCATACACATCTATCTATCGAACGTCCCCGGCCTCACACTAACCCACCCACACCCGACCGCGGAGGGGTCGTCCCCGTTACATAAAGACAAGGACACACTACGGTCTGGACTGTAGCGGGTAAGGGAAAAGTAATGGCAACGACAACATAAAATCAGCTACAGAACTTAATCACAAGCTGAATAAGGTAACATCAAACCCGAACTACGTAAGAAAAGAACGAAAATGCTACTATATAAGCTACATTTTATATTACAAACACTACAATTAAAATCTATAAAATCATAATGCAAATTAAAATCATTACATAATCTACGAAAAGGAAAATTACATTCATAGTTCTTTCTATAAAAATCTAAAGAAAGAGGACGATAGTGCCATGAAAATCTTGCTGGAATACTAGAATTCAGGTTACAAAGCAAAAACTCAGAATCGATATCACCTTTAACCAGATTAAAAACAAAACAAACCCCTAAAACAGAGCTTTCTGCGTTCCAAAGACTGCTTGATCACACTACGGCTTTTGACACAGTCGATCACGAAGCTCTTTTGAAAAAGCTCCGGAAGCTTTTTTATTTCTCAAATTCTGCCTGTAATCTTATTTATTCTTATGTGCTGAATAGGTTTCAAAAAGTACATCTTAATGGCAATATCTCAAATCCACTTAATATTAGTAGAGGCGTTCCCCAGGGGTCAATACTTGGGCCTCTGTTATTTTGTATGTATATAAGTGATTTACCGGATGTCTTGATTCACTGTAATGTTCATATGTATGCTGATGATGTGCAGCTTTATACTAGTACTCCAAGGGAGAATATTGATTCTTGTTTGGATTGACAATTGGGCCTCGGCCAATGGACTTTGCATCAATCCCTCCAAGTCTAAATGTATTATACTTTCGAGAACCGACAGATCATTTGTCATGCCTGAATCATACATCAGGGGAAATAAGATTGACTTTGTCAAATCTGCGAAAATCTGGGTATTGTCTTTAATGGCAGTTTATCGTGGTCTAACCATATAGGTGCCGTTGTAGGTAGAATTTATAGTATGCTTAGGAACTTGTGGACTGTTATTGATTCGACTCCTTTTGTCATTCGTATGCAACTTGCCAGAACGTACTTAATTCCGGTACTTTTGTATGGGTGTGAAATTTTCGCAAACTGCGATTGTGATGATAAACGTAGACTTAACTTGACATTTAATAACATACATAGCCAGATATGTCTTCATAAAGGGCGTCGTGATCACATTTCCCATTTGGCTTGCCGGATTCTTAATGTAAAATTTGATAATCTCTTATATAATAATTTACACGGGACGGCCGGAATATTTATTTTGTCGAATTAAATTTGCTAGATCCTAACGCGGTAGGAACATTATTCAGCAAAGATTTAGGACTCTTTTATCTCAGAGACAGTTTCTTATACACACCACTAGTCTTTGGAATTCCCTACCAAATTACATCCAGAATCTAGGCAATGCAAACACGTTCAAGAAGGAGTTATTCAAATTATTTTCATGAGAAAATTTTTTACTATTTGTGATTTATTTTTAGGTCTATATAGGATACATTTTTAATCCAAGTTTTTTATACTAATTTTGTAAATGGTAACTTTTTTAATTTTAACTTTAATATTCTTTTATAATAACTTTTTAATATTCTATTTTTAATATTTTCGATTCACTTATTTACTTACTTACTTACTTTTTTAATTTTTTAATTTCTTTATATTATATTTTTTTTTCTTTATATTGTTTAATGTATTTTTTGTTTCACTATTAATTTTTAAATCTTAATGATTCCTAACATAGCACTGTCATTTATAAGATTCATATCTTGTTGTGCTATGTAAATTATAATAAATAAAAAATAAATAAAATAAATAAATTCAAGAAGATTATTAACAGTCGACCTGCCTTTCAAAAAAACCAAGCTGGAAAGGGGATATTAAAGATCTCATATTAAAAATAACACTGAGTTTGGCAATACCCCTGTAATTGGAAGTATTAGATCTATTACCCGACTTATGCAAGGGAACTATAAACGAACTCTTCCAAATAGATGGAAAATGATCAGCCCTCAGAAGCCCCTTGAATATAAAGGTCAAAGGACCACTCAAGATAACATCACACTTTCATAAAATACAGGTCGGAACCCCGTCAGGGCCCGGCAAATATGTAAATTTTAGTCCAAACGAAGACTCAAGAACAGACTCCTCATCAAAAGAATATGTGTTAGAAATAGAGACACTTCCCAATGAATAAGAATACGGCAACCCGCTACTCAGAACAGGGCCCGAGTCCAACTGCCTATAAGTGGACAGAAAGAAATCAGCAAACATATTCGAAATATCAAGGTAACTAGAGGATAATACGCCTCCATAAAACATCTCAGTGGGAAACAAAGATGATTTACGTTTAGCTCGAACGAAGTCACAAAACGACTTACATGACCAGTTTTGCTACAGTTTATAAAATTATAAAAATAATATAAAATATTGTTTTTACCTTCTAAAAACGTTTAAAATATGATTGCAAATAAAATAAAAATAAATTTGTGTTTAATTTTAATTAAAATTGTTCATTGTTCACAACTTGATGTATACAACAACAATTTGCTTTATTTGTTATTCTTCTTTACTCTTTGCTGCCTAAACAATAACAATTACTAGACATTTATTCTATAGATGTTTGTAACGGAGATCTTCAAACTACGATTACAATCTTCAAACACACCGCGTCTTCACACAAGACTAACTGAACCTCACAAACTCACTCGTCTGCTATGCATTGCCTTTTATATAACAGGGTAAATAGTCTGATGAATGTTCTTGAAGGTGAATGATCCCGACTTCACCCTTGCGAGATCTCTATAAATGTAAGCATCATTGTTTACATTCATTATTGTTGTTTGTGTATTTTGTTTGCATTTATTCTTGTGCTATTTTTTTTGTGTATTTTTGTGTATTTTTGTATTTGTATTTGTTGTTGTATTAACCAGTACAATAATTTGTAAATAGGTTTGTACTGTCAGAAAATACCGCAGATAGAAGTTCGACCTTAACACAATACAACGGAATGATATACGTGAAGACGACTTCAAATATGGCGTACACAGACGTGGGAGAGTAGGCAACGGTCCTTAACTGGACGTCGCTCTGGGCCATTCACGAAGTAATGCAGATAGAAGTCCCGGGATGGGTGTATCCCCAGAAGAGGCGGAGGGATTGTTTTAGTGGAAACACCACTCGACATAGCTGACGACGGCTACTGTAAGTGCGAAGGCATTTTCTACCTCACACGCCAAAAAAGTCTCCAATTATTTGGATTGTGTGAATTTTGAAATTAACACCAGTAATACTAGGTAATACTAGGGAAAGTACGTGTACGTACGTGTAAGTACGTGACAGATTTTTTTGCATATTTTTCGTAGCTTAGCAGCCAATACGTATCTCAATTGCTAATTAGATTTTTAATTAATTAGAATTGTTATTTAAAATATATACCCTTTTTCTCTTTCTTTCACAAATTTAATTTATTTTATTTATTTAAGTTTCAGATATAACATATCTAAATAAAATTTTGTAAATCAACATTATTTTTGTTTTTATTTTAATTCTATTTTTATTGTAATTCTAATGAAAACAATGCAAACAATTCAATACAATCAAATTACTGCGTTATTAATTTGCATAAATTTTATACGAAATTATAAGCAAACATGAATGCATCCGTAATGGGGTTATGGTTTCGACTTGCATTCTTTAGCCTGTTACCAAAATAATGATTTAGTACTATGAATTAGTTTTATTAATAATTTGGTATTTGTTGAAAATAATGAAGTTCATACTTCTATAATGTCCTTATGAACAATATAAGTGGTGCGAGAAGCTAGATCGTAATGCCAGCTGAAGGGTTGTAATGATAGCAGTATGTTGCTTATAAAGACTGTTGGATTCTTATTTATAATGACAACACGATACCAACCACAAAGCCATTCCGTCTTTTGTGGTAAGAATTAAGCTTCTTCAAACTTTGTGGGGGAAAAACAAAAAAAAAATATTTCCTTAACAATTGTATTTATTTCAATTTAGTCAAAAGCAAATTAAAAATAATATTGGTCTTTATACAAAATCAAACACAATATTTGCCAACAGAATACATACAGGGTGAAGTCGCCGTGGTCTAGTAGGTAGTGTGTTGGCCTATTAGACGAAAGGCCCGGGTTCGAATCCCAGGTCAGATAACTAAAACGAAAAATATTTCTTCGACGACTTCCTCTTAGCAGATTTCTGGCAAAGACTCTGAGAGTAAAAATTGCCATGAAAAGCTTCTCAGTAGGTCCCGCCACCAATGTATAAAATTACCGCACACAACATAAGTGGTGTGAGAAGCTAGGTCGTAATCCTGACTGAAGGGTTGTAATGGCCAATTATGTATGTATGTATACATACAGGGTGGCTGATATGTATTACAACCAACCTCAGGTTGTTGTCATTTGTAAACCGCTCATCTGACAGCCGACAGATTTATTCCAGTGACAGTTCATTTTATTATTTACAAGCTTACAAAAGCATTTTGATCTATTTCATTCAGAAAAAAAGTTATTCGTGAAGGAATTCAAACGTGATAGTGTGATTGCTTTGTATTTGGCTGGAAGACCATAGGTGGCTATCGTTAGAGCCCTCCAGCACTTAAATGTGAATAAATCTTTTATTTCGCGTACCATTTCTCGTTACCATGATACTGGGAGTGTTGCAACGTGTCCAAAAAGTGGACGAAAAAAACGGTAACAACATCAGAAATGATCCGAAAAGTGAAGGCCAGATTTGATCGAAATTCACGCCACAGTGGTAGAAAAATTGCTCGTGAGCTGAACATATCGCGAGGACGGATGCAACACATATGGAAAAACGAGCTTGAACTAAATCCATTGAACAAAAAAAATTAGACTGGAAAGAGCCAAGGATTTACTTTGCTTGCACGAAAGTGGCCAGTTACCGAATTTGGTTTTCTTCGATGAGAAGCTATTCAAAATTGAGCAGTTTGTGAACAAACAAAATGATCGGGTTTACTTGCCAAAGAGGTCAGCTGAAAATTAAACCTGCGATTGGCCACCAGCACTTAAGCACCGCCGATGATAATAGTGTGGGCCGATGGTCCCTCTCCACTCGTATTCATCGACCGTTGGGTCAAAATAAATGCCGAATATTATCGGGAAAATATCTTAAAGGCAGACAAACATTTCGGCCGCAAACAATGGACATTCCAACAGAACTCAGCACCACCGCACACAGCATGCGTCAACCAAGAATGGCTTAAAAAGGAGGTTCCTCGCATTATTTCTACCTCACAATGGCTACCAAAATCTAAGGACGTCAATCCGTTGCTTATAAATTTATTTAATTATTTAATTAAGGTCAATGGACAATAATACTCACTAATAACAAAAATAGGTACGAGAAAAAAATTAAATACAATTACAAACAGTTTCTATAAAAATACAAGTAATTATTACAATAAAAATATAAAAAGTTACGAATTAAGAAAAACAATAATATTCCGTTTTATTATACAAAAATTTACAGAAAATTTAACAAAATCTGTCAAAAGTCACGGCAAATTCTAGTTAACGGCATAATTAGTAATGCTGAATGGATTAAGATTATAACAGCGGAAGTTACGACAAGGAATATTGAATTTAACAGATCTTAACAGAAATTCACAACAAATATTACCATTGATCAGGTTAATCACAAAGTTTACATTTAACATTGTTCGAGGACTTTTAAGGGTAGGCAGTTTTATTAATGCCAGCCGGCTAGTATATGAAGGCAAATCCAAATAATTCCATCCCAGGCCACGCAAACAAAAGAGTAGAAATTGTTTCTGCACAGTTGCAATGTATTCGCTGTAAACATAATAGTTAGGATCCCATACAATGGGATCCATACATCTGACAAGCGATACAAATAGGTGTTTCGTAATATATGGATCAGAAAATTCTTTAGCTCAACGTTTTATGAAACCAAGGGTGCTCCTTGCCTTATTTACAGTCAAAGTGATATTATCATTAAAGTTCAATTTTTAGTCTAATATCCATGAATGGTTCAACATTCTCTAATTGATGACCTCCAAGCAAGTAATTAACCGTAATAAAATTATTTCTTGAGAACCGCATACATTTGAATTTTTTAATATTCAGCTCCATCATGTTGTATTCGCATCACAAAAAGAAGTTATTGAGATCATTTTGAAGATATATAGGCTCGATTATATTATTGAAAGAGAGAAAAACTTTTACATCGTCAGCATA
This sequence comes from Sarcophaga peregrina, assembly GCA_014635995.1. Taxonomy (NCBI): domain Eukaryota; kingdom Metazoa; phylum Arthropoda; class Insecta; order Diptera; family Sarcophagidae; genus Sarcophaga; species Sarcophaga peregrina. Next base: position 83,832,013 of record CM025790.1, on the reverse strand, counting down.
CATCAAGATATTGGCAAAATTAATTATGTTATTCCCAACATCGTTTATAAACAACGAAAAAAGAAGTGGACCAAGATGGCTGCCCCGAGGAACACCAGAAAGCACATAAATATACTTAGATAAGCTATTGTTCACATGTACGGTCTGCTTTCTACCAGTCAAATACGACTCTACCAGTCAAAAACTCCTATGATTTACACCCTTTAAATCAAGTTTAGTTAATAGAAGTTTGTGATTCACTTTATCAAACGCTTTGCTAAAATCCGTAGAATTTACATCAGTTTGCTTCTGTTGAGAAAAGGCCTCATTTATCATTTTGATAAATGATGACAAAATGTCAGAGTAAGACGTTCTTTATTATATTTTTCATAATTCACTTTCGTTATGCATACGTACTTGGTGAGACTAGCGTTAAAGTATAAAAGTTTTCTTCATGATTTTCATATTTTTTAATATTCATTTGCACTCAAGGCATTTAATATGTTAAGGAGTACATGACAAGTACATTCCAACTGCATCTACGAAAATAAAAAGTCGTACTAAAAACTTCACTAACTTTTCCCAGACGCTAAAGTTACTTTCGTAAATACTTAGAAAAAAAAACTTTATTTTGCAAACTATTTTAGAGGACTTTTGTGGTTTTTGTAAAGATGTTTTAACGGAATTTAAAGAAATAGTTTCCGCAATTGTCCTTACGAAGGAGTTTCCACTCGTTCTTGGTATGCTTTAATGATTTTCACTTATTATGAGCAAAATGAGCTAACAAATTAACATGTCGTTCGTATAAACTAAAGATTTCTTTCACTTCGAGTAACATTTCCAACCAGTGTATTCGCTTAAAGCAAGTTATAAAAGAAAGCGATGAAATTTTTACTGCCTGTACAAAAAGAAAAGTTAATAACAAAAGAACGGAAAGCAAGGCAAAATTAAAAAAAAAAATAAAAATTATTTTGTACCAGAAGTGCATAGCAATGACGAATGAAGAAAGGAAATAAGATTGAAATAAAAATTTAAAATTAAATCAACGATATAACATCACCATCTTAAAAATTAAGTACGAATAAATATTTATTTTTGAATTTTGAATATCAAAACAATATTATACCGCATACAGATAACAGTTTTAAAATACCAGAACTTCTCAATTTATAACCGAAATTACTGATATGGCTGATATGGTTTGGCTAATGCAACATACTAAAGCGCTATATTTTTTAATTCCTTTTTTTTGAATTTTATTGTTAAAAAGCGAAAAATGGTCAAATCAAAAAATGTTTAAAAATCAAATTTTAGAATCAGTTTAGATTTGTTCGAATTGGCAATCTTTGGTACGAATTATGGCCTTCAAACGGCCGACAAAGCCATCACAGGCTGCAAGGTATTTTGGTACATTCCCAGCGTAGCGCCGTCTTGAGATGATCGACACGTTTTTTTAGTGAGAACCTTACTCTCCAAAATGCCCCAGGCACAAAAGTCCAACGGGTTGAGATCCAGAGATTTTGGAGGTCATTGTGGTGTAGAAATGAAGCGAGGAACCTCCTTTTTAAGCCATTCTTGCTTGACGCGTGCTAAGAGCAGTGATGTTGAGTCCTGTTGGAATATCCATGGTCTGCGGCCGTAATGTTTGTCTGCCCAAGACTTCAATATTGTCTTTAGGACATTTTCCCGAAAATATTTGGCATTTATTTATTTTTGGTATTTTTTAGTGAGAACCTTACTATCCAAAATGCCCCAGGCGGAAAAGTCCAACAGATTAGGAACCGGAGATTTTTGTGAACATAGAGCGATAGAAATGACGCCATTCTTGTTTGACCCATGCTGAGTGCGGTGGTGCTGAGTTCTGTTGGAATGTCCATGGTTTACGACCGAAATGTTTGTCTGTCCAGGGTTTCAATACTGTCTTTAAGACATTTACCCGATAATATTCGGCATTTATTTTAATCCCACGGTCGATGAATACGAGAGGCGAGCGAAAATCGGCCGTTACGCCAGCCCATACTATTACTATCGGCGTCGCTTGAGTTCTGGTGGCCAATCATACATACATACATAATTGGTCATTAGAACCCATCAGTCAGGATTATTGGTGGCCAACCGCAGGTGTAAATTTTCCGCCGAACTCTTTGGTAAGTAAACCCGATCATTCTGTTTGTCCACAAACTGTTGAATTTGCAATGGCTTCTGTTTGGGGAAAACCAAATTCGATAACTGGCCACTTTCGTGCAAGCGAAGTAACTTCTTTATTCTTTCCAGTCTTACTTTATTTGTCCATCGGTGAGCTCTTGCACTTTTTGGAACTTCAATGGCTTTAGTTCAAGTTTCAATATGCGTTGCATCCGTTCTCGTGATATGTTTAGCTCACCACTACGGGGTGGATTTCGTTCAAATCTGGCCTTTACTTTTCGGATCTTTTCGGGTGTTATTACCGTTTTTTTCATCCACTTTTTGGACGCGTTGCAACACTGCCAGTATCCCTGTAACGAGCAATGGTACAAGAAACAAAAGATTTATTCACATTTAAATGCTGGAGGGCTCTAACGATAGCCACCTGTGGTGTGCCAGCCAAATATAAAGCAATCACACTATCACGCTTGAATTCCATTACGAATAACTTTTTTTCTGATTCTGCAATAGATCAAAAAGCTTTTGTAAGCTTGTAAATAATAAAATAAGCTATCACTGGAATAAATCTATCAGCTGTCAGACGATTGATTTAGAAATGATAACAACCTGAAGTTGGTTGCAGTACATATCAGCCACCCTGCAAGTGTTAACAATTGTCAAAATTGAAGCAAAACAATGTGAAAGATCTATTGCATTGGCCATTACAAGTCTGCAGTTAGGATTATGATCTAGATTCTCACTTCACTTTCGTTGTACGGGTTAATTTTATTAATGAGCGCCAGAATCGATTCTGAACGATAAATTTTTAAGAAACTTTTCATGGCAATTTTATTTACTCATACAGTTTTTGCCACAAATTTGCTAAGAGGAAGTCGCGGAGAAATTATTTTTCATATTTCGTTTAGTTGGACATGCCTGACATAGGGATTAAACCAAAGCCTCACGTCTAATGAGCCATTACACTACATACTAGATCGGTGACTTTTTTCCTTTTAACTTATTATGTAGTAAATGAACGACTGTTGTTTCACGGGACTCACCAACATGTGGTAAATATTTCGATTATCAGATAGATAAGCCAAAATACTTTTCACTGGATTGTCAACATTTACTACTCATGGCAAATTATATAAATCGAATAGAGGTATTAAGGCGTGAGGAGAAATTGAGTCATATTACGAAGTACAGGCAAATCCCGGTATAATGGATCTCATTTTAACGAAAATCTGATCGAACAGCTAAATTTCTAATTTACTAACTAACTTCAAAAATTTTAAACTCGATGCAACGAATGTTAAAAAAAAACAAAATCAAACCAAGGAAATATTTTTTTTTTTTTTTGTTTATATAGCGAATATTTTAAAATTTGTCTTCTCGACATTACGAACAGAAAGGAGTAAAGAAAATAAAAACAAAAATAGTCGCTAGAGTATCGCTACCTTTTTTCAATGATTATGTTTTTATGCATCCCCGAAAGTCTGTAAAAGCGTTGAATTCGCTGCTCTTGAGGGCAACCAAAGCGAACCTAATTGATTTTATGCAAGTCGTCGTAGTCTAGTAGGTAGTGTGTTAACTGATTAGCCTGAAAGCCCTAGTTCAAACCGCAGGGCAAACATCAAAATAAAAAATGAAAATATTTCTTCGGAGTCTTCGTCTCAGCAGATTTCTGGCAAAAACTCTGAGAGTAAAAATAAAATTGCCATGAAAAGTTTCTCAAAAACCTGTCGTTCGGAGTCGACTCTAAACTGTAAGTCCCGCCATTCATGTATAAAATTAACACACACAATATATGTAAGTGGTATGAGAAGCTAAGTCCTAATCCTGACTGAAGGGTTGTAATGACAAATTATGTAAAATTATGTACGATTTTTTATGTGCTTTGATATTTTTTTTTATTGATTTTTTAAGAGTGCAAGTGTTCATGTGGAGCAGTCCAAACAAGTTTACAACTAGGACAACAAACTTTAATAAACGATTTTTTCCAGTATTCCTAATCTTTACCATGAGATGTAAACAAATTGTAATTTAGAGGAATATGTAAAAAAGACTAAATGTAACATACCACCTTTATAAAATGAAAATGAATATTTTTTTTGTTCATATAATTAATATAAAATGATTTTAAAAAGTCTCTATATAACAAATTTTTCAATTTAACAAAAGGGCCTGACAATATATCGTTTGTTAAGCCGAGATTTACCTGATCTATATTTAATTAAAATTATTTAAATCGATGTAATATAAAATAGAAATTAAACATTCTCATTTCTATGGTGAAAGCATTATTTTTTTTTTTTTTGGAAAATAAGTTTTAAAAATATTATGAAGATAATTAGAAATGAAATTTAATTTTGATATTGAAATTATTTTTTATTTGTACAAATTTAATTTATTTAATTTATTTATTATTTTTTCGGATATAATATATGTAAATAAAATTTCGTAAATCAACATGAAAACAATGCAAACAATTCAATACAATCCAATCGCTGCGTTATTAATTTGCATAAATTTTATGTAAAATTATAATCAAACATGAATGCATTCGTAAGGTAGAAGATAATCTGTTAGAATGGGGTTAAGGCTTCAATTTTTATTCTCTAGCCTATTACCCAAATAAAGAGCGTATCTATATACAATCAAACTCGTTTATAACGTTATAAAGAATTATCGGTTAAAAGGAACTACTTTGAATAGTCCCAGTAATAAAATTTCATACATTTTACCTTTTTTTATAACGAACCCACAGAAAAAACTTTGAAGTGTGGCAATAGTTTTTACTTTTATTTAATATGGCAACATTAAATTATAACTCAGTGTCTTGAATTAGCTGATATGTAAAAAGAATTAACACCTATTTTTGGTTTTTAATAAAAAAAAACACTTTTTGTTTGAAAAAAATTCTTTATATTTTATATTTTCACCCCGTTTATTACGAACTTTGCCTATAACGAACTATTTGTCTGGTCTCACGGAGTTCGTTATAACCGGGTTTGACTGTATATAAAAATGAATGTCTGTTTATTTGTTTGTGGGTTTGTTTGTTGGTTTGAAGTCTAAACGAGCTGGACCGATTTTCTTGAAATTTTAACAGTACCTTCCTATATGTCTAGAAGGAACTATAGGCTATTTTAATTATTTTAAAATTTCAAGTAGACGAGGTGCCACGCCCACATTCCCAATATTTATTTAATGTTGCATATCTCATAAATTGCAATAGCTAGAGTCCTCATATTTTGTATGGACGAATTTGACGTATATATGAACAAAATGGACGAATTGGCTATAGTAGGCGTGTCACCCCCCCATATAAAAAAAATATTAAATCAACATATCTAAGAAAATATAAAAGTTACACTCCTAAAATTCTGTCGAAGTCACTTTAATATCAATACGAATATTTTAGACAAAAATAGACTGACTGACTGGCAATACGAGGTGCGGCATCAACCATATGAATATATGATTCTATATATATAAAAACGGCCGGACACGTTTTCTTGAAATTCAACAATACCTTCCTGCATGTCCGGAAGGAACTATAAGCTACTTTTTATTTAAAAATTTCAAGTAAGCGAGGTTCCACGCCCACATACCCAACAAGTATTTAATACATAAATGCATACCTCATAAAATGCAACAGCTAGAGTCTTCAAATATTGTGTGGACAACTTTGACGTACATATATATGAACAAAAAGAGCAGACTTACTATAATGGGCGTGTCACCTCCTATATAAAAAATATTAAATCAACATATCTAAGAAAACAGTTAGAATTTTAAAATTTCGTCGAATCCACTTTAGTATCAATATAAATATTTTCGACAAAAATGGGCTGAGTAGGAAAAGGGGGCGTGGTACATCCCATATGAATTAAATTTTAAATTTCTTATGTCTGGGGAATCATTATAGGTAAAATCATTAAATTGTATACGGTCAACACTGAAATTCATATGAATAATTTGTGAAAAAAATGCCGGACTAGCAATTAGAGCGAGAACAGTTTTACGAATCGAATATAGCTTCTTATATTACCCTAAAAAACCTGGCAATGGCCCCTACCCATGAAGTGCATTGTGTTGGAACCAGGAAGTATGTTATGGAAAGGAGGAAAGAGGGAGTAGTGTTTGCGGATACTAGATTTGAAACCTTTTTCCCATAAGAGACAGAAAAGATCTCTGCAGGAAGGGAGTTCCACATACGAATAGTCCTCCTAAAGAACGAATTTTGTTTGTAATGTAATGTGCGATCCACTGACCAAACAACCACAAACGAAGAAAGCTAGAAATACGAGGGTTACGTAGGAATGCATGATTCTCGGAAACAAGGCCCCCTATTTAGCAGGAGCAAAATCCATTGTAGTAACGATAAAACAGTGTAACACAACCCTTATGCCAAGCATACTCTTAAGATTCAATGAAGTTTAATACCCCACCGTCATTAACTAGAACCTTAGCTCTATCCTGTAAGCGGACGAGAAGTTTCAAAATAAACGTTGAGAAAATGAAGTGAGATATTTTAGCAGCCAAACCACTAAAAATTGAATTGATTCTAGTGAACATTACACAGAATTTTCATATCCAAAATATATGACTTCATAATATTTACACCCACCCATTGATACAGATGACGCAATATTATTCCTGAGCTTATGAGTAAATAAACAACACTGGGACAGATTGTTTAAAACTTTAACAATTTTTTCATGAATGCTGGCTCAGGAGGTGCAGTGAAAACAGTATGTTGCGTATAAGTCCTATTTAATTACTGAAATTACTCATACGCACTGTTGGATTCTTAATTATGATGACTGTACGGGACCAATTTCAATGTTTGTGTAAGCAAAACAAAAAACAATGAATTTTCCTACTAAATTGCAAATTAAAATTAAAATAAATTTGTGTTCAATTTTAATTAAATTCTTTATTGTTCGCACAATTTTGTGTGCCACTGTACACACTGTGATATGAATAACAACAATTGCTTAGTCGTTTCCATAAACACTAACAATTGTTCGTTAAATCTTTACAACGAAAATCTTCGAACACCGATTATTCTCTTCACACGCAACACGTCTTCACACAAGACTGACTGAATTCTTTCTGACTGCGTTGTCTGCCTGTTATATCGCAGTGCAAACAGTCTGATGAATGCTCGTAAAGGAGAGTGTCTTCGCCGTCGCGAATTCTTTATATATGTAAACATGTTGTTTATGATATTATTGTTTGTGTATATTTTGACAACTGCATTTCAACTGCATCAACGAAGTAAAAAGTCGTACTAAGAACTTAACTAACTTTATCCAGACGCTAAAGTTACTTTCGTAAATACTTAGAAAAAAACTTTATTTTGCAAACAATTTTAGGGGACTTTTGTGGTTTTTAATAAGATGTTTATTCGCCCAAAGCAAGTTATAAAAGAAAGCGATGAAATTTTTACTGGCTGCACAAAAAGAAAAGTTCATAACAAAAGGACGGAAGCCAAAGAAAAATTAAAAAAAAAATTAAAAATTATATTGTACCAGAAATGCATAGCAATGACGAACGAACAAAGGAAATAAGATTGAAATAAAAATTTTATATTAAATCAACGATATAACATCACCATCTTCGCATTTTCGGATATCAAAACAAAATTATACCGCATACAGATAATAGTTTGAAAATACCGGAACTTTTACACTTATAACCCAAATTACATTGTAGGTACTTACTTAAATGTTAACTATTTTTCAGATTTATTGATTCTATTGGAAATGGTGCAACATCGTTTAACATTAAAATGATAAATAATAGCTACAAAAACAAAAACCATGAGTATGAAAGAAAAGGCGACAGACAAGTAAGCGAGAACTCAACAAAGAATAGAACCAAAACCACAAATATTCTACTTTAAAACCATTCATCACATTGTTTACATCAGCATATAAAATGGCAAGACAAAGCATGCAACGAGTAGTAAGAATTCAGTCAGTCTTGTGTGAAGACGTGTTGCGTGTGAAGGAAGCAGTCGAATCAACGAATTAATATTTTAAACGTTTTTAAAAAGGTAAAAACGTAAGAATAATAATATACACGCACGCATATATGTATATTTATTCATTATAATCCTTCAGTTCGGATTACAACCTAGATTCTTACTTTACTTTCGTTATACGTTTTAGTTTTATACATGAACGGCATTGGTTTTCTGAGAGATGACCTCACGTCTAATAAGCCAACACACTACCTGCTAGATTATGTCGACAATATGCTTGTATAAGACCACCACTGTAGAACCAATTAACATAAAGTCAAACCCGGTTATAGGCAAAGTTCGTAATAAACGGGGTGAAGTCATAGAAGAAAAGAAAAAATACAAAGAATTTTTTTCTTCATTTATTAAAAACAAAAAGTATTTTTTTATTAAAAACCAAGCTAATACAAGACACTGAGTTATAATTTAATGCTGCCACATTAAATAAAAATAAAGACTATTGCCACACTTCAAAGTTATTTCTGTGGGTTCGTTATAAAAAAGATGAAATGTATGAAATTTAATTACTGGGACTATTCAAAGTAGTTCCTTTTAACCGAGAATTCGTTATAAACGAGTTCGTAATAAACAAAGTTTTCTGTATTAAAATTGTTATTAAAACATTGGGACAAGAATTCCTTATAACCGAGTTCGTTATAAAAGAGTTTCACTGTATATTGCATGCGATAAATTTTTATCTGTTTGAATTCAATAAAAAGCTGCCATAACAAACAATAAAAAGAAAATTGATTTACAGCCACACTTAAAAAATATTTTATTGCTGACATTTACATTCTGTTACTATCGTTATTACAGCTACTATGTTTGTTATTTATGATTTTTTATTTAAATTCAACGTACAAACAAATAACATTCCTTTAATGTTACATTTTTAAAATTAATATCTTTTGTTTTTTTTTTTTTGCTATTATTTTTTTACCTTCCAATTCTATTTTACAACGGTCCAGAAAGCTGGAGGTTCAAAATTGTTTGCGTTGTCAATAAATTTGTGTGAAAAGATCACAAAATTCCGTTCTTGTCAAATAAAACAAGTTTGGAGAGTTTGAGAAACATAAAAAAAAATATTTTTGAGTTCTACGTCAACAAAACTCACAACCTACTCTATGCCATTAGTTGGGTGTATTTTGACTATCGCCCACTGTTATTAGTTAAGGAACTCTTTATAAACAAGAATTCTTAATCAACGTTTTATAGGTTTAAAGAGATCAGCAATAAGTATTCAAAACGATAAGTAGGTTCGAGTCATACTTATACGCATTCATACTTATTTTGATATCATACTCATACTACTCATACTCATAGTTGGAAGTACTCGTCATATTCATACTTAACAATACTCACAGGCGTATTTTGTGAACGACTGAAGCCACTCATCAAAACACTTATTAGACCTTATCTGTGCGTCTTCAGACCTGGCAAAACAACCATCGACCAGATCTTTACACTACGCCTAATCCTGGAAAAGACACACGAAAATCAAGTCGACAAACACCATCTTTTTGTCGACTATAAGGCTGCTTTCGATAGACCCATAAGGGATCATGTTTTTGCCGCAATGTCTGGGCTCGGTATACCTGCGAAGCTGATAATGCAGAATGACGTTGAGCATTTCCTGCAGCTCCGTCAAGGTAGGAATGAACCTCTACGAACCTTTTGATACCGTGCGAGGTTTCAGACAAGGCGATCCCTTATCATGCGACCTCTTCATCATCATCATAGAGAGTGTTCTGCGAAAGGCGGGAGTGCATCGCAATGGCACTATTTTTCAAAAAAGTGTCCAGTTGCTTGCGTACGCTGACGACATCGACATCATAGAGCGTACCAAATGAGATGTCACTGTTGTCTTCAGTGCTATTGAACGGGAGTCTAAGAAGATGGGTCTGGCAGTAAATGAGGGCAAAACGAAGTATATGTTATCGACAAGTAGAGACGTGCGGCGTATTGATTCTCAAATTATGGCCCATAACTATACTTTTGATACAGTCAAGGGATTCATTTATCTTGGCTCCACTGTTACCACCGAAAATGATGTCAGTTTGGGGATCAAGCGCAGGATTACCCTTGCCAACAGGTGCTATTATGGTCTCAATATGCAATGGAGTAGCAGAGACCTCTTTCGTAAGACGAAACTAATACTCTACAAGAGGCTCATCCTACTCCATACTTCTTTATGGCGCAGTAGCATGGACACTATTAAGAACTGATGCAGCTATCTTGAGAGTATTCGAGAGAAAAGTCCTACGTAAGATCTTCGGTCCAGTGCGAGTTGGCAATGATTTTCGCCTCCGATTCAACAGTGAGCTATATGAGCTCCTCAACGAAATGGACGTTGTACAGCGTATTAATATCCAGCGGCTGCGTTGGCTCGGTCATGTCGTTCGAATGGAGGAGGATGCTCCGGCGAGACGAGTATTTGATGCGGGGATCTGCGGAAGTCGGCGAAGAGCGCGATCTTGTATCCGTTGGAAGGACCAAATCGAGGAAGCTGTCATCGATTCGTGTGACCAACTGGCGTAGGCGTGCAAGAAGCAGAGGTGCCTGGGAAGATATATTGCGGCACGCCGAAATCCGTTAATCGGGTTGTTATGGCCAATTTATGATGAATGATTCAAGCTATTCGAATGACTTATAAGTATTATAAGGATTTACCTAAATTTATGAATCAAAATGAGTAGGCGCATGAATCAAACATATTTCGAATGTTGTGAGTTTGATGTCAACGTTGTAGTCATACTCATTGCTACTTGTACTTATAAATCAATGTTGTAGCGATTACGAATAAATCAGAGTAGTTGAATTTCTATTCTATTGATTCATTCATACTCAAAATTGCATGAGTTTTTATGAGTAGCGGAAAAACGATTCATTGCTGACATGGTGTAAATCAACAAAAGTTTTCTTTAAATCAGAGTAATTTTTATAATCATACTTGCTTTTGTTTAATTTTTTTTTTTTATTTTTGTTTTAGCATTCTGTACTGTTAAAAATTATATTTTGAAAAATAATAAATTTTTGTTTCCTTATTGAATTTTCTGTTATTATTTAAGTAATATGCATATGAAAGTAATTATTACTTTATGTACTAGAGTCATCTATCTTAGTTCAAGTATGACATGTGCCAGCATGTCACTTAAAAGTGTTGCAGCCCTTGACTGTAATTATAACATTGAATTTAATTTTTAAAATGATTTTCTGTTTAAAGCATATGATTATTTAAGTTGCTTGCATACTGTGTTTTGTAAAAGCAAAATGTTCCTGTGAAATGTATACAGTCAACCCTCCTATAACGCGGTGAATGCGTACTGCGTTTTATGGAAATCGCTCTATAAGAAACATGGATTTCAGGTACAAACCAGGCTAATTCGTAGCACTTTCTATGGAAACCGTCTACCGCGTTGTATGGAAACCGCTTTATAAGAAACACAGAATTAGTACAAATCACATCATTCATACTGCGTTATATGGAGACCAAAAAATACAAAAGGCAAAATAAATTATAAATTATTTTTATTGAATTCAAGAGTTCATATAAGGATTGATAAAAAAAAATGAAATAAAAACTGAACTAAAAGACTGGTTTCCAGCAAAATTAAGAAAGACTTGTAAAATAATGTAATTTTTTAATATTTGTCCTCACTAGGGTCATCGTTATTCATTATTTTTTTTTTTAATAGAAAAACCAACTGCTATTGTTTTGCAAGGTACTGTATCTCAGCTGAGCTTTTGCTTCGAAAATAAAGCTTATATTAAACCCTCTTACAATATCTAGTTACTATTCACTCATAGGCTATGGGGAAGGAATTTATGGGATGAAGTTGAACACAAACCGCGTTCTAAGAGTACCGCGTTATAGGAGGGCTGTATATAGAAACTGTGTTCTGGGAGTACAGCGCTATAAAAGGGTTGACTGTATTTAATTTGCAAATGTCAGTGTTAAGTGGTTATTTCCTTTTCTGCCTGTTTGCCATCAAATGCACATACAGTTAATTGAGAAAGAATAGAGAAAATAAATAACGAAAATAGAATAAGATTTTAAATACTGAGTGACTAAATATTAAATTTTACTAAAAACTGGCAGTTTAAAATTTATTGCCGAAATAATGAATTGAAAAGAATACTTAAACATTCTACAGAACATATTAACATAAAATTTAGAAGAATTGAGAACTCGTAATTCTTATTACTTTTAAAAAGTCAATGAACCCAATATTAATGTGAAGATGTGATTTGATTACCAAAGTCCCATAGGATTAATAGTCGTACATATAGTCCTTATTTAACTCAAATAGAATACTTAGGATGGCAGCGGAAAATCCTAAATAAAATTGGTGCATTTAGGATCATTATTACAACTTGCAGTTAAACTTGGGTTTAGTTGAAGGTATCTTTAGCTAAAAGCAACTGAAAAGTTATTTTTAACTTATTTTAGTTATTACAATATAGTGATAAAACTTTTTAACAAATATGACAGTGCTGGTGCAATGACGATAGCACTGCTCAATTAAACAAGTTCTTTTAACGCAGGCATCCCTCTTCTCTTTTTGTTGTACAGGCATCCCTCGTCTAACGCCGTACTTCTATGACACGTTTTCGATATAATACGATTTAAAAAAGAAATAAAAAGTTGCATTACAAAGCGAAATTTTAACGTGCCTTATTACGAAATCGAAAAACAGTTAGAAAAGATTTCACAATCGCACAATCACTGGAAGAACGTCGAAGAAAACGTTTTTTATCAAATGACGAAAACTTTTCCGGACTATAGTCTAGTCTACAGTTTCGAGAAAAGTTTTCGTCATTTGATAAAAAACATTTTCAGTAGTCAATAGTCTATAGACTAGGCTAGACTATAGAATAGACCATAGACATGACTATAGACTAGACTATAGACTAGATTATAGACTAGACTATGGACTAGATTATACACTAGACTATAGACTAGACTATAGACTAGACTATAAACTAGACTATAAACTAGACTATAGACTAGACTATAGACTAGACTATAGACTAGACTATAGACTAGACTATAGACTAGACTATAGACTAGACTATAGACTAGACTATAGACTAGACTAGACTATAGACTAGACTATAGACTAGACTATAGACTAGACTATAGACTAAACTATAGACTAGACTATAGACTAGACTATAGACTAGACTATAGACTAGACTATAAACTAGACTATAGACTAGACTATAGACTAGACTATAAACTAGACTATAGACTAGACTATAGACTAGACTATAGACTAGACTATAGACTAGACTATAGACTAGACTATAGACTACACTATAGAATAAATTATAGATCGGATGTCATTCTAATCAGTATACATTTAGTCTTCTTTTTACTACAATAGGGTATTTGTTCGTTATTCTTTCTCGGAAAACTGCTGAACCGATTTACATGAAATTTAGAACAAATTTAGATCATACCCCAAAAGAACAATAGGGTATATAAGATTTTCTAATCGGATGCCATATCCCCTTTTACGCCCACTTTCAAATTTTCAGTTGAGAAAATAAAAATAATAAAACATTTATAATGAAAAACACTGCAAAATTTTATTTTTTTTAATGACCGTTTTTAAAGTTTTGACACTTTTTGTTCAGGATTGCACATTTTTGACAAGATTTTTAGCGCTTTTTCCAAACCGGCTTCTGGCAACACTGCTTGCGTGCAGTCACGTATGAAATAAAAGTCGTGGTTCGAAGATATCCGTTGTGAACATTATAGCGAATAGTGTGTGAATAATATCGAACAAGCAATAAATTGTTGTAGTTACTTTTGCGTATCGGTTAAGTTTGAACAGTGTGATATAAAAGTAGTGTGTATAATAAAGGGAGTTTCATTGAAATAAAACAAATTTTTGTTTTTACTTGGTTTGCAATCAACGAACTCATATTTAAACGTTTTCAAAAGGTAAAAACGTAACAATATTTTACCAATTTCATAAATTTAAACCAACACTTTCTATAAAAAATTAAGGTTTTTAAATTTATTTCATTAAGTTATTTCCGTTATATTATAAAACAAACAATATTTAATGTTTTTCATAAAACAAGAGATGAATAATACCCATACCCATAGGTAAACCCAAATAGAATCCTAAGTAAATTTAAAATTCGTAGGCCTAATATATGAAAATGTTATCCCTTGTATTTAATATAATATACCTTAAGGTCAAGTACCCCATTTAATGATCTCCTAAATACTCTCTTAAAGTCATATCGGAACAGTGATAAGTCTTTAGGGGCTTTTTTTTGCAAAAATATATTGCAGTACTAAGACTTTTGCCCTCCACTGTATATAATTACATACCATTCATTTACCTAGTCAAGTTATTGTGTCTGTTGCTCTGTTGTTGGTTGGTCAGTTTTGTTGGTGTTGATAGTTATTGTACTCGTTTGCATTTTTGTATAGTAAAGGAGTGTACAAAGATAATTATATTGTTACTGGTGTTGACTGCATGCGACAGTAATAAAATTCGGTTCGCAAGCGACATATTATAAGAGTAAATGTGTGTATTCACGACTTTTATTTTGTATAAAAGAGAAAATATTGCAGTGTTCTAGTTAGTTCTCATTTTTTGGGTGTCATGTTAATAGTGTGGATACAATGCCAACGACAAAATGTAGATGTAAGCTATTCATTTATTCATGGCGTAAAACTAAATTATATTTCGTATAATTGTCTGTGTTATTTCTTTCAACTAAATTAGGGTTAGATTAGTTTATGCAAAACTGCAAGTTGTTGTGTACAGACCGCATTAATAGATCATACTTCTTCAAACTCACAACGTTATTGCCAGTGAAACAAGGTATCATGACATGATTGGACACAAAACAACAATTGAGTTTCACTTTTATTATATTATATCGTTACGAAAATCGAAACGTTATAACATCGTGTAACATTAAAATGATAACCAAATGCTACAAAAAAACCATAAGTATGAAAGAAAAGGAAATAGACAAGAACGCAACATCAAAGAATGTACATAAATTACGTAAACAATAATGAAACCTCGAGACTTCTCGAGAATTCAAAGCCACGAACATTCGACTTCAAGAACTTTCATCAGACTGTATACATAAGCATATAAAAAGACAAAACAAAGCAGGCAAGGAGTAAATAGTAAGAATTATGTCAGACTTGTGTGAAGATGTGTTGCGTGTGAAGATAACACTCGTTGTTTAAATATCTCTGATGTTCAGGTATTCCAAAAAAGTGTTGTCATTTACGCAAAAGGTGAAAGAAATAATAACGAACCAGCAAATTATTATTGTATAAATCACAGTGGCACACAAAAATTGTGGAAATAATAAAGAATTTAATTGAAACTAAACACAAATTTATTTTTATTTTGTTTGCAATGAACGAACTCATATTTAAAACGTTTTTAAAAAGCTAAAAATATAACAAAATTATTATTAAGTCTTTGAAATCCAAATGAGTTCTTATTTCGAAGTCTAGAAATAAAATTTAAACTGTTAAGATTTTTTCGACTCCATCAAAAGCTTTAAATATAGTTTTTATGTATTCAATTTAGGCCAGTTTTTGTAATTCAGGATTAATTTATTGGATCACTAATTCGTAAAATCAAGCGTAATTGATATTTCATGGAATGTTTAACATGACTGGCCACACATTTTTCCATGCGAAAGCCTTCTAAACAAACAAACACATAAGTGAACCTTAATAAATCATATAATGAATAGGGTGCAGAAGTCCATAAAAAGATGATTTCAATTCAGAAGCGCAAATATTAGAATTCTTCCGCTGGTCGCTCAAACGCTCAAACGGCGATCCACCGAACATCTTTAAAAGTTTGAAAATGATTAACGATCTAACGATTAGTTGTTAATACCTAACGATGCCAGCAATTATTTGATGTTTTTACAATGGTATAACAAGACATTCGAAGTATAACCGATCAAAACTCGAAACATATTTGTGCATTTCAATTTAAAAATTTCTGAGTCTGTCTGTCTAAGCAATCAATAAACTGACCTTATAGTACGACCGCTGCAAGCTGGCAAAAGTTAATATCAATTCAAAATGGTGTAAACAGAATACGTAGTTGCAGCAGAAGCTAATTTGTTGCGCGACAAATAAAACTGTAAACAGAGTAGCTTTTTTTTATAGCTATGCGAGCTAAAGGTTGGAAAAACTTCGATAGACATTGGTAGCCCGGACTACCAAAGTGCACGATTCGCCGCAAGACTTACTCTCGGCTTCCTAGTCGCATACGTACTAAAACCAACCTCACACTTTCAACCATTTGCACCACCACAACACCACAATCAAGTATTACTTCAGGTGGATATTCAGCGAATGCTACCTTCAAATTCCGCTGACCTTGCTCTCTCAGCCAATCTTTGCTGCATCAATACATTCCGTGCGAAAACACACATGATATTAACATCAGGTTAACTATATTCTCGGGCGTTACCTGGAATCCTAATGTTCTCCCCAGGCAATTTCGTTGAACAGAATATCGCGAGTAATTAAAGAAAACATGATCCACCGTCTCCCTTTCATTACGGCATTCTGGGCTTGTCTCATCCACGTCATGACCAAACTTATAGAGATAAGCCCTATAACATCCACGGCCCATTAGCAACTGTGTCAGATGGAAGTTCACCTGGCCGTGTCTTCTTTTAGTCCATACGCCTATGCTCGGTTTGAGTCTGTGGGTCCATCTTCCCTTAGTGGAATTGGACCAGTCCTGCTGCCATCTAGCCATAGCATCATCAGTTAGTTGAACAGGGTTCGAAAAATCTGTACCTCTCGTTACGTCATATTTCCTGACGTCAGTAGACACCATTCGGAAGGCAGTAATCATCCTGAGGGCAGATCTCCTGTAGGTCGCTTTTGTTCTTGCTCTATAGGTCCTCTTCTCCATAGCCCCAGACCATAAGGGTGCTATATATATAGCTATCGCTGACACTATCTTCATCAGTAGCCGTGTCCTCTCCTGTCGCAGGCTTCCTAAACAGAGTATCTATGGTTTTCAATCTGTTCAACATTAAATTTTAACGTTGCTGGAGAGAAATGCATAGTTTAGACATTATGTTAGAGACTTCGTATAGCATTCCTGCATTATTCTGGAAGTGTCTTGAAAAGGTCTTGTGTTTCACTATCCTACTCTTATTTTTTCTTACTACGTTATTCATAACTTCGTACGCTTCAGGTTCCGTTGCCACTACTTTATCCTGTTCCATAGATAATTATTCAAAAAATAAAAAAACACACCCAGCCAACGACATAGTAGTACAGTTTGTGAGTTTTGTTGAGTAGATCTCAAAAATAGTTTTAATTGAATTCTTACTTCTGCAATGTGTTCGTATTTGAAATTTTTACTAAACATTGTTCCAATTTAAGTTTAGCCTGCTATAGTACACAATATTTTTTTTTTTCAATTTTTTTCTTTGTAGTTTGATTGATGGATAAATAATCAATCAATGTTATCATCCAAGAAAATCATACATCCACAGGCAATTAATCTTCGTTTACAATTAATCATAAGAAGGTGGTCGGTCACCTGATGAGTGATTTTAACTTGAAGCGAAAAAAATAAGCAAAAATAACGATGAGCTATTAATAAAGAAGAAAAAAATAAATACTTGGGCCGTTGTCGTGTAATAAAGCTCACTGAATAACAGCTTAAAATTTATTAAGGCTGTAATTGTAAGATTTTCCAAATTAATTATTTTAAAACAATTTCTATAACTTTGGTTACTTCCCCGTCAGCCTGTCACTGCAATACACAATTATCGGTTATTGCTTGTGACATAATTGAAAGAATTTCTTGAATATTGTATATGGAGAAAGGAATCATTATTAAATAATATAATGACCAGGCTTATGAATGTGCTAATATGAAAATGATGTCATAGGCCATTGCCAAATAAATAAACTCAGGCATTTTCAAGAAAACAAAAAATATGACTTCTCTTAGCAGATTTAAGGCAAAAACTCTCAAAGTAAATAAAATTGCCATGAAAAGTTTCTCAAAAATCTGTCGTCCGAAATCGACTTTAAACTGTAGGTTACGCCACTCATGCATAAAATTAACGCACACAATATAAGTGGTGTGGGAACCTAGTCGTATTCCTGACGGAAGCATGGTAATGATAAATTATTCTCGAACCTTAACAACTAAGCCAAGAGAGAAAAGTAAAGTTAAATAGAATTTTTGTTCTGTCGCTTTTAAAATCTCTTTTTTTAATTCTTACAACCATTAATTGTGTGTTCAGTCTTAAGTTGCTTTACAAAGAGATTAAATCGGATTAATTAAAATCATAAATTTTTATTACTTGTAAGAAGTAATTAAAATAAAGAGATTTTAGTTGTTAAAAAAAAAAATAATTTATTTAAATAAGTGTTTACATACAAATTCCTTTTTTAAAGAAAAAAAAAATTTTTTTTTTTCTACCAGCAATTACAAACTTAACCACAGAAGCCGAAATATTTTAAGTTAAGAAGTCACGAAAATACTTAAAGTAAAGGATTTTATGCCAGTTACGTAACTAAAACAGTGTGCCTTAGTTTAGCTTAAATAAATTGTATTGTATTGTTACGTTGCCAAACGGGATCGATTTTTAAAAATCCCGGGATATTTCGGGATAATTCGGGCGGTTTTCTCTTAATAATAAAAATATTTTGTTAACAAAATCATTTGTATTCCAATTATATTAGAATTATACAGTGGCGAGCAAAAGTGAGTGCATGTTCACAATACTGAGTTTCGTCATCCACAACAACAAAATCATACAAGCAAGAAAATTAATTTTAAATTTTTATTTTATTCTTAACGAATAGAAGTAAAAAAACAATAATTAATGAAATGAATTCAATGAGTTTCAATGCAAAAACGAAAATAACCCACATAAACTTAATTTTGCACGTTTCAAGAAAATTGAAGAAACTATACCAATTTCAATATTTGGTCCATAGACCCTTATTAGAAATAGCTTGATTTAAGCGGTTTGACATACTTTCTAGCAGATAATCAATAACATCTTTCGGAATTCGATTCCATTTCGCATTTATACGATCCTAAAATTTGCCCATGTTTGTTTGGGGCGGTTTCGTACTGTCCGAGCCGAATTTTCACGAATGGCCAAAGATTTTCAGTCGGATTGAAAATCAATTGAAAATTTTGTTTCTCACCCCACATCTTTACAATTTTTGCTGTGTGCTTCGGATCACCATCCTGTTGGAAAATAATTTCTTATTCGGGGAGATGGGTTTGCAGAATCTTTAGATAGTCTTTTTTCGCATGCTACCATCTACTAAATATAGAGGGCCAACATGCCACCATTTAAGCATCCCCAAACCATTATATTTTCACCGCTATGTTTAACAGTTTGCTTCACTTGGTATCTTTGAACACGTTCCCTGGATCTGCGCTAGCAGTACTGCTTTCCATCTGATTGGAAACGTGTTATCTAGTCTGATGAGTCCAAATGTAACCACTTTCACGAATTTTGTTGTCAACATAACCTGGCGTTTAAAAACACTTCTCGCAATCAATATTTGTTGGTAAAATAGTTTCAAGATAGCTGTATCCGGCTTTTAAATATTCACCTTCACCACCTCCTGATGTAAATAAATCTATAATTCGACGGCGGAATCTCCACGCCGTCATCATCGATCGGGTGCGGTACATCACCTCTAAAGACAGTATTGGTGTCGACATCGCCTTCTAGCAGAGTAGAGAAGTATTTCCTATACAACCTTAACACTCCCTGCGAATCTGTTACCAAGTTTCCATTCTCACCTTTGCAGGAAGACGCTCCGGGCTTAAAACCTACTGTTAAACGCTTAACCTTTTTATAGAATTTTCGAACGTCATGCCTACATCTACGTGTCTTGATTCCGGGATTTCCCGAATGGCATGCCTAGTTTATACGCTTTTTAAAACTTTTAAAATATCAGTTCGTAGATTGCAAATAAAATTAAAATAAATTTGTGTTTAGTTTTAGATAAATTCTTTATTGTTCGCACACAATTCCGTGTTCCTGTGTTCACAACTTGATGTAAACAACAGCAATTCTTTTTTTTTATTATTATTCTGTTTATACCTTTTGCATAAACAATAAGAATTACTAGACGATTACTCTCGTCAAATACCCCGCGTCTTCACACAAGATTGACTGTACTTCACTTACTCCGTTGCCTGCTTTGCCAAAGAGAGCAAAAAACAACAAAGTAAAGAAAGCAAAAATCTGCTTTTCTGTTTTGCAGCAATGATAATCGTCATAATTATATATAAAATGAATAATAAAAAAATTATTTAATCAAATATGCAAGAACATAAGCACATCATTCTCACAAACAATATATGTTCAGTAACCTTAATACGCTTTATTTTAATTTTTTTTTTTTTACGATTTCATGGCAAACACAAAATAGTTCTGTTGAGTTGAGTTAAAATAGAAACGGAAATAAAAAGAAAATTAAGTTAAAAGTTTTTGTGCAATTTTTTATGCACTACTATGTGCAAGAGAATTACTTGTGCATGAAAATTTGCCATCCGTAATAGCATCGACAGAATGGTGTAGTGAAAGCATTTACTGGGTTATGTTCCATAAAGTCAAACAATAAAAATGGCAATATTTTCAAACATTTACCAACAACTCTTATGTGATCTTCTACTGCAATTGACTCACGTACGATGCACTTTCATGCTTCCATATATATTGTTATGTTTTTAACTTTTTAAAAACGTTTAAAACAAACAAAATGATAATAAATTAGTTTAGTTTCAATTAAATTCTTTATTGTTTGTTGAATTTTTGTGTGCCAGTGTGTCCAACTTGATAAGCAACAATAATTTCCTTATTCGTTATTCTTCTTTGCTTATACCCTTTTCGTAAACATCAACACTTGTTTGTTAGACCTGTTCTCTTTACAGGCAACATATCTTCATACAAGACTGACTGATTTCTTACCACTTATTGCCTGCTTTGTCGTGCCTTTTTTATATGCTCTTTTTCGCCTTCTCGAGAACTCTCTAGGTTTCATTGTGTTTGTGTATTTTATTTACATTCTTTGTTGTCGCATTTTCGCTTACTTGTCTATCCCCATTTCTTTCATACTCATGGGTTTTGTTTTTGTAGCTTCTGCTTATTAATTTAATGTTAAACGATGTTACACCTTTTCCATTTTCGTAACAGTATACATATATTTACATACATACATGTACAAAATAAGTCTAGTCGTGTATGTATAGGAAGTTCTGCATGTGTGAACACTTTTTTCATTACATTATGGCCGACACATGATGGTTTAAATATTGTTGTAACACCCTCTCATTTCATCTTCATCTTCCTTCAACGATTATCAGTTGGCAAGTGTAAAAGGTTGTATTTTCCACAAGATGCAATCAAGTTTAAAAGGATTGCTTTACGTTAAAGTGTAAACGAATCTTAGCAACAGAGTGCTCTGGACGCTCTTTGATTTGTATAGACAAAAATTCGACATAAGAATACATAAAAGTCTGTTGATGGTTGGCAGTTGATAAATGCTTAAGTACATTGTGAAACATATTTATAAAAAAAAATAATATTAAAAAAAAAATAGCAGGTCAACAAAAATTTGTTAAGAGCCCATATTGTCAGTATACTTTATATTGAATTCTATTTAAATTATATTACTCATACGTACCTATACTATCTTTACTGTATTAGAGTAATTACCCTGAAAAGTATGCAATAAAATAATATTTAATTTTAGAATTTAATATCACTTATACGTAACGTTACATGCATAAAACATCAAATCGTCAAATATTATAAACAAAAAACGTAAAAATTTGTCAAAGACGTTCATAGAAAACCTAAAAATATCGTCACATTAAATAAATGCATAAATAAAGTTAAGGCATTGTATGTACATATTTTAGTTAAAAAATAAATAAAAAACACTTAACAAAATAAGTTAACAAGTCCTCTTAATGCTTTAATTTAAAAAATAAACTTTAAAAATTAATGTTTTCTACAATATATTTGTATTTTAATAATATTCAAAGGAATTTAGTTTAATTTAAAATAACTTGGCTTGATACACTCTCTACATTAGCTGAAGTATGTGATAACACAAAATTTTTTAATAAATTTTATCATTTCTGATTTTTTTTTTCAAAAATCGAGAAGTTTTGTATTATTTTCACGAAAAAATTTTTTAAATTTTGACACATAACCGCTGCAAATATTATCATCATCTAAACCTATAGGTGGCATAAATATTAAGAAGCCAATAGCTGTTGACGTTCTGTGTAATGCGCACTGGAACCGACGGTGCAATAAATACTGCACTTTATCTGATTTTATTACTATTTCCACCATTTATATCCGCAAGAGAATGGAATAGAACTTTGAGGTATAGGCCGCTGTATCAGCAACTTTTTTCTCGGCCTCGAACAGGAGAGAGCGAAGTTGCTCGTTAATAATGGTAGAATGTCGAACTTATTCATTCATTGAAACATCTTCGTAATGTGACTTGTATCCCACTATTCTATCACTATTACAACAGATTTTGCTCGAGCAAAATAAGGGACTTGTTCCCGATAAATGCTGTTTTTCTACGTAACACTTGGCTTTCTCGGCGAGCACATTCGTATGTGGTCGATTGGCAAGACGGTCTTTTCGTATATATAGCTCCCTTCGAGCAGAGGTTGTAATTTTTTGGCTTTTAAGCAAATAAAAAGGCATAAATACCATAAAATCATCGCAGGTCTTCACAAATAACGTAAAAATATAAAATTCCCTACTTCTCGTTATTACTAATCTAAATTTCTAAAATAGTAGCAATTGCAAAGCAAATACAGAGCATAATGTGGCGTTTAATGTACTA
The DNA here is from genome assembly GCA_014635995.1 of Sarcophaga peregrina. NCBI lineage: Eukaryota > Metazoa > Arthropoda > Insecta > Diptera > Sarcophagidae > Sarcophaga > Sarcophaga peregrina. The sequence goes on along the minus strand of CM025790.1, from coordinate 83,808,980 downwards.
AAGTAAAGAATATGATGTAAAAATAAGGACATAAATCGTCCTATCGTTAAATCAATATTTTTGGAGCTTAAAAATTAAGATAAATGGTCACCTGTGATGCCAGTACAAGCTAGTCTCTTTATCTTGTCTAACAGCATTTGAACTGTTTTTAAATTGGTTCCTTATGCCCGGATAATATCCCAATAAGTCACTATTGGTCTAACCATCATGGTATAGTCGACAATTCTGGGTCAAGATAAAACCTAACGGGATCAAATATAGATAATTGATCACAACAACCCTTCAGTCAGGATTATTGAGCTAATTTCTCACACCACTTATGTTGTGTGTGTTAATTTGATGCTTAAGTGATGGGACCTACTATTTAAAATCGACTACGAACGACTCAGATTTATTGAGGAACTTTTCAGAGTTTTTGCCAGAATTCTGCTGAGAGGAAATCGCCGAAAGAATATTTTTTGTATTTTGTTTCGATGTTTGGCCTGGGGATCGAACCCTGCCTTTACGTCTAATAACCCAACACACTACATACTAGACTACTACAACTTCAAATATCACGATTCCGATTACCTAATTCGTACTAAATAATCATCGGCCACCAGTCCAAATCCCATTTCGAAAGAGTGATTTTTTCGGAATGCCTTCAACACTCTTGGATATTATTCAAAATCAAATTTCGGATATCCCAATTTGAAGACCCAAAATACAACTTCTTATACAGTGTACATATTGTGACGAAAATGGAAATGGTGTTACATCGTTTAACATTAAAGTGATAAACAGAAGCTACATTAATAAAAACAAATGAACTTGTTTACATGATGAACAAATAAACAAAATATCCCTAAAACATCAGTATAAAAAAGGTGATAAACAAGTAAACAAGAAACAACAGCAAACATTACCAGAATAAATGTAAACAAAATACGCAAACAATGATGTTTACATTTACAGAGATTTCGAGAACGCTAAATCTATATCCATCAGATCGTTTACCCTGCGATAAAAAGGCAAGACAGAGCTGGCAACGGAGTCAGTTAAAATTCAGTCAGTCTTGTGTGAAGACGCGTTGCGTTTGAAGAGAATAAGAAAAGAGAATGAAGAGAAGAGATCTCCGCTATCAAAATCGATCGATCAATTATTATTGTTTACGTAAACAAGTGTAAAGCAGAGTAAGAAACAAAGCAATTGTTGTTGTTTACATCAAGTTGTGAACAGTGACACACAGAATTGTGTGAACAATAAAGAAAACGCTTAAAACTGAACACAAATTCGTTTTTATTTTTATTGCAATCTCAAAGCATATTATATCAATATCATTAATGTTCTAAAATTCTTTGCATAATTGTCATACGTAATCATGTAAACCATTTTTATCTCATGTTATTTTAAAGCATTAACACTAACTCTAAGACACTTAAGCCCAGTAGAGGTGGTTATTGTGCTCTTCTGATATCATACATTTTAATATTCAAATATCGTTCACCAAACAACTTTTAGATTAAATGCCACCAATTGTTTCAGGTACTTGTTAAGCAGTATAGCCTTCAAAAAGTTTAGAAAAACTAAATTCGCATTATGTAACTAAATACACCTTGAAATGAAATCAAGTATTTAAAATTCACCGAACGTATTTCAAATACCAAAAAACAAAAAAAAGTTTAAAAAGAAAACGTTTTTTCAACAGAGTGGACTTTTTTTGCTTAACGATTTTGCTGTTAATGTTTCAAAACAAAACTTTGCCTAACACTCTTGACTTTACTTAATTCAGTTCACGATAATTTCACGTTTCTAACTTCTTTTTCCGCTTTTTTCTTAAAGAAAGAAGAAAACTTAAGAGGATTTACAAAATATAATTTGCTGAGTATGTGTAAAGTTTCGCTAAGCATTTTAAATATCGAGTGTAATATATTTTCTATTTGCATCCCACTTTTAGTTCGTGGAACATAAACAAAATATCTTAAAGAACTTTGTGTGGTGGTCTTCTGGAAAACCAAAAGTTTTCAAAAATGGAAAGCTTGTCTGCTTGTATTAAAGTTAATAATACCAGGTACATTAATACGAAGTGACCGCCAAGATACAAATATCTCCATAGGGAAAATAATTGCTAACAAGCCTTATTTTAAAAGATGGCGATGTAATCTTTGAAGTCGCCGTGGTCTAGTGGGTACTGTGTTGGTTTATTAGACCAAAGGCCCGGGTTCGAATCCCAGGTCAGACATCAAAAAGAAAAATTTTTCTTCGGCGACTTCCTCTCAGCAGATTTCTGGCAAAGACTCTGAGAGTAAAAATTGCCATGAAAAGCTTCTCAAAAAATCTGTCGTTCGGAGTTGACTTTAAACTGTAGGTCCCGCCACTCATGTATAAAATTAACGCACACAACATAAGTGGTGTGAGAAGCTAGGTCGTAATCCTGACTGAAGGGTTGTAATGGCCAATTAAGTAAGTAAGATGTAATCTTTGCAATGCTACTACAATGCTATTGCAATGTCAAATTGCTGGCGAAGTTGAAATTCGTCGACAGTAATGATGCCCATTCCTCAAGTACTCAGAGTTTATAATGCTTTTGTTTTCTGAAGATACTACTAACCTAACCAGGCCTAACTCCAGGCATTTGTATTGCCTGATAACAATCTCTGAGTGGGGCCGCGCGAACAGGGTCGATTTCTATGCGGGCAAGACCCAATGTTGTTTTTTGACATACTGGCGTGATGCTGGCGCTGGTGTTCTGTCATCTGTATCTAGGGGTAATATAAATATTGAGGAGGCGGATGCTCTTGATAGTCTGGGCATGAGAATTAGTTGTGATGCTCGTTGGAACGATCATATTTTTCGAGTGTCGAAGGAAGCATTCAAGTGTCTTGGTTTTTTTAAACGGTGCAGAAAATACTTCACTCCATTCGAACTTCTTACTATTTACAGGACCTTTTTCCGACACCAGATGGAATACAACTCTCATGCGTGGGAGACTTCAAAGTCTATTCTGAAGTTTCTTGACCGCGTACAGGAGAGGACGAAAGTACTTATTAATGCTAGTAGGGTATCCAACTCTATTGATTCGTTGGAGCATCGTCGCAATGAGGGGTGTCTTTCATTGTTCTATCGGTATTATAATGGGCGGTGTTCTCGAGAGATAAGGGGCTTGGTTCCCGATAATCACATATTCTTACGTAGTACTCGAGCTTCTCGCAGAACACATCCTTTTGTGGTTGATTGTCCAGTGAATCGCACAATGCGTTACAGGGAGAATTAATTTTTTGCCTGCACTGCTTACTTGTGGAATGATCTTCCTGCGAAGGTTTTTCTCGTCAGTTAAATCAAATGTCCACAAACACTACTCCTTCTTTCCACCTTCCTATAACCTATTTTTCTAAACCTGTACAATATACTGCATGAATAGGGGCCATCCCCTGAGTGTTGGTTTTTATAAAAAAAAAAATTGCATATGTTGCATGAGCTGTGTGGCCGGCCTTTAGAAGCCACATGAATTAAATGACAAGCAGATGGAAAAAGTTAAAATGTTTTGTAAAATTTTGCTTCTAAAACACGATAGAAAATCAGTGCTGTATAAAATTGTTGTTGGTGATTGTTTATGTCGGATAGTCCAAACTTCCCATCCTTGGCGACATAAACAGGATCGTTTAAATGATGACAAATTAGCAACAGAGGGCGCTGTCGTACATAATAAAGCTTTGTATATTTTTGACATTCGATTTTGTTTTGTTTTTATTAATTGTTAAATTAATTTACTCACTCTTGCTTATAACATCCACCGAGGATGTATTTAATTTGTTTAAATTAAATTAAAAAATTAAAATTTTGTATAAAATTTGTTTAAAAATTTATAAAATATGTGAAATAATGTTTTCGGAATAACTTTAATTGTTATAATTGTGTTACTATTGTCTTCAAGAGCCCTTTAGTGATGTTTTTAAATAATAAATATAAAAAATTATGTACTGTAAAAAGCGTGTGGATTTATATTTTATGTATTGGAAAAATAAATAAACATCATGATTTAGTGATATAAAACAGATGGACAACAAAATAAAAAGAAAGTGATCTTTTTTTTTATGTTCCAGTGTCATGTTAGACTGATTCTAATTTGTGTTCCTATTTTTTTGTAGTGACCTGAGCAACAGCCTATCTCCTTTTTTTTGTGTGTTCTTGTTCCCCGCATACAGTCCACGGAATTAACATTTGGTCCTTCGAGCCGGATCTTGGAACTGGTATAAGGTACCTTTGATCCAGACGACCCGATCTTGGAACTGGTCTTTTTCATCCCAACAATTTTTGGAACCTTATTTTTGGTAAAATAACCTTGAGATTATAAGGTAAAGTTGTTTTTGTTTTTTCTTTTATATTTTTTGATTTTTTGGTGGTAATTTTATATACAAGTAAAGTTCTGTTAGAATGGACAACAAAACTTTGCTTTTATATAAAATTTATAACAGTGCATATATATTTACAAAGTGATGTGTGATAATTTCAATAGCACTGGTACACTTTGTGAATTTATTGAAGATAAGAACCAAAGTGTTCTTTTTCTAGCCTGTTATACCAGTTTGTCTTGGCTTATAACAAAGTCAAAGGTGACTAGAATATCAAATTGTGGTGTGAGGATCACAATCGGTGATCGAGTTCAACCACCCAATTTGATATCAGTTATAAGTCAATAGTTGTTTTATTATTGGTGATGGTGCGTTGGCTAAATAGCAAAGCACATTACCTTTTATAACAATTCTTCAAATCCACCGAATACATGAAAGACTGATTTTGATTTTTTATTCTTTTATTTATTCAATTTTTAAAAATCGTTCTTGTTATTGATAATTTTATATTTAGTAGAAAATTCGAAATTTTTTATTTGATTTTAAATTTAATATATTTTGATATTTAATTTAATTTGGAAATTTTTCTATTCTATATACATATATTTGAGTATATTTGGAATACAAAGTGAAAACAAGTAATTTATATTTTGTTTATTGTTCGCTCTTGATTTTTATTTATTGACCATTATGAATTCGTCCTGATGGCTTAGTTTCGCGAAGTACGTAATATCTTTATTCGACATATATTACTTTTGTTAAGTTTGCGGTAAGGCGTTAAGTACGTTGTGTATTGCAGAGTGGTCACGGTGACCTTTTGTTTAAATTTCGAAATATTGTAATTTCAGTTAATCATCGCGACATTTTCGAGTTGTGCTCTGGTTGAGTTTATTATTCATTTAATTTTTTGAGATTCTATCGGATTTTCACTTCGTTTATTGAATTAATCTTTTAATAGTTAATTTCTTTTGGTTCCTACTTTTATTGCTGGTTAGCTGGGAATCTCCCTGTAATAGGTCGTCGGTGCGTAGGTATAATATTCGTTTATACAAGCACGCCTATTATTCAGGTTGGTTCTTTCGTCCTTGGTTGTAAAACAGAACAACCTATGTATTGACTGCTTCGATGTTGGTCATAGGTTGGATGAATGCAGCCGGAAGTTCGAATTGTTCGGTCTGCTATCTGCTACATCACACTTTGCCGCACCGGGAGGTGTTTCGATCCTCTCGGGAACTTGGTGTTTTCGATGCGACAAGTTCCTATAGTGTAGCAAAGCTTGGTAGTGATGTGCAGAACTGTTTTGCTGCCATATATGGCCAAATTTTTTTGGATATTTGTCATCGAAGGCAAATATTTAGAGCTAGGGCTCGGTGAGACATCGGTTCTCTGGCAACTTTTATTCGAAAAGTTGCAAAGGAAAATTAGGATTGCTAACAGCAGCAAGACGCAAAGGTGTAGGACCTATAACTGATACCACTGATGGCGTTTTGATTCGTATACGTATTTTACACATGGACGATAATGGTTACGAGATAACTCATAGGAAAATCTGATGGAATTCTGAGGTTAAAAGATAGAGAGCCTGGACTGGGCTTTTCGTAGAATAGCTTACCGCTAATATTTGGAAGAAGATGTCAAGGACGATAAATTGAAGAGTTGATTGAGCCACGACCATACCTGGTGGACGTGTAGGAATGTGGGCCGCTGAAGTTAAACCTTCTACTTACCGGGCAATAGACCTAGTCCGTCTGTCCCTAGGAAGGCTATATTGGAAAACTGAAGCATAAGAGAGGACCACCCGCCCGCTCTACATGAAAAATACAGGACCTCGTTCGTCCTAATAATCCACCAGGGAACCTAGTCCGTTCAATGGTCGTGAGAGCAGAAGACCTAGTTCGTCGGAAGCTCTAGTTCCGATGTGGTAGTGGAACAATAAGACTCAATACTTTATTTTTTCTGAAATTTGAATTTCTTTCCGACGGATCAGAGTTGGAATTGCAGCAAGATGTCAAGTTTTTGGTTTCCTATTGTTTTGAGATATGAAACTTATATTAAAGTTTTTTCTTCTGATTTTTATTTTCTTTAGACACTAGATGGAGGACATCTTTCTTGGTTGCAGTACTGCAAGGGCGCCGGTATGTTTATGTCGGATAGTCCAAACTTCCCATCCTTGGCGACATAAACAGGATCGTTTAAATGATGACAAATTAGCAACAGAGGGCGCTGTCGTACATAATAAAGCTTTGTATATTTTTGACATTCGATTTTGTTTTGTTTTTATTAATTGTTAAATTAATTTACTCACTCTTGCTTATAACATCCACCGAGGATGTATTTAATTTGTTTAAATTAAATTAAAAAATTAAAATTTTGTATAAAATTTGTTTAAAAATTTATAAAATATGTGAAATAATGTTTTCGGAATAACTTTAATTGTTATAATTGTGTTACTATTGTCTTCAAGAGCCCTTTAGTGATGTTTTTAAATAATAAATATAAAAAATTAGGTACTGTAAAAAGCGTGTGGATTTATATTTTATGTATTGGAAAAATAAATAAACATCATGGTTTAGTGATATAAAACAGATGGACAACAAAATAAAAAGAAAGTGATCTTTTTTTTTATGTTCCAGTGTCATGTTAGACTGATTCTAATTTGTGTTCCTATTTTTTTGTAGTGACCTGAGCAACAGCCTATCTCCTTTTTTTTGTGTGTTCTTGTTCCCCCCATACAGTCCACGGAATTAACATGATAATGATGGTAGAGTTTTCAAGCTGCAATCATTATCAATCTTGTCAGCAAAACCAGATCGACTCATTAATTTGAACCATTCTTTATTATTAAACTGAAATAGGTCATAAGACAAGGCAAGGTAATATTACAGCATGAGAATGCATCCATACACAAAGCAAAACCGGTTCCAGGATATAATCAAAGCATCAGTAGAGCTTTTCTTAGCCTTACATCTGGTAAATTTGAATGTCGAGTGTTTATGCCGTCTAAACTTAAGTTTAAATAAAACGATGTGTGATGTTGGAAAACGAAGCCGCAATAGTCTAGTAGGTAGTGTGTTGGCGTGTGGGCATTGTCCGCAAACCTTGTTGGAGGTTAAATTCAAAAATACAAATACAAAAAATTATTTTTCTTCGCGACTACCTCTCACCAGATTTCTGGCAAAACCCTGAGGGTAAATAAAGATTTCTTAAAAAAAAATATGTCGTACGGAGTCGCCACTGAACTGTAAGTCCCGTCACTTATGTATAAAATTAACACGCAATTAACACATAATTGGTGTGAGAAGTTAGGTCGTAATCCTAATTGAATAGCTTTCTTAATCCACTTCTAAAAGGATACTATTTTGTAGAAGGCATATATATGATATTCAATTTAACACGTTGCAGGTTATGATGCCGTTTTTATTATAATCAATCGAGACATAAATCAAGGTACTATTACTGTAATGATAATATTATAATCATTTGATTTACAGTGGAGAGCAAAAGTCTTAGCTTTCCAATATATTGTGACAATTTCATGAAATTTAACCAAAATTAATTTTTATTTTATTAATATAAAATGGTTCCCATCTTATTTCAACCAGCAATTTAAAAAAAAATTTTATATGAGTTTATAGAATATGTTTAAAAATGAAACAAAAAAGTTTGTTTATAGTAAGTGGTTGAAACAAGCTATAACGAATTGGGTTCATATATTTTTGGTTTTTAGTTCGTAAGTTTACATTTGAGACTGAATAAAACTTTTTTTTCATCATTTTTAAACATATTATATGAATTTTTATTAAAATTTTTTTAATATCTTTTTAAGTTTTGAAATTATACGAGCTTAATTTTTGTTAAAGGTGCTGGTTGAAATTAGCTGGGAGCCACTGTAATTCTGTCTTATTATAAAACAAACAATTTTTTAATGTTGTGTCATAAAACAAGGGGAAAATAAGGAAAAGTTTCAGATGATTCCATACAGGGTGACTAATATATAATGCAATAAAGTAAAGAGCAATATTTTTTTAATTTTTTTAAAATTTTTTTTTAAATTTTATTGTTCAAAAGTAAAAAATGTTGGAAATAATATCAAATTTTAGAATCAGTTTAGATTTGTTCGAATTGGCCACCTTTAATACAATTAAGGCCTTCAAACGACAAAGCCATCACAGGCTGCACGCAAATGGCTCTGCGGTATTTTGGCCTATTCCCGGCGAAGCGCCGCCTTGAGATGATCGACACTTTGGTATTTTTTAGTGAGAACCTTACTCTCCAAAATGCCTCAGGCGCAAAAGTCCAACGAATTGAGGTCCGGAGATTTTGGTGCTCATTGCGCAGTATAAATGAAGCGAGGAACCGCCTTTCGAAGCAATTCTTGGTTGACGCGTGCTGAGTGCGGTGGTGCTGAGTCCTTTTGGAATGTACATGGTCTGCGGCCGAAATGTTTGTCTACCCAAGGCTTCAATACTGTCTTTAAGACATTTTCCCGACAATATTCGGCATTTATTTTGACCCCACGGTCGATGAATACGAACGGCGAGCTACCATCGGCCGTTACGGCGGCCCACACCATTAGCATCGGTGGCGCTTGATTTCTGATTTTCTACCACTGCGGCGTGTATTTCGATCAAATCTGACCTTCACTTTTCGGATCATTTCTGGGTTGTCACCGTTTTCATTTCGTCCACTTTTTGAACGAGATGCAGCACTACCAGTATCACGATGACGAGCAATGGTACGAGAAACAAAAAATTTATTCACATTTTTATATAACAAAACTACTGTACATTTCACTTGTTAGACCTATTTTGGAGTATGCGTCTGTTATTTTGAATCCATACTATCGTTGTCATAGTGATTCAATCAACTCTGTGCAGAGACAGTTTTTATTATTCTGTTTACGTGACTTAGGATGGGGTTATGCCAATGGGCTTCCGCCGTATAAGGATAAATTAGCTTTGATAAAACTTCCAACTTTGGAACGTAGAAGGGGCTGTTTTAGGGGTTTGTTTTATTTTTAATCTGGTTAAAGGTGATATCGATTCTGAGTTTTTGGTTTCTAACCTGAATTTCAGCATTCCTGCAAGATTTTCATGGCACTATTGTCCTCTTTCTTTAGATTTCTATAGAACGAATTATGCATGTAATTTTCCTTTTCGTAGATTATGTAATGATTTCAATTTGCATTATGATTTTATAAATTTTAATTGTAGTGTTTGTAATATAAAACGTAGCTTATATGCTGGCATTAATTTCTAAATTATTTTCTATCAAAATGTATTTTCGTTCTTGTCTTAGATAGTTCCGTTTTATTGGTACCTTATTCAGCTTGTGATTAAGTTCTGTAGCTGTATTATGTTCTCGTTGCCATAACTTTTCCCTTTCCCGCTACAGTCCGGACTGTAGTGTGTACGTGTCCCTACGTAATGGGGACGAGCCCTCCGCGGTCGGGTGAGGGTGGGTTAGTGTGAGGCCGGGACGTTCGAATAAACGCTGGAGGGCTCTAAGGATAGCCGCCTGTGGTTTTCCAGCCAAATACAAAGCAGTCACACTATCACGCTTGAATTCCATCACGAATAACTTTTTTTCTGAATGCAATAAATCAAAATATTTTTGTAAGCTTGTAAATAATAACATGAGCTATCACTGGAATAAATCTGTCAGCCTTCAGACGAGTGGTTTAGAAATGATAACAACCTGAAGTTGGTTGCAATACATATCAGCCACCCTGTAGATACCCTCAAAGAGAAATCTGAGTAAATACTCTCTTGAAGTCATATCGAAACTTTGTGAAAGAGTATTAAGCTTGTGGGAACTTTGTTTTTCGTCAACATATATATAATAGCGCTCCTTCATTGCAACATAGTCATATCACAAAAAAGCTTGAACTTGGTAAAATGCGATTTAAATTTTCAAGACATAAGTCCAATGATCTAATTGCTGCAACCATTTTTTGCTATAACTTCCGTTCAGCTTGGGATATAAAATTGATTTTTTTTTTCAACAGGTACAGAAGGTCTAAAAGAGCAGTTTTGCTTGAGTAACTAAAAATTTTTAATCTTTTGAGATATGACTATGTTGCAATAAAGGAGCGATATGTATTTCCTTTTTTTTTCTGAGTACTTTTATAAGCTTCTGTTTTATACAAAGTGTATCTGTGCAAACGACTGTAAAGAAATAAAGCACACAACAATGTAAAGTAAAAAAAAAATTGAAATTATATTTCATAGATGACATTTACATAATGTCATTGTCATTCTTACTGCTACTTTTACTATTGTGCATGTATGCATGAAATATTACAGAACTTTCAATCTTGTTTATCTCAATTTTCCTTTCACACCACTTTTGAACATTATTTGCATGAAAAATTTTCTCATTTTAAAATTTCTATCTTATAAACGCTTTATTCTACCTTTTTTTTATTACAGTCTAGTTATGTTCCAGGCAAAAAACAGTCATAAAATGCAGCAAACATAAGTTTTCAATTTGAAAAATTTGTTTCTAGGTGTTATAAAATATTTTTATGAATAATATGTACGTGCAGTCTCTGTACTTTACCAAACAGAGGAGTAAACTTTTATAAATAGGGATACGAATTCAAAGTAAATTTAATAGTTAAACTCTTTATAAAATCCATCATAAGATAGTTACAAATGATGGAATAAAGAGAATATAACCCAATTGACAAATTTTCAATTACTTCAGTGCTTTACTTTTTTAATATTTTAAAAAAATTTAACAACGTTCGAAAGGTCCTTCAGACTAACAATTGTAGTGTACACTAGGGATGCCAATCGGGAAATCTCGAATATTGAAATCCCCGGATTTTCGGGATACATAAAATCCCGAATCCATTTTGACCGTACAAAAGATCCTGAAAAAAATTCCGTATCACTTGACTTCGATAATAGCGTCTCAGATGAGGAAAACCCTACTTCCATTGATAAAAAATTATTTGATGGCAGCAAAGAATATAAAAGTTCTATAAAACGAATTAATAGGGAAACTGAGTTGAGTATCTAATCAACTGTCCAAAGGAATAGATTTATTTATATCAGGAGATAGTAGAGGTGAATTTTTGCAAGCTGCATACACCTATCTTGGAACTATTTTATCAACAAATGTTGATTGCGAGAAGTATTTTTCAACGGCTGGATATGTTGACAACAAAATTCGTTCAAGCCTATCAGATCACATGTTAAATGCTTTAATCTTTTTGTTGGAATCCAAATAATTTTCTTAAAACTAATGCATTTGCATATGGCGAATAATTTTTATTTGTGTTAATTTTTCTCTTGCTTTTTTATTAAGAGAAAATCGCAATTTTTCCTGTGAGTTTGCAAGATTTTTGAACCCCGAATTATCCCGAAATATCCCGGTATTTCGGAAACAGGATTTTCAAAATCCCGAATCCCGGGATTTTTTAAAAATCGATCCCGTTTGGCATCCCTAGTGTATACCGATACGACTTAGGGCCATTATTACAATTTGTCGTTAAAGTTTGGTTTAGTTAAAGCTAACTTTAGCAAAAATGAACTTTAACTGTAGATCGAGCTTTGTATTCAAAATGATACATTTTACAATTTTTGGGAATTATATATCTTTAATTCAGAAAACGTTAGGTGCCTGATATTTTTAGAATTCGTAGGAATTGTTATCTTCAGTATTTTAAACCAAACAAGAAAAAGAAATTTCAAACAGGGTTGAAAAAATCAAAAACTCCATAATTGTGTTTGAAATTCTTTTAAGTTTTCAAAGATTTTATGGAGTTTTATCGTAAATAATACATTATTTATGGTATTTGAGAGGAAATTGAAAGTTAAATGTTGGTTGAAAGTGAAAAGATTGAATTTTCTGTTCATGATATATTGGCTGTAGTAGTCGTAGTCTAATATGTAGCATGTTAGCGTATTAGATGTCAGACCAAGCTTCAAACCTCAGGACAGTTATTTCCAATTTACAATGGAAGGTTGTAATGACCGATTATATACATATTTATATAATATTCCAGCTGCTGAAGACTCTAAAGAAGAAGAATATAGAAGTTCGTCCTATGAACTGTTGAAAGTATTGGCATGACACTAAGATGCTTATCGCTTAAGATGATACTACTTGGAACAGAGAACCGCATTCCTTTAGCAGTTAGGAATGTTACCAATCTTCATCCAGAGTTGTAGAGTCTTTCTCACTGTTCTTCTCATAATTATCACACGCAACAGGAAAACGTTAGAGGAAAGTGTTTCGTCCTATGTTTCATTTCATAGATATTACAGCTGATAATATTTCGGTCCACTATGTATGAGATAACAGAATAATTCACTTTGGTAATGTACTGTTCGAAAATGATCGTAATTTTACACCTGTAACGGCTTTTCGAAAAATGAACTAAAAGGCTTCCAGCTTTTTACGAGCCCTAACCACTATTAATTCGTACACCAAGAATTTTTTGATAAATCAACATTCAAAACTGCATATTTTAGAAAATATAATTGACTGTACCTCAAAAGTTATATTTTCTGTAAAGTCGTTTTATTATCTTTAAATTTATCAAGAAAAATCTGTACATATTGAGGTAAATATTTTAAAAACACAAATTAAAGCTAAAATTCATTATTTTTATAAAAAATTATTTGACCACTATTAATTCGTACAGTGGTTACTTTTGATGTTTAAAATTGTGTTACGCCTCCCTTGCTTTTTAAAACAGTATCTATTCGTTTTGGCATTGTTATTATTAAATTTTTGCACTCCTCAGGGGTTATTGAGTCCCATATTTCCTGGATTTTATCTTTCAATCCGCCAACAGTACGCTGTGGGTCATTTCGCAGCTTCCTTTTCATGATGGCCCAGAGATTTTCTATGAGGTTGAGGTCTGGACTAGACGAGGGCCAATCAAACACCTCTATTCCATTTTCTTGCAACCATTTTTTTGTTGTTTTTGCTGTATGGGAAGATGCACCATCATGTTGGAATATATATTCGCCACAGTCGGCTAGTTTTGGCACTGATGGGAGGAGATTTTCTTGTAATATTTTAATATATTTTTCTGCATTTACTATTCCATCAATGAAGTGAAGCTGACCAACACCCTTTGAGGACATGCATCCCCCATACCATAAGACGAGCTGGGAATTTAAGCAGTCTTTATTATATGCCTCTGTGCTTTTACGAATTACCCTTTTTCTAGCATCACCGACACATACCTCAAACTCGTATAATCCCAATAATTTAGTTGCTTTAGATTAGTACATACATAATTGATCATTACAACCCTTCAGTCGGGACTTTTGACCTAGTTTCTCACACTACTTATATTGTGCGTGTTAATTTTATACATAAGTGGCGGGACCTACAGTTTAAAGTCGACTCCGAACGACAAATTTTTTGAGAAGCTTTTCATGGCAATTTTATTTACTCTCAGAGTTTTTACTAGAAATTTGCTGTCAGGTAAAAATACTTTTTGTATTTTGTTTTGATGTCTGGCCTGGGACTCGAATACTGGCTTTAATATTAGTAATATTAGAAGTTATAATCAAATTTTTAAAATTATCTGCAAGGGCACACGATAATTTATGCTCAACAACGGTATTATTTAAGAGTTGAAATCTTTTGGCTTTTAAAAGATTAAAAAGATATAAAATACAGAAGAATCATCTTTCTATTCGGAAATAATGTACGGAAAATGATGTAAATTTTTAATTGCTGAATATCGTTAAAATAAGGGCATAAATCGTCATGTCGTCAAAATGACATTTTTTGAGCTCAAAATCGTCAAAATGACGATAAATCGTTAAACCTGGCAGCTATGGTCATGTATTGTTGAGTGGTATAATTGTCCATGAAGTCGCCGTAGTGTGTTTAATAGTGTATCGGCTTATTAGACGTAAAACGGTTCAAACTCCAGATCAAAAAACATAAGCGTCCTATTGAAGAAACACTAATTTTACTGTCCTTGCATCAACGAAACAAAGAAATGGGCAACAAGCAGTATTTACTGTGAATTCCAAGCAATTAATTAACTAAACATAGATAACATTTTGACTCTAAAGAAATTAATAAATATTGCTTTAAAAGTATAATGTTTTCCGTTCATCGGTTTTATAATTCTATCAAATACTTCGCACTGTACACGTACATATATTTATAACGATTTTTAATATTTTTGTGAAGGTAATTAATATTTTGGATTTTCCAATTTTCATTCTTAACACGTTCGAAATGATTATGAGCTACCCTGAAATAAACACACTCTTATAAAGATACAAAGTTCACCACAAACAATTAATTTAACAATCCTTATGGCTTAAAGTGTTTAAAGATTGCATATGAGTAAGGCTGGAGGATTATTTTCAGGGTATAAAATATGCAGACTTAGTTGTCGGAAACAGTCATATTTATTTATTAATTTATTCTCTTTATGTCCTGTTTGGGAACTTCTCACAATGCGTCTTCTCCTTTATCTTTGTTTTATATTTTTTATTTATTTCAGTTAAATTTTTTTTAAACTCTCTATATTGTTCGTAGTTTATAGTAAAATATATTTTCTTTTACTTAAAAAAACGTCTGTTGTATTGATTGAGTCTTATCCATTGGGTGAGGATAGTTTACATATTGTTACGTTTTTACCCTTAAAAAAATAAAAATAAATTTATTTTCATTTTTAATTAAATTCTTTAGTGTTCGAACAATTCTGTGTGCCACTGTTCACGACTTGATGTAAACGACAACAATTTGCTTTGTTTCTTATTCTGCTTTACACTTGTTTGCGTAAACAATGACAATTGTTCGACCGGTCTTTATAGCGGAGATCTTCAAACCAAAATTATTTTCTTCAAACGCAACCCGTCTTCACACAAAACTGACTGACTTTCCGCATCCGATTTAACAGTGAGCGTAATAATATCCAGCGGCTACGCTGGCTTGGCCATGTCGTTCAAATGGAAGAGGATGCTCCGGCGAGACGGGTATTTGATGCAGGGATCTTCGGAAGTCGGCGAATAGGACGGCCTTGTATCCCTTGGAAGGACCAAATCGAGGAAGCTCTGTCATCGATTGGTGTGACCAACTGGAATAGGCGCGCAAGAATCAAAGACGCCTGGAAGGATGTATTGAGGCAGGCCGAAATCCGTTAATCGGGTTGTTATGGCCAATTAAGTAAGTAAAGTAGTGTTCTGGTAAAGTTTAATGTTGCTTCTAGTTTTTTTAAACTGATGTTATTGGTATATTTTTGTTTATTCGTTGATCACGTAAACAAGTCCATCGTTTCTGTTTTTGTAGCTTTTCTTATCATTTTAATGTTAAACGATGTATAAACATTTTCAATTTCCTAACAATATATTACACTTTTTCCTTTACTAAAGTCAGTGCTTCATTATTTCGCAGAGAAAAATTTAAAAGTTTAATATATTGGACAAATGCCTTAAAGGATTAATGGTATGTCATATGATTTGTAACTTGTCTAACTATAACTTTAAGTTATGTATATAAGTATGTAACTTTAATAATGTTATTTAATGCTGTATAGAAATAATATTTCTTTTATGATATTTGGAAATAGAAATTTTAATGTTGAATAAATTAAATATACCCCATGTGTAGGAGTAATAACTTTTTCAAACAAATAATTTTTTTCCATCTGTCCTCTTTTATGCTTCATAAAATACAACTTAGTTATACAGGGTGGCTGATATGTATTGCAACCAGCTTCAGGTTGTTATCATTTGTAAACCGCTCATCTGACAGCTGACAAATTTATTCCAGTGAAAGTTCATTTTATTATTTCGAAGAAAAAAAGTAATTCGTTATGGAATTCAAGCGTGATTGCTTCATATTTGGCTGAAAAACATCAGGCGGCTATCGTTAGAGTCCTCCAGCATTTAAATGTGAATAAATCTTTTGTTTCTCGTACCGTGATACTGGCAGTGTTGAATCGCGTCCAAAAAGTGGACGAAAAAAAAAACGGTAACAATACCAGAAATTATCCGAAAAGTGAAGGCCAAATTTGATCGAAATCCACGCCGCAGTGGTAGAAAAATTGCTCACGAGCTGAACATATCGAGAGAACGGATGCAACACATATTGAAAAATGATCTCGGAATAAAACCATTAAAATTCCAAAAAGTGCAACAGCTCACCGATGGACCAAAAAAAGTTAGACTGGATAGAGCCAAGGATTTACTTCGCTTGCACGCAAGTGGCTAGTTACCAAATTTTTTTTTCTCCGATGAGAAGCCATTCCAAATTGAGCAGATTGTGAACAGACAAAATAATCGGATTTACTTGCCAAAGAGGTCAGTTAAAAATTTACACCTGCGATTGGCCACCAGAACACAATCGCCGCCGATGGTCGCTCCCCGCTCGTATTCATTGACCGTGGGGTCAAAAAAAAAATGCCGAACATTGTCGGGAAAATGTCTTAAACACAGTATTGAAGCCCAGGGGAGACAAAAATTTCGGCCGCAGTTATTGAACATTCCAACAGGACCACCACACTCTGCGCGCGTCAACTAAGAATGGCTTAAGAAGGAGGTTTCTCGCTACATTTCTACCACACAATGGCCAACAAAATCACCGGATCCCAATCCGTTGGACTTTTGCGCATGGAGCATTTTGGAGAGTAAGATTCTCAATAAAAAATACCAAAGTGCCAATCACCTCAAGACGGCGCTTTGCTGGGAATGGGCAACTTTCGTGCAGCCTGTAATGGCTTTGACGGGCGTTTGAAGGCCATCATACGTACCAAAGGTGGCCAATTCGAACGAACTGATTCTAAAATTTGATATTATTTCCAACATTTTTTGCTTTTGAACAATAAAATTAAAAAAAAAAAATAAAAAAATATAGCGCTTTACTTTGTTGCTTTATATATCAGCCACCCTGTATGTATGATATAGACTTGCTTTTCCACGTCCGTCAATTCTCTGTTTGTATTGTATTGCCATTTGCAAAGCCTTTAACCAAGCAAGTCATTGATATCCCTCAGACTGCATGTCTAACAAAACAGAATTTTTTTTAGTTCCTTTTTTTGTAACAATTTGTAAAATAATCTATTCTAGCGAAGGTATTAAAAGATATCCTTGAAAACATTTAATTAATTTCTGAATATATTTAGTTTGGGCATCTTAAAATTAATGATTCTTTAAATTGAATCTGAAGCAAGCAGAAAATTATTTTCTATTGTTTTCTTGTTTCATTTCAATTGTTTTGAATTCCTTTTA
Source organism: Sarcophaga peregrina (assembly GCA_014635995.1). NCBI lineage: Eukaryota > Metazoa > Arthropoda > Insecta > Diptera > Sarcophagidae > Sarcophaga > Sarcophaga peregrina. The sequence continues at coordinate 83,791,429 of CM025790.1, read as the reverse complement.
AAGAAAGAAGATTTCAATTTGTTATGAAATTAAATTGACATTTAATTGTCTCTGTCTGTAAACTCCTTTAAATAAATTGCCGATTGTACTGCATAGGATAGAATACCCAACATTTTGTGCAATTTTGATTGAAGAACCGTTCGTAATACATAGTATCCCGAAATAATTATCAAATTTTCTAGCAGCGACTCTCAATTTTTGACAGTTGATAACGGCAAACTGTCAAATAAATAGTCATTTCTCCAGTATGCAAATAATATAATTGCTTTATTAAAATCTGCCAATTCCCTCCACAGACACTGGGTATTTGTGATTATCTGAATGCTTGTATGACATTATATATGCTTAACGACAATAGAAAAAAGAAAGTGGGAATTATAACTAACAAGCAATGCTCGCGGTAAAAACGTTGTTTCCAAATAACGTTGCATACAAAATAAAAAAATTTTCAATTAAACTCTTTATTGGTTGCAATAGTTTTGTGTGCCACTGTTTATAACAATAATTGCTTGTTTTCTATTCTTCTTTGCTTAGAAAGGAGATCTTCAAACCATGACTGTTCTCTATACACTCAATGCGTCTTCACACAAGACTGGCTGAATTCTTACTACTACTCGTTGCCTGCTTTCTCTTGCCGTTTGATATGCCCACGTAAACAGTCTGATGAATGTTCTTGATTATAATGTTCATGTTTTCACTTCTTCGAGAATTCCATTCCAATAATTGCTTTTTCGATAATCTTCTTTGCTTACAACGGAGATCTTCAAACCAAGACTGTTCTTCATACATTCAAAGCGCCTTCACACAAAACTGACTAAATTCTTACTATAAGTGGTTGCCTACTTTGTTCTTGAATAGAATGTGCATGTTTTCACTTCTTCGAGAATTCCATCGTCGCTTCATTTGTTGTTTGTGTTTTTTGGTTGTATTCTTTGTTGTTGCGTTCTCATTTACTTGTTTTTAAAGCTTTTGTTTATCATTTTAATGGTAAACGATGTTCCTACCAAGGTAGGACAAAATAAATTTATTATTAGAATCAATATTCCCTCTAGTAGTAAAGCTGCACATCATCATCAGCATACATATGGACATTACAGTGAAACAAGACACCCGGTAGATCATTTATATACCATACAAAATAACAGAGGCCCAAGTATTAACCTCTTGGGATTAAGTGAATCTGAAATATTGCCATTAAGATGAACTTTTTGAAACCTATTCAGCAGATAAGAATAGATAAGATTACAGGCAGAATTTGAGAAATAAAACAGTTTCCAGAGCTTTTTTATAAAAAACTTCGTGATCGACTGTGTCAAAAGCCTTAGTGTGATTAAGCAAAACCAAAAACGCTATACTATTTACATCTAGTTTCGACCTGAGATCTTCAACAATATTTATTAAAGCAGTAGAACAACTACAAACAAATTTTAATGCGGATTTATAAATAATTAAACAAACTTTTTAAACAATGTACATATAATGCATAGCATTTTTTATTCAAAATAATTTTTAAAACAATATTAACAAATTTCATGTTAAACGCATAATTGGATAGTCAAATAAGAGCACTATTTTAAAACTTGAAGCCAAAACTTTTTGCTTCTATTACTGCTTCCAAACGTCTAGGCATCCTCAGATATTTCGTTCACCTAACGAATTCCTGAATACAGTCCGCTGTCAGAAGCATAACTTCCCCTCTAGTACTTGTAAAGTTTGCTTAATATTTTGTCAATACTGTGTAAGGGCCATTATTACAACTTACCGTTAACTAAAGGGAGGATTTTAACGGAAAGATAAATTGTTTTTCATTATTACGAGTACCCAATAAGATAGAAGTGAACGTTAAGCTAAAGGGAAGATCATTCTATCTTAAACATTTAAAGGTCACTTAATGTTTGAACTTGACATATCATACACTATTTTCGATATGGCAACTTCAAATTTAAGCAAAATGAGAATATACAACACAAAAAACGAAGTCTGCTACTGCCACTGCGTTGAAGAAAAAAACTTGTTTAATTGAGCAGTTTTATGGACTTTGCTTCGGCACTGCCATATTTTTGAAAAAGTTAATTTTGATTTTTCTTTAAGTTTTAATAACGTTCACTTTAGCTAAAGGTACCTTTAACTAACGCCAACTTTAACGGGAAGTTGTAATAATGGCCCTAGGAAAATTAAAAGAAATTTTTCACTAACTTCAATAAATTGATTCAAATTTTAAACTTGTAATCTTTCTATTGATTGAAAATAAAAATAATTCTTATTAAATTCCAGTAACATAATTAATTACTTATTGCTGGTATTGCAGTGAAATCTTTTCAATTGTGGTGTAAAGTTATGCGAAAGTAATTAAACTTTAAAGAGTTACATTTCACTTGAAAAAAAACCTCATACACAACACTTCAACAATTTATCAGCGTCACCACGTAATTAAATATTAATGCTGCCTGCACAACAAGTAAGGATGAGTGAATAAGAGCGGGTACACGTAATTACTTAATAAGGGTTTTAAACGTAAAATACCTGCTGACCACTACATTGGCTTATAGTTTATAAGTATGTATGTATGTGCACATCAATTGATTACAGTTACAATTTTTTATATTATAATTGAAATTCTTTATATAAGATCTTCCCACAGGGACTTTCAAACTTTATTTTCCACATAATAGCAACAAGAGATCGTTCAAACGAATATAATTTTTCGTTGATATCACACACACAGTTTGTTTTATTTAATTTTATAGATAGAAAGTGCTTAAAAGAAGAACCTATATAACGTTTTTTGAGTTACGTTGTGATTTTACAACGTACTTAATGTTTCGTATTAAATTCGAAAGTAAATTTAATGTTTGTAAGAAATCGTATAGTTTGTTTGATTTGCTCTTCCACTTCTAAGCTAAACTGAACTTATAACAATTGGAATGCAATGCTTTTTATAGTCGAGTAGCCTTATTATATACTTACTTACTTAATTGGCCATTTACAACCCAGTTAACGGATTTCGCCCCGCCGCACCTATGCCAGTTGGCCACACCAATCGATGACAGGGCTTCCTCGACTTGGTCCTTCCAACGGATACAAGATCTTCCTCTTCGCCGACTTCCGCAAATCAAATACCCGTTTCGCCGGCGCATCCTCCTCCATTCGAACGACATGGCCGAGCCAGCTCAGCCGCTGTATATTAATACGCTACACGTCTATGTCATTGAGGAGCTCATACAGCTCACTGTTAGATCGGATGCGAAAATCTTACGTAGGACTTTCCTCACGAATTCCCTCAAGGCTGCTGCATCAATTCTTAATACAATCCATGACTCTGCGCCATAAAGAAGCACGGGTAAGATGAACGTCTTATAGAGTATTAATTTTGTCGCACGAGAGAGATCTCTGCTACTCAATTGCCTATTGAGACCATAATAACTCCTGTTGGCAAGAGTAATCCTGCACTTGGTCTCCAGACTGACATCATTTTCGGTGGTAACGGCGGAGCCAAGATAAATATATTCCTTGACTGTATCAAAAGTATAGTTATGGCCCATAATTTGAGAATCAATACGCCGCACGTCTCTACTTGTCGATAACATATACTTTGTTTTGCCCTCATTTACTGCCAGACCCATCTTCTTAGACTCCCGTTGAATAGCACTAAAGGCAGCAGTAACATCTCGCTTGGTACGCCCTATGATGTCGATGTCGTCAGCGTACGCAAGCAACTGGACACTTTTTTGAAAAATAGTGCCATTGCGATGCACTCCCGCCTTTCGCAGAACACTCTCCATGACGAAGTTGAAGAGGTCGCATGATAAGGGATCGCCTTGTCTGAAACCTCGCACGGTATCAAAGGCTTCGGAGCGGTCCATTCCTACCTTGACGGAGCTGCTCAACGTCATTCTACATAGTCTTATCAGCTTCGCAGGTATACCGAGCTTAGACATTGCGGCATAAACACGATCCCTTATGGGGCTATCGAAAAAAAGATGGTGCGTGTCGACTTGATTTTCGTGGGTCTTTTTTGACGCAGTGTGAAGATCTGGTCTATGGTCGATTTGTCAGGTCTGAAGCCGCACTGATAAGGTCCAATCAGTGTTTCGAGTAGCCTTATTACGTTCAACAAAAAAATTAAAGGTTTCCTTTGTACAATGTCAAGTTCTTATTAAGCCAATACCGCGTCATTTAAAAACTCCATAAAGAATCACAATCGTTTCAATGCCTTGAATGTATCAATTATGTCTAATTGCACAACGGAATGTCCGCAAGAACATTCATCAGACTGTTTACGTGGGCATATAAAAACGAAAGACAAAGCAGGTAACCAGAGTAGTAAAAATTCAGTCAGCCTTGTGTGAAGTCACGTTATGTGTGATGAGTACTGTTGTGGTTTGAGATCTCCGTTGTCAGCAAAGAAGAATAGCGAACAAGCAATTATTATCGCATACGTTAAGTTATAAACAGTGTTACACAAAAATAGTGCGTACAATAAAGAATTGAATTGAAACCCAAAACAAACATATTTTTTCTTTGCAATTACATACATACATACATAATTGGTCATTACAACCCCTCAGTTAGGATTGTTGACCTAGTTTCTCACACCATTCATACATAAGCGGCGGGACCTACAGTTTAAAGTCGACTCCGAACGACAGATTTTTGAGAAACTTTTCATGGCATTTTTATTTACTCTCAGAGATCTGAGAGAAATCTGCTGAAAAAATGCTTTTTGTAATTTAATTTGATGTCTGGGCTGGGACTTAAACCCTAGCTTTACGTCTAACAATCCAGCATACTACCTACTAGACCACGGCAATTTTTCCAATTAACGAACTCATATTTTAAACGTTTTTAAAAAGGTTAAAACATAATAATCTTATTAAAGTTAAAAGTCCATAGCTCACTGACGGATATTTGTGATGGCTTTGTTGTTATCAATCTCGTTCTTGTTTCGTTAGACATAATCCGCCTGTCAAGGATGATAAACTAAAAATTACGCCATCACGCACAGAAAATCAAAACTTTCTGCGCATGTTGAATCAATGACGTCACGCAAATTGTGTTCCTATTGGTTAATGCAGGGCTGCCAACTACATTCACGTAGTGCATGCACTTTTCATAAGAAATGTTAATTTTCACATATGAAAAAGACTTGGAAACCGTTAAAATAGAACAACTACGTCATCTAACGGGAAATCATGCGCAAGGCGTAATCTTTGGTTTATTATTCTTGGCTGCCTGTAGATGTAAGAAGCTTGTAATTTAGATAACTGTTTCTCATTTCGACGAAGTATTGTGGCAACTAGAAGTCTCTAAAATTTTTAAAACATTAAATCATCAAAGACTATTGAGGATGATTTTCAAATCCGGATAGCAGTGTATTCTTCAGACACTTTGCGTAAAGCAACGATTCTGTCATTACCAAATTTAAAACTATAAAATCTAGTAGTTAATCCTCCAATCTCTTCAACCACTGTAGCATGTCAAGGCTTCCAGCTTGCATTATGGCTTTAATGTTTGTTCAAGGCAGACCGGTTTTTTTCCAGATTCATTAAATTTTGCACCTTTTTAATGAATTCACTGGTTTGCTAGCAGTTCCGCTAGGAAAACAGAAGCCATCTTATATCACGGATATAAAAAAAGTTGTAATAAATTATTAAACTTCACCAAGGTGTTGAAGCTATGTATGTTTGCAAATATTTAACAAGTTTTTTTAAATTCTTTTTCTTCCTTTTCTAAATTTCAAAAATATGCTTACTTAGACTGAAAGATGATAGGGTTCCGTCTTTATTTTACGTTTTTGTTATGTTCTTGAACTAAATATGAAAAATATATGCATAAACAGCTTACTCGTGCATATTATGCTTTACGAAAACTTATTGATGAGTAAAATATTTAAAAAATTTTCTTGCCATAAAAAAAAGAATCCCTGAAATTTATTTTTCGTTGCCATCATTTTGCATTGGCAAATGCTATCATCTAGTAAAAGCAAACATTAAACTAAAAAAAGTAGAGAAAAAAATGCACATGACTTTTAAACTTTTTGTGTGAAAGTGAAAAATTTATGGAAAAGGATGCAATATCCTGTAAAGAAAAAAAAATAGATTCACAATCCACAAAAGAAAAACTAATAAAATGGAAATAAAAGTTTTGAGCTAAAAACTAAAACATTATTTAAAAGAGAACATTTGGAATCTTAAATTAGTATAAAAATAACTGTTATTTCTACCCGGAAAAATAAAAGTCAAAAAATAACCTTTACTTCAGCTCGAAAAAAAATCAGGTTTTTAAAAAGCATCGCATTTTACATAAATATGCTCCTTGACAATCAAAATGGTATACTTGCTTCTGTTCTCCGACATTTCCTTGCGGTTGCTTTTTTTAATCAAAAATTCAAAAATAACAGTCATTTCCGGTCCCTGGATAGATAACTAAAAGCAACGTAAGCGGACGCAACAACAAGCAATGTGAACGAACAGCAAGGAAGTCTCGATAGAACTCTCGAAAAGGTGAAGACACGTACATTCTGCTTCAAGAACCTTCATAAGACTGTTTGCGTGGGCATATAAAAAGACAAAACAAAGCAGACAACGAGTAGTAGTAATTCAATTAGTCTTGTGTAAAGATAAAATATTTTCGTGTAACCTCACAAACGACGCCATGACCAGAAATTACGCGGCCAGGAAATTTCTCTTGCAATAAAGCCATATTCACTCGAGTTGTGTGACATGTGGCACCGTCTTTTTGAAATCACATATTCTCCAAGTCGAATTCTTCAATAGCATGCAATAAAAAAGTCGGTTATCATATAACTATAACGTTCCGAATTGACCGTGACTGTCGTTCCATTATCGTTTTCGAAGAAATAAGGTCCAATCACACCTTTGGAGCAAAGAGCGCACCAAACTGTGACTTTTTCTGGATGTAATGGCCTCTTTTCAATTACTTAAGGATTCTTAGAACCCCAAATACGATAATTTTGTTTATTAACATACCCAACGAGTATGAAATGTGCTTCATCGCTGAAGAAAATTTTGTTGGAAAATTTAAAAATAACGTGGCTGTGGCAGAATCACCATTTTTGTAGTAGGTTTTGATAATTGTTACGCTTTATGTGATAGTTAAGCGATCCATTGTCGTCAATGTAAGACTTTCAACTGAAAAGAAAAAAAATCGTTTCACAACTTTGTTTGACAGATGTCGTATTCCAGTCCCATACTTTAGAAATCACGAAATGGATAGCCCTTTACTATGTCATTAGCTTGGTGTACTTAGTTTTTATTTTTAATTTGTCACATAGTGTAATCTTATTTTTACTTAAGAAAATAATAACTGTAACTAAACAGTTGTGATAAATCTCACGGTTTTTTTTTTATAACATTTTATACACAAAAGCAACAATAAATATCATGATGATAAAGCAATTACTCGAATGAAATGCTCAAAAAAAACATTAAAACTTGCCTTAAACGCCAGAAACCAAAATTTTTAAAGATTTTAACAATACCAAAATACAAAAGAAGTTAAACAGCAAAAACACTTTGTCTGTCACCGGATTGATGATAGAGAGGCATTTGAAATGATTCCATCATCTTGTGGCATATACGGAGATAAGTGCCTACAAGTATTATCGGTATTTATCGTGTCTTTATTTTTCTAACATCCCATTGTTTTCATTTGTATTTGAAGATTTTTCAACTTCCGTTATTTTAAATTAAATTAAATTTGAATCTTGGCATAAATTAATTTAATTTACTTCTGTTGTTGCTACTGAATTTTAATGTCAATATAGTGTGTAGTTGTTACAGGACGGCTCATGCAAGGTTTAGCCCTTAAATCCATACTGAGTTTGTATAATAAAATTTGATAAACAAAAAATTAAAAAACATATCTTCGCATATTTTAAACACTAAAATAATGTATAATTTAAGTTATTTACTCAAAGTCTGTTGTTAGGCTATTGAGGAGCATAATACTAGAATACAAAGTGGCTAATATGTCTGCAACCAACTTCAGGTTGTTATCATTTGTAAACCGCTCATCTGACAGCTGACAGATTTATTCCAGTGACAGTTCATTTTATTATTTACAAGCTTACAAAAGCATTTTGATCTACTGCATTCAGAAAAAAAGTTATTCGTAATGGAATTCAAGCGTGATAATGTGATTGTTTTATATTTGGCTGGAAAACCTCAGGTGCCTATCGTAAGAACACTCCAGGATATAAATGTGAATAAATCTTTTGCTTTTCGTACCATTGCTCATTACCGTGATACGTCCAAAAAGTGGACGAAAAAAGCTGGTAACAACACCAGAAATGATCCGAAAAGTGAAGATCAGATTCGATTAAATCTGATCTTCCACGCCGCAGTGATAGAAAAATTGCTCGTGAGCTGAACATATCGCGAGAACGGATGCAACACATATTGAAAATTGAGCTTGGACCAAAATCTTTGAAGTACCAAAAAGTACAAGATCTTACCGATGGACAAAAAAAAAGTTAGACTGGAAAGAGCCAAGGAGTTACTTCGCTTGCACGAGTGTGGCCAGTTACCGAATTTGGTTTTCTCCGATGGGAAGCCACTCCAAATAGAGCAGTTTGTGAACAAACAAAATGATCAGGTTTACTTGCCAAAGCGGTCAGCTGAAAATTTATACCTGCGATTGGTCACCAGAACTCAAGCGCCGCCGATAGTAATGGTGTGGGCCGTCGTAACGGCCGATGGTCGCTCCCCGCTCGTATTCATCGACTGTGAAGTCAAAATAAATGCCGAATATTATCAGGAAAATGTCTTAAAGACAGTATTGACAGACCATGGACATTCCAACAGGACTCAGCACCACCGCACTCAGCACGTGTCAACCAAGAATGGCTTAAAAAGGAGGTTCCTCGCTACATTTCTACCGCACAATGGCCACCAAAATCTCCGGGTCACAATCCATTGGACTTTTGCGCCTGGGGAATTTTAGAGAGTAAGGTTCTCACTAAAAAATACCAAAGTGTCGATCATCTCAAAACGGCGCTTCGCCTGGAATGCCACAGAGCCACTTTCGTGCTGCCTGTGATGGCTTTGTCGGCCGTTTGAAGGCCATAATTCGTACCAAAGGTGGCCAATTCGAACAAAAATATACCGCTTTACTTTGTTGCATTATATATCACCCACCCTGTATTGCCTGTAAAACTATACTGAAAATGTTTAAGAATATATTGTTACGAAAATGGAAATTGTGTTATCGTTTAATATAAAAATAATGAATTTTGTTCCAATAGAAGGATAATGCCTCCCGAAATCTCTGTGAATATAAATATGTTGTTTGTGTATTTTGTTTACATTTGTCCTTGCAGTGTAGTTGTTTTCTCTTTGGTTACTTATTTTTCCCCTTATTTCATACTGATGTTGTTACTATATTTAGTTATAGATTATGTAAACAAGTATATTGTTTTTACAGCCTTTTTTATTATCACCATATAAAAGGCAAAGCAAAAGTGGCAACAGGATCAGAAGAAATTCAATCAGTATTGTGTGGAGACACGTAGCATGTGAAGAGAATAATAGTGGTTAGAACATCTCCGTTGTAAAAATCAATCGAACAATTGTTAGTGTTTACGCAGAAAAGTGAAAAAAAGAATAACAAATAAAGCAAATTGTTGTTGTTTAAATCAAGTTGCATGAAGTGGCACACAGAATTATGCGAATAATAAATGATTTGTTTAATACTGAACACAAATTTATTTTTATGTGATAGATGTGTTCCAAAAAATTCGCATAAAAAATCAATTAAACTAATTTTTTAAATATGAAAAAATTTATTTAAAAAAAAAAATTATATTGAAAAAATTTACAACAATAATGGTAAAATTTAAACTTTCTTTATTAGTCTTATTTAAGTTAATTATTTTTTAAGGCTGAACGTTATATACAAAAATACAGGAAAGCTTGAGAGTATGATGCCTTATTCAAGAAGTGGATTAGGCCATTAGAAATAAAAAAAAGAATAACCAAAGCCTTATGGATTTATTGTAAATACCAAATTTGTGCAAAAAGTGATCATATATCGTAGGTTTCTATCGAAGAGCACATCATTTTATATACCATAATGCTAAATTCCACTTATTAATGCTTTGTACATACAAATACTTTGCAGTTGACACGCAATTAATTTTAGTTTTTCTCTTTAATCTCTGTCAATATAAGCATTTAATTGAGTAGGTACTTCATATCACTCGATATTCTGCGTTCCCAAACTACAGTGGAATCTGTGAAAATGTCACATTATTAAGCAAGTTTTTGAATACAAGAGATTTCCGGTAATACTTTGAAATCCACTCACTCCATTTCCTCAATTATAACTGTCACACTATAAACACTCTCATACTATTCGTTAACGTTAACCACACTTACATTCTCATTCATTCATATACCGAAGCACAAACAACCCATTTCCTGGCTAGATTGTCATGTGGACAACTGTTTGTTGTTATTGTCGTCGTCGTTGTACGTGCGTCTTGAAATTGAAATGAAAAGTGATATTCGAAACAGGTACAGGTGATTCGACTTTATGCAGGTATTTTCATAGCATTTTAATGGTAAACTTAAATTTAATTAAATTAAAATCCTGAGTGATGATTTGTTTGGAACTCTTATATCGTATTTAATATCGTATTTATTAATAAATTTATAAAGTTTTATTATACGAATGTATGTTTATTTGTTTGTGAGTGTGTTTGTTTGAAGTTTATAGAAGGCTGGACCGATTTTCTTGAAATTTTAACAGTACCTTCCTGTATGTCAAGAAGGAGCTATATACATAGGCTTTAGGCTACTTTTTATTATAAAATTTCATGTAGCCATGGTGCCACGTTTACATACTCAATAAGTATTTAATATCGCATATCTCATAAACTGCAACTGCTAAAGTAATCAAATTTTGTATGGATGGGCGGTTTGGCTATAGTGGGCGTGCCACCTCCCATAGTCTATACATATAAAAATGGATGTTTGTTTGTATGTACCTTATAGAATCGTAAACTATGCATTTGATTATGTTATGATCTTTAGAAAAGTTGTTGTTGCAGGTTTCTAAGTTGATATGACGAATTTCCGGCAGGTAGCGCCACTGAAAATTACCTAAAATCAATTAAATCGTCAACTGTGCATTTAATCATGTTATGATCTTTACCAAAGTTATTGCACATGAGCCGACGAAGATTTCAAAGTTGGTATGGCCAATTTCCTATAGGTGGTGGCACTGAAAATTACTTAAAATCAATTAAATCGTAAACTGTGCAAACTGTACAAAGTTGTTACGTATGAGTCGACGGAGATTGGTGCGATTAATTTCCAAGGTATGGCGTCACTAAAAATGATTCAAAATGAATGACAAGCAATTGGTCTACCTACACCTAAAGCACGGAAAGAAGGGCATTACGAGCCTCAGAATCAGCTGAGCACTGTGACTGGAAAATATTCGAGTATATGTTCGCATGAATCACTTGAGCAACGAGAAGTGAGATTAGAAACTGATCGAATGCATACTACTGAGATCCGTTCATCTGAATCATCAGAACAACTGGAAACAAAATCAATAAAATGATTTAAAATTAATTGGACATTTGTGTATTACCTTTCCTTCAAATTTATTTTAGTTGGGGGTGCAGCAGCACGTGCAGGGTATGGCTAGTTTGGTATAAATAAAGGAAATTGAAGAAACAATATCAGGAAAAAGGATTCAAGTACAGTTTGTAGAATATTTAAGAATTTTAATAATTATTAGACCTTATCGAACAGATATTCACATGACGTCAAATTCTGGAGAAACAACAACTTGAAACACATGATATTTTTGCTTGACTGTAAAACAGCCTTCGGTGTCCTTCTAAGCAATCGTGTGTTTGCCTCAATGTTGGTATTCCTGAGATGCACAAAGACTTTGGGCAACTCCCTATGTTCTGTCCATACAGGAATGAACCTCCCTGAACCTTTTGATGCCATGCGTAGTTTCAGACAAGACGATTCCTTATCACGTGACCTATTCAACACTGTGTCATGCAGAATACACCACAATGGGAACATCTTCCACAAAAGTCTGTAGTTGCTTTGCATACGATGAAAACATTGATATTACAATTGCCTTTAGCACTGTTGAACGGGAGTTTAACTTTATACTGATAAACAAAAGCTACAAAAAAAAAACAATGAACTTGTTTGCATAGTCAACGAATAAACAAAAATATGGCAACAACGTCAGTATAAAAAGAAGAGGATTAACAAATAAAAATTCAGTCAGCGTTGTGTGAAGACATGTTGCTTGTGAAGGAAATAATTGTGGTTTGAAGGTCTCCGCTATAAAGATCGGTTCAATAACTGTTATTGTTTACGCTATATGTTTTGAAGCTCATATAGGAAGGCTTATGTAAAAAAAATTCCAATTTATTCCACGCATTAGTTTTTGCTTGGTGCCCTTTTAAGTATGGAGAGCGAAAAGCAGCATTTTCGACATATTTTACTGTTTTACTACAGAAAAGGTAAAAATTCTGTTCAAACCAGAAAGAAATTAACCATTGTGTATGGAGAAGGTATTTTAACAGTACGCCAGTGACAGAACTGGGGGCTTTTAATTCGGCAATTTTAAAACCGAAGATGTACCACATTCGGTAAGGCCGGTTGAAGCAGATAAACACGCGAGAAAGGTATTATTTAATCCGAACCAGCGAATAACAATAAATGAGATCTAATTGAGATTAAATTTATGAAATTCAACAGTTTATGATCACTTAAAAGGCCTGGGATTAACCCCGTCATCCCCCTTTCTCTCACCAGAGATCAGCAATGAATCGTTTTTCCGCTACTCATAAGCACTAATGCTATTTTGAGTATGAATGAATCAACAGAATTGAAATTCAACTACTCTGATTCATTCGTACTCGCTATAACATTGATCTATAAGCATAAGTAGCAATGAGTATGAGTACAACGTTGACGTCAAACTCACAATTTTGGAATTATGTTTGGTTCATACGCCTACTCATTCTGATTCAAAAATTTAAAAAAAATACTTATAATACTTATAAGTCATTCGAGTGGCTCGAGTCATTCATCAAAATTTACGGCCTTTGCTGTTGCATATACAAACAAAAAAGGATGGAAATACAAAAACAAAGACAACAAACACAGCATATACACAATCTTCTTGTGAGTATAGTAGCGTTCGCACGCGAATCATACTTATTTTGTGCTTCGAGTAAATGTTGAGTAGAGACGAGTCGAAGTCAATAACATCATGCGTATTGTTAAGTATGAATACGACGAGTACTTCCAAGTTTGCGTATGAGTATGATATCAAAATAAATATGAATGCGTATAATTATCTGAAATTGTAAGTATGACTCGAACCTACTCATCGTTTTGAATACTTATTGTTGATCTCTGATTCTCACGGAGAAAATCTGTGTCGACGCATGGACGTCGACGATTCGATTCTCAAACGTGACGGAAATGATCCGTTTTTGAAACTCATCATCACTGGGGCGCAAAATGGGTTGTATAGTATACATTAACGTCAAACGCAAAACGTAATGGACCAAAAAAAAATGAACCGGCTCAAACCATTTCCAAAGCCGGTATTTACCAAAAAAAAGGGTGTTGCTGTCTATTGGATTTTTAAGCTTTTACCTTTTTTTTTCTACTGTCATCAGCTAGACAATCTGAGTGATTTACTTCAACAGAAAAGGCCAGAACTAATCAACAGGATAGCTGAAGCGTTTCACTAACACAACGCGGGACCTTACTGAAGTTTAATGACTCGCCAAAAGGTTTTACAGCTTGAATGGATTATTATTTGGTAAATACATTCATAATTGGTCATTACAACCCTTCAGTCAGGATTATTGACCTAGTTTCTTATACCACTTATGTTGTGTGTGTTAATTTCATACATAATTGGTGGGACCTACAGTTTAAAGTCGACTCCAAACAGCAGATTTTTGGTGAAAACTCTGAAAACTCTCAGAGAGAAAATTCGTTGAAAAAAAACTTTTTGTATTTTTTAATTTGATGTCTGGCCTTGGACAGGAACCTTGGCTTTACGTCTAATAAGCCAGCACACTACCTACTAGACCACGGTGACGTCGTTACTTGTTACAGTCACTCCAAAATTTTTTAGACGGTAAAACCTTCACCTCAAATGAGAAGATCAAAAACCACTTCAATCGGTTTTTTCCCAGTAAATGTCAAAACTTTTATGAACGTGGAATTATGCTACTACCAGAAAGATGACATAAATGTTGGACCAGAACGGCCAATATATTCCTTAATAAAAAAAGCGAAATTACTTTCCGAACAACCCAATATATTTGATAATTTAAATTCATATTTTATTTTAAATTTTGTTTTTTTCTACAAGGAATTTTCTAAAGTGAAAAATATTTATTCTCTGCACTTTAAATACTTTGCCACAAATCCTAAAACTATAACTACATTGTGTGTCATACTGTACAAATATGGTTTTCGATTCATACAAAAGTAGTTACAGTTACGTTGTTGTTACCTGTTTGTTGTTTTGTTTATTGTTTGAAATTTGAAAAACGAAATTTAAGTTATTTTTTTTTTATTTCTAAAAGTTAATATAATTAAAAAACAAACAATAGAAACAAGCAAGACAATAAATTTTAGAATAATAAAACTTGAAAGACTTCGAATTGTCGCATAAAATAGAAAGAAAGAATAAAAGCAAGTAATAAATACAGTCAAATCCGGCTATAACGAACTCCGTGGGACCCGAAAAAATAGTTCATTATAGGCAAAGTTCGTAATAAACGGGGAAAAATCATAAATAAAAATATAAAATACAAAGAATTTTTTTCATTTATTAAAACCAAAAAATATTTTTTTTATTAAAAACCAAAAATATGTGTTAGTCCTCTTTACCTAGCAGCCGATTAAAGATGCTGAGTTATAATTTAATGCTGCCATATTAAATAAAAGTAAAGACTATTGCCACACTTCAAAGTTATTTTTGAGGGTTCGTTATAAAAAAGATAAAATGCGGCCTTATAACCGAGTATTCGTTATAAACGAGTTCATAATAAACGAAGGTTTTGTATAAAAATTGTTATTAAAACGTTGGGACTTGAAAATATGTACGTAATAACCAAGAATTCGTTATAACCGAGTTCGTTATAAACGAGTTTGACTGTATATGAAATAATATTGGATATTTAAATAATAACAGTTTTTTTTTTTAAATTTATAATCTTCTTAAATAAAATTTGTGTTCAATACCCTCATAATTAAATAAGTCTTTAAAAAAACACTTTGGCTTTGTATTCATTCCTTATACATATAAAGAAATTTTAAGTAATTTAATTACTTTAAAATTTGAAACATATTTTAAAAACCACAGGAATTTTATTGAATTCTAATACGAAGAGTTTAATTGCTCTGGGCAATTTGGGATTGTATTTAATTGTAGAAATTTTCTTTTCTTTTACTGCTGCCTTTAGTGCTATTGGAAGGGGGTCTGGCAGTAAATAAGGACAAAACAAAGTATAGTACAACATCAACAGTCCGGACATGCGCTAGTCCGGACACTCCAATAATTCGGACGCTTCTACATTTCGGACAACCTCTACCTCCACAATACGGACAAATTTTTTTTATGCAAAAAAAATCCCTTTTTTACATGCGAGTTTTATTATTCATACTTTTATTTACATTTTCCATTATCATTACTTCACTTTTGGTACATTCTTTCACAAGCGTGTTTGTCTAACTTCATACCAAGTGTCATTCATGTCTTTATATAATAAACTCAAACATAAAACACTAACTTTAAAGGAAAAAGACTTGATGAAGGAAAAACTATTAGGTGGATTGCAGAAATAATCCTAAATCAACGATTTGCGGCATTAAAAAAAATACCCATAATGGACCCGATAGTGATATGACTGATCAACTGATATGATATGTTAGAATGATTGGACAACTGGTGCAAATGAATTTTCATTAGATTTTTCCGATGCAACAACGCTACTAGACTCTGAAGACGTCTTGGTAGAACATTTTCAGTGGGCTGAAGCTCGGGTTCGTATCCCAGATCAGACATCAAAATAAAATTTCCATGAAAACAGTTTCTCAAAAATCTATCGTTCGGAAACGACGTTAAACTGACGTATAAAATTAACGCACACAACATGAGTGGCGTGAGAAGCTAGACCGCAATCCTGACCTAATAGTGGTAATGGGCAATTATGTATGTGTGTATATATTTAGTGGGCTAAGGAGAATAATATAGATATGCAGGATATTCTATTGTTGAAGCTTCTAGACCAAAAAGCACAAATCAACCGCCTTAACCTCGGTTTTTTAATAAATCATATCTATGTATGTATGTAATTCATGTATGTATTTAGATTGTTTTAATAATTTTCACTACATACTATAGTCCGGACAACTCGATAATCCGGACTTGCCTAAAACTATTTGTGTCCGAATTGTCAAAGTTCCACTGTATTTATTATCGACAAGTAGAGACGTGCGGCGTATTGATTCTCAGATTACGGCCGATAACTATACTTTTGATATAGTCAAGGAATTCATTTATCTTGACTCCGTCGTTACCACCAAAAATTATGTCACTCTGGAGCTCAAGCGCAGCATCATTCTTAGCAACAGGTGATACTATGGTGTCAATAGGCGTACCAGAGACCTCTCTCGTACAACAAAACTACAAGACGCTTATCCTTCCCGTGTTTCTTAACGGCGCGTGGGCATGGATCCTATTAAGAAGCACTCATGCAGTGCGAGTTGACGATGATATTCGCAACCGATCCAACAGTGAGATTATGAGCTCCTCAACGGTATACAGATCGTGTAGCATATTAATATCCTGCAGCTATGCTTGCTCGTCCATGTCGTTCGAATGGAGGAGAATGTTGATCTGCGGAAGCCGCTTAAGAGGGCGAAATTGTATACGTTGGAAAGACCAAACCGAGGAACTCCTGTTACCGCTTGCTGTAATCAACTAGCAAAGGCTCGCAAGAAGCAAAGGTGTCTGGAAGGATGCGTTTACCAGGGTTTTAAAGGCCAATAAAGTGATTTAGTAAGTATTGGACTAATATTAGATCAATATGTAACAGAAACTTAGGACTAGAAAACTTACATTATGGCCTAGCTTCACACGGCGCTTATGTTGTGTGTGTTAATTCTATAAATGAATATCAGCATCAAAAGTTTAAAGTCGACTCTGAACGACAGAATTTTGGAGAAATTTTCATTGCAATTTTGTTTACTTTCAGAGTTTTTTCTCCAGAAATCAGCTGAGAGGAAGTGGCCAAAATATATATGTGTGTATGTATGTGCGCCCAAGTCACGGCACACAATTTCTCAGATTGTAATCTACGAAAGGCAGTATTCTTGAGAACCTAGTAAAATCGTGTTCCTCGGCCTAACCGTCACGCTCTAACGACAACAATATTGGCAAATCATACATTTTATCTACCAGACGTATGAGTTATTTTTTTTTTGTTGAAAACATAAACAAAATATCACTCATACGCAGTGTAAAATTAAACAGTGAATAGGTAAAGTTAAATTAATAAAATTAAAGCATATTTTTAGGTTTATTCCCAAAGTAGTGTGGTCGCTTAACCTTGCTATACCCTAGAGATCAGCAACGAGTATTCAAAACGATGAGTACTATTATGCACACAAGAAGATTGTGTATATGCTTTGCTTGTTGTCTTAGTATTTCCTTTCTTCTTTATTTTTATACGCAACAACAACAAAGGCTGTAAATTTTGATGAATTATTCGAGCCACTCGAATCACTTATAAGTGTTATAAATGCCGAATATTGTCCGGAAAATGTCTTAAAGACAGTTTTTAAGCTCTGGGCAGACAAACATTTCGGCCGCAGACCATGGACATTCCAACAGGACTCAGCACTACCGCACTCAGCTCGCGTTAACCAAGAATGGCTTAAAAAGGAGGTTCTTCGCTTCATTTCTACCACACAATGGCCACCAAATTCTCCGCAACTCAATCCGTTGGACTTTTCCGAGTAAGGTTGGAGAGTAAGGGTCTCACTAAAAAATAACAAAGTGTCGCTCATCTGAAGACGGCGCTTCGCCGGGAATGGGCCAAAATACTGTAGAGCCACTTTCGTGCAGCCTGTGATGGCTTTGTCGGCCGTTTGAAGTCCATAATTCGTACCAAATGGCCACCTTTGGCCACAAATCTAAACTGATTCTAAAATGTAATGTTATTTCCAATATTTTTGCTTTTGAACAATAAAATTAAAAAAAAAATTAAAAAATATCGCGCTTTACTTTGTTGCCATACATATCAGCCACCCTGTAACACGAACTAAGATTTGTTTTGCTAAGAAGATACTTTACAAACGTAGCGGTAAATATTATTCAAATGGTAACACAAAGACTTTTGACACCAAGAATGTTAGCAATTGCTGTTCTTGCTACTATTTGTTAAACAAATTGTTCGTTCGCCTTTACAAAATTTCAAATTTTAAACTCAAATGTGATAAAAAGGGATTTTTATGTCATTCATTGCAAAATGCTTAAAAAAATGTGGAAAACATGAAAACATATTTTCGAATTCTCTTCTTCTTTTTAAATATTAAATTCATTATTAGAAATTTATTAAAGTAATATAAAGTAGCTCTTAAATTAAAAACAATGGCAATGAAAGTTTAAGTGTCCCATTAGAGTCTCATAATGTACAGTCAAGTGTAGTTGCTGTGTACTCTTGATGGGTGTTTTTAGTTTTCATGATTTTCATTCGGTTTTATATGTGAAGTGTTAAAAAAATGTCATACCCTAGACACTTTCATCGAAAGAGGTTCTTTAGTTGCTCACAGCTGCTGCTTTTGTCATATTTTTTAATTATTTTTCGTTACACAGTCGCCGTCACAATAATAGCACCACTTTGGTTACTTACTTACTTATTTCTATACGAATAGGTTTTTGCTTTTCACACCACTCATATTGAGTGTGTGTTAATGTTATCCATTAATGGTGGGATCTACAGTTTAAAATCGATTCCAAAAGCACAGAATTTTTGAGAAATTGTGAGAGCTTTTGTCAAATAACAGAGTTGCTCTAAGCAGCAAATCGTAAGTGTGCTTAAAGTTATTCCCTTGCTCTCATCATAATGTTGCCACTTAATATTGTTACGGAACTAAGAACTGTGTTTAAATTTAAAGCATCACTAACAAATACACCGAACATGTTACATCGAACGTGTTACAAGTAATCCGACAACATCAGTATGAGAAAAGGGGATTGACAAGTAACCGAGAACGCAACAAGACAGGTGAACAAAATACACAAATAACAATGAAGTCTAAGTTTAATGTTCGTCAAACTGTTTACGTGGGCATGTAAAATGGCAAAACAAAGCAGGCAAATAGCAGTAAGAATTCAGTCAGCCTTGTGTGAAGTCGCGTTTCGTGTAAAGAAAACAATCATGGTTTACAGGGTTTTTGCCAGAAATCTGCTGAAAATAAATCGCCGAAGAAATACTTTTTGTATTTTATTTTGATATTTGGCCTAGGGTCGAACCCTGGCTTTGCGTCTAATAAGCCAACACACTACCTACTAGACTACGGCGACTTCAGATGTTTTTATTATAAGCACACCACTGTATGTAAGCATATGGAGTAAAATCCCGCTTAACGCTAATTCAGTATTACGCGGTAGTATTGGGATGCCCCAGATGTTATCAGGGAAAAATAGTGAAAATCGTCAAAAACGTTCATTGAAATTGTAAAAAAATCGTCAGAAAAAATAAATCAATAAATTGAAAGGTTTTAAAACCAAAAACATATAAAATCAATGTTAAGCAGCAATAATATTGCATCATCTATACCCATTTGTGGTGTAAATATTATGAAGTCAGAGGACCTTGACGTTATGGGCATGAAAACTCAGCGTGATGAGAAGTGACACATTTTTCAGAGCCCTGTTTTCTTATGACATTGCAATAAATACTTCACTTCAGCTAATCTACTTATAAATTACACCGACCGAAAATGGAATACAACTCTCATGTATAGATAGGCCTTTAAAGTCTCTTTAAAAACTTCTCGATCGTGTACAGTTGAGACCGTAGTAGATCGTTAATCACAATAGTGTTTCAACTCCGTTGACTCATTGGAGCATCGTTGCAATGTGGATTGTGTCACTTTTCTATTGCTACTACAATGGATAGTGCACGAGCGAAATAAGGGGAGTTGTTTATGAAAATCATGTATTCCTACGTAACACTCGTCTTTCTCGGATAGCACATCCGTATGTGGTCGATTATCCAGTATATCGCACACTAGATTACAGACAAAATTCGTTTGTTAGACGGACTATTCGTATGTGGTGCTGCGTTCCAGCAGAGATCTTTCCTGTTATTTATGGTATAAAAATAATCAAACCTAGTCTTTATAAACACTGCTCCCTCTTTCCTCATTCCCATAATATATTTCTCTAGTTCCAAAAAGTTCCTCTGAGTGTTGGTCGTAATAAAAAAAAATAATGGCACTTGCCTTTGTTCTTCCCATGGTAAAATTAGAAGCTATAAACGAATTTTAAAAATTATCTGCAACAGCGTATGATAATTTATTATCAACTACGATGTAATTTACAAATTGAAATTTTTTGGCTATAAGAGCAGAAATCGTCATATCGTCAAAATAACATTTTTGGAGCTAAAAATCGTCAAAATGACGATAAATCGTCAAATCTTGCAGGGGTGTATACTATGTATCTTTTAAACGCTCTTTTTCTTGTCTGGCCAGGTTAAAGATACCAACTATATTTTCCGAAGTCGCATTCCATTGAGAATGAAATTTTCGAAAATGATTGAATGAAAGATAAAGCCATCATGGCTTTAGCTTATATTAGCAATATTAGAAAGCGGCTTTATATCTCATTTCAGTTCCTGAGTTCTCATTTCAGTTTTCCTCCAGTAGAATGCGGCAGGTGGCTTCGCTGATTAAAGTTTTCTTGCGTGCGTCTCAAGAATAAAAATATTTTTTCCAATGATAACAAAGGGTATTTGCTTTCACAAAATGTCTGAAGCTGTAATTCCTGGAGCCTAAAAATTTTGGATTTTTTTTATTTTGGATCATATTTAGTGATATGAAGCATTTGTAATGCAAAACATCATTATTTAATCACAATGGCTTTATGTCTCATTTTACTAAAATTGATGTGAAACATAAGGCCATATCAAAATTATGGCTTTATGTCCTTTGGCTTTGTGACATTCCACCAATTCCACAAGTCCCATGTGTTAGCGAAGTTTCCTCTTAAGCCCAATTAAATAAATTAAATTTTTTTAATAAAATTGAAGTCGCCGTGGTCTAGTGGGTAGTGTGTTGGCTTATTAGACAAAAGGCCCGGGTTCGAATCCCAGGTCAGACATCAAAACGAAAAATATTTCTTCGGCGACTTCCTCTCAGCAGATTTCTGGCAAAGACTCTGAGAGTAAAAATTGCCATGAAAAGCTTCTCAAAAATCTGTCGTTCGGAGTCGACTTTAAACTGTAGGTCCCGCCACTCACGTATAAAATTAACGCACACAACATAAGTGGTGTGAGAAGCTAGGTCGTAATCCTGACTGAAGGGTTGTAATGGCCAATTATGTATGTATGTAATCAATAAAAGAATAGAATTTTAAAAGTCATCCATGTTCGAAATTAAAATTGTTTTCCTTATTTTCATTCACACATCAATTTTAATCTACAGTTTCTTTGGTGCTACAATCTACAATTTGACCTGATATACACAATTTCCTGTCATGCTATTGTTTTGACAGCAACTATAACATTTTTATCAGCATTTCTCATGGTTGTTTTCATAGTTTCAATCTCTTTTATAAGGTTGTCTTATATGGTCATTTATAATGGAGTACATGATGGCATCTCATAACGTATGGACATGACATCAACAATAAACATAAAGGATGGCTGTTAAGTGGTCTATTTAACCGGTTCTTTTTTTCCTTATTATTGTTTTGATTACAAAAAAAAATTCAAATAAAATTAATGACAAATGGAACTATTTAAATAAAGAGGTAATTTAATAATTAAATAATGAATAAATATTTTGTAAGTCTAAAAAAAATTAGAGGCACGCTGTGTGATTTTTGCAATAATTTTTTAAAAACAGTGATAACATCAATTGATTTTGAATTAAAAAATGTAAATGAAACTACAGTATTCCCTCGATTTACGTCGTCTCGATTTACGTTGGTTCGATTAACGTCGTTAAACATTTCGTTCCATTCAACTTCGGTTTGCATCGTCAATCGATTTACAACGCCTCTGTTGTTTATAAACAAAACAGTAGGTAATGTGCTGGCTTATTAGACGTAGAGACAGGGTTCGAGTCCCAGGCCAGAAATCAAAATAAAATACAAAAAAGTATTTTTTCGGCGATTTCTTCTCAGCAGATTTCGGGTAAAAACTCTGAGGATAAATAAAATGTGAAAAGTGCATCTGATAGTATGAGTTCTTTGAAATTCGATTTACGTCGTTTCGATTTACGTCGCCTGTAATCTAGCGTACGATACACTGGCCAATCGACCACATTCGGATGTGCTGACCGAGAAAGATGAGTATTACGTAGGAATATATGATCATAAACAACTCCCATTATTTTGCTCGATCACTATCCATTGTTGTAGCAATAGAACAGTGACACAATCCTCATTGCAACGATGCTCCAATGAGTCAACGGAGTTGGAACACTATTGTGATTAACGATCTACTACGGCCTCTCCTGTACACGATCGAGAAGTCTCAAAATAAACTTTACCCATACATGAGAGTTGTGTACCATTTTCGGTCGGTTATAAATGCTGTAAAAACCAGGGTTCGAGTCTCAGGTCAGACATCAAAATAAAACACAAAAGAGTATTTTTTCTGAGAATAAATAAAATGCCATGAAAAGCGCATCTGAGAGTATGAGTTCTTTGAAATTCGATTTACGTCGCCTTTTTCCGGAACATTCTACGACGTAAATAGAGGGAATACTGTATAAAAATTTCAAAATAATAAGAAAGTTTCAAAAATTAACTTATTAATTTTATGACATAGACGTTGTCCTGCGGTTGCGTTGACTCGGCCATTTCTTTCGAATGGAGGAGGACGGGTATATGAGGACGGGTATTTCATCGAAGAGGACGGCCTTGTATCCGTCGGAAGGACCAAATCGAGGAAGTCCTGTCATCGATTGGTGTGACCAACTGGCGTATGCGCGCAAGAAGTAGAGGCAGGCCGAAATCCGTTAATCGGGTTGTTAACTATTAGTTAAGTAAGTAAGTAACTATAGGTTCTTCTAACAGGGATTTTCGAAATTTGACAATTGAAAATGGTCATCTCATTTAAACATACATATATACATACATATTATTACGAGAAAGGAAATGGTGTTTTACTATTACAGTCAAACTCGGTTATAACGAATTCTTGGTTATTACGT
Organism: Sarcophaga peregrina; assembly: GCA_014635995.1. Taxonomy (NCBI): domain Eukaryota; kingdom Metazoa; phylum Arthropoda; class Insecta; order Diptera; family Sarcophagidae; genus Sarcophaga; species Sarcophaga peregrina. Next base: position 83,767,943 of record CM025790.1, on the reverse strand, counting down.
ACATATTTGCAAGTCCCAAACGTTTTAATAACAAATTTCATACAAAAAAACTTCGTTTATTATGAACTCGAACTACTTTAAATGGTCCCAGTAATTAAATTTCATACATTTTACCTTTTTTATAACGAAACATCAGAAATAACTTTGAAGTGTGGCAATAGTCTTTACTTTTATTTAATATGGCAGCATTAAATTATAACTCAGGATCTTTAATCAGCTGATGGGTAAAAAGAATTCACACATATTTTTGGTTTTTAATAAAAAAATACTTTTTATTTTTAGTAAATGAAAAAAATTCATTGTATTTTATATTTTCTTCTATGGCTTCAACCCGTTTATTACGAACTTTGCCTATAACGAACTATTTTTTCTGGACCCACGGAGTTCGTTATAGACGGGTTTGACTATATATCGTTAACCATAACATTAAAATTATGAACAAAAGCTACAAAAACAAAGCAAATGAACCTGTTTACATGATAAAAAAATACACCAACAAAACACCGGCATAAAAGAAATTATAAAAGTATACAAAAATACAATAACAAACACTGCATGGATAAATGTAAACAAAAATATACAAACAACAATAACGAAACAATGAGCATTCATCAGACCGTTTACCCTGTCATATAAAAGATAAGGCAAAGCTGGCAACTATGTCAGTAAAAGCTCAGTCAGTCTGGTGTGAAGAAGCGGTATGTTAGTACATAATAATCGCTATAAAGATCTTTCGATCAATTATTTACTGATTTGTTATTGTTGGTTTTTGTATTGGTTTTGGAGCTTTTGTTTATTATTTCAATAACACCATTTCCATTTTTGTAACAATATATCCGTCACAATATATACATACATATATACATACATATATACATACATATGTACATGCATATATAAATATCTACATACATATAGACAAGTAAGCAAACTTGAGAAATTGAAAAAAAGAGAACATTCTAGTTCAAGAATGTTCGTCAAAGAGAGCAGGCAACGAGTAGTAAGAATTCAGTTAGTTTTGTGTGAGGACGCCTTGCTTGTGAAGAGAATAGTCGTGGTTTGAAGATTTCCATTTTAAGAAAAGAAAAATAAGCAGCGAACAAGTAATTATTGCTGAATGCGTTATAAACAGTGGCACACAAAAAGTAATACGTACAGTAAAGAATTTAATTGAAACTAAACACTAATTTATTTTTATTTTGCTTACAATCAACGAACTCATAAATCAAACATTTTTGAAAAGGTAAAAACGTAAGAATATTGACATATCAAGTAGCGTTTGTCTGTAGTCTCTAAAGCCGCTCTATAGAAAATTTTAATTCAACAGACATCTTTTATTGTTGCATTTAAATCTTCAACTGATTTTCTGTGTGCCATTGTGCATTCAACCTACAGCATAACATATAAATCATGCCACTTACAGTTTCTGCTACCTACAGCTTCTGCCGCATACCTAACTGATACTATTTTCTCCCTCACATTGTTGAATTACTTCCTGACAAAATTAATTCAATATAAAATACTCGATCTTTTATACATTCTCAACTAACGTTGCAAAGAAAAACTTGAATTTTTTTTGCATTAAAGGTTAAAAGCGTAGGAATTTCTTTGGTTTCACACCTTTACGTCTAATGTTAGCAAAACATATAGTCATGCATGCACCATACGTACAAACCTACATGCAAATTCACATTCAAGGTTGCAACTGATAACAAATTGCACACACATAACCAGACTCAACTACCAATCCAATCTTCTTAGCACATGGGTAGAACTGAATTAGTGGTTTAACAGTGGAGTCAAATTGTTAAAAATTTATATTAAATACTCGTAAACGCAAATTCTTGCAAAGGAGGTATTTGCATGCATTATAATATTCACAATTTCAAATTAAAAAATCTAATTCAATAATTCTGATTCATTCCTTGAAAATATAGTTTGAATTACGTTTATATGGAGGACCCTCTGAAAGGAATAAGTCCCACTTAGATCAGCTTTTAGGTCCATTGTGATAACATAAATTACTGTTACGTTTTTACCTTTTAAAAACGTTTGAAATATGAGTGATGAACTCATATCATAGATTGTAATAGAAAAAATAAATTTGTGTTGAGTTTTAATTACTTTCTTTATTGTTCGCACAATTCTGTGTGCCACTGTTCCCAACTTGATGTAACAACAACAATTGTTTTGTTTCTTATTCTGCTTTGTATTCGTTTGCAAAAAGCAATACCAATAATTCGATTGTTCTCTTCACGATTGTTCTTTTCACACGCAACACGTCTTCACACAAAACTGACTGAATTTTTACTGATCCCGTTACCCGCTCTGTCTTGCCTTTTATATTGCGGGATAAACAGTTTGATCAGTGTTCTCGAAGGATAATGACTTTGCCTTCGTGAAATCTCTATAAATGTAAACATATTGCTTACGTTATTATTGTTTGTGTATTTTGCTTAGTTGTTTTTTTATACTTATGTTGTTGCTATATTTTTGTTTATTAGTTGATCATGTAAACAAGTTCATTGTGTTTGGTTTTGTAGTTTTTGTTTATCATTTTTATGTTAAACGATAACACCATTTCCATTTTTGTAACATTATTTTGTCGGGAAATAAAACTTTCTCAAAGGATTCCATACCGAGTCCAAAATAAATCTTACTATTTCTGCAATTTTTATATGAAAGAGATCGGTCAAAGGTAACAGATAATAAAAGATTATAAATCTTCGTCATTATTAATATGCCTAGTTTTTCGACATGCCTACCCTAAGGACAGTGGCCCATAAGAATCGCCATTGTGTAAGGAATAGCCATACGGTTTAAGGACAGAAGTGAGGCGGTCCTCTTCCTCTCCATACATGTCCGGCAGTGTCTAGCAATATTGCACGTACTCTACTCTACTCTGCCGCCAATTAGATTGAGCCTACTCGTAACACGAGCAGAAAATATCCAAATTAACTGAAAGAATCGCAATACCTATACCCTGTAACATGCTCCATACCGGCTCTGACCATCTCGTCAGCTATGCAATTTCTAACGGTATAAGAGTTAGCTTAGAATAAAAGAAGACTTGAGAATAAAAGGGAAATGGTCCAATACTCTTTTAAAAGAGGAACCAACTACTACTCCAGGCGAAGCCAGTATGGAAATGTCTGTATCAGTTACGTAGGAAAAAATTAAGTTAGCCGCTACTGCAATATGGATGCAAATATTTTCAACGCTGACGTCGTGTCAGAACCTTTCTGTGGAGATAGGGCATATATTTACATAAAGGAAACGTAATGACGGCCAGAGACTCTTCTCAAGTAAAAAACCATCAAAAATTTTAAAAGAGGAATACAGAAGATGATTTGAGTTACGCATCAAATTATCCATCCAAAACCTGAATTCATTAAACGACCTTTTGAAAGGCACTGTAAAATCAGAGAAGACTTGTCTAGAACAAAATATCGTTCAAACATTTAGCACAACTTCTTTAGGCGAAGCGCATCCGTACATTGTACAATTTTCAATGATTCTAGCATATAGGATACACTGAGTTTCACCGATGACATGTGTTATGATGGTTTAGAGGACCGCTGTGGCTTTGTCATAACTGTATCAATATGAGAAGCTCTTATTTTTAAAATAATAAAAATTGAACACAAATTCTAATCTTGTTTGTTATTTCAGGATTTTTTTTCAATTTCCAAACAGATTCACTTCACCACTGTACTTTCCCTTCCCAAAACCTTAAAATTGTTTTAGAATGTGAAACCAATGTTTGAAGTAAATTTTAAATGCAAATCATTCCAGAGGTATTAAGTGTTATCCACGTTTACACACCTTTGGCAAAATTGTGACTAAAATACAGCATAAGTTGGATTAAATTTTAAATGCATTTTTTAACTACGTTCTTTTAACTTAAAAATAAAAACATTAAAAAAAATTATTTAATTAAAATTGGAAGAGATAATTCATTCTAAAGTCTCTACATTTTGAGACAATAATTAATGACTCATTAGATAAGTGGTATGATAGTTGGACTGAAAAATATGACATTATGAAAGACAATCTCTTGCACATTGCAATAATATTGTTACGAAAATGGAAACATTAAAATGATAAACAAAAGCTATAAGAACCATGAGTATGAAAGAAAAGGGGGAAAACAAAGAATCTAAATAAAATACAGAAACAACAAGAGTTCTCGAGAAGTCGAAACCACAAACATTCGACTTCAAAAACATTAACCAGGCTGTTTACGTGGGTATATAAAAAGGCAAAACAAAGCAGGCAACGAGTAGTAGGAATTCAGTCAGTCTTGAGTGAAGACGCGTGAAGAGAACAATCGTGGTTCGAAGATCTCCGTTGTAAAGATCTGCGTCGTAAGCAAAGAACAATAGCGAACAAGTAATTATTGTTGTATACGTCTAGTTATCAACAGTGGCATACAAAAATAGTGCAACCAATAAAGAATTTAATTGAGATTAAAGACCAATTTAGTTTTATTTCGTGTTTGTAAATGCTTTTAAAAACATAAAAACGACACTTAAATTTTACCAAATGGATGGCATTAGAAAATTCTAGAAAATAACCCCCTACAAAGCATTATTATTCAATAATGCCAAGATCGCATACTTTAATGACAAGTGCAAATGAAAGTTCAGTAATTTAACAAAACCAAATATGACAAAATATTCCATTCGGCTATTATCCCCTAGCAATTTTATGTCAAAAATCCTGAAAGTAAATAAAATTCTCATGATAAGTTTTCAAAATTTGTCATTCGGTGTCCAAATGAAACTGTTGATGGTGCCACTCGCGCATAAATTTGGCGCACTCAACATGAGAAGTAGGAGCATAGCTGCCAGATAATTCAAAATATCGGAATATTACGGAATAACAAGAAAATTACATTATAGCGGGATGTATCGCAAATGTATTCGTTGTACAATAAAATAAAAGTGCAAGAAATTATACATCAATGGAAAGCTTATAAAATTTGCCTTATATCGATGTCCATTACATATATGAATTGAGTTAACAGAGGTTGTCAGATAGAGAAGAAAGTAGGTAAAAAAAAATTTAATAAAAATTGAACTAGTTTGAATTTTGAAAAAAAGAAAAAACCATTTTGGTTAAATTACATGCTCTTTATAATCAAGAAATTTCAACAATTTAGTTAAAAAAAATTCAATGAAAAAATTTAAAAAACAGAAATTTTGTCCGAAATTTTCAAAAGTTTCACAATTTTTTTAAAATTTCTGATAACATATTGAAAGAGCCTGTTAAAGACCTTGCATATGCTACCAAATTTATATATAGTTCCTTTGGAAGATATATGAAAAAATGTCAAAATGTACCTTTTTATCCTTTGATGCAGCTTACCAAATATTGACACCAGGACAAAAGTTTTGAGAAACGTAGTCTTAGAATGAATCAAACTTTCATTTTAGTCGGGAACATCTATACCTTATTTTTCTCCATACAAACGGGGTCACCCCAATGTACATATATTGTTACGCATGCTCTTTCTGTTCTTCTTCCTATTCCACAAAATTTTTCAAGTCAAGGCTAAAAAGTGTCGTTTTACACGGGTGGTTGCACCGTTATGGTAAATAAATATTTACGTAGGTCACATACATTATAGCGCTAAATGTAACTGGGCGTATGAGTGATATTAAATTGTGATGCTGCTAATACCACTGTTATAACAACAACTGAGACTGTGTCTGCATATTAGACTTTCTGGAAATAATTTACGTTGTGCATGTAGTCTTAAAGTCAATTTCTAGCAATTAATTGCAAATTGTGTTAATTATATTATAAAATTGTTTTCTTACCATATTAATAAATACAGCTGAAGTTTCTTTTTTAAAAGCAAATGAAACACTTGTGTATGGCGAGAAATTTTTAAATTTTTTTCATATTCATACATTATATCCTGTAAATCTGGAAATTTTAACGACCAATGCTGTAAGAATTTCGCGAATTTATTCTTTTTATAAATTTCGTTTGCATTATGCTGTAAAACCCATTTGACATTTCTTTGTTTTCGTGTCTCACAAATTCAACCTAGGAGAGGTTCACAAATCAGTGACGCGTTAAGACCGTTCCGTTCATTTTACTGAAATAAATGCGATAGTGTATGGAAGAGTTGTAAAATTCGATTCATGATAAGGGAGATGATAAGAGATTACCTGTGGCAAGATATTGAGGATATGGAAATAGTAGATGTACTTACAACAAAATTATGCCACACAGTAATGCCTATTTTACACGTGATATTCAATTGCCTTGTTATCTCACGTCGTAGAGATGTTAATTCCCCACGATCAGGTATATTGTATAAGTATACGACATAATTTGTCTTATTAAAGACATTGACCATCAAAGCCGTGGCGAGGATTTAGTCAATATTTTATTTCACACATACAACGGTGTAATTTTCTGAAAACTTGTTGTTTAATTTAAATTAAATTCATTTTGGTTAAACCATACTCTATATATTGTTAAGTTTGTACCATTTTAAAAACGTTTAAAATATGAGTTCGTTGATTGCAAACAAATTTAAAAATAAATTGATGTTTAGTTTCAATTAAATTCTTTATTGTTCGCAGTATTTTTGGGTGTGACTGTTTATAACGCATACAACAATAATTGCTTGTTCGCTGCTTATTCTTCTTTGCTAAAAACGGAGATCTTCAAACCACGACTGTTCTCTTCACACGCAAGGTGTCTTCGCATAAGACTGACTGAATTCTTACTACTCGTTGCCTGCTTGGTCTTTATATGCCCACGTAAACAATCTGATTTAACCCGTTATTCGTTTTATTATTCTTTTTAAATAATAACTACGGTAATTTTTGCCCAATTTGATCATCACTTACTTTATGTTTTTTAATTACATTTTCCAATTAAGAATAGTCAAACTTGAAAAAATTAGAAAAAAATTATATTTTTCAAGTTTACCCGATCAGAACTCATAACATGTAAGTTAGAACACTATGTTTACGTATATAATTTTAAAGACTTTGGTTTATGGAAATAGTTTAAAAATATTTGGGTATTAAAAATTAACGATATCTCAAACCCGCAAGGATGTAATATAGTTTTCATTGTTTCCCATCTTTACTTTCGATAAACTCCTGCTCCATTCCACAAGAAAATTTTATTCGGTTCAGCAGGTTCAGGATTGCCTTTTGGCAAGTTTATCTGTTCTCTCATTGCGCTGACTTTCACATGGTTAGACATCCAGCAGAGGTTTTTAATTTGGTAAAAATAACATCCATCGAAGATAAATATTCTACAAAATATGTTTGCATTTAAATCAATACCCAATAAAAGTTAATATGAATAAAAACTTCAAAATTAAAAAGTTATTTATGGGATAGATATCAAAAAATCAAAAGATGTCATCTTTTCCCGCAGAAAGATATCTGCTGCCGTACCTCAAGGAAGCAATCTAGGACCGTTTCTATACTTATTGTTCATTGCAAATATGCCCACAAGTGTAGTGACTCACACATCTACTTTTGCGGATGATACGGTGTTTCTACAGTTCCGTCACAAAGACTTTAGGATCGTATAAATGCGAAAAGGAATCGAATTCCGGAAGATGTTATTGATAATTTGGTAGAAAGCATGTCAAACCGCATAAATCAAGAAATTGATTTCATTAATTATTGTTTTTAACTGCTATGTTTTAAGAATGGATGACGAAACTCGGTATTGTAAACATGCCCTCACTTCTGCTCGCCACTATATGTACATACATGGGACAGAAAATAATCACCATTTTTAAAAATTAATTAAAAAAAATTTTTTGTCGTCTTCCCCTCTCTTTTAATCCGTAATCTTTAAGAATATTGAATTTAAGAATTTACCGTATACTTGCTTTCTTCTCTTTTCTAAATTCAAATACACACATTTTTAAAACACTTTTTTTATCTTTTTATATTAATCAATTCGTTAATTAACAGTAGAAATTTAAATTAATTATAGTATAGTCAAACTCGTTTTTACCGAACTCGGTTGTAATGAATTATTGGTTATTACGTACATATTTTCAAGTCCCAACGTTTTAATAACAATTTTCATACAAAAAACTTCGTTTATTACGTACTGGTTTATAACGAATTTAAATGGTCCCAGTAATTAAATTTCATACATTTTACCTTTTTTTAAAAAAAAACATCAGAAATAATTTTGAAGTGTGGCAATTAAATTAAATTAAATTAAATTAATATGGCAGCATTAAATTCTAATTCAAAATTTTTAATCAGCTGATAGATAAAAAGAATTAACAAATATTTTTGGCTTTTACTAAAAAAAAATATTTTTTATTTTTAATAAAAAAAATATCTTTTGTTTTTAATAAATGAAAGAAATTCTTGGTATTTTATATTTTCGTCTATGACTTCACCCCGTTTATTACGAACATCGCCTATAACGAACTATTTTTTCTGGTCCCACGGAGTTCGTTATAACCGAGTTAGACTGTATATAAAAAAAAATCCGTTAAGAAATTGATTGTGATTTTAAACGATGTCATTAATATAAATAGCGCATTTTCAAACCTGTCACTGCATATTTTAAATACTGTAACAAGGGTTAATTGTAATCCTTCAAGCATGTATAGTCGTTTGAATATTTTATATTCAAATAATGTTGAATTTTTTTTTTTTTTTTTTTTGTTAAAATAATACGTCAATCCCTTATCAAGTGAACCAAAAGATAAATATTTTTTTTTTGTTTTTAACAACCCTAAATAGTTGAATAAATATTGCATATCAATTTCAAATAATTATAGCTACACTTGAACACAAATAAAAATAGGGTTATAATACTGTATAGGGTATCTTATTAGCAGTTTAAAATTTTAAAATTTAAATAAAACAACATGTGTCAGATAAATTTCGAAATTTCTTATGACAGATCTATGGACACCATTGGTTTCCCTCGATCGAGCACAACCATAGCTGTGAGATTTGACGATTTAGCGTCATTTTGACGATTTTATGCTTCAAAAATATTTAATTGACGATATGACGATTGATTTACGCCCTAATTTTGACGATTTTTAGCAAATAAAAATTGACATCATTTTCTTTACTTTAGTACATTAAAAGCCTTCTTAAGTTTTGTATTTGTTTTGTTAGTAATAACATGGCGTAAAGTATTCTATTTTTAAGGTATATTCGACTTTAAGATATTTCAACTCCTAAATAACATCGTAATTGAGAATAAATTCTCATATGCCGTTGCAGACAATCTTAAAAATTCGATTACAGTTTCTAATATTACCAAAGAAATATCAACGGCAAATATCAGCACTCAGCGAATGAATGGCATTTTGTTTTAACTAAGAAAATGTGTTATGGAAAGGAGGAAAGAGGAAGCAGTGTTTATAGATACTAGGTTTAAGTTTTTTTATACCATAAGTAACAGGAAAAATCTCTGTGGGAAGAGAGTTCCATATACAAATAGTTAGTCTAACAAACGAACTCTGCTGTAGTGCTATGTTCTAATGATCAATCGACCACATACGGATGTGTTATTTTGGTCGAGCAATATACCCTTGTAGTAGCGATAGAGCAGTGAAACACAAACTACATTGCAACGATGCTCTAATGAATCAATGGAGTTGGACACACTATCATGATTAACGAGCTACTACGGCCTCTCGTGTAAACGGTCGAGAAGCCTCAAAATAGACTTTAAGGGCCAACCCATACTTGTAATGAATTCTCGGTCGGTTATAAATGGATTAAATGCTAAATAGATCAAGTGAAATAAAGTAATTATTGCACCGCTTTAAAAAACCAAGCACTGAAAAATGTATCAGTTCTGAACACACTGAATTTTCATGCCCATATCGTCAAGATCTTCTGAATCCCTAATATTTACACCACACATGGATACAGACGATGCAATATTATTGCTGCTTAACATTGATTTTATATGTTTTTGGTTTTAAAACCTTTCAATTTATTTTTTCTGACGAATTTTTTACGATTTTGGCGATTTTTTCTCAAATATTTGACGATTTGATGTTTCAATTATCTGGCAGCTATGAGCACAACCGAAATGTCAAATTTTCCAATATGTATGGCGCATAAATCAGGTTGAATTTGATCACTGGCATGCGTGCAACTTAACAAAAAAATGTACACGAGAAAGTCCTGCTGGGTCGCTTGTCGTTGGTAGGCAGATAAACCAATTCATTCCGAAAATTGTTACTAATCCCTCGACGTTGTCAGTGTTGCCCTATCCAATGTGGTCCTCTAAGAAATATGAACCAACGACTTTCTTGGAATGAATCTCTTTTGAATGTAGTGTTTGTCCCAAATTCTATAACCTTGTTCATTCACCTATAATTCCACATCGTTGAACATGATTTTTTTTTATCAAAATCGAGGATCAGTTGTCAATTACTACCTAACCCATACAGCGAACTACGTCTTTATCTGGGGTAATCATGGCATTTTAGTGTAACAGACTGAATAAATAACAACTATCCCCCAGGGGTTTGCCATTAATATTATATTACCTCCCGGAGGTCGAATAAACTTTACAGATTTTTCATATCATATTTAGCCTTTCAGACTTCTATTGGTATTGTTGTATTAACGTAAAGAGTACCACAGAAAAAAATCAAAATAATTAGAGCTAAGTACGAAAATGCAGACTTCTGAGTTCTTCACAACGTTTCAAACAACCGCTGGAGTCAAACAATGATCATCTCTGTTATTCACCACCGTTCTGGATAAAATCATAAGGGAAGTCTGTTCAAATAGAAGAGGAATAACAGGGAACCTCTCACGCCAACTCGAAAATATTAATTATGCCGATGATATTTGTCTACCCTTGAGATAAGTATCAAGAAAGTTAAAGTCATAAGAATTAACAACACTAGCCTAAAAAACATCATGCTACAGGGCCAAATAGTCGAGTACGTCCATAGCTTCTGCTATCTAGGCAATAATAATACAGCAAACGGCGGCGAAGAAACAGACGTAATTAACAGACACAATAAAGCAAAAGCAGCATTTCGTCGACTGCATTTCGTATGGAGACGCTCATATATATCTAGGCGTACCAGGCTAAGGATATCCAACGCTCATGTAAAGTCAACGTTTACTATATAGCAGCGAAACTTGGCTTATATCTAACACCATCACGAAAAAACTTCAGGTATTCATCGATAATTGCCTAAGGATCATATGTAGAATAATCTAGCCCAACACCATTCTTCTCACAAAGGAGGAGCCCAGGAAGAAGCAGATCAAAACAGAAAAAATGGGGTTAGATCGGACGTACATTGAGAAAGAAGCTCGACAGTATTACAAGAATAGCGCTAGAGTGGCATCACCAGGGCTCATGAAACCGTATTTTATTTTGTCTCTTTTTCGTTTAATTTAATTTTTTTTTTTTTAATTTCTTTTGTAATGATGTTTTAATAATTTATAAAAGTTGATAAATAAAACAAATACAGGAAAAATATTTAATTGAAATCAACAAAGTTTGACAAAAAAAATTTCTAAATCGCAAATTTTTTATTTGCGTTGTCTTAAGGCTTTTTAACATTAAAATGATAAAAAAAAGCTACAAAAACAAAAAATCGATGAGAATGAAAGAAAAGCGGATAGACAAGTAAGTGAGGACACAATCGCAAAGAGTGCAACCATAATACAAAATACGAAACCACGAACATTTGACTTCAAGAACATTCATAAGACTGTTTATGTAGGTATATCAAAAGAGACACAGCAGACAACGAGTAGTAAGAATTCAGTCAGCCTTGTGTGAAGACGCGTTGCTTGTGAAGATTACAGTTGTCGTTTGAAGATCTTCCTTTCTTTATTTTTAATGAAATGAAATGAAAAGGTTTGAAATGCGAAAAGGTTTTCATTAAAGAAAAATAGTGAACAAGCAATTGTTGTTGTATTCGTCAAGTTATAAGCAGCAGCATACAAAAATATACGAACAATAAAGAATTTAATTGAAACTAAACACAAAATTTATTTTTTATTTTGTTTGCAATTAACGAATTTATATTTTAAACGTTTTTAAAAAGGTAAAAACGTAACAATAATATTAACGTACACAACATAAGTAGTATGTTGTCTCATAGTGTGAGAAGCTAAGTTGTAATCCTAACTGAGGAGTGGTAATGACCAATTAAGTATGTATGACAGGAATGAAATTTTTTTTTTGCGATATAAAAGAAAGTATTTAAGACGTTTTAAAATATATAAAAGGAAAATATTGCTTATAAGGACCGAAAATTAGCGATAATTTGCTTATTTTGTAGTATCTGTTAACATCTAAGAATTCTAGAAAGGACAGACATTTTGCTAAGACAACTGCTAATACAATTGAGATTCATACTTGAGTGAAAAGTTAATGAATGAGTCAGTTAAAGGTGACAGAATATTACCCGCTTATTGCATGAATCCCTCATGCATTTTCTTTTGTTCATTTGTTATCTACTCTGTTTTCTTATATCTTAACGAATATGTTGCTGTAGTATCGTTTAAAATCATATTTCATCTTCTTACAATGTCGTTTTGCTAAAAATTATAAATGAAAAGCTTAAGCACCATGCCTCTAGAGGATGCACTACCGTACGCCATAGCACTTTTCATTTTTTTGTTGCTTCTTTATATTGCAATAGAAATACAGTAGGAATACAGCGGAGTTAAAAAAAATAGTAACTTTTGGAAATTTCTATCAAAAGAGATTCGCAAAATTTTGGTAATAAACAAGGATGATAAACTAAAGATTACGCCATCACGCACACAAAATTAAAACTTTCTGCGCAATGACGTCACGCAAATTGTTTTCCTTTTGGCTAATGAAAATATAAGTTATATTGCAGGGCTGCCAACTACTTTTACGTAGTGCACACATATTTCAGAAGAAATTTTAATTTTCACATATGAAAAAGACTTGGAAATCTTTAAAATAGCGCAAATACGTCATCTAACCGGAAATCATGCGCAAGGCGTAATCTTTAGTTTATCATTCTTGGTAATAAAGTTTTGAAACAAGCTTTTGAACATTCTGAATATCTGAATTTTCATCAGAACGGTCATGGAGTGATGGAAAATATTATATTATAAAAATATTATATTATATAACAATAGCTTAGGTTAGCTTAACAAAAAATTAGGCTTATGAGATATACAAAAACGTTTTAGAAACTTCTAGCACGCCTTAAAAAATATTTAGAAAGCCTTAATGCTGCACTAGAGTCAAACGATTCATTATGTTCTGCATTTAAGCCTACATTTTTATTGTTGTACCTCAAGGATCGAGTTTTATAAAATTCTGAAACGTTCTTAGGTTAGGTTAGAGGACGTGCACCTGTCGGTCAAGACAAGCACAGTACCCGAAGGTCGAAATTGACCCATTGTACATAACGTTCTTAATTGATTTACAGATTGTACTAAACAAAAATTGTAATTGTAATCATTGTAATAAACAAAATGATTTTCAAATCTTAAGAATATTTTAAAGTTCAGCTTAAAACTTGAGTTTGTAATTTGTTTCTCTATACTTTTTCTTTGTTCATATATTATTTATTGAATTTGTTTTTTCGGAATATACAATAAGTATTCAAATCTTAAACAAAAATAAAAGTTGTTATTGCCACTGCAACGTACAATCATTTCTTTGAACTTTCTTAAGACGTTTGTGACCCCCGAATACAAGTCAGTCTCTTACAAGACGGTTATAATGTTCCGAAATCCTCTACAACTAAGGGCACCTTTAATTCTTTATGGATATTACTGTTACTCATATACCAAGGTGTACCTGTTATTATTCTACATTTGAAGCTTCTCTACATTGGTTGGTGTTCCTCACATATGGATACCATAAATCAAAATAGGTTTCGATACTGACTTATACAAAACCGGTTTAGTTCTAAATCAAGTGTTGGCTTAGGCCCAATAAGCCAGTAAAGCTGTACTGTTCTGAGTGTGATATGTGTAATTTTGGGCAGCTATCTGGTAAGGTGACGATCGAGATGGAACCTTGATGGGCGGACAATTTCCCCTTATGTATAAAATTAACGCACACAACATAAATGGTGTGAGAAGCTAGGTCGTAATCCTGACTGAAGGGTTGTAATGGCCAATTATGTATGTATCTGGTGTAAACGTAATGTGCATGCACATAGAAACGTTGACTTTTATTTTCCATTTCAGCAGCCAATTTTCCCATTCACTAACGTGAGATTGAAAGCTCTAGAGTACTTAAAAACACCGTATCATCCACAAAAATAGACTTGTGAGTCACTACACTTGTAGTATTTACTGTAAACAATAAGTAAAGGAATGGCCCTAGAATACTTACTTGAGATACACTAGCAGATATCTTTCTGCGGGAATAGGTGACATCTTTTAATTTTATTTGGAAATATCTATTCTATAAGAACTTTTTAGCAATTTAGGTACATTTGGTGGTAAGAACTGCGTAATCTTTACTAGAAGTCCTTAGTGCCAGACCTTATCGAAAGCTTGAGATATATCAATAAACAGCGTAGAGCAATATGGCTTGTTCACAAAAGTACGTCTTATTAAATTGGCAATTCTGTACAATTCCGGAATCGTGCTATATTTTCGGCTAAGGACAAATTGATGGTCAGGAACTATGACGTTGGCATCTATGTGTGATATTAAACATTTTTTCGAACATCTTATAAAGTATTGGCAGTAAACTTATAGGACGATATAATGATACTTGCGTGATGTGCTTACTTGTTTGTTTTGGGTCTTATCAATAAATCAGATAATTTCCAAGATGCGGATAAGTAGCTTATTCGCAGCATAGAGTTAAAGATGAACAAAATAAAACGAACATCCGATGTAGGCCAATTTTTAATCATTGTCGCAGTTATTTTATCACAACCAGGTGACTCTATGCATAACATTGTAATTTCAACCCATACATAACATCCATACATATACATACATAGATACCTACACACTAGGGATGCCAGTCGGGAAATCCCGAATCCCGAAATCCCGGGATTTTTTAAAACTTGTTCCGGGATTTTTAAAAACTTATCCCTGGATTTTTCGGGATTGTGAATTCATATGTATTTTGACCCAACAAAAGATGAGGAAAACCCCACTTCCATTGATAAAAATTTATTTGATGCCATCGAAGAATGGAAAACGAATTAATACGGTAACTGAATTAGATACTTAACTGTCCAAAGAAATAGATTTACTTACATCAGGAGGTGGTAGAGGTGAATATTTACGAGCTGCTTAAAGCAATCTTGGAAATATTTTACCAACAAATGTTGATTGCGAAAAGTATTTCTCAACGGCAGCGTATGTTGACAATAAAATTCGTTCAACTTTATCAGATCACATCTTAGATGCCTAAATCTTTTTGTTGGAATCCAAATAATTTTTCTAAAGCTAATGCATTTGCATATAAATTAATAATTTTTATTTTTGTTAATTTACAAATTCCCGAATCCCAGGATTTTTAAAAATCGATCCCGTTTGGCATCACTACTACATTAATACATACATAATTGATAATTATAACCCTTCCATACATACATACATGCATACATAATTGGTAATTCAGTCAGGATTAGGACCTAGCTTCTTACACCATTTATGTTTTGTATGCTAAATTTATATATGAGTGGCAGTACATACAGTAAAACCAACTCCGAACAACAGATTTTTGAAAGACTCCTCATGGCAACCTTATTTATTCACAGAGCTTTTGTCGGAAAATTACTGAGAAGAATTTGCCAAAGAGATATTCTTTTTAATTTCGTTTTGTTGAAGATGTGTGACTAGACTACAATGATTTCAACCCATACATTACATTTAACTGTTATACATACAGACCTCTCTCCTACGAGTATTCTATTTATATTTCCTATACATAGTTTATAGTCAAGAAAATGCTGCACAAATAAATGTTACATAATAATAATTCTCCATGATATGTTTCAAGAAATTTAAATATATTTCTTCTTCATTTGCAGACAATGCTAATGCACTTGGGTTAACAATGAAACAGCCCTTTATCGATTTAATGTCGCAATTATTTCCACAATGAAAAAAATATACAATTCAAGTAATAATAAGGAATACGTTGGGAAATTGTTAGGGTGGAAACTGAAACTATAAAATAGAAGCATAAATATAGAGTGATGCCAAATAATTCAAACATTCCAATATTTGCAAATTTTACTTCATACTTTAAATTTACTTAAATCATGGTGTATTTGCAACCGCATTGTGAAATTATTGTCCCTCTTCACAACTTATACTTCTAGTTAAAAAGACCCACTCAAAAATATTATTACGAAAATGGAAATGGTGTTACATCGTTTAACATTAAAATGATAAACTAAAGCTGCAAAAACGAAAACAATGAACTTGTTTACATAATCAACGAATAAACAAAAATTTAGCAACAACGTCAGTATAAAAAATAGGATAAATAAGTAAACAAGAAGCAACAACAATGAAACAACGATGTTTATATTTTGAGAGATTACGATTATACAAAGTCATTCTCCTTCGAGAGTATCCATCAAACTGTTTACTCTGCTATTTAAAAAGCAAAACAAAGCAGCCAACGGAATCTGTAAAATTCAGTCAGTCTTGTGTAAAAACGCATTGAGTGTGGAGAGAATAATTGTGCTTTGAAGATCTCCCGTGTAAAGATCTGTCGAACAATTGTTATCGTTTACCCAAACGTAACGCAGAAATTTCTCAAAATTATAATGCATAGGTAAATTTGGAAGTAGTTGCTTTAAAAGCTGCTTTGGTTTTAAATCTACAGGCTGGCTGATATATAATGCAACAAAGTAAAGCGTTATATTTTTTTATTTTATAGTCCAAAAGCAAAAAATGTTGGAAATAAAATCAAATTTTAGAATTAATTTAGATTTTTTTGAATTGGCCACCTTTGGTATGAATTAAGGTCTTCAAACGGCCGACAAAGCTATCATAGGTTGTACGAAAGTAGGTCTGGGGTATTTAAACCAATTCCCGGCGAAGCGCCGTCTTGAGATGATCGACACTTTGGTATTTTTTAGTGAGAAGCTTACTCTTCAAAATACCCCAGGCGTAAAAGTCCAACGGATTGAGATCCAGAGATTTTAGAGGCCATTGTAGTGTAGAAATGAAGCGAGGAATCTCCTTTTTAAGCCATTATTGGTTGACGCGTGCTTAGTGCGGTGGTGCTGAGTCCTGTTGGAATGTCCATGGTCTGCAGCCGAAATGCTTGTCTGCCCAGCACTTCAACACTGTCTTTAGGACATTTTCCCGAGAATATTCGGCATTTGTTTTGACCCCATGGTCGATGAATACGAGCGGGGAGCGATCATCGGTGACACACAATCACCATCGGCGGCGCTTGAGTTCTGATGGCCAATCGCAGTTGTAAATTTTCAGCTGACCTGTTTGGTAAGTAAACCCGATCATTTTGTTTATTCACAAACTGCTAAATTTGGCATGGTTTCTCATCGGCGAAAACTAAATTCGGTAACTGGCCACTTTCGGGCAAGCGAAGTAATTCCTTGGCCCTTTCCGATCTAACCTTTTTTTTCCTTCGATGAGCTCTTGCACTTTTTGGAACTTTTATGGCTTTAGTCCAAGCTCATTTTTCAATATGTGTTTCATCCATTCTCGCGATATGTTCTGCTCACGAGCAATTTTTCTACCACTGTGGCGTGGATTTCGATCAAATCTGGCCTTCACTTTTTGGATAATTTCTGGTGTTGTTATCGTTTTTTTCGTCCACTTTTTGGACACGATGCAACACTGCCAGTATCACGGTAACGAGAAACAAAGGAGTTATTCACATTTAAATGCTGAAGGGTATGGTTTCCCAGCCAAATATAAAGCAATCACACTATCACGCTAGAATTTCATCACGAATAACTTTTTTCTGAATGCAGTAGATCAAAATGCTTTTGTAAGCTTGTAAATAATAAAATGAACTGTCACGGGAATAAATCTGAAAGCTGTCAGACGAGCGATTTACAAATGATAACAACCTGAAGTGGGTTACAATACATATCAGCCAGCCTGTATTGTGTTTAAAGCTCTTATATTTCCTTTATAAATTATACTTAAGAATGTACAATAAATGCAACATTGTAATGAGAATGATAAAAAAAAAACAAAAATTTTAATTTTATACGAAAACGATTTTTTTCGTTACATTTTCATTTGTTGTATTGCATTGTAAATAAACCACTCAGATTATAAAGAAACGAAAATTTTATATATTAAATGGAACTCGCATTAAGGCCATATTTTATAAAATATTTTTTAAAACCACTTAAGCACATTATGATATAATACGCTTTGCTACCAAGAGAAAAGCAACAAATAAATTTCTTTGAATTCTAAGATAAAATAAAATAAAAAGTACGACAATATTTTAGTGTCACGGCTTAAGAACCCACTGTCAGCTATTGTGTAAAAATAAATTTAAAAAGAAATGGAACTACAATAATAGAACTACATTAGCAAAAAGGAAAAGTGAATTCATTTTCAAGTTATTTTTGTAGTTGTTATTAATGCTGTATATATGAACATTAGGGTTACGTACAGAATTCAAAGATACATTTTTCCATTCGCACCCCCTAAAGTTTAATGAATGTTGGTGAAAAATGATTCCATGATTGTGAATTTTTTGAGCTAAGACGCTCGATTAAATTTAGGGAATATGATTAAATTTTAGTTTCTTGCCTAAAACATAAATTCAAAAATATTAATTTTTTTATTTATTTTATGTATTATGTGTGTTAGGCAATAGAAGTCCCCGTAGTCTAGTAAGTAGTATGTTGGCTTATTGGACGTAGAGCCATGGCTAGAGCTCTAGGCCAGACATCAAAACAAAAAATACAAAAAGTATTTTTTCGGCGACTTCCTCTCAGGATGTTTCTGGCAAAAACTCTAAGAGTAAATAAAATTACCATGAAAAACTGCTCAACAATCTGTCGTTCGGAGTCGACTTTAAACTGTAGGTCCCGCCACTTATGTAGAAAATTAACAATACACCTTTATACTCTTTCGCGTACACAATAGCAATTGTTCGTTAGGTCTTTACGGAGCCCTTCAAACCAGAATTGTTCTATTCACACACAACGCTTCTTCACACACGACTAACTGAATTCTTTCAAAACTGAATTCATCTGAACCTGCTCTGTCATAGCCTTGATGAATGCACTTGAAGAAGGATGTCTTTGCCATCGCGAATTCTTTATAAATGTAAACAAGTTGTTTGTTGTTATTTGTGTATTTTGTATGAAGTCGCCGTAGTCTAGTAGATAGTGTGTTGGTTTATTAGATGTAAAGCCAGGGTTGGAACCCCAGGCCAGACATCAAAACAAAATACAAAAAGTATTTCTTCGGCGTATTTATTCCTCTCAACAGATTTCTGGTAAAAACTCTGAGAGTAAATAATATTGCTATTAAAGGTTTTTCAAAAATCTATCGTTCAGAGTCGACTTTAAAGCGTAAGACCCGCCACTTGTGTATAAAATTAACACACACAAACCGTTTAAAATATGAGTTCGTTGATTAGGAACAAAAAAAATTAATTACTGTTTGGTTTCAATTGCATACATACATAATTGGTCATTACAACCCTTCAGTCAGGATTACTACCTAAAAGCTACAAAAACTAAAACATTGGACTTGTTTACATGATCAACGAATAAACAAAAATATGGCAACAGCGATAAGCAAGTAAATAAACAGGCAGTAAAAGCAACACTGCAAGTATAAACGTAAACAAAATACACAAACAACATGAACGTAAACAACATGTTCTCCTTCAAGAATATTCATCAAACTGTTTACCTTGCGATATAAAAGGCAAGACAAAGTAAGCAACGCATTCAGTAAAAATTCAGTCAGTCTTGTGTGAAGAAACATTACGTGAGACGAGAACAATCGTAGTTTGAGGATCCCCGTCGTTTACATCAAGTTGTGAAGTGTGGCACATAGAATTGTGCGAACAATAAAGAATATATCTATAATTATTTATCTTGTAGTTTGTAGTTTTGTAAATATAAACAAAAAAAATTTCATAATTTTTTTTAATTTGGTTAACAAATATGCCGCCAAAAAGTAGTGGATCATTTATTTCTTTCTTTATTTAGTCCTATTTAAATCCAGACATGATCTAGAAACTAAATCCGCTATCAAATTCGAGTTACCACAAAATTGCATTTTTATATATTCCAGAGCACCGTGTAAAAGGCATCCAATTCGCAAAAATCTAAATTATTTACATATAAGGATGATGTACCTGGATAAAGAAAAAATTTGACACCCAATTGCCCTATTTACAACGAATGGCTGCCACTCCATTGCAAACGTGAACTAGCGCGAATTTCAAAAAAGCTGAGACTCGTATTTAATTGAATCGACTGAAGATTAAAATATGTTAATTTGGCATTTTTATTACAAGCAACCCCGAAAAAAAAAATTGAAATACCATTTTTTTTTTTACAGAATACCCTTAAAAAAAAGACATGGATGGTCCTTGGACAAATTGTATACACTGTTAAACGCACCTTAAAAAAACCTTTCTTATGATATAGATATTGTATACGTTGGTAAGGAAACAGATTTGCAACTTAACAAAATATTCAAAAATAGACCCTTTTTCAAAATGGTCCAACTCACTAGAGGTCAAAGCTGGAGCCGAAATATTTTAAATGTTGTCTTAAAAAAGTCCAATGTTCATTTTTAGATGGGTACATCGAGCACTTATTTTGGTGAGTCGCTCTAACATACATATGTATTTATGTTGCCTGATTGTTGCAAGTTGTAGGTCGTTAGTAAATTAAATATTTTTAATGAAAAATCTATTTTTTCAGCTAAAATAATGAATCTCGAAATCAATTAATTGAAAATCAATACAAATATATGGAAAATCGTGCTTCGTTTTGCGTCGTTTCGGATTGTGTTGCGTTTCTTCAGCCCTTCTTAGCGACGCAAACAGAGGTATTAGTGTATTTGATCTCTTATGGATTGATAGCATTTGATTAGTATTTGTTGTCGACAATTTTATCCGTTTATCTGCCCATTCATGCAGAAATGGTCCTCATCATTAAAGATGATTTTTCTAAAAAAAAGTGAAAGTCAGCTGGTAAGTACTCATCCCAAGTGATTTGCCAAAACAAACAATTTTAACAGATGTACCGTAGCATGTATTTTTCAAATTCAAACACAAATTTCAAAGTAAATTATAGTGCCATCTACCCTTTGACATTTACCAAAAACCATTCACTTAATTGTTTTACTTTTCATTGCCAATTTAAATCTGTTGATTGAATTTTGGTTGTATTGAACAATTTAATTAAATTACATTAAATAAAATAAAATAAAATAGTAAATATTGAATTTATTTTCTTTACATACATACATAAAAATCAAAGTGTGTCTGTTAATCTGAAAGTGAAATATTTCTCCTACAATTTTCATGCAAATTTATTGCCCCCCCGATTATTGTGGCTTTTGTCAGAGGGGCAAAACACATTTAAAAAATTAAATTAAAAAGTTGGTTTAAAGTTAAATTGAGCTACGAAAATAGATTTTGCGTTTTGGAACAAAGCCATTTTGCCATTAGAGTGTGATAGAAACAATATTTGTGAATATGCAGAAAGAAACCGCACATTTATTTACATATTTGACACATATGAAGGTCATTAATTAACGTCGTAAAGTAATGAAATCATTGAAGTTATGGAAATCAGTTATAAATTTTCTATTTTTTGTCGATTTTCACAAATGCTACTCGGATATGAAAATAAACATAAAATATCGATAATGACCACAATGATGAACGATAACGACCATTGAGAATGTTAAATTGTATTGACCTTTTATATCAGTATTGTTTGGCAAGTCATCATGAATGGTTAAAATTCAAATTCTGAATATTTCTTTTGTGCACGGAAGTTAGGGAGCACTTTGTCTATTTTACGGTTTAATCGCTCTAATAAATTTTGTTAAGTTTTTACCTTTTTAAAAACGTGTAAATGGGAGTTCGTTGATTGGAAATAAAATATAAATAAATTGGTGTTTAGTTTCAATTAAATTTTTTATTTTAATGGACTACTTTTGTATGACACTGTTTATAACTTACATGCCCAACAATGGAGATCTTCAAACAACGACTGTTCGCTTTCCACTCAACGCGTCTTCACACCAGACTGCTCGTTGCCTGTTTTGACGCGCCTTTTTAAGGTTAAAGGTTCTTGAAGTCGAACGTTCAGTGTTTTGCATTCTCGAGAACTCTATCGCGACTTCATTATTGTTTTTTGTATTTTGTTTATATTGCTTATTGTTGCGTTCTCGCTTACTGGTCATACTTAATTTTTCTTTCATACTGTTTCTGATAGTTTACTTGTAACAAGTTCGTTCTATTTGTTTGTGTAGCTTCTGCTCAATTTAATGTTAAACATCGTTATACTATGTTCACATATGTACCTTTATTGCGTAAATCGCAATTAACGCTAATATTAATCTCAATATTTCAAATAAAATCTCAATTAATTATTGCACAATTAAATTCCTATTTGAGTTGTCAAATATCAACAAATACGAGCAAAAAACAACCAGCTAGTTTGCTTACCAGCTGTCAAATGAATATTGAGTAAGGTGAATATTGCGTATATTTATTACACCTGTACAGTTAAAATCTTGTTCTCAATTAACCAAATATTGACTCAATTAAATTGCATAAGTGTACATAGTATTACCATTATCGTAACAATGTTAATAGGTTTCTCAAATAATACCCTACGGCTAGCTATCTACTGGGGAGGACTTTTTCATTGACGACAAATAGTTTTTTCAACACCCTGGGTATATTGGTGTGCAAAATTTTTAATGAGGTCTTCGTGCGATTCCCTCAAAAAGGAAGCAGTAGTCATTTTCATTTCTTTAATGATGCCGTGTGTTCCTTTTTAACCCAACTAATTCAACGAACTTGTCACAAGTAAACCAACAACATCAGTGTGTGAGAAAAGGGGATAGACAAGTGAATGCAACAACAAGTAATGCAATAGAGTTTTCGAGAAAGCGAAAACACAAACATTGTACTTTCGAATGTTCGTTAGACTGTTTACGTAGGCTTATAAAACGGCAAGACAAAGCAGGCCATGAGTAGTCTTGTTTGAAGACGCGTAGCGTGTGAAGAAAACGGTCGCGATTTAGAGATCTCCGTTGTAAGCACGGAAGAATAGCTGTTGAATACGACAAGTTATAAACAGTGGGACACAAAAATAGTACAAACAATAAAGTATTTAATTGAAACTAAACATGAATTTATTTTTATTTTGTTTGCAATCAACGAATTCATATTTTAAGTGTTTTTCAAAAAGGTAATAACGTAACAATATTTAATTTATACCCGGGATATGTCATTGAGTAGTCAGGCAGTAGTCGATCATCACAGCGACACCGTGATACATCAAAAACTCGAACATAAATGAGAATATTAATCGACCTGATATTAAAACGCAGTTTAGTAAATATTCTACTTGTCGAGACTTACCTATCGCGGTAAAGGAAAATATCATATTCACCCTAAAAAACGTATTTACTTTTCACAAAATAATTTAATTTCTATATTGTGAAGACGAAGCTTATAAATTATGGGAATTAAACTTTTCTTATCGTTTTGAATCATTTTCATCCTTAATTAACAAAAAATAATTTTTAAAGAAAATAAAAAGAATACTTTATATAATCTCTGTTTGAAAAAAGTGAACGTTTATAGTTGAGTATCTAATTCAGTAATCCTATTATTTGATTACATATGTAGTGCTTTTACATTTTTCGATGGCATCAAATAACTTTTTAGCAATGGAAGTAGGATTTTCCTCGACTGAGATGCTATTATCAAAGTAATATAGAATTTTTTTTCAGAACCTTTTGCAGGGTCAATGTATATATATGAATTCACAATCCCGAAAATCCCGGGACAAGTTTTTAAAAATTCTGGGATTCAGGATTTCTGGATGCCGAGTCAAGAAAATTCATCAGATCGTTTACGTGTAGTAGTAATAATTCATTCAGTCTTGTGTGAAGACGCGAATAAGAATAAAGAACAAGGAAACTATTATTGTATACATTAAGTTGGACACAGTGGCACACAAAAATTGTACGAACAATAAAAAATTTATTTGAAACTAAACACCAATTTATTTTTATTTTGTTTGCAGTTATAATTTAAACTGCAGATTCCGCCACTCATATATGTATGTAAGAATGTTTATCCAATTTTATTAATTTAAATATTTTATTTTAACTATTCATTTGTATTAATAAATTTTTTAAAGGTTTAATAAATTTTAAAAAGAGTTGTAATAGAAATAAAAATTCGATTAACACACAATTAGCGACTACAGCTTAGCGACTGATCGACTGAAAACTCAACTGACAACTTCTGCTACACTACTGACTGACTCTCACTGGATATTACATACAACTGCTAATTCGGCAACTCGAAATATTTACACCTGACACTCGGTTTACATGTATATAAAATTAACATACATTAATTTTGATGAAATTTTATACTCTTTTTCAAAATATATTATGTCCCTGAAAAGGGCCGATATTTTTAATGTATTGAATACACGTTCCAAAAATATGATGTTGTTTGAGAACTTATCTAGTGTATACCGATTATGTTTGATAGATGTCGACGTCAAAACAAAATATTGAAATTAAGACTCGTTCACAATATATATTCCTTGGAAAAATTTCTTGACACTAGTGCTATCGAAGACCTGGGGAACGCGTTCAAAGATACTATGTGAAGCAAACTGTTAAACATAGTGGTGAAAATATAATGGTTTGGGGACGTTTAATAGGGTGGCATGTTGGCCCTCTATATTTAGTAGACGGTATCATGCGAAAAAAGACTATCTAAAGATTCTGCAAACCCATCTTCCGAATTTTATGGACAAATGCACTTATCTCGAATAAGAAATTGTTTTCCAACAGGATGGCAATCCGAATCACACATCAAAAATTGGAAAGATATGGAAATTTTCAATTGATAAAATGGCCAGTACAAAGTCCCGACTTCAATCCGATTGAAAATCTTTGCCCATTCGTGAAAATCCAGTTCGGACAGTACGAAACAGCCCCAGCAAATATGGACAAACTTTGGGTTCGTATAAATGCGAAATGAAATCGAATTCCGAAAGATGTTATTGATAATTTGGTAGAAAGTATGTCAAACCGCATAAATCAAGCTACTTCTAATAAGGGTCTATGGACCAAATATTGAAAGTGGGTTAGTTTCTTGAATTTTCTTGAAACGTGCAAAATTGAGTTTATGTGGGTTATTTTTGTTTTTTCATTCAAACTCATTGAATTCATTTCATTAATTATTGTTTATTTACTGCTATTTGTTAAGAATAAAATAAAGAATTAAAATTAATTTTTTTTTTTTTGTTTTTACTTGTATGGTTTTGTTTTTGTGGACGACGTAACTCAGTATTCTGAACATGCACTCACTTCTGCTCACCACTGAATGTTCGTAAAAATCCATGAATGTATCAAAATATATTGGAGAACTAAGACTTTTACTGTCCACTGTATACTGAAAGTTATTGATTTTTTTTATTGAAATTGTTGATTTTAAATTTTTTAGAATTTTCATCTCAATATATAAAGAAAAAATTCCTGAACACATGCATACATATGCTATACTAACAAAATGTAAAAACCAAAAGAATTTATTATACAGGCATAAAAATTGAAGGGATAGCTTTAGCAAAAATGAAGAGATTTACACAATCACTTACTTATTCACACATTCTTATCACTTGCCGACAGTACAGTCTTAAATTTAAATCCAAACTATAAAAAAGCAATCAAAAGTCACATTCAACATTTCTTAGTCATGCAATGATACATATGCCAGTATTAACACGTTACCAGGTTAGATGTGAGCATTTAATATTTTTAAAAAATATTACCTCTTCTCCGGAAAAGTGTTTATTTTTTAATCAGTATTTAGACATTTTTGTAAAAATAAGGGCCATTATTACAACTTGCAGTTAACTGAAGGGAGAATTTTAAAGGAGAGATAAATTGTTTTTCATTATTACAAGTACCCAATAAGATAAAAGTGAGCGTTAAGCTAATCATCCCATCCTACCTTTAACATTTAAAGGTCACTTTATGTTTGAAATTGCCATATCATACACTATTTTCGATATGGCAACTTCAAATTTTAACAAAATACATATACAATACATATACAACAACCAAAACGAAGTTTGCTGTTTCCACTGCGTTAAAAAAACTTGTTTAATTGAAAAGTTTCATAGACTTTGCTCCGGCACTGCCATATTTTTGAAAAAGTTAATTTTGATTTATCTGTAAGTTGTAATAACTTTGCCGCTCACTTTAGCTAAAGGTTGTAATAATGGCCCTAAATCTATTATATGGTTTAACCTTGAATCCCTCTACGTTCATTCAACACAATGTTTTCAATTTTGAATCATACTCCCCAGAACTGGCCAATTTTACACAACGGTAAAGGTATTGTTTTTCATCAGCATCTTAATACCGCTGTACCGGTATGAATTGTTCGTTTTCTTTAACTAACAAACTGCTAGCAATATATTTTTTACATCATTCTGTTAATTTGTGGACCACAAGCCAATAAAAAAAACTATTCGTCTTTTATAACAAATCAATCAGACTTCCACTTTCTCGTATGCTAAGCCAAAGCGTAGCCGATTGTTGAAAACAAATACTAGT
This sequence comes from Sarcophaga peregrina, assembly GCA_014635995.1. Classification (NCBI taxonomy): domain Eukaryota; kingdom Metazoa; phylum Arthropoda; class Insecta; order Diptera; family Sarcophagidae; genus Sarcophaga; species Sarcophaga peregrina. Next base: position 83,741,154 of record CM025790.1, on the reverse strand, counting down.
CGCACGTAGCCAAGTCTAGTGAATACGACGGGTGCCGTTGCAGCCATCAGCCTAATGCTTTGATTGTATCCAGAACCGGTTTCACTTTGTTTGCAGTTGCATTGTAATATGACAAAATTAACTTGTCGTTACTTGTAGTCCATGCTGGTCGTTTTTCAATCAATGCTTGGTTCAAATTGTTTGTTTTTTTGTAGATAGCGATCTGTATTAACGATAACACCAGGTTTTTGGGAGCTTGTGGTAGACCATACTTTTCTGGTGCCGCCAGACAACGTTTGACCCAGATGAACCCATGTTTTTATACACTTTTCCTTCGTGTCTTTGAAGCAAAATTTCAAAAGAATTTTTCGTTTTCCATGCGACTGTCTGTTATTCAATTCATGTGGCACTCATATTTCCAACTTTTACATCTTTACCATAACTTATATACTGCCAAAAATGCATTTCGGCCATTTATTTATGACTCCAAGTGTCATCTACATCCAATATTGTTTGCAATTCAGTGTCTTCTAACCTTTTTGTTTCTTTTTTTCCCACATATTCCACAAATCTCCTCTAACGTTAGATCTGTATAATGGAGATCTTCAAACCAAGACTATTCTTTTCACACGCAACGTGTCATCACACGAGACTGACTGCATTCTTAAAATCCAACAAAATCGCTTTACGTCTAATAAATCAACACTCTAACTACTAGACTACTGCGACTTCATACAAATAACAACAAACAACTTGTTTACATTTATAAAGATTTCGCGAAGGCAAAGACATCTTTCTTCGAGTGCATTCATCAGACTGTTTATCCTATGATATAAAAGCAAGGCAGAGAAGGTTCAGAAGAATTCAGTTTTGAAAGAATTCAGTCAGTCTTGTGTGAAAAAGGGTTGCGTGTGAAGAGAACAATTCTGGTTTGAAGATCTCCGTATTAAAGATCTAACGAATAATTGTTAATGTGTACGCGGAAGAGTGCAAAGGAGGAATAACAATTAAAGCAAATTGTTATTATTTAAAGTCGTGAAAGGTGGCACACGGAATTGTGTGAACAATGAAGAATTGATTTAATACTAAACACATATTGATTTTAATTTTCAATCTACGAACTTATATTTTTAAAGGATAAAAACGTAAAAATATATTATTTTCAATATGACAACTTCAAATATAAACAATCTGAGCAAATACAACAAAAAAAAGAAGCCCATCGTTGCCACTACGTTTAAAAAAGACTTTTTTAATTGAGCAGTATTATCAACATTGCTCCGGCACTGTCATATTGTTGAAGAAGATAAATCCATGTATAAAAAAATTAACATGCAGAATATGGGTGGTGTAAGAACCTAGGCCGTAATCCTAACTGAGGGGTTGTAATGGCCAATTATGTATGTATGTATGTAACTTTATTTTATCATTAGGTTGTAATAAAAAAAAATATGTTAAAGCTGACTTTAAAGTTCACTTTAACTAAAGTTACCTTTAACTAAACCTAACTTTAAAGGTATTGTAAAAAGGCCCTTAAACTTGTTATCTCACACATTCATGATAAAAATTGGAATAATTTACAGAATAATTACATACAGTCAAACCCGGTTATAACGAACTCCGTGGGACCAGAAAAATAGTTCGTTATAGGCAAAGTTCCTAATAAACGGGCACGAAATCATAGAAGAAAATATAAAATACAAAGAATTTTTTTAATTTTTTAAAAACAAAAAGTATTTTTTTATTAAAATCCAAAAATATTTGTAAATTATTTTTACCTATCATCTGATTAAAGATGGTGAGTTACAATTTAATGCTGCCGTATTAAATAAAAGTAATGACTATTGTCACACTTCAAAGTGTTTTCTGAGGGTTCGTTATAAAAAAGGTAAAATGTATGCAACCGAGAATTTGTTATAAACAAGTTCGTAATAAACAAAGTTTCTTGTATGAAACGTTGGAACTTGAAAATATGTACGTAATAATCAAGAATTCGTTATAGCCGAGTTCGTTATAAACGAGTTTGCCTGTATTATATTTCAAAATCTGTGTGGTTTTGACTCGTGGCAATATTTCTGTGTGTTCCTACTAAGAACATACATACATATGTATATGTGTCGATGTTGCAATTTAAATGTCACTATCCAACATTTCGCGAATAGAATAAGAAAAAGTGAAGTAAGAGTAGCATACGTAGACAACTTTCCTATGAAACGGTAATATTTACCAAGTTCCAATTCGTACTTGCAAGTCGTCCAAACCTTCTTATTTTCTTAATGGTTGTTAAAGTGGCCATTTTTGTATTTCTAGTATTCTTTGTTGGTTACAGGAAACGCAAGCCAATGAGAAAAATCAATTTGGGAATTTACTTTTTACAATACACCAGCTTACATAGCAAGCAAAAAGGTCACGTATAATAATTGTGTTCTGTTTGAGATCACCAAACTGAAATTTAAAGTAAACATACGTGGTTCGTTTTTAACGTTATTAAATTTAAAAAAAAAATTTTTTTTTTATTAAACCAGCACTCAGGGGATGACGGTAAGGAAACGAGTTATTTTAATTTTTTAGTTTATTTTTTAATTTTTAGAAAATTTTATTATACAGTTACTAATATAACAGCATTTCCGCCGACTTTTTAGACCCAGTGTAAGAGTATAATAAAAACGATAATTCTTTGCATAATCAAATCACATTTAATCTTAAGATAGAACAACTGAATCGTAAAAAGCCTAAATTTGAACAAAAGAAAATTCTTATGTTTTGCTTGCAAAAGGCCAAAAAGTAAGAACAGACATAAGGCCAAAGGCGAAATACTTAAATCAACAAATCATGACCAAATTTAACACAGACGTGTCGTCTTTAATTCAAAGTCACTATTTTTGTGAGCTTTTGTCTGCTTTTAGAAAATTATCAAAAAAGCACAAGCAACAGTAAATAGAATGTAATTACAAGAAGACTAGTAAAGTAAATACGAATACAGGGAGAGAGAAAAAAATAAATAAAACAAGTACGACAATGAAATCACATCTGTTAAGTACAGTTACAGTTTGACTGTACAGGTTGACTGTAACTGTTATTGCTGTTTTATTTACCGTTACACATACAATCACTTGTTACGCCAAATAACAATGCGCATATAAAAGTCAACACAAACGTTTTCATTGCTTGAAAAAGGCGAAAATATTAACAAAACATATTAACACACATTTTGGAGTGTAAGGTTCTCACTAAAAAATATCAAAGTGTCGATTATCTCAATCGGCATATCCTGGAATTGGCCAATCTACCGCAGAACCATTTTCGTGCAGCATGTGATGGCTTTGTCGGCCGTTTGATGGCCATAATTCGTACCAAAATTTGATATTATTTCCAACATTTTTTGCGTTTGAACAATATAATTAAAAAAAAAATTAAAAAAATATAGGTCTTTACTTTGTTGCATAATATATCAGCCACCCTGTAAAAAATGTTAGTATTATCTCATGCATCAGTTAATCTAGAGAGATAATTAAGTCAAGTTAATTTAACTTAAATTAAATTCCTTAAAATCAATATTATTTAAAGAAATTATTTAAAACTTAAAAAGTATTTTTTCTGACGATTTTTTTTACGATTTTCATGCACTTCTTTGGTGATATTGACAATTTCTTTTAATATTTGAGGATAATATTTGATGATGCTTTATTTATCTGGCAGCTATGACAACTTGATTTCACAGATAGAGTGTATGTATGGAAAATTAAAAATAATATTAATATTTACGCCGTACACATAGTATGTATGTTTCATTTCGTTAAATAAGTAACTTCAACTCTAAGAAAATAATTTTATAACGCAATTAACACGATTAACTATTAATTGCTACAAATTGACATTAAGACCACATCCGCAATGTAAATTATTTCCAGAAAGTCTAATATGAAAACGTAATCTCAGCTGTCGTCATAACAGTGGTATTAGCAACATCAGAATTTAATATCGCTCATACGTCCAGTTACATTTAGCGCTATAATGTATGTTACGTACGTAAATATTTATTTACTATAACGGCACTACCACACATGTATGTATAACGACATGTGTTTTGTCTAGCCTTGAATACGTATTATAGAAGCGGAAGTCCAACAGAAATATGGTAATTAAAAATATGTAAACATTCAGTGTGTATTTGTAGGGACTTATGAGATTGTTTGTATTTGTATAAAACTGCGAAATTATTTTTTGTTTCATTTTATATTTTTCTTATGATAACAATTAGAAACGAATGTATATTAACACAAATACCAGTATGTCCATACATATATACAATTATTAAATGGATATGTATTAGGGATGCCAATCGGGAAATCCCCAATCCCGGCATTTTTAAGAACTTATCCCAGGATTTTTCGGGATTTTCGGGATTATGAATTCATATGTATTTTGAGCCTACAAAAGGTTCTGAAAAAAATTCTATATCACTTGACTTCGATAATAGTATCTTAGATGAGGAAAACCCTACTGCCAGCGATAAAAAATTATTTGATGGGATCGAAGAATGCAAAAGGGCTATAAAACGAGGTAACTGATTTAGATACTCAATTGTCCAAAGAAAGATATTTATTTACATCAGGAGGTGGTAGAGGTGAATATTTACAAGCTGCATACAGCTACCTTGGAACTATTTTATCAACAAATCTTGATTGCGAGAAGTGTTTTTCAACGGCAGGGTTTGTTGACAACAAAATTCGTTCAAAAAAATTTACAAAATCCCGAATCCCGGGATTTTTAAAAATCGATCATGTAGATTATGTTTTTTTTTCCGGAGGTAAAAAAATCATCGAAAGATATTGTTGCCCTGTAGCTGTAGTGTGGGACTTTAACCCACTAAAAACGCATCCCTACGATTCGAATCTATTTGTCCTAAGGTACCACCGTTAAGTATTTCATCTCAGGACGAGTTCCAGCCTATTGACTACTGCTATTGATTTCCATCCTTTATTATTCCTGCATCTTATTATATATATATTATATCCTACTTAATTCCTGCATCACATTTGCAGACAGCGTCCTGACACAATGCCAATCTTCAACAGACTGCAGCATATGCGAAACTATATTGTCTGGTGTCACTATTTTATTCATCATCGTTTCTAATAACGCGCGTTCTAATTCAAATCTATTGCAATAAAATAAAATATGCTCCGCATTCTCATTTCCATTACTACAGAAGCAACAAGTTACCTCATTGTTATGGCCATATTCACAGAGATATTCCCTGAAGCAGCCATGCACTGTCAAAAACTGTGTCATGTAAAAGTCAACATGACCGTATCTCCTTTCAACCCCAACTTTGCACATTTCCGTCAAGTCTATGTGTCCATGTAGTATCCCATCTAATCTGCCATTCTTTCTAAACTCCTTAGTCTTTCCTCCCTTCATTTCTCAATTGTCTAAGGGCGCTTAAACGAAATAGAGATCTTGCAGCTCTAGAGTAGATTCTACTACCCAACGCCGGTCCCCCTAAAGGTGCCGCATACATCATTATAGACTGAGTAACCTTTGCCAACAACAGTCTTCTGCTTTGATTTGGCCCTCCTATATTACCCATAATACGGGATCATCCCGCATTCACTCAAGCAGCCTTCTAAATATTAGTTCTAAAATTTAATCTCACGTCAATCATTACTCCCAAATATCTAAGCGCTGGCTGAGAGGTTATGTCCGTCTATATTAAGTGTGATAAATTCAATGCTCTTCCTATTAGTTATCAAAATAGCTTCAGTTTTCTATCTAGCTAGTTGAAGATTCGCTAACCTAAGCCAGTTCTTTATTCCAGCCAACGTCATCATACACGTAGCCTCACTTTGATGCAATTTTTTTGCCACAATTGTCACTACTATAGATCATGTATATGGATGTATAGATCGTGTATAGATCAATATTTGCACGAACAGATTACGATATTTCAAAAACTGATGCATCAGAGTCCATGCCTCTATGCCATAAACAATCTTGGCAAGGATGAGCCTCTTGTTGAGCATTAGTTTTGTCGTAAGAGACAGGTCTCTGCTACACAATTACCTATTGAGACACTAGTGGCACCTATTGGCAAGAGTGATCCTGCGCTTGATCTCCAAGCTGACGTCATTTTTAGTGGTAACATGCGAAGCCAAGATAAATAAATTCCTTGACTACATCGAAGATATAGTTATCGTCCGTAATCTGAGATCCAATACTAATATATAAGTCACCCTCCTATACGCGATCTCTCAGAAGCGTTTCAATACACGTGTTCACTCACCACGTAAGGGGGTGACTTACTTCTTTTTGCCTCATTACTACCAGACCTGCGATATCGTAGGATCCTTTTTTTCAAGACGACAGAGACCTGAGGTTCAATCGTTGGTTATAACAGCCATATTTTGGAAATTGCGCTCTACCCACCACTTTATATGGGTACGTACTTTCTTGTGCGCCTCATTTACTACATGACACGCCAGTAGTTTGCGCATATCGTAGGATCTCTTTATTTCAAGAACACGTAGGACTGATGTTCCAATCGTTATTATACTACTTCTAACCATATTTTGGAAATAGCTTGCTGCTCCTAACCTACGGTACCGTGGAAAACAATAGCAGTTGGATTTTCATTTTAAAAAAATCAAAGAATGAAGATGAACCAAGTGAGAACAAATATTGAAAAATTACATTATTTCACAAGCCTTTCTTAATTAATTTCTTAATTTTCTTGTAGTAAAATGGGGGATACGTTCCATGTCATCGGTAATGAAGAACTATATTTACTTCGAAAAACTGTGTAAAAAAATGTTGAAAACTATAAAAAAACTATAAACTATGTTGAAAAACTATAAAAGAGCAAGCAAAAAAAAGAAGAAATCTTTTAATCCAGAATTAAGAACAGAAAAAAAATTTAAAATAGAAATAAAGAAAAAATATTTACAGACATACATGTTGTGTGTGTTAATTTTATACATAAATGTGTTAATTTTATACATAAATTTTTGGGAAACTTTTCGTGGCAATTTTATTTTACTCTCAGAGTTTTTGCCAAAATTCTGCTGAGAGAAAATCGCCGAAAAATACTTTTTGTATTTTGTTTTGATGTTTGGGCTGGGACTCGAACCCTGGTTTTACGTCTAATAAACCAACACACTACCTACTACACCCATAGCTACATAACCACTTGATACCAAGCGCTATTGTTTGCGACGAACTGGACTAAAGTCGGTATCAAATTTTCCAATGATGACTTTCGTTCGGTAAGAGAGTTTTGAACTGTCGGACTACTTTCCGAAAGTTCTTGCTCCGTCGACTTTTTTATTAAAAAGTCTTTTATAGAAAGTTTAAGTTCTTTATACAACTCCTAATACCCAGCAATACGATTATTAAGATCTCGTTCGAATTTCAGGACACGTTCCATATAAGGATCTTATTTTAAAAAATGACTCACCATACTTTTACCAAATGTTAGACCGTTATCAATTAAACTAGCAGTTAGTTGACATATTTAGGTCTCCTCGTCGTTATCAGGATTTTGAAACCGTACTAAATTAGAAATTTTTTACAAAAAAAATTTTTTTTTCAACCGTGTAACTTCAAATCCGTGTAAAAAAGGAGTTAGGTGTATACATATTATTAAAAAAAAAATTTTTTTTTTATTTTGGTGAAACATTTCTTTTAAATTTATCAATTATTTTTACGAAATAATTTTATATCCGTTTCAGATTTTATATCCGTAATTCAAATTTTTTTTTTGTTTTTTACCGTCCGCATTCCTTAAGGTTTTTTACCAAACTAACAGCGCAGCTATGTACTGTTTACCAATGACTGACCTTTTATTCGCATACAAATTACTTACGTTAAGCTGTAATATTTACAAATACATATGAATTTATACATACACACTAATTATATCTGTTAGTAGAAAAATCTACGAATTGCTTGAACTTGAAAGCTACTTCCTCTCATTCATTCTTCATGTACCTATTCATGCAACACACTCATTGTAGAGGAACGTAAAAAGTCTACTCTTATACTAATAAAGTGATTCAGAAATTTACTCTTATATTACATACATTTTATGTTACTCTATAACATCCTTTACTCACTTCCTCTTTTATACTCTTAAGGCAGAGAGTGAATATACAAAAAATTTTGAATACAAAAAAATTTTTATGTAACACACAAGCTTTAATGTTGTTTTTATTGTTGTTATCTCTTCCGAATTTGATTTATTTGTTAAAATATGCTGTTCTCTTAATGTAACATATTTAAAAACGTACTACACACGTAAACAATAAAAGAACCATTCAAGAATAAAGATCTATATATGACATATACAGGGTGGCTGATATATAATGCAACAAATGTAAGGCGATATATTTTTTTAATTTTTTTTTTTATTTTATTGTTCAAAAGCAAAAAATCTTGGAAATAGCATCAAATTTTAGAATCAGTTTAGATTTGTTCGAATTGGCCACCTTTCCTACGAATTATGGCTTTCAAACGGGCAATAAAGCCATCACAGGCTGCACGAAAGTGGCTTTGCGGTATTTTGGTCCATTCCCAACGAAACGCAGTCTTGAGATGATCGACACTTCTTTTTTTAGTAAAAACCTTAAAAATGCCCCAGGAGCAAAAGTCCAACGGGTAAAAATCCGGAGATTTTGGTGGCCATTGTGCAGTAGAAATGAACCGAGGATCCTCCTTTTTTAACCATTCTTGGTTAAAGCGTGCTGAGTGCGGTGGTGCTGAGTCCTGTTGGAATGTACATGGTCTGCGGCCGAAATGTTTGTCGGCCCAGGACTTCAATACTGTCTTTAAGATATTTTCCCGATAATATTCGGCATTTATATTGACCCCACGGTCGATGAATACGAGTCGGGGGCAACCATCGGCCGTTACGGCGGCCCACACCATTACCATCGGCGGCGCTGGAGTTCTAAAGGCCAATCGCAGGTGTAAATTTTCAGCTGACCTCTTTGGCAAGTTAACCCGACCATTTCGTTTGTTCACAAACTGCTCAATTTGGAATGGCTTCTCATCGGAGAAAGTCAAATTCGGTTACTGGCCACTTTCATGCAAGCGAAGTAACTCCTTGGCTCTTTCCAGTCTAACCTTTTTTTGTCCATCGGTGAGTTCTTGTACTTTTTGGAACTTCAATGGCTTTAGTCCAAGTTCATTTTTCAATACATGTTGCATCCGTTCTCACGATATGTTCAGATCACGAGCAATTTTTCTACCATTGCGGCCTTCACTTATCGGATCATTTCTGGTGTTGTTATCGTGTTTTTCCGTCACGGTAACGAGCAATGACACGAGAAACAAAAGATTTATTCACATTTAAATGCTGGAGGGCTCTAACAATAGTCTCCTGTGGTTTTCCAGTCAAATATAAAGCAATCACACTATCACCCTTGAATTCCATCACGAATACCTTTTTTTCTGAATGCAATTGATCAAAATGCTTTTGTAAGCTTGTAAATAATAAGAATTAAGAATTTAATTGAAACTAAACACCAATTTGAAGTCGCCATAGTCTAGTAAGTAGTGTGCCGGCTTATTAGCCGTAAAACCCGGGGTTCGTATCCCAGGTCAGATATTAAAACGAAAATATGAAAATATTTCGTCTATGAATTGCTCTCAGCAAATTTCTGGCAAAAACTCTGAGAGCAAATAAAATTGCCTTAAAAATCTATCGTTGACTTTAATCTGTAGGCCCCGCCACTCATGTATAAAATTAAGGCACACAACATAAGTGGTCTGAGAAGGTAGGTCAAAATCTTGACTGAAGGGTTGTAGTGACCAATTATGTATATGCGTAAACACAAATTTATTTTGTTCGCAATCAACGAATTCATATTTTAAACGTTTTTAAAAAAGTAAAAACGTAACAGTATTATATCTACAAATCGAAGGCAATTGATTCTTGAAGTTATTACGCTCAAAAAGTGCACTAAATATGTGTAAAATAATGTCCCATTTCGAAACAGAACAATTATACTTCACAACAAAAAGAATTTAAAACCGTTTCTGTTTATTGGATTTTTAAATTTATGCAATAATTACACATAATTGTACAAATTTATGTAAGGACTTTAAATCGAAAAATAAAATGAAATTTATCTTAAATCCTTTTAGCATTTCGTCTTAACTTCTTGTAAAAACTTAATCAAACTTATGACAAAAACGAAATCAAGTCAAACACAAACATAACAAAAATCAAATCAACAAAATAAACAAACCAAAAGGAAAACGGTAACACAACAAAGTTAAGAAACTCTGTATTTACAATCCTTTACAATTATCTGCGTAAGTATGCAAATAAAAACTGGAATAAAGAAAACAGAAAAAAATAAAATTAAATAAAATAAATACGTTACTGAAATGGCCAAAAACTTTTACCGTTATCTACTTTTATTTTTATACCTTAAGGATATCAATTGGAAAATCATCAGATTGAAAAAGTTATCTAAACATCTTCACCACTACCAGAATAGTAGTGCTATCAGTTTACTGTTTTTGTTTTGCTATCCTCATTCCTAGTTTTACTGTTTACTGACCAGTTGCTGGAAGAAGCAACAGACTATCTCCATTTTTCTATGCTTCGATTTTACCGTTGATTTAAGTATCCAACTGGATTTGTAATACAATAAAAAAAAAGAGAATACGAAAGTGTGTAAAGAATTGACACAGCAAAAGAAGTGTGTTAGCTTCAACAAGTTTCTAAGAACACATACAGTGAACATAAAATAAATTCAACCAATGTTTGCTGTTAGCTTTTTTACTCTTATTTTCCATTAAAAACAATACCCCCAAGAACCTAAATGATTCGCATAAGTGTCATATGAAAAAAAAATCACTTTCATTAATTTTATTGTACAATGTCGCACATAATTGCCTGCACACCAGCAAAAATTTTTATAAATTATTTTGAATTAATTTTATTAATTTTATCCATAAGTATTGAGACCATAGCTGCCAGATAGATGAAACAACAAATCGTCAAATATTTGACAAAAAATCGTCAAAATCGTCAAAGACTTTCATTGAAATCGTCAAAAAATCGTAAAAAAAAATAAATTAATTAATTGAAAGGTTTTAAAAACAAAAACATATGAACTCAATATTAAGCACGAATAGTATTGGATTATATATGCCTATATGTGGCGTAAGGATAAGGAAGTCGAAATATCTATAAAAAGACAAAAGCTAAAACTGACATATTTTTCAGTGCCTTGGTTTTTTAAGACGGTGCAATAAATACTTCACTTCACCTGATCTACTTACCATTTATAACATATATAACCAATCGAGAATGGAATACAACTCTCACGTATAGGTTGGACCTTAAAAATTCTACTTTGAGGCTTCTGCATCGTGTATAGGAGAGGAATTAGTAGCTCATTAATCACGATAGTGTGTCCAACTCCATTGATTTATTGGAACATCGGTACAATGTGGCTTATGTTTCACTGTTCTATTGCTATTACTCCGATATAACTCGTGCGAAATAAGGGGACTTGATTATGAAAATCATGTAATCCTACAAAGCACTCGTCTTTCTCGGCCAACACATCCGTATGTGGTCGATTGGCCAAAGCATGTGAAAATCCCTTCCTGCAGAGATCTTTCCTGTTACTTATGGCATACAAATATTCAAACCTAATGTCAATAAACACTGCTCACTCTTTCCTTCTTCCAAATTCACAGGTATTCGAAATTAATTTAAAAATATAATATTATGGATGCTTTTAATATACTAAAGTAAAGAAAATGATGTAAATTTTTAATTCCTAAAAATCATCAAAATAACGGTATAAATCGTCATGTCGTCAATGTGATATTTTTGAAGCACAAAATCGTCAAAATGGCGATAAATCGTCAAATCTGGCAACTCTGGTCGACACCTACAGTTTGAAGGCTCAGTTAGTCCACCGTAACAGATTATATCGTACTAAAATAAAGAAAATGAATTAAATTTTAAATTACTAAAAATCGTCAAAATAACGGCATAAATCATCATGTCGTCAATATAATATTTTTGAAGCACAAAATCGTCAAAATGACGAAATCGTCAAATCTGGCAAATCTATTCAAGACCTACAGTTTTAACGTTCAGTTAGTTGACCGTAACGGTTTGTTATGTAATGTAACAGTAACGTCCACTTAACGTACTTAACGTAAAATGTTAATGCAGTTATACAACGTAAAAACGTTTCACAAAAATAAAAATGCAAAAACTAAAAATAAAAAAAATTAAGATATGAAATTACAAGACAGGTTTATGTGTTTGAGTATCTTAAATTTGTAAAGACTTTTTATTTTAATTTTAGAAACTTTGTTCTCATAACTTTTATCACATTTAATATGGTGCCTTTTCATTTTCTTTAATTCGGCTGTTATCAGTTGTTAATTCTGTATTGTCACTACAGCATTTTGACGCTTGGGTAACCAGCCCTTTAAGTTAAGATCTTCGATCATCCTAACTGTAACATTTAAGTTCAAACATGTTTGAACGTGCCATATTATATATTATTTTCAATTTGGCAACTTCAAATATCAGCAAAATAAGCTAAAACAACAAAAAATAAAGATCGTCGTTGCCAATGCGTTTTGAAAAAAACGCGTTTAATTTGTAAAATTTTGTCGACAATGCTTCGGCATTGCCATATTTTTAAAAAACTTTACTTTATTTTATTAGCAGGCTGGAATAATGTAAACAATAACTTTAAAGTTCACTTTAGCTAAAGTTATCTTTTACTAAATCCAATTTCAACGGCAAGTTGCAATAATGGCCATTAGAGGATAAACCGTAACATTAAATGTAATACTTGTGCCTAAACCCTATATAGATTGTTACGTTTTATCTTTTGAAAAACGTTTAAAATATGAGTTTGTTGATTGCAAACTAAATTAAAATAAATTGGTATTTAGTTTCAATTAAATTCTTTATTGCCCGCACTATTTTTGTGTGACACTATTTATAACTTGACGTATACAACAATAACTGCTTGTTTGCTATTTTTCTATCCTTACATCCTTTTGTGCAAACGACAATACTTGTTCGTTAGATCTGAATACCGGAGATCTTCAAACTACGACTGTTAGCTTCAAACCTAACGCGTCTTCACACACGACTGACTGAATTCTTAATACTTGTTGCTTGCTTTGTCTTGCCTTTTTAAAATTGCCCACGTAAACAGTCTGATGAAAGTTCCTGAAGTAGAATGTTCGTATTTTCGCCTTCTCAAGAATACCATAATCGCTTTATTTACATATTGTTTGTGTATTTTGATTGCATTCTTTTTTGTTGGGTTCTCGCTTACTGGTTTTAATTTTTGGTTTGTATTTTAAAATCGTCTGTTTGTGATTTTAATGTTAAACGATATTACACCGTTTCCATTTTCATAACAATATCTTTAATGACGCTAAAGACAATAACATCTAGAATTGTATGTCAATGCAGAAGTTAATAAGTTAAATATCTACTCGAAACGATGGTCAAACTCATCTTAAATAGTGTATTAAAATTACATATGTTTTGCACTATAGCCGACAGTTGCTTGGAAAAAAAGAGGTTTCTCCGCTTTAAATGAAAGATTATATACTGTTTGATAAAATTTTTGTATTTTTTATTCGATTCACACAATAAATGACACATAATATCTGATCTCTAACACAGTCTCCTCATAGATTTGAATTAGAACGCGAGTTATTAGAGACGATGATGAATAAAAGTGACTCCAGACAATATAATTTCGCATGTGCTACAGTCTGTTGTTTGGCATTGTGTCAGGACGCTGTCTGCAAATGTGATGCGGGAATTGAGAAGGATAGAAAGAATTCGTCGGATTGAAAAGAATGGTAATCAACAGCAGTAGTCAACAGGCAGAAACTTCTCCTGTGCTGAAACTCTTAACGGTGGTACCATAGGACAAATAGGTTCGAATCGTATGGGTGGTTTTTTAGTGAATTAAAGTCCCACACTACTGTTGCAGGGCAACAGTGTCTTTGGATGATTTTTTCACCTTCGGAAAAAAACCACAGTCCCTTCAACCTGAGGCTACTTTGCTTCATGTAAAGTGTAACAAATTTCTTGTAGGTAGCACAGCTGAAATAATTTTCAATATATTAAAAATTCGTCCCAATAGCTTTAAAGAAAATTTGTTGTTAATATATCCTTCCCCATTTCCGTGAATATTAAAAATGCAACACACCATAAATCAATTCGTTAGTCCTGTATTGTTCGTAATACCGCATGAATACAAATGTACGTATGCACATATACTCGCAACAATTTAAATTTATTTATGGATTTATGGATTATTCCTTTGCTTATGACAAAATAATGTAAAGAAAGGAAATAAAATTTATGGATTTTAACATTCTATTTGACAAGGTTGTTGCTCTAATTTTTGTTTTCTTTTTTTTGTTTGTACAAAACAGCACATGTTATAGCTGTCAGTTCTCTTTGTAGATGAATTGAAGATTTCTGCCTCCGTGCATTAAATCTATCTGTTTAAGGAAATTGAACATTTACTTTCTATTTGAAAATTTATAAACGTACACACATGTTGCATGCATAATATTGTTCTATTTTCACCTTTTTAAAAACGTTGAAAATATGAGTTCGTTGATCACAAACAAAGTAGAAATAAATTCATGTTTAGTTTCAATTAAATTTTTTATTGTCCGCACTATTGTATGTGTGTCACTGTGTTCAACTTGATGTAAACAACAACACTTGTTCGTTAGATCTGTAAAGCGGAGATCTTCAAACCGCAACTGTTCTCTTCACACGCAATACGTGTTTGTTTCTGGAAAGGGTTGTATAGATGGGAGTGTTAATTGTGGGACCACAAATATTGAAATATTGTTACGTTTTTACCTTTTTTTATATATGAGTTCGTTGATTGCAAACCAAGTAAAAACAAATCTGTGCTTATTTTAATGAAACTCTTTATTATTCACACTACTTATACAAAGTACACAGCAATAACTATAAAAATATGTGCTCTTTCGTACAACACTACTGCTCGCGTAAACATTAATAACTCTTCGATAAACTTTACTACGGACGCAACTTGTCTTCACGCCGCGACTGATAAGTTCATACGCAACTAAACGCAAGGCTGACTGAATTCACACTGACTGATTGCCTGCTTTCTCCTGGCCTCTTCAGTCTGATGCTGGTTCTCAAAGTGGAATGTTCGCGGTTTCGCATTTTCGAGAATTCCATTACGACTACATTGTTTGTTGTTGCGTCTGCTTACTTGTCTGTTCCTTTTTCTCTTATACTTGTTGTGTGTATTTGTGTCGTGTGTATTGTGTACGCATTGCCTCATGGTCTTTGTATTCGTACCCTTTTGTTTATCGTTAATGTTAAACAACATTAGGTCGTTTCGCTATGCTATGTTTCGCTATGTTTTACCATCACATGCAATGGATTTAAATTCCACAGAGCCTTTAGCATTGCTATAGGTTCTCATTATTGCATCATATTGAGACTAGAAAAAATTCATCACTCTGTTCACATAATTGATAGCAATGAACACATAAGATTATACAAACATTAAAGCGATGTTTATAAAATTAAATGATAATTTTGCATTTATAGCAATTCGTGCAATTCGCCTCTTATAATTTATCATAATCAATTAAAAATAAATCTTGTTTTATGAATTGATTGCTGAAAAAAAAAAATGTGCAAACAATAATTGTCACATAATTATTTGACGATAATCTGTTTACATAACGCGTGAGTGCGTGCGTGACGTTCTGTAAATTTTGTAATATGACAGCAATTATTACTTCAATTATAATTCAATTTAAAACCAAATTGTTTTTATTTCAAGCAACTGTAAAGAAATTGACAGCGAAAAAAAACTTTACAATTATTATGAGTACAAATTAAATTGAAGGTGATGACAAGTTTATGAATTTTATAATAAATATGAAAATGAAAGGTAATCAATACACACACACATACAATAATATGACAATTATTTATTAATTTAATTTTCATCACTACATCCCTCCCTGCGTTTTGTGCTTTCAAAAATTAGTATTTCATGTGAAACCGAAGATTGCAATTCAATATAAAAGGAATTTTGTAGGCATTTAAATAACTTCTTTATTTATTTAAATTTGATGGCACAGATTTGTTGATACAACTGATTACACGATCAAAATTTTAAAAAATTTTTTTTTTTGAGCACATTTGTAATGATTCTTCCCTTTGTACAAAGCCTTAAGGAAAATATTTTAATTGCTTTTTCAGCTTTTCTTTCATAACAATAATCCTTCTTTTATGGCTAGTATACTGGAATAAAGTGAGCGTCAAAATAGGTACACACTGTGAACAATAAAAGCCTACTTACTATGAAAACAAAACCCGTGAGTATTAAAGAAAAGGGAATGATTGAGTTCGCAACAACAAAGAATGCAACCAAAATACTTAAATAACAATGAAATCGCAATAGATCCCTCAAGAAAGCGAAAGTATAAAAAGACAAGACATAGCAGGCAATGAGTAGTGAGAATTCCGTCAGTCCTGTGTGAAAACGCATTGTGTGTGAAGAGTACAAACAATGGTTTGAAGATCTCTGTCATAAAGAACTGCGTCATAAACAAAGAATAATAGCGAACAAACAATTATTGTTGCTAAATAAGTGCTGTTATTTAGGCAAAAAGTATAAGCAAAGAAGAATAACGAACAAGCAAATTATTGTCGTATATGATCTAGCTTCTCACATCACCGTTGTATGTGTTAACTGTATACATGTATGGTGGGACCTACAGTGTAAAGCCGAATCCAAACGACAGATTTTTGAGAAACTTTTTCAGGACAATTTTAGTTACTCTCAGAGTTTTTGACAGAAATATCCTGAGTCGCCAAACAAATATTTTTCATATTTCGTGTTGTTGGAGATATCTGACCGGTGGTTTGAACCGTGGTCAACACTATATCTATTAGACTACGGCGAGTTTTAAGCTACACAATGTGTTGCACAGTGCATTATAGCATTTTGGGAGTACACTTCTCCGACATATAAATAAACTTTACATTTCCTTCGTTTTTGTTCAAGTTTCAAGGCAATAACCATGATTAATAATCGATTATTATAAAACGCATAGTTGTATATAATTTTTCTTTAACTCAGAAAAACTGAAAAATATTGGTATATTCACGAGTATCTTTCTTGCATAATGCGGTTTTATTATTAAATCAGGCAGCTCACTGAGCGTACAAATAATATTCGAATACTTACAATAATATAACTCATCCGCTGTATAAAATGTGATTTTTTTATTTATGAAAAGCTTAAGGAAAACATATTGTTACGTTTTTACCTTTTTAAAAACGTTTATGTATGCGTTCGTTTATTGCGAACCAAGTAAACACAAATATGTGTTTTATTTCAATGAAACTCTTTTTATCATTCGCATTACTTTTATATGGCACTGTTCAAACTTAACCGGTACAACGTACACAAAAGCAACTATAACAATTTATTTCTTGTTCGATATTATTCACACACTATTCGCTATACTATTCACAACGGATATCTTCGAACCTCGACTTTTTACGTACGCAAGTTGTCTTCACACCGTGACTTTTAAGATCAAACGCATCTTCACGCAAGGCTGACTTAATTTATTCCGACTTGTTGACTGTCTTGTCTTGGCCTTTTATATGGGAACGTCTTCAGTCTGATGATGGTTCTCGAAGTAGAAGTTTTGCGTTTTCGTCTTCTCGAGATCTCTATAGCTATTGCACCGTTCTTTGTGTACTATATTCTAATTGGTTGTTGTTGCGTTCACTTACTTGTCTATTCCGTTTTCTCTCATACTTGTTGATGCCTTGTTTGTACATGTTCATTGTGGTTGTTGGAATGACTATTAATAATCATGTTCATTGTATTCGTTAGTGTGTATTTGTGTCCTTTGTATGTGTAACTGATAGCTTTTCTTTATCGTTTTTTTTTTATTGTTAAACGATATTAGGTCGTTTCGATTGTTTTTTGCTTAACAGTATGAAGTGAAAAATTTCACATCCGCCAATTAAAACTATATTTTCATAGAAATGACAGAAACTCCAGAACAAAAAAAAAACAACAACAATAATGCAAGCATAGACAAACAATACGAAAACGACTTTATTTAGATTGTCATCATTGTTTAGCTCTTTAAATTTGCTTGCAGCTAAATTTTGTATTCTTTGTTATTGTGTCGCAGCTTTTAGCTTTTGTATTACCATGACACTTAAAATATAAGACAACTAACTAGAACTCAATGACAGTTAAACAAAGCACTGGATATTTACATGCATACATATTCATTCTTTAAAAACTCATCTCTGCTCTACGAATATGTCGACAGCAGACTTATTTTTTACTGTTGGGTAAATGGTAGCCAACACTTGTAATAATATTATGTTGTGTGACTGAAATATTTGGCTGAAAAACCACAGGCGGCTATCGTTAGAGCCCACCAGCATTTAAACGTGAATAAATCTTTTGTTTCTCGTACCATTACTCATTGCCGTGATACTGGCAGTGTTGCATCGCCTTCAAAAAGTGGACGAAAAAAACGGTAACAACACCAGAAATGATCCGAAAAGTGAAGGCCAGATTTGATAGAAATCCACGCCGCTGTGGTAAAAAAAATTACTCGCAAGCTGAACATATCCCGAGAACGGATGCAATACATATTGAAAAATGAGCTTGGACTTAAGCTATTGAAGTTTCAAAAAGTGCAAGAGCTCACCGTTGGACAATAAAAAGTTAGACTGGAAGAACCAAGAGCCATCACCGCATTTGGTTTTCTCAGATGAGAAGCCATTCCAAATTAAGCAGTTTGTGAACAAACAAAATGATCGAGTTTACTTGCTAAAGAGGCCAGCAGAAAATTTACACCTGCGATTGGCCACCAGAATTCATGAGCCGCCGATAGTAATGGTAACGGCCGATGGTCGCTCCCCGCTCGTATTCTTCGACCGTGGGGTCAAAATAAATGCCGAATATTATCGGTAAAATTTCTTAAAGACAGTATTGAAGCCCTGGGCAGACTAACATTCCAACAGGAGTCAGTACCACCGCACTCAATAAGCATCAACGAAGAATAGCTTAAAAGGGAGGTTCCTCGCTTCATTTCCACCGCACAATGGCACCAAAATCTCCGGATGTCAATCCGTTGAACTTTTGTGCCTGAGGCATTTTGGAGAGTAAGGTTCTCACTAAAAAATACCAAAGTGTCGATCATCTCAAGGCGGCCAATATACCGTAAAGCCACTTTCGTGCTGCCTGTGATGGCTTTGTCGACCGTTTGGAGGCCATAATTCGTACCAAAGTTGGCCAGTTGGAACAAATCTATATTGAACCTAAAATTGTATGTTATTTTCAACATTTTTTTGCTTTTGAACAATAAAATTAAAAAAAAAATTTTAAAAATATAGCACTTTACTTTGTTGCATTATATATCAGCCACCCTGTATATATATATAATGGGTAGGAATATCTACATTTATTAGTAACTAAAAATTAATATGTGTCCGCTTTTAACACCATTTTTTGTTACACCTTTAACAAAATACAGTAGGATAGTGTTACGAAAAGGGAAACGGTGTAACATCGTTCAACATTAAAATAATAAATAAAATCTACAAAAACAAAAACCATCAGTATGAAAGAAAAGGGGATACGTAAGTAAGCGAAAACGCAACAACAAAAAATGCATCCAAAATACACAAACAAGAATGAAACCGCAATAGATCCCTCGAGAATGTGAAACCACTAATTGCAGGTGTATACGAATATGCCATAAGCCATTAACTCACGCCATTAGTAAAATTTATCCTGATCTGTGCTACAGTATCTTATAAAATTTGAAATTTTTAACTTAACGTTTTTCCTTTTTAAAACCTTTTAAGATATCAGTCCATTGATTGCAAACAAAATAAATTCGTGTTTAGTTTCAATTAAATTCTTTATTGTTTGACCTTTTTTTGTGTGCCACTGTTTATAACTTAATATATACAATAATAACTGTTTGTTCGCTATCCTTCTTTGCTTACGCCCTTTGCGCAAACTGCTACACTTGTTCGTTAGATCTGTATAGCGCAGATCTTCAATCGATGACAGTTCTCTTTACACACAATGCATCTTAACACAAGACTGACTGAATTCTTACTACTGCCGTCTGCTTTGTTTTCCGTTTTTTTTATAAAAAAATTCATGTTTTCGCCTTCTCGAGAATTCTATCGCCGCTTTATTTGTTGTTTTTGTATTTTGGTTGCATTCTTTGTTGTTGCATTCTTGATAACTTGTCTATCCCCTTTTCTTTCATATTCATAGGTTTTATTGTTTTTATAGCTGTTGGTTATCGTCTTAATGTTAAACGATGTTACACTGTTTCCATTTTCGTAAGAATATATTGAATTAATCTAAAAACATTTACATTTCTACAACACTTAGATTAAATTAAAGTTCTAACTAACGAACCCTAAACAAACAAATGGACAAGCACAATGACAACAACAAAACAAGAATTTTAATTGTTTCGAATACGTCAGGCACTAAAGGAATACACAATAAGGATAACAAGATGTACAACGAATATTCTACGAGTTTAACCCGAAGACAACAACATATTTTCACAAAGAGGAACAAGAAGTCTTTGTCTAATTCATATGCACATTCAGACATTTGTTGCCGCCATGCTCGTATTCAAACGGTAATTGTTGCCTTTAACAACTTAAGAAGCAAGAGTATGAGACATCTTTGTTCGTTTTGTTTTCTTTCACTTTAGAGCACAATTGTTGAATCAACAAAATAAAATGAGGAGGCAATTGTGATGTTATTTTTATTTATTATTGTTGCGTTTGTATAAAAACTTGTTTTTGTCTACGTGCTTTGTGCCATTTATCATTGAACAATTTTTGCTTTAAAAGATTTTATTGTGTTGCAATACCATTTACTATGATTGTGTCTCATTTCATAAGTAAAATTAAAGTAAAGAAAGAATGCATTCGACGAATAAGTTTCAATGCATACTAAATGTGAGGCAATCCCAAGCATACTAGCAAAATCAAATCGACCTATGTGCGGTATGGTGAAAAGCAATGACAATGACAATGAGCAATTGGAAATCCTTTATAAAGTATTGTTACGAAAATGGAAACGGTGTAACATCGTTGAACATTAAAATGATAAACAGAAGGTACGGAAACGCAAACCTTGAATATGAAAGAAAATGTCATAGACAAGTAACCGAAATTGCAACAACAAAGAATGTAAATAAAATACAGAAAAAACAATTAAACCCCGATAGTTCTTAAGAAGACAAAGCCACGAGCATTCGACTTCAAGAACACTCATCACACTGTTTACGTGGGCATATAAAAGGGCAAGATAAAGTAGGCAACGAGTAGTAAGAATTCAGTCAATCTTGGGTGAAGATGCGTTGTGTGTCAAGAGAACAGTCGTGGTTAAAGATCTTTCCACTATACAGATCTAAAGTGTTGTTGTTATCACAAAGTGCAAATTATCATTGCATACATTAAATTGGATACAGTGGCACACAATAATTGTGCGAACAATAAAAAATTTATTTGAAACTAAACATCAATTTGTTTTTATTTTGTTTGCAGTCAACGTATTCATATTTTAAACATTTTCAAACAGGTAAGAACGTAACATCACATTGATGTGTCGCTCCTGGCGTCATAAATACCAGTAAAAGGGCATCTAAACCGGCGCTTAATGAAATTCTGCAGTTATCCCCGATTAAGGAATATGTTAAGAAAGAAAAAGGCAATGTTGAAATGTAACTAAAGGAGCTCAATAGTTACTATTTACGTGGATAAACAAGCAACGCTGAAGGCTTTGAGAGGACACATCTGATCTGGAATTGTAAAAGACTGCTAAGTAACCCTATGTCAGAAGAAACTATGCTGGATACCTGGTCCATCATTGCTGTGTTATCGACAATGCTATTTCAGACGAATTAACAAGATCATGTTCCGCTTTGGAGGATATAATAGAAGAGTCCTTGGGGAAACCAACAATAGGCTTCTGGAATCATTGGGAAAAAAGTGAGATTCACTTTAAAATCATGCTTTCAGATGTAGAACGGATTTTAGGGCTTATGACTGCTGCTCCATACTATACGTAGAAATCTAGCAGGAGAATAATAAAATTAATAATAATTTAAGCCCCCTTTACAGGTATTTTCAACGGATGGAATTATAATAATTTCCTATCTGGACGATTATCCCCTCCCTTTTAGGGCGTAAAAATTCATGTTTTCGCCTTCTCGAGAATTCTATCGCCGCTTCATTTGTTGTTTGCGTATTTTCGTTGCATTCTTCTCCCTTTTAGGACGTTGTACAGATAAGGATATGATGCATGAGTATGATAATGAAGTGTGAGTATGATGATGATTTATGAGTGTCATAATACGTATGAGTATTATCATGATGTGTGAGTATGATGAAACCAAATTCGGTAATTGGCCACTTTCGTGCAAGCGAAGTCCAGTCTAACTTTTCTATGTCCATCGGTGAGCTGTTGCACTTTTTGGAACTTCAATGGCTTTAGTCCAAGCTCATATGTGTTGCATCTGTTCTCGCGATATGTTCAGCTCACGAGCAATTTTTCAACCACTGCGGTGTGGATTTCGATCAAATCTGGCCTTCACTTTTCGGATCATGTCTGGTGTTGTTACCGTTATTTTTCGTCCACTTTTTGGATGCGATGCAACATGGGAATGAGGAATCGTACGAGAAACAAAAGATTTTTTCACATTTAAATGGTGGAAGGCTCTAACGATTGCCACCTGTGGTTTTCCAGCCAAATATAAAGCAATCACACTATCACGCTTGAATTCCATCACGAATAACTTTTTTTCTGAAAGCAGTAGATCAAAATGCTTTCGTAAGCTTGTAAATAATAAAATGAACTGTAACGGGAATAAATCTGTCAGCTGTGAGACGAGCGGTTTACAAATGATAACAACCTGAAGTTGGTTGCAATACAATTAATTGGCTACATATTTTCACATATATCTCTATATAGCAACAGTGTTGAAAAAGTTCTTGGGTAAATTATAAACAATTTTTATTGCTTTATTTTGACAACGTTTCACAGATTTTAATAATACATTGTTTTTATTAAAAACATAAACACAAACTAAATAATATAAGTTCGATTCATTTAAAGCATTATAAATCATTAATTTTGATCTTTCAGTTAATTTGTTTTTAAATTTGTATAAGACCCCAATAGCTGGGGTTATTTGGTTCTTAACATTATTAATGTGACAGTCCCAAGATACAAGTTACTTTGTAACGTAATTTTTTTTTTATATAAAACCAGCACTCAGGGGATGGCACCTACTCATGCAGTGCATTGTGCAGGTTTAGAAAAGGTGGAAAGTGGAAAGATGCGAACGGCAAGGAAACAAGTTGCTACTAGGTGACTATGAAATGGCCAGTGCCATAACTTCACCATAAGACAGTCTACAGCTGTCTGAATTTACTGAACAAGTTCTAAATTTAATTAACTTAGTATTTTCAGAGTTTTTGGATTATTTTGGCAAGCGTTTAAATTTAATTGCAATTTAGATTTTCTAGAAATAAAATTGTCATTAGAGAATGGAATCAAATGAATCTACAGAATATATTCTGTTAAACGTTGGTCCATCAAGGAATCATTCTTTATTTTGGAACTCACAGTATGTTATATATTATTTAACTTCTCTACATTAAATTGCCTTCGAAATATAGGATTTAAATCTTAAATCCTCTTCAGCAGGCCCACAACTTCGACAAAAGTCATGATATTGTTACGCAAAAAATAGTCGAAACGACCTAATATCGTTTAACATTAATCTAATACACAATACACATGACACAAATACACACTAACACATACATCGAACTTATAAGTAAACCTGCTGCAACAAGTATGAGAGAAAAAGAGACAGACAAGTAAGCGAACGCAACAACAACCAACCAGAACATAGTACATAAACAACGATGCAGTAGCTATAGAATTCTCGAAAAGTCGTGAACGCAAACCTTCTATTTCGAGAACCATCATCAGACTGAAGGCGTTCACATATAAAAGGGCAAGACAAGACAAGCAACACAGTCAGAGTGAATTCAGTCAGCCTTGTGTGCAGTTGCGTATGAAGTAAAAGTCTTGGTTCAAAGACATCCGCTGTGAATAGAGTAGCGAATAGTGTGAGAATAATATCGGACAAGCAATAAATTGTTGTAGTTACTACTGTGTACGTTGTATCGGTTAAGTTTGAACAGTGAGACACAAAAGTAGTGTGAATAATAAAGAGAGTTTCATTGAAATAAAACACATATTTGTTTTTACTTGGTTTGCAATAAACGAACTCATACATAAACGTTTTTAAAAAGGTAAAAACGTAACAATATTATTTAACTTCTCTACGTTTGATTGCCTTCGAAATATAGAATTTAAATCTTCTTCAGCAGGCCCACAACTTCGGCAAATGTCATGATATTATCGTCCAATTTCCAACCATCTGTCCTTAATTTTTAAATAAATTTCTAATAAACCACAACGTTACTCAAGCGTAAAGCAATTTATTAAGGTCAGTGGATATAATATATGGAATTTTGTAACAGAATAGAGTGACATAAGTAATGTCAGATCCGAAGTAAACGATGGTTCAAATTTAAACCGATATATGATCCACCATAAGAATATTTTATTGGTTTTAAATAAATTTTCAAAAATAGTTCATCGTTTTTCGCTGGAAAAAGTTCGTTAAAGGGGGTGTGCTAGTTTAAAGACCACCACTGTAATATGTTGCAGAGAAATAAAGAGAAATTAAAATTCTGTTTGAATAAATCTTGATTTTTATATCCTTACTATAATTAAAAAAATTGATTATAAATCGAATTAAAACAAATTAAAATGCAAAACTTTCGTTCTTTTCAGACCATAATCTGTAAGTGGTAAATGAAGGGTTCATTTCAAAGTACTTATTAGGACAGTAATATGGAAAAACATAATTTGAAATTTACATAATTTTACACTTTCTTACTTTAATTTTGGACCTTTTTATTTATTTATTTATTTTTTTTTTTTTTTTGTTTAATTTGCATAAATTTTATTTAATTATACTAACTGCAGTTTGACAAGAGCCGGGTAAAAGAGAGACAATTAAAGTTCCTTAATACCATATAAAATACCTTCCTTTCTTATTAATTCAGTTAAAGCCTTTTCTTATTTGGGTGTTATGTTGTTAATTTTGTTTCATTAATGGGTTACAGTGTATGTACTTTTTTGGCCTTTATTTTCTCCGTAAGTTCATTACAAACATGCTTCGCATTAATAATATTTAGTCTTTGTTCTGTTCACTTGATGTAAATATCCATTGCACTCTGAAAGTAGAAATACGCAAAATAAAAAGGACACTGTAGACGACAGTCGAGCAGAAACTTTATGATTTTTTTGTTGTATAAAAAAGAAGAAAAAAGACAACAGAAATATAAGAAAGGAGAAAGAAACAAGAATTTTATGTACTCGCCTGCATTGTGGGTCGGGAGATTTTTTGTTCAATGTTGAAAAGAAAATTAAATTAAAACAAGTTTATGAAAAATATTGGGTTTTAATTAAGGCATAAAGTCAAAAGGCCAAAAGTTCTAATAAAGTTATAAAAAAATATTCTTTATAAATTTTCTAACCATCTTTGACCCACAGACCGTAAAATCGGCAACAGTATTTCTCCCAATTGTTCTATTAACATCAATGAATGGGCCGTAATAGATTCGTCTCCATTTGCCATACGAATGCAATTGGCTAAAACGTACTGATTCCTTATTAGGATTATATTTACAAGATACAATACAGTGTATGTGATAGTATACCCCAACCTAATAATATCTTCAGTTATGCAATTTTATTGAATCAATTTTCTGTTAATTAAGTGCAATATTTTCAGTGTTCAGACATAATAATATATGCAATTCAGGCTACTCAATATTCATTTGAAGTTACTAATAACAATATTGTATTTATTTTGGTCGCAAAAATTTGTGTTATTGGTTAGTTTATTAGTGATTGTTTGTCGTTATTGACATTTGAATTGTCAAATATCAACAGAAAGTGTTCGGTTAATTGTACTATGTTCACTAAACACACTTATGACAGTGATGCATTTTAAGTTGTAGTCAATAATTTAACAATTAGTGTATTTAATGCGCAATAACTAATTGACACTTTATAATATGAAATATTGAGCTCATTAATGGCGTTTATTGAGATTTACGCAATAAAGGTGCATATCTGAACACCGTATAATGATTCGATTACGTAAAGTGCACTACACCTGTATGTTGTAAAATTACATTGCCGTATCATATTACCCATTCGAGTATTTTTTTGGTAAATACATACATAATTGGTCACTACAACCCTTCAGTCAGGATTATTGACCTAGCTTCTCACATCATTTATGGTGTGTGCGTTAATTTTATACATAAGTGGCGGGACCTACAGTTTAAAGTCGACTCTGAACGACAGATTTTTGAGAAACTGATCACGGGAATTTTATTTACTCTTAGAGTTTTTGCCAGAAATCTGCTGAGAAGAAATCGCCAGAAAAATACTTTTTGCATTTTATTTTGATGTCTAGCCTGAGACTCGAATCCTGACTTTACGTCTAATACTTCATGTTTATATACTATCATAGTTATTTGCCGATACAAATGTATTGTTACAAAAATGGAAACGGTGTAACATCGTTTAACATAAACGATAAACGAAAGCTACATAAACAAATACAAGGAACTTGTTACAAGTAGACCAAAAACATCAGTAAGCGAACGCAACAGCAAGAAATGTGTACAAAATACACAAACAACAATGTTGTCGCAATAGAATTCTCGGAGAAAACAAAACAACAACATTTGACTTCAAGAACCTTCATCGGACTGTTAGCGTGGGTATATAAAAAGACAAGACCAAGCAGGCAACGAGCAGTTAGAATTCACTTAGTCTTGTGTGAACAGAACAGTCATGGTCTGAAGATCGCCGTTGTAAAGACCTGTGTTGTAAACGAGAAAGCAATTATTGCTGTATACAAGCAGTGGCTCACAAAAATAGTACGAACAATAAAGAATTTAATTAAAACTAAACATCAATTCATTTTTTATTTTGTTTGCAAACAACGAACTCATATTTGAAACATTTTCAAAATGGTAAAAACGTAACAGTATTTTTCGATCATTTTGTGTATTTGTAAAGTAAAGAACACTTTTGACCCTGTTGATACTAGAGAGAACTTATGCACTTAATACAAAAGATTTTCGTTCCATGAATCAAATCTTCCTCGAGACATACAAAAATCTGTATTTGGGTTTTTGTTTGGCTTGGCTTTCTTTCCGTTCGGTTTACAGATTTAAATAAAAAAGTAGGTTTAAATAAAAAAGAGAAACCAACAATGAAAAGAAAAAACAAAAATTTTTGCATTAAATGAATGAACTCAATAACGACAGCAACAACACCAGACCACAATTAACCAGACTTAATTAAACCGAAATGTATTTAATACTTGCTTGCAGACCAAAAAAGAAGAGATTCTGTTAAGCAGAAAGGAACTACATCTCCAAAACAGGGATAAAATGAACAGCAGAAAACTAATTAGTTAATGAAAGTAATTTTCATTGTTCATGAAATTTAATTCGTCCTCTTTTTTATTTTATTTTATTTTTTTGTTCAATTTTCTTTTGAAACAGTTTACACTGCTGTTGCTGTTGTTTAAAAGCGTTTGTTGAATTGAGTTTGGTTTTAGTTTTGTCTTCCTTTTGTTTTTCTTTTGTGATAAACATTTACCAACTGCGTCCATTTCCATACCAAGAAGCAAAAAAGAAATGAAATGGAACTAAATAATTAAACATTTTACATATAAAGTGGCATCGGAATCCTGTGCAATTTGTAGGAAAATTATTGGTTTGAAATTAGCTTGCTTTAAGGACAGTGCTGCCAATTTTTTTAGTCCTTATGACTGGTTTTCATAAAGTAATTTCATTCTTTCCCGACAGAGGATTTAATTGTATTTTTTTGCATCCAACTTCAAACTTAAACCATTCATACATAATTGGCCATTACAACCCTTCAGGCAGGATTACGACCTAGCTTTTCACACCACTTATGTTGTGTGCGTTATTTTTATACATGAGTGGCGGGATCTACAGTTTAAAGTCGACTCCGAACGACAGATTTTTGAGAAACTTTTTATGGCAATTCTTACTCTCTTAGTCTTTGCCAGAAATCTGCTGAGAGGAAGTCGCCGAAGAAATATTTTTCGTTTTGATGTCTGACCTGGGATACGAACCCGGGCCTTTCGTCTAATAAACCAACACACTACCTACTAGAC
Source organism: Sarcophaga peregrina (assembly GCA_014635995.1). NCBI lineage: Eukaryota > Metazoa > Arthropoda > Insecta > Diptera > Sarcophagidae > Sarcophaga > Sarcophaga peregrina. Next base: position 83,712,747 of record CM025790.1, on the reverse strand, counting down.
CACGGCGACTTAAACTATAGAATTTTTAAATGCTTTGATGGCTCATAGCCGTAGTCTACATAGTAAGTACTGTGTGTTAGACGTAAAGCCAGGGATCGAGTCCCAGGCCAGACATAAAAAATACAAATACAAAAAAATATTTTTTCGGCGATTTCCTCTCAGCAGATTTCTGGCAAAAACTCACAGAATAAAAGAAACCTGCCATGAAAAGTTTTTCATAAAATCTGTCGTTCGGAATCGACTTTAAACTGTAGGGGTCCAGCCACTTTTGTAAAAAATGAACACACAACATAAGGTCAATAATCTTGATTGAAGGCTCACATAGTAAGGCTTGTGTGTGAAAAATTTCAATTAATTCTACGCTACACTTTTTGGTTAGTGCCCTTCTAAGTATGGAGAGCGATAAGCAGTATTTCGACATATCTTAATGTTTTACTAGAGAAAAGGTAAAAATGCTGTTCAAACCAGAAAGAAACTGACCAATGTGTATGAAGAAGGTGTGTTGACAGTACACCAGTGCCAGAACTGGTTCATTAAATTTTGGTACGGCAATTTTAATGACGAATACATCACGTTCGGAAAGGCCGGTGAAGATGTTAGAAATGCGATAAAGGCAATAGTTGATGCGAACCGCCGAATAACGACATATGCGATCGGATTGAGGTTAAATTTATCAAATTCAACAGTCTATGACCATTTAAAAGGCCTGTGTAGTCGCATCAATGTCTGCGATTCGCTTCTTAAACGTCACGAAAATGATCCGTTTTTGAACCGCATTATCATTGGGGACGAAAAATGGGTTGTACACAACAAAAATAATATAAAAAAAATATGAAATGGCTCTAACCACTTCCGTAGCCAATATTCACTAAAGAAAGTGTTGTTTAGTGGGATTTTAAAGGAATATGTTTTTGAGTTTTTACTAGATAACACAACGATTAATTTGGAATCCTCCTGTCATCAGCTGGACAAACTGAATGATGTACTTCAACAGAAAAGGCCAGAACTAATCAATAGGAAAGGTGTAGTGTTTCATCATCAACAATGCGAGAGAGTTTGGTCGCTCTTCAGAAGCTTTTACAACTTTAATGGAATACAATGCCACACCCACCATATTCTCCAGACCTACCACTTTCGGATTATTATTTTTTCTGATCACTCCAAAATTTTTCAAACGATAAGAACTTCACCTCATAACCCACCTCGATCAGTTTTTTGCCAGCAAAGACCAAGTTTTTATGAACATGGAATTATGTTACTATCAGAAAAATGCCAAAAGATGTTAGACTAAAACGGCCAATATATAATTTAATAAAGTATTGCCAGTTTTCCATTATAACTGTTATGCAGTTGCTTGATAAGAGGTTTAATGCATATTTTATTCTGTTTAAATCAATATCTTTACGAATGAGTTAATTACTCTGTCAATCCTTTGCAAGTGAGTAACTTGAGATGACAATTTATTTGCCCTTCTCTGGAGCAATAGCAATTTCACAGTGTGGCTGATATGTATTGCAACCAACTTCAGGTTGTTATCATTTGTAAACCGTTCATATAACAGCTGGCAGATTTATTCCAGTGACAGTTCATTTTATTATTTACAAGCTTACAAAAGCATTTTGCTCTATTGCATTCAGAAAAAAAGTTATTTGTGATGGAATTCAAGCGTGATAGTGTAATTGCTTTATATTTGTAATTGTTTAATGTGAATAAATCTTTTGTTTCTCGTACCATTCCTCGTTACCATGATAGTGGCAGTGTTGCATCGTGTCCAAAAAGTGGACGAAAAAAAACGGTAACGGTAACACCAGAAATTATCCGAAAAATGAAGGCCAGATTTGATCGCTCACTGCAGCGTAGTGGTAGAAAAATTGTTCGTGAGCTGACCATATCGCGAGAACGGATGCAACACATATTGAAAAATGAGCTTGAACTAAAACCTTTGAAGTTCCAAAAAGTGCAAGAGCTCACCGATGGACAGAAGAAGTTAGACTGGAAAGAGCCAAGAAGTTACTTCGTTTGCACGAACGTGGTTTTGATTTTTCGCGAGAACGGATGAAACTTGGACGAGCTTGGACTAAAGCCATTGAAGTTCAAAAAAGTGCAAGAGCTCACCGATGGACAAAAAATAATTAGACTGGAAAGAGCCAAGAAATAACTTCGCTTGCACGAAAGTGGCCAGTTATCGAATTTGGTTTTTTCCGATGAAAAGCCATTCCAAATTGAGCAGCTTCAAACAAAACGATCAGGTTTACTTGCCAAAGAGGTCAGCTGAAAATGTTCATCTTCGATTGGCCATCAGAACTCAAGCACCACCGATGGTAATGGTGTGGGCCGCCGTAACGGCCGATGGTCGCTCCGTACTGGTAATCATCGACCGAAGGGTCAAAATAAATGCCGAATATTATCGGGAAAATGTCTTAAAGACAGTATTGAAGCCCAAGGCAAACATTTCGGCCGCAGACATTCCAACAGGACTCAGCACCATCGCATTCAGCTCGCGTCAACCAAGGATGACTTAAAAAGAAGGTTCCTCGCTTCATTTCTACCGCACAATGGCCACCAAAATCTCCGGATCTCAATCCGTTGAACTTTTGCGCCTGGGACATTTTGGAGAGCAAGGTTCTCTCTAAAAAATACTAAAGTGTCGATTATCTTAAGACGGCGCTTCTCCGGGAATGGGCCAAAATACCGCAAGGCCATTCTCGTGTAGCCTATGATGGCTTTGTCGGCCATTTGAAAGCCATAATTCGTACCAAAGGTGACCAATTCAAACAAATCTAAACTGATTCTAAAATTTGATATTATTACAATAAAATTAAAAAAATATAGCGCTCTACTTTGTTGCATTATATATCAGCCACCCTGTAAATGAATATAAGAAAAATAAAAGCTAATGAAAAAGTTAAAGTCAGCATTGGCCACAAATAATATACAGACAAATTATATATTTATTAAATTTTTCCCGAAGTATTTAAAAAATTATACCTCGATCGGACGTCTAGCCCTAGCCGGACAAAAATGCCTCGACGGTCGGTGGTCACCCATAGGGGCTTCCACTGTAAATTACTTATAACCAATAAGTTGGACTGTAGAAACTCTGAACATGGACATTTTAAACGCAAATCGCAGACCTTTCTGTTATGTACTTTCAGTGGTGTTGTCGAGCTGGAATGCTCCGGAACGTCGTTCCGGTACTAAAGATGTTTTCTGATAACGAGAATTGGCAGACGTTTTGAAAAAAAAAAATTAAAAAGAATTGCTGATTTTTTTTTCTAATTTTTGACGAATTTTCATATGTATTTTTAAAAATAAGAATTTGAACCCAACCCGAACCGGAACAAAAACCGAAACGAACCGGTTTGTTTTTCCGAACCGTGAACCGGAGTCTGGAAAGCGTTCCGGTAAATAAAAAATAGCACGACACCGCTGTGTACTTAAATTTTTAATTAGAATGCTACTTGCATCACATATGATTGAAGGTTGTTAGACTAGGCTAAGTAATGCTCATCATAAAGTTCTGAATCCCATCCCATTCATGGAACGATCTTGAGACATTAGTTGACCAAAGAAACTAAAAAATCTTCAAGACCTGTGGAAAGAAGTTGGAGCGGCATGGAATGACATAAAACAGGCAAGATGTAAGAGTCTTCTTGAAAGTCTTCCTAGAAATTAATGATTGGTCATTATTGGTATTGGCTTATTAGACGTAAGGCTTTGGTTCAAACTAGGGATGCCAAACGGGATCGATTTTTAAAAATCCCTGGATTCGGAATTTTGTAAATCCCGATCCCGAAATCCCAGGATAATTCGGGACCCAAAAATCCCGAAAAATCACGAGAAAAATCGCGATTTTCTCTTAATAATAAAAATATTTTTTTAATAAAATCATTTGTATTCCAATTATGTATATCAGAATATATATGCTTTTAAAAATAAAATATAAAAAAGCAAGACAAAAATTAACAAAAAAGCGTAAATTAACAAAAATAAAAATTATTCATACATATGCAAATGAATTAGTTCTAAGAAAATTATTTGGATTCCAACAAAAAGATTAAGGCATTTAACATGTGATCTGGTAGGTTTAAACGAGTTTTGTTGTCAACATACATTGCCGTTTAAAAACACTTCTCGCAATCAACATTTGTTGGTAAAATAGTTTCAAGATAGCTGTATGCCGCTTGTATATATTCACCTCTACCAACTCTTGATGCAAATAAATCTATTTCTTTGGACAGTTAAGTGTCTAAACTAGTTACCCCATCAATTCGTTCTATAGGGCTTTTGCTTTCCTCGATGCCATCAAATAATTTTTATCACTGGAAGTAGGGTTTTACCCATCTGAGATGCTATTATCGAAGTCAACTGATATAGAACTTTTTTCAAGACCTTTTATATTCACAATCCCCAAAAATCCCGGGACAATTTTTTAAAAATCCCGAAAATCCGGGGATTCGGGATTTCCCGATTGGCATCCCTAGTTCAAACCCCAGGTTAGGCATCAAAAAGAAATATGAAAACAATATATCTCGCAAAATCTTCGAGAGAGTAATAAAATAAAAACAAAAAAAATAAAAGTTTCTCAAAAATATCTTATAGTTCCCGCCACTTATGTATAAAATTAACACACAGAGAGTAAGTGGTGTATAAAGCTCGGTCGTAATCGTGACTGAAGGACCAATTATTTATGTAGATACAAGGAAACTACATTGTTTAATTCTTCCTTAAAATTTTCTTACTAAAGCAACGAAATAACGAACAATTATAAATTTGACATCAATTAATTAACAGATTCGAAAAAAAAACGTTGCCTATATTCATTACATAATTTTTTTAATTTTCATCAAATTTTAGCAAAATTTTATTTTTCCTATTTAAATATCCTTTTTCCGTGCAACATAACCGTACACTCTAAAGTTGTATAATAAACTGTTACGTTTATTTAACAAAATAACAGAGTCAGTCTCAATAAGCATGTGTATTAGTAGTAATGGAATCCTGTACTAATATTCGAATTGTTTTTCGAATTTGTTGAACTTGACAACTTTCCCTCGTAACATATCTCAATGTAGATGTGAATAAAGTGTGTATTTAACTAACATTTTAGTACAAAATATTGCTCTTGTAATATAAACTGCTGAATGTAAGCTAAATATACTCTTATACTACGTTTAGCATATTACTCTCTTTAATAACTCTTTCCACTTTCTCTTCACACTTGCAAGGAAAGAGAATAAGTTAACCTTTTAAGTTAAACTTTTTACGCAAATGATTTAATATATTGAGTTATCGTATTCTCAATATTGTTATTCCTTATTTTATCTTTTCGTGTTCGTAAACTAGACACACCATATAAACAGGTCAACAGAGAAGTAAAAACAAATTGATTAAACTGTTGATATTCAATTTTAAACTGTTAAAAACTTTTCTTATATAATCCATTAACAACATTTAGTAGAAATTCCATCTCCATTTCGACAGCATAGAACAAACAAATGAAGGACATTTACATTAACTTCTCAGGTATATACTCAGAACAAAGGATAATATTACGTTTTTACCTTTTTAAAAATGTTGAAAATTTAAGTTCCATTATTGCAAACAAAATAAAAATAAATTCATAGTTTAGTTTCAATTAAATTCTTTATTGTTCTCACTTTTGTGTGCCACTGTTTATAATTTGACGTATACAACAATAGTTTGCTTGTTCGCTATCCTTCTTTGCTTACGCTCTTTGCACAAACAACAACATTTGTTTGTTAGATCGGTGTAGCGGAGATTTTCAAACCACGGCTGTTCTCTTTACACGCAACGCGTCTTCACACAAGACTCACTGAATTCTCGTTGCTTGGTTTCTCTTACCTTTTTTCTTGAATTGGAATGTTCATGTTTTCCGCCTTGTTTATATATTTTGGTTGAATTTTTTGTTGTTGCATTCTCGCTTACTTGTCTATATCCTTTTCTTTCATGCTCATGGTTTTTGTTTTTGTAGCTTTTGGTTAACATTTTAATGTTAAACAATGTTACACCGTTTCAAAATTCAACTAATGTCTGATTAGATTAGGTTAGATAAGGTAACCAATGCTCCTAGAAGGAAATCGTCGCACTTAGACCAGCGTTTAGATCCTTTTTATTACCACAATCTATACTCAATCCGGCAATTAAAGATTCCCTAGGGAAAGACTTCGTCTTTTCATGAATAAAACAAGGTACTGACACGTAATCTGAAAGATTGTCTCTTTTTCCTCTTTAGGATCACAACTCCTGCAGAAATCATCTGGCTGAGTACCAAATCTTTCGGTATGCTTACCAAAAAGACCTTGACCCTTAAAAATCGGTTTTGTGCAATAGAGGTCTCCTCTTATATAGACAAGCGTTTGTTGCTACCGCTGAGATTGAGACTCATCAAGACCCTATGTCCCGGAATCAGCATATGAGAATTACCCAAATATCCCAAAATCGATCCCAAATATCCTCTGCATTCACACAGTGATGAACGTTAAAAATACTGTCGTTAGGAACTTAATCACAAACTGGTTGTCCGGGAAAATTAACTAATTTTCAAGGAAAGTACCGTAACTCAACTCGGATTTCGATGCTTTCACAATAGTCACGACCTCCGCCTGCACGGTCAATTAAATCGCCACGTCATTAAATTGTACGGCATCGTCCTGTTGGAAACACATATCATCCAGGTCCATATCCTCAATTTCGATCAGGAAGAAGTTCGTTATAGCGGATGTTATCCACGCTAACTCCCTGGTCGAACACTTTTTCGAAAAAGTACGACCCGATGGTATCACGCTAAACAGTCAATCGTAGATTTTGAAAGCGCTTTTTTAATGTTCATGATATGTTCAACTATTGGGCTTGACTATGGCGAAGTTGATCATTGGCAAATGTTAAAATCGTTTGTTTTTTAAAATCCGTAAGAAGTCGCCATGGTCTAGTGGGTAGTGTGTTAGCTTATTAGACGAAAGGCCCGGGTTCGAATACCAGGTCAGACAACAAAACGAAAAATATTTCTTCGGCGACTTCCTCTCAGCAAATTTCTGGCAAAGACTCTGAGAGTAAAAATTGCCATGAAAAGCTTCTTAAAAATCTGTCGTTCGGAGTCGACTTTATACTGTAGGTCCCGCCACTCATGTATAAAATTAACGCACATAACATAGGTGGTGTGAGAAGTTAGGTCGTAATCCTGACTGAAGGGTTGTAATGGCCAATTATGTATGTAAGAAGTTGCCGTAGTCTAGCAGGTATATGTATTGGCTTATTAGACGGAAGGCGAAATTATGAAATTATTTCTTCGGCGACTTCCTCTCAGCAGATTTCCGGCAAAAACTCTGAGAGTAAAAATTGCCATGAAAAGTTTCTTAAAAATCTGTCGTTCGGAGTTGGCTTTAAACTGTAGGTCTATGTAGGGTATCTATGGAGTCATCTGAAACTTTCCTTATTTTTTTCTTGTTTTATGAAAAACATTAAAAAATTGTTTGTTTTATAATAAAAACGAAATAAATGAATAAAATAAATATAAAAACCTTAATTAGTTTGTATAATGTTGGTTAAAATTCATGAAATTGTCTAAATATATTGCTGTCCAATGTAGGTAGGTTGAGGTGGCCGCCCATCCAAGAAAAATTCTTAGATGGGCCCATTGTGCTACCACAGTTATACACTATCGCCTAGTCTCGAAAACATTCGGAGGTCCTAATAAAGCGATTCAGGCTGCCAATCTTAATCAAACAGTTTCTCCATATCATCCATGTAGTAAGTACCCAAGTACTTTCTTCTCCTTTGGGAAAAAGCCGGGCATGTACACAGTAGGTGAGCGACAGTCTCCTCCAATTCCTCATCACTGCAGCTTGTGCAGAAGTCGTAAGCAATGTGTCCAAGGCGCCTCTTATGCGTGCCCATAATGCTATGCCCCGTAATGACACCGACAACTATACTAAGCCTCTTTGGAGTTTAAGTAGAGTCATCCATCCTTGCCCAGATTTTACAAGCCGTTTCAGCCGTGTCCGAGGCCGCCCACTTGTTGTTGACGGAATCAACGATCGCATTGCCAATTGTGAGCTTTCATCGGAGAGTTCGATGGTCGTGCCCCGCCTGGTAAATTCATCAGATCTGGAGTTACCCGGAATACCATTGTGCTCCGGTAGCCATACGATATTGATCTCATATCGTTCCGCTATCCTGTCAAGATATTTACGACAGCCTTCCACCGTCTTTGAGTTCATTACGTTAGAACTTACAGCCTTGATAGCCGCCTGGCTATCCGAGAATATTGTAAAGTTCCGCTTGGAGATCCTTCCTTCCCCAATAATTCTCGCCACCTCTGCAGTGGTATGGCAGTGTAATAGGCTGAGCCATTCCAACTGATTCCGAAAAATTCCACTGCCAACAGCTCCTTTCAGCCCCGAACCATCGGTGTAAATTTGTACGGAGTCCGTTAACAGTTGAGTCATACTAGCCTTCCAAACCCCGTGTTCCGGAACCGATGTTTTGAACCTCCTCGTGACGTTGTAGCGCGGTGTCACGTAGTTACTGCCTCCGACACCCCCTACTTTCCCCAGGATCTTTAAATTATGACGATTTTTCTTAATTTTTGTTATGATTTTGACGATTTTTTCACTTAATATTGACGATTTTTTAAAAAATATCTTACAGCCCTACACTACAGGAAACGTTGTTTTATAAAGGTCTAAACCTATACAATTTATTACCAACAAATTTTAAAAAAGGATTGATTGAATATTTTTAAACGAAAATGTATTAATTTTGTATTGTTTATCCTGCTAGCATTCGGAAGATTGTTTTTATAAAAATCACCTTGTTGAGTCTTTGTAGAGTACTTTTGGTAATCAAAAACTTATTAGTCAGTTATACGATTAAAAAAGGAGCAAAAATGATTCGAGTCAATGAGTAAAATGAATTCGATTTAATATTGAAAATGTTGAAAATGTGAATATTTTCTGTTATTTATTATTATATTCTACTTATACTGAAGATTGAAGGTTGATCATGTAGGGGTTTGGGATGTGATTGTAATTACGTATTTTATAATCATAAACGAAGGTAAATACGACTAATCAATAATCAGAAACGGATTCGAAAATGATTATAGAGCTACTAGAAAAAGAATCTAAAATTACTGTAAAATAATACAGGAAATGACTCATAAGTAACTTTTTAAAAAGAGTCGCTCGTAGTCACTTTTTTCTCCCGACGAAAAAGTCTTTTATGATCAGAAAATGAGCGCATATTCGACCTTTTTAATTGCGCAGAAGGATCAAAAAAGACTGGAATTTGATTAAAAATGTTCAAAATTGGTGGCTGGGTAATGACTTGTAATAATTTTGTGTAATTTGAAAGTTGAAAGTATGTATTTTTAATATTTATAAGAAAAATATTTTAAATTTCCCTGAATTTATTTGGATTTTTACGATGTAGTTTATAATTAAAAAAATGAAGCCGCCGTGGTCTAGTAGATAGTGTGCTGGCTTATTGGACTTATAGCCAGGGTTCGATTCCCAGGCCAGACATCAAAATAAAATACAAAAAGTATTAAAAGTATTTCTTCGGCGATTTCTTCTCAGGAGATTTCTGGCAAAAACTCTGAGAGTAAATAAAATTGTCATGAAAAGTTTCTCAAAAATCTGTCGCTCGGAGTCGACTTTAAACTGTAGGTGCCGCCACTCATGTATAAAATTAACGCACACAACATAAGTGGTGTGAGAAGCTAGGTCGTAATCCTCATTAAAGGATTGTAATGGCCAATTATGTATGTATGTATGTATTACGTTATGACTAATGATATCCACTAGAACTTGTGTAGTCTAGTGGTAATCATTACTGCAAGTAGATATTTTCGACATCGAATAATTACCATAGAATGCCATCATAATGAGATGATTCTTTTGTAGTTAAGCCGCATTTTTTCTTACTCTCTCCAATGGGTATTCCAATCGCTTAAACTACAATTGTCGTTCCTTGTGGACCAATTTGTAAACAAAGAATGGAAGCTGTGACGTTCCTTGTTAATTATGGGTAATAATCCTAATCCTAATATATATTATAAATCTATTGGAGGTATTCCGTTTCTAAAGTTGGAAAAATGGGTCTAAAAAGGGGGAAAGGGGCGAAAAACGGCCAAATTGAGTACATAGCATATAAATCGAGCTTTTGTCGGTTCAGGTTATAGGCTATAAATCTTTTCAAAACTTTTGACCAAAAGGGGAGAAACTATGGGACAAAGGGAGAAAAAATGATAATAGGTAATTTTATACGATTTAACTTGGTTAAGTTTCCCAAATAGCTATTGGAGGTGTTCTGTTTAAAAAGTTGGGCTAAAAGGCGTCCAAAAAGGGAGAAAGGAGCGAAAAACGAGCAAATTGCATGCATTTATATATAGAACTTAGAGTATTCAAAAAACTGAGTTGTTTGATAAACCCGTTTCTGAATAATTTGAAAAATTGCAGAATTAAGATGGCGGTTTCGAAACCGGATTTTTATTTATTGATATTTTTATAACCCGCGCAACACCGGGTACAATCTACTACTTTATTAATAATGTTTTCTTTGCAGTAAAGGTCATATTCGATTCTTAATTAATTTCGCAATTTTCATGGCTAATTTAGTATTTACTCTCAGAATTTTAGCCAGAAATCTGCTGTGAGGAAGTCGCCGAAGAATTTACTTTCATATTTCACAGCTATTAGTGAAGGCAAGCAGTTTGTGCTTGACGTGTTTATTTACTAATGCTGCGTAAACGCTTTTAATCCGTTCATACTATGACATTTTGAGACATGAAGATTGTCACTAGAAACAACGTTCTTCATTTTCAATTTATTCCCGTTTCTTTTCTTGTTACCTATTTAAGAGGTATCAAGGTTACAATTCCTGAATTTCTATTTTGCAATGATTTAGAGCTAAATGCTTAATTAGATTTCATCGCTTGATTGTTGTATATAGTTCCATACGTTGTAAACCCCACACGTTTGTGAAATTTTAATCTCCTTCGTGCAGCAAATGATATTATCTTATTAGATAAAGGAATCCTTACGCTCTTATGATTTTATGTCCTGAACGGAGCCCATTAGCTAACATTTTTTTTTATTAACTTCTTATTCAGACTCAGACGACATTTTATTTGACATTTAGTTGTTCATGTTTATTACATATTTGAAAATCATTCATCAACTGACTTCATTTCATTATAAAAATTTAAAGGCTTTCCTTGCCACATGTCGACAGACCTGTACAAATAAATAAAACATTATTAATATATAAACAACGCATTATTGAAAAAGAAACTTAAACTTTAATGACCTTGTATTTACTTACATTAGAAACTGCAGTTAGGAGTTTCAAGTTGAAAAATATGAAATGTTTACTGCTTAAAGTAATGGTCTAATGATCAATGTCCATCAACGTGCCATCACAAACGGAAGACACACAATTTCAAGAAAGTCATAAGGGGATTTAGCTCCTCCCTTAAATTGATTAGAAAATACAAAGAACGGTACATAGCAACACTATCTGATAGTCAGGTCGCCAACCGACCACCGCGGTCTAGTAGGTAGTGTGTTGGCTTATTAAGACGTAAAGCCGGGGTTCGAGACCCAGGCCAGACAACAAAAATAAAAAAATACAAAAAGCATTTTTTTTTTGGCGTTTTCTTCTCTTTCTCTTCTTGAAAAGTTTCTCAAAAATCTATCGTTCGGAGTCAACTTTAAACTGTAGGTCCCCCCATTTCTGTATAAAATTAACACACACAACATGAGTGGTGTGGAAAACTGTGGGCTTCTTGGGTACAATTGCTGTAGACTGTCTAATGGTGAAGGTATAGCACTGGCCATTTTATAGTCACTAGCAGCAACTTGTTTCTTTACCGTTCGCATCTTCCCTCTTTCCACCTTTCCTAAACCTGCACAATGCACTGCATGAGTAGGGGTCATCCCCTGAGTGCAGGTTTAATAATAATAAAAAAAGGCTCCGATGCGGTAAAATCGAAGAATTGAATGAGGTTGAAATTTGTAGCAACGCAAAACAGGCAAATGAGTTTACATTTTTGATGGCTACTTTTGTATGGAGTGAGAGCATATATTTGAAAAAGTGTACTCCTCGAACAAATGGTTTTGAGGCAATCACAACATACGTTGACATATTGCAATAGCAAGAGATTTAAGTTATGCATTAAACTATCCAAGAGTAACCTGATGTTGGTAACAGCTCTTTTTAACAGGGCCCTATAAATTCGGAGTGCAGTTGTTCAGAACATGGACGTTTCAAACCCAAGATATGGATCCTGTGATAATGAAAATGAATCATCAGAACACATTGGATTGCAATTGTCCCTGTCGAACAGGCAACTGAAGTTTACCAAGGCAATAGGATCGAAGGAGTCATTATAACGATACACTATAAAGTACAAGGTACAGTTTGTCAAAAAAATCTTTGCACATAGAGAAAAATTAAGAAAATATTAAAAAATTCATTGATTTCTAATATAAATAATCAAATTTTTAAATTTTTTCAAACAGGATTTTATAAACATATGTTTTGTTAATATAATAAATAAAAAAATTTTATAGCAATGAAAATATTCTAATGTAAAATATTAAAAAACAAAGACAATCTATTTTTACTGCTGTCAAAAAAATCTTTGCACACTTGATAAAATATTAAGGCGCTTGCAGACGCCTTCTTATGGATTGAATAAGCTATTCGTATTAACCGGGCCATTAAAATCCAATTTTTTAACGCTAGCGGTCAGTTCATTTTTTAAAATATCAAGATATTCTTCCTTCGTCATTATTTCATTCAAAATCCTGATTACACCAACTCCCTTGCTGGATATATATTCGCGGATACCATTACAGACAGTTTTCAAAACTTTACTGTAGGAATAAGATTTTTATTTTCTAATGCTTTTAGGGGCTTACGCTAAACTCTTTGCGGTCCGTCATGATAATAAAGCATTATTTTCGTCTCGTTTGAGAAAATGACATCGTCCCAGTACTCCGGAGAAAGTGAAATGTATTCGGGTGCAAATCTTAATTTCTTTTCGACATTTAGTGCTGAAAACAAGAGTTTTTTCCTAGTCATTCTTGAAGAATATTTGTGTTATTGAAGAACATTTCTGATGGTTTCTTAGAAAACACGTAACTCAAAGTCTTTTTCCACTTGAAGAGCTAATGATCTAGTACTGGATTGCAGGCTGGGATACAGGGTTCTAATAATTTTTCTCTCAACTCGCTTCGTCACCTTTTTTGGCCTGCCTGTGGATCCCTTTAAGGCTAGTGCTCCTCCTTTTTCAGCACGGGATATAATATTATATACAGTCCTGATGTTCAGGGAGAACAAATTGGCGATTCCTTGGCAGATTTGCCTTTGTAGTAGTTGAAATGGACCAATTGTATAATATTTTTGGAAACTCGTTTTCCTGGCATTGTTTGTATTCAAATATAAAAACACTTGTTACATAAAAAACGATCCCTTGCACATTTGTAAAAAACCCAAAATGCGCAACATTTTTGGGAAATAACGGCATATTTTTGTAATTTTTTTATCATCTTCATTCAATATGCAAAGATTTTTTTGACATTTTTTATATTGCGTAAAGTTCTTTTGTTGTTGTTATTATTGTAATGTGTGTTACTATTAAGAAACTATTGGTGCCGTATGGTCGTAAACAAGTACAGTTATAGAATGTGGGCAAAAATAAAAAAATATACAAAGATTTTGTTGTTGGAATTCTTGAATGAAGATCAAATTTTAAATTGTTTTAGTCTGTGCAAAGACTTTTTTGACAAACTGTAAGTACAATAAATCGTAAATTCATAGTACTTTGACACCTCCTCATAACGGTAAAATTAAAGTAAACAAATCCTTTCTTTCTGAAGGTTCAACAAATACTATGAACAAATCGCTTTGACGCTTAAAGGAAGTCAAGAGATATAAATAGTAGTGACCACAGTGGTAATTGTGTCAAGTGTGTTAACTCCACCAAAGAAATGATTTTTATTTATAATATAAATTTTTTTCGGGCTTTTCATTTTATTTGTTTATATATATAAAATATATTAAAATTTAATTTGTTCTTTATCAATAAGAAGTTACGGTTGATTTTGTTGTTTCTTTATTTTTTCTTACGTTTTTTTTTATTATTCTTTTTTATTAATTTACGGTCTATTTACTTCATATATATTTTTGTATGTATGCATATGTATCGTGTGTATTGTATTCTTTTTTCCTTTTGTTTTTATTTTTTTTTTAATAAAATCTAAAACCGAGTCTTAGCTAAAATATTTTCACAATCGACTACTTACGCGCACTGTTTACTTATTTATGCTCTCATAGGCGCAGTTTTACTAGATAGCGAGACGCATAATCGATGAGAAAAAAATTTAAATTCATAAAGAAAAAAAGAAAAGAACTAAATTTGACATAATTAAAATGATAATTAATTGATCGTTCAGAATATTATGAATAATGTTACGAATAGAATTTATAAATTTGTGTTTAAATTTCTTAATAAATTTAAAGATCTAACATTTATATTCATTTATTATTTTACGTATAAAATTAAACTTAATTTCATGTTGTTTTTTGCTTTTCAATTTGTTATAGAAAACGTTTGTAGTTTTTATTTAATTTTAGTAGGTTTTGTTTTATTTTTTTTTTTTTTTTGTTTTGTTTTTTTTTTACCATCATCAGCAGTTTTATATTGTAATCATATTGTATATGTGGATTTTTGGTGTTAAAAAAATGTATTGCATTATTTAGTTTTTAGTTTTAGTCCAGTCGGTGTTTTTAGATGTTCAGCAGAGTCCAGTTTTTATTCGATTAACCGGTATTTATTGTTGTTGCGGCGGCAAATACTTTGAAGCAGTATCTGTACTAGTTCTAGTAAAAGTAAAAATGAGGGCAATAGTTTACTGGTTTATTACAAATCGGCGGCAATTTGTTTTTCCACATGATTAACAGCAACATTTGAACCATCCTTGTTGGTGGCATTAGTTGAAACTGACGTTTCTTCCTCTATATTATCACGAAATAGACGAGCGTACTTAAAACGTTTATGACAGGTTTCTTTGTAATTTTGCACCTCTTTCTCACAACTTCCAAAAATACCATCGCGCAGCGATTCGTATAATTTTGTGGCCTCCTAAAAACAAATTTCAGTTATTTCAATACAAACTCGAAAAAAATTTTAAATATTTTTTCAAACTAAAAATTGCTTTACAAATAACATTACAATTTATTTTTAAATCCACTTACCTCCAGTTTCATTTTTTCAGTATTGAATGTGGTAATTAACTTAATTGCCGCATCTTGATTACTAACATCCAAATCATACATAATACGAGCTGCTTCGTATAAATGCATAATGGAAGAGCTGTTCTTTGCAATAAACTCATCGTTTAATTGTTTAACACTCTTAGTACCTATCAGATCTTGAATAGCTTTATCCACTACCGTTTTAACATGAACATTCAAATCCTTCGTCAGTGTTGGCAGAGCTTGCATCAAGCGAATTAGACAACGGTGCACACCGGGATGCAGACTGTCAAGCGCGCGAGCACGTTTGATCGATTGAATCATTAGTAGAATTTTACTTTTGCGTGAATATACTTCAAAAGCCAACAAATGCGTTTCAATATTTTCTTTGGCTAATTGTTGAAGAGGCTTCAAAAACTCGATTGCCTTTTCCAGAGGATCAGCGGGTCGTTCCAATTTTTCGGGTATTAGTTCATCGAGTTGAGGAGCTTCAGGATCTGCCTCCTGGTTAGCTTGTTGCTTAGATTTCTGATGTTGTTCACGTTTAATTTGTGCTTGTGCTGCCTGTTGGCTTTCCAATTCGGCTTTCTTTTTAGCTTTACGTTGTTTACTGCGAAGTTTTTTAAGTTCAGACGGTGGCAAATTTTCTAAAAATATTTTGTCATTATTAATATTCATTATACCTACATAAATATGTTTGTAAATTTATAATTTCATGTACCTGTATCGATTTCCTCTATGGTCTCTTCCGATTTTTGAGGTTTATCGTATAGTCTAATGTAAACCTAAAATAGAGAAAAAAACGAAGTTAAACGAAGATTTCAATAATCAAAAATATTTATTTTACCTCTATGGCACACTTGGCCGCCTTGAAGTAGAAAGGATGAGTTCTTAGCACATCTTCTAAGCGCAACAATCCAACATAGGCACGCATTGTCATTTTACGCATGCAGTATGTATGAAAATCAAATTGATCTTCAATAATCTCTAAGAAATGCCTATCCACTTCATGGCATTTTTTCAAAGCTTCACCCCATTTTTCCATACGCTGATAGGCCAATGCGCATTCAGTTTGGAACCACATACATTGCATTTCATTAAGATTTTCCATAGGTGAGACACCTTCACGAGTAAATTTCCCGCAAATGTCTTCAGCCTCCTTAATGAGATTGGCTCGCAGCATATATTTAGCACATTTTGAATTAATGTATCTATCTGCGGTATCCATACTTTGAGCTTCATCCAACCACATGTAGGCCTCCACTGGATCACCGGCATGTTTGTAAATACGTCCCTTAGCAATAAATAGTTCTATTAGAGTTGGCGTATGTTCTATAGCAGCATTGATATATTCTAACGCCTTGTCTGTATCTCTCTTGTAATCGTAATGCTGAGCTAAGAACAATAAAGTCCATACCACTGCGGATGCTGGTTCTACAGGTTTGTTATCATCAGCATCTTCACGTGAAAAATGACCAGAACGTGTAAGATTTTCGTAATACTGTAGTATAAGATTTTCTACGACAGCCGCTTTTTCGGGATGCGAGTGCAATGAACGTACATTCACAAAAAGTGGTGGAACACCTTTGCGTAGTCCTCTTCTCAAATAATCGTCCAAAACTGAACGAAAAGCATCGCCCGTGGCCACATCTAAAGGTAAACGACGAGGGCACAATGCACGAGGATATTCCTCCTGCAGTTTTTTAAAAGCTAACAGTTTCTTGTCGACCTCTTCAATTTGTTTAGCCAGGAAGTACTGTCCATAGTAAAGAGTATTTTCTGGATTGCGACGTATTAATGTTTCAAAAATAGGCACAGCCTTTGGTTGTTGTCCCAATTTAATGTACAAATCGCCCATAGTTTCTTGAACGGCCAATTTATCCACCATTTGATTCTCATATACGATTAAATGATCCAAAGCTTCCTGATATTTCCCAGCCTCAACTAATATTTGATTTTGATACAGTAACAATTCTGAATGGCGATAATCATTAGGCTCCTGAAAATTGGAACAAAAAAATTTTTTTAATTACAAATATTTGAATAGGTTTTTTCTCTAATATTATTTTAATACATACGACAGAGGTTTGCGATTGATTGAAAGCGTCCAATATGCTGTTAGCCATTTCTAAATCGCCTAATAGATGATAGCTCATTGCGAAACCAATCCATGATGCATGTTGAGATGGACGTAATTTAAATAAGTGATGTCTGGTCTCCTTATAGCCCTCTAGATCTCTCATTTGTATTTGCAGTAATGACAAATCCTTGAGAATTTGCAAATTATCCTTTTCCCATTTCAAAGCATTGCGGTAACATTTAATTGCCTCATCGTACTTTTTATCACTACGTTGAAGGAGACCATACACATGCCAACACACATGCGAACGTAAATCATTACGTAATCCTAAACGAACGTATTTATAGGCTTCTTCGCGTCGTCCCAAACCGTTAAGAGTTAAACCTTTCATGGCCAAAGTTTCACCATGTTCGGTGTACTTTGGATTCGATAGAATTTGTTTTGCCAATTTAAGGCCATTTTTATATTGTTTCATTTCATAGCTTTTCTAAAATAAATAAATTCAGTATTTGTTTTAATAAATAAATAAATGGTAAATATATGTGTAAAAAATTGTGTGTTGACTGTAAAATTAGTAAAATTCTTAAATAAAAGATAGAAATAACTAAACTTTACTATGTATACATATACCCTAAGAGCCAAAATAAGAATTCGGGAATAATAACATACCATTATCACGTTCATTCAATACTTATTAAAGACTATTAATTATACCTAAGTCCATATTCTTATATACTTAAACGATTATTTACATTTTCTATTTAAACTAACCAAATTTTTACTATACTTTTCATTGCATTTTCTAATATTATACATAATATTTGTACTTAATTTCTATTATTTGTTATACAAATAATATTCATATACTAATAATTATTAAATTAATCATCATAAATTTCACAAATTAATGTTATTTACTTAGGTGCCCTTTTGATACTAATGGTTATTGCGTTAGATTCCTAGAACTTTGGTCTGTGACATTATACTAAGCATACGATAATAGATAGCAATAGATATAGAGAAAGTAGTCAAGATATAACTTGAGCAGTTTATTGAATATCACGGTATATTATCTAGACAACAATCAGATTTCCGAAAGAAACATTCACGTGAAACTACAGAGAATTATCTTATAAGCAAATGAAAGGCCGTAGAGAAATTTTATTTACTCTCAGAGTTTTTGCAGAAATCTGGTGAGAGGAAATCGCCGAAAAAATACTTTTTGTATTTTATTTTGATGTCTGGCCTGGGGCTTGAACCCTGGCTTTACGTCTAATAAGCCAACACACTACCTACTAGACCACGGCGACTCCAATAGACCACATGCGAGACTATTGACAGAGTCATTATGCTAAAAAAAACTTTATATATGTATGGAATAAGACAAATTTAATTGAAATGGTTCAAGGCATATCTAGAGAATCGAAAGTAAACAACAAAACTGAATAATACCGTGTCTGAGCGAATTTCTAACTAATTTCGGAGTACCATAGGGTTTACTTTTACCAGCTTTATTGTTTATAATATACAGTGGCTCCATCGCACAAGCATTAGTCTGATATGTATGGGTTTAAAACTTAAAAAGAATATATTAAATATGTATATTACAGACTTTCAGATTAATCAAAAAAAAAAAAAATAACAACATTTTTCATGACAACAGTTATTTTATAAAGAAAAAGGATATTAACTCAATTTTTTGCGCTCAACATATAATCGGAAAAATAAGACCACCATTGCTAAAAATGACAAAAGACAACAATTAATACTTTGTGACTTAATCTTTGTTCACAAGAACGGCCTGTAAACGTTTTGGAATTGCTTTTACCAAATTGTATCGTATCACAGGTTCTATGGAGCTTCACGCTTCCAGTAAAACCGCCTTAAGCTGATTCAAAGTTTTAAGTTGTTGTCGATATACTCTTCTAGCTAATTCTTCCCAACGATGTTCAATTACGTTAAGATCTGGGCTCTGTGCAGGGGTAGTTATGTGTTAACCTAAGCTTTACCACACCCGAAATGTGCTTGGATGATTGTCCTGGTAAAAACCAAAATCGTTCACTATAATTTAATAATGCAAGATCATTACAATCGTTCTAAGTGCACTTAGAGTCGCCGTGGTCTAGTAGGTAGTGTGCTGACTTATTAGACGTAAAGCCAGGGTTCGAGTTCCAGGCCAGACATCAAAACATAATACAGAAAGTATTTTTTCGGAGATTTCTTCGCAACAGATTTCTGGCAAAAACTCTGAGAGTGAATAAAATTGCCATGAAAAGTTTCTCATAAAATCTATCGTTCAGAGTCGACTTTAAACTGTAAGTCCCGCCACTTATGTATAAAATTAACTCACACAACATAAGTGGTGTGAGAAACTAGGTCAATAATCCTGACAGAAGGCTTGTAATGACCAATTATGTAAGTACACTTAGAACAGAATGGAGGCGTCGGAAAGTGCATGTAGGAAAATTGGCAAGAAAATTGCTTTCTTGAGGAGAATTGGGAAGAGAATTTCAAAATCTACAGTACATAGTAACTATATAACACCATAATTAAACGAATACAGTTCTACCATATTGTACACATTCAGTACCACAATTCAATTGACGTCTGCATTCACGTCAAATAACAACAAAATAAAGCTCAGAGAAGAATATTAAAATGCAATCGGTATACCCATATAAATACAATGCTAACAATTTGAAATGGATGTATATAAAATAAAGATTACAGTTCAATATCTTAATGTTTGTTAGAAAAATGGAGGAAGGTGACGCGCTTAAATACCTACATATATGGTAACCTTATATGATGATGAATGCAGACAACTTTCGAATTCTAAGAGTGAAGTCAAACCAGATGCAGAAAACGTTGTTTTATAAAGGACTAAAGCTATACAGTTTATTACCAACAAATTATATTATTATATTACCTAAAATTAAAATTGTATTGTCTAATGATTTGTAATAATTTTGTTTAATTTGAAAATTGAAAGTAATTTTAATGAATAAAAAAACATTATTCCTACTAAATAAACTGCAATTTTTAACTTAAATAAATATAATTGAAAATAAGCTATTTTCGGCAATTTTATTTTATAAATTAGCAAACAAATATATTAATATTTTCAATATTTAATTGACTAGCCCCATAGATTTACGTTTCTCAATTCTGACTTCGTAGAAGGGGTCACTGAAATTTACATTTTTTGCTTGCTTTTTTGTATGTTATTTTATTTTTTTTCTTGGTGTCATTATTTATACTATCTCTTTGATATTCCTACGGTGTAGTTTTGATTTAACACGTTGACTAACTTATCCGAAAGTGATCTTAAGTTTGAGACTCTGAATTGGGAAAATGATGTCCATTCTAAATTCTTTTATAATAAAACTTATCCGCAATGAGTGTCAAGTTTGAAAACCTTGATTGGGAAAGTGATGTGCATTTTTATCTGACTGGCAAAATATTGTACGTAGGTTATCTTCTTCTAAAAGTAAATTTGAATATAATAAACTATATAGAATTTATTGGGCGCCACCAGCTAGGATAAGGTTTCTAGGACTTTTTTATCGGCTTCGCTGAAGTACCCGATAGTCTATTTCGCTTATTTCTGAGTGAAACGATTTGTATGCAAATAATGGTAGAACGAAGCAAAAACGCCCAGACACTAGAAAACCAGAAACAGGAGATTCCTACCTACCGTTAGGTAAAGTTAGGTTAGAATACTTGTCAAATGAGACAAGTACAATACCCGGAGGTCAAGTTGATCCATTGTACATAACGTCCTTGAGATGAGCGGATCGAGGGGAGATGAAAAAGCAGATGTGGTAGGAAAGGAAGAATAGGAAGAAGAGAAAATTACACAGAGCAACAAAAACACAAGGTAGAGCTCAAGGTTAGTTTAGGTTAGAGGACGTGCACCTGTCGGGCAAGACAAGCACAGTACCCGGAAGTCAAAATTGACCCATTGTACATTGTCCTTAGGGGAGAAAGGAAATAGAGGATATAGGAATGTTGGTAAGGGAAGGGAGAATGGAAAACAGACACAAAACAAAAGATGGTGAGAGTGCGACTACACTTATAAAGCCCTAGCACCTCTCAACCAGCCCAAGCTGCTGGAGAGCCTTGATGTCGGCTCTCGAGACAGAAATCAAGCTCTCAAAGGTAGAGCTCAAACTAATAATAAATCTCTCAACACAAAATTCAAACCCTCAAAGAAGTTCCTGTCAAGGATCTTCAACCTAAACCTATCTTCCGTTAAGCCTTAATAAGATTTTGAGCATCCGCAGATTACATTATCAGTTGTTTTGTAAAGAATATACGCATGTTGGCTAATATCCGTAAGCAAAGAAATGGTATCTAACAAATCTTTAAAGGAATATACCCTAAACAAACCACTACAAATAAACTATAATTTCTATTTTTTTTTTTTTTTTGTTTCTTTTTATTAAATTAGAATTAAAAACACTTTGAAACGAATTTTTTTTAACAAAAATTTTTCAATTTCGGTATGTTTTATGCTGCATTAAATACCTATACACCTGTTTTATTTGCCACATTTAATATCACTTTGTAATATTTCTATAAATAGATTGCAAAAAGCAAGTTTAACTAGCTTTACATCCTGCCTGGAATTGACTGCAATAATAATTTTTGGAGCAAATCTTTAAGGCGTAATGTAACGAAAATAAATTAAAATGCAAATGATACGCAAGGTGTAGTAAAGGACCAAATCTATAGTTTAACAATGTAAGCGATTCAAAAATATTTTAATATTCCAACATTTAAAGTCTTGCCCAGTGTTGTACCTACATGTCGTGTTGTTATTCATATTTTGGTACCACAAAAATCGCAAGCAATTTTTGACAATAATAAAAACAAACTGAATATTGTTTTTTGTATTATCGTACACATGCATACATATGTGTGTGTGTTAATAAATAAGTATGTAGATATATTGCACATATAGCGGGTATATTGCAGTAATTTTGTTTTACTATGGGGGCCCCAAGTTTAGTTGTGGTAGCACCCTCACTTTGAGGTTATGTTAAAATAAATTTGCAAATAAAATATTAGTTTTTTTTTTTATTACAACGAAAATTAAACAAAAATAATCCTATAATTCGAAGTAAAATCATTTCAAAGTTAAATATATTTTTATCTATGTCATACTCCAAAGCATAAGAGATTTATAATAAAGTCCATCGAGTCTTACAAAACAAAATATTGTTATATATTGTCCAACCATAAGAATTAACTGTGTGTGTTAATGTAAAATAAAAGTTTTTCAATTAATAAAAAATAATTTACCATCAATTTCCTAAAGAGCGCACTCTCTTTGGGTGGCAGTGGATCGCTGGAAGGCATTTTTATTTTCCTTATCTATTTAATAGTGAGTGTCTATTTCTGCTTTGACAAACACCGGTTACACCGCTGATTATGACTGTGAAAACTGAATAGAAAAGAAGCACGCTTTTATTGAATGTGTTACTGACCACAACTGCTGCTGTTATTTGTTAAAATATATATATTGTTATATATATATTTGATAAATTCTAAATAGGCTTTTAACACTTCTTTTCTTTAAAGACTTTAATATTTTCAGTTGCTTTTTATTATTCTTTTTCACAATATATGTATTTTCTATAAATTTTCTTTATATCTATTGTACCGTGGAAACCACGAGCAAATCGAGGTTTCCTCAAAAGTTGGAAAATGATTGAAAAACGAATCGCACAAAATACACACACATACAATAAAAACACCTCTACAATTTACCACTACCAACAACGAAAAATATGCACATGCACGAATCTTGAGAGAAATGTCAAACTGAAAAAATTTGACAATTCAACATTCAATTAAAACTATTTATGAACAGTAACTGACATCTCATTAACGAGAAAAAAATATTGGCAACACTAGCGTGGTTGGAAAAGTTCGTTCAAAAAAGGAAAATTCAAATTCCCATGGAATTTTATGAAAAATTAAGCCCATTGTCGTTTAAAAAGAAATATCTGTGCGTCCTCGTGTAAGGAAGGAGAACGGGTGTTTTTTGGAAGGTGGTTGTCGGAACGGACGTATGTACGTGTGGTGAGTTTCTCAAGTGGTTAACTTTTGGAAGTGTGGTGAATTTCTCAAGTGGTTAACTTTTGGAAGTGTGGTGAATTCATGTAGTGTGGTGAGTTTCAATAATGGTGATTATTGAAAAGCGAGGTGAATTTGCCTTGTATGTCGAGTTTTTCAAATTATGGTAAATTTTTCCAGGTTAGGGAATAAAATTGAAAGTTGTCATTATTCAAAATAGTTACTGTATTACCATATCACCGGTGGTGAATTAAACGATGTGTGTCTCGAATAAGTCATTTTCACTTCCATTAGCAGAGCCATTAGTGTTTTTCTAAAAGACATCGTCTTTATGTTTATATAGAACGCCGTGAACTTAACCGACATCATGAACAATTTTATCGCAGTTCATTTTATGACTGCCAACTTGGTGTACTGCTCGTCAGCTGTTTAACCTAAGTTTGGATTTCTATTATTTTGCAACCAACTTTTAAATTATTAAAGAAATTAAGTTTTGTGAAGTTAAACAATGAATTCCTTGACTCGAGTAACAAGTTTTGTCAATAAATCTGTACAATTTGCTGGATGTGGAGTAAGTTGACTAACTTTCCATACAGTAATACAAAATAATGAAAATTTTCCTTAATACACAGATTCAGCAGATACGGACTAAATATGCTGATTGGAAAATGATTAGAGATGTAAAACGACGTAAATGTGTTACTGAGCATGCAAAGGATCGTTTGCGAGTTAATGCTTTGCGCAAGAATGATATTCTTCCCGCCGAATTGAGAGAAGTAGCTGATGCTGAAATAGCGGCATTCCCCAGAGATTCATGTTTAGTGAGAGTTCGTGAACGCTGTGCCCTTACGTCACGTTCCCGTGGTGTTGTGCATAAATATCGTTTAAGTCGAATCGTTTGGCGTCACCTGGCGGATTACAATAAGTTATCTGGTGTTCAAAGAGCAATGTGGTAACAAGCAAACAGTAATTGATAATTTATTATATGTTTAAAATACTTGTACAATTTATTTGAAATAAAAATTCCTAAACGTAAAAATAATATTGAGTTTTAATCAATAAAAGGCAGTTCAGTGCTTAGAGTCTTCAGGTTAAAACAATTATGTGTGGCTGCCAAAGTGCGATGGTAGGAATCTTTTGAAATTTCCGGGTACTTTTTACTCAGCTCTATTACTGTGTCTGCAAAGAATTGGTAGAATTGTAATGAATGCAAAAATAATATTGTCTAATATATGTACCTTTAATTGTTTCTTGTAGACGTTTCTCTGGTGTATCATAATGTAAAAACAATAAATCGAAACAATTCTTTATGAAAGTTAGCCAGATATCACGATCGGTTTCTTCATTAGAAAACTTGGGACGTAATTTTGGTATAACAGCAGCGGCTAATATACGAATATGAGAGGAAGGATCGTTGAGCCTTTGCAAGCAGGCTACACAATAAAAAAAAAAACAAATAAAAATTGTTTTATTTTAAATATACTTAACTCACCATATCCTATCGGTTTTAAAGATTTTATATCAATTTCTCCGAAATTGCAAAGACACTTAACGGCATAATGTCTGGAAGATACAGCTTGATCTTCCAATAGCTGTGGTATGTATTTAGAAAACTTTGGTAGAACGACTTGAGCTTCTTCTGCTGCCCCCTGGGATATTGAGCATAAGGTCGCTATAGCTAAAGAACGCATAGCTTCAGCATTTGCACCAGCTTTCCAGCTGAGATGATTTTCTACTACAAAATCTAGGAATTCTGTGAGGATATTACAGCTTTCATCTAAACTTCTGTTAATTGTTTTGTTCCAATCTAACATGGCTACTGAAACCGCACTAAATATTTTAATCTTGGATTCATCAGCACAATGTTCAAAAACAATATTAATCTTTAGTTGTAATTGCTTCAGACATGAAGAACGAAATTTCACTAATTTGATCAAGCCATATAAAAGTAAAATTGGTTCACTCAAGGCATCAAGTTGAGCATCTAGATTTTCTACATATTCTAAGGCATATGTAAAGAACTGTTCATGTAAATCATCAATGCTACAATTATTACAATTTGCAATGTTCTCCAAAATATTAAAACTTTTTCCTTGTAAATCTTCACAATTCAAATGATCACATTCTAAAGATAGTGCCATTATTTTGATAACAGCACAGTAGCAATTTCTATAAAGTTCGTTGCCTTTTGCCTGGCTTTCTGTCTCGCCATTATTCTTAGACAAAATGGTTTCAATCGTTTTCAAAACATATACCTGAAGACCATTATTTAGCGTTTGGGAAAAGTCTGGTTCCGAAAGTAGTTTAGAAAGACGCAAGTTATGTTCAAATTTTACTCCCAATGAGGCTGTATACATATAATAGAAGCATTTTAAATATCCTTCTTTACACTTTTTTTCCAAACCTTCGAAACCGTGCTCGTACCAATCCTCGTAATTCAAAAGCCGTCCCATTAAATCAGAAACTTTAGACGCCTCTTCTACTACAATACGTTCAGAATCAATACTTGCCTTAGCAACGTCAGGATAAATCTCAAAAAACTTTGCAGTCATAGCTGCTTCAGCGTGTAGAACAAATTGATATAACAATTTAAGAGAGTGAAGACGAACATTCTGCTTCCAATCACTCGTTTCCTGCACTATTAGCTTTAGCAGGCGTAGTGAGCGTTGTACTATACCTCGACATCCTATTGTTGGTCGCGTAACGTTTGGCGGATAATTTGGCGGCAAAATATCTGAAATTTCTTGTTTTCTCAGTTCGGCCTCATTTTCTTCATAATATTGTTTGCCACATTTTTTCCATAAAGGAAGAATGTATTCCTGAACCCCAGGTGAATCATCTTTTAAACTGCAGAATAAATTAATTAATTGTATTAAAAAAGTTTATATAATACAAATTTTTTTCGGCACTTACCAGCATAGAACAAATGGTATTAATCTTTCAAAGAACGAATAACGATCCCGTAACTCCAGCAACAATCGTATACCCAACTCTCCGCATTCTCGTCTAACCAACGGCATTGAATCCATTAACAAAGGAGACACTTCCATTAATAATCGTGGTAATGCATCACCACTGGCATCGATATGTAAAGCGATAAATCCCAATGCCTTGATAGCAGCTATACGTGTTTGAGAATGCTTGTGGTTTAGCAACGGATATAAAGCTTTGGCTAATTGTTCCACCAAGGGTTTAAATGAATATGTATCTGCTGATTCAGCTAATAAAGTTGTACAAGAGCATGCTTCCCTCTGAACAGCCGGGTAAGGATCACCTAAAGCTTTAACAATAATTCGAAGAATATCATCATAACAGGACTGTAATGATGCTTGATTTCCTGTCTTTACAAAACGTTTTTCTAAATTTAATAATTGCTGCATGAACACCAAACGAATTTCTTCGCTACTCTCCAGTGTTTCGTGTTGCCCCATGCGCTCCAACAATGTGGATATGATATTTGTCAAATGGAAATCATTTGGTTGCAAACGTTCCATAAAGGTATCGATTGTGTCTACGGCACATTCCCGGACACTTTCGAAACGATCATTATAACATTTCAATAAATACAAATAACATTCATCGAAAATTTGTAATATTTCTGCATCCGTGGAAACACCGGCATCCAAGCACTTATGTTTTAAAACATCCAAAGCAGAGATTTTAGCTCTACGATCTTGGGATTGCAGTGTTTCGCAAATTTCTTCAATATTCAGGGACATTTTTAGTCTCTTTTATATTATATCGTCTCGTCAAACAATTATTTTAATTTGAATAATAATTGAGGAATTATTTTTCAAAAATAACAAGTTGCCTAGTGACATTTTTATAGAATATAATAAGACATGAGATTTAGCGTTGCCAACTATTATTTTAAAAATAAACACTGACGTTACAAAAAAAAAGAGCGTAGTTTGTAGTAAAAATTCTACACCTAAGAACACACAATAACGGTTTTCATTCAAAATCGTATAAAACCCTATAGTAAAATAATTTTGCAATATTTTTAAATATTTACTGAAGTTCTATTTCTGTTCCCTTATTAACAAATACACATTATTACCGAAATGGTTAAAATACTGTCTTCCAAGTTTCGTTATATGTCACAAAAAAAATTATCAAATCAATAACTTAGCAACACTGTTCCCATATACTCGCCATGCTTGTGCAGCTGTTATTTGTTTTGTAAACAAAACAAATTGCAGTTCAACAAATTGAAGAAGATCCGCATCTATAAATTAAAATTTATACTGTAATTATAAAATAAATAAACCTTAGTAAATTTATTTCATGAAATTTGTTTGAAAATGGAAAAGAATAAGAAAGCAATAACTGAAAAAACTTATAAAAACGAGACTAACTTAATTGATTTCTCCTTCTGTGATCACAAATCGTTATATGAACCATTACTTTTAAGCAAAGATCAACGAAACGCAATTATTGAAGATCGAATAGATTTTTGGAAATTTGTTAACAAGTATGAAAACATGTTAAAAAATATTGGTAAATCAGTTTTGGTTAAACCCTTAGAAGACCATCAACATGTCGAAAAGGATTTGAGTCATAAACTTAAGAGTATTCCCTTACGGCTAAATGATGAGACCAAGAGTTTTAATAGGGTCTTAGGGCGAAATTTTTCTGGGGAAGATAATTTAACGCCTTTGAAAATAAAACAATTTCAGGAAATAATTGTTATTTATTTGGACTTTAAGCAAAAGGAAAGATTTAATAAAATCAAAAAGTTAAGAAAATGTCAAAAGACTTTACCCATATGGAAATTTAAGAAATCCTTACATCAATCATTAGAAAAGACAAGAGTTTTAATAATTGCCGGTGATACTGGTTGTGGTAAATCGACTCAAATACCGCAGTATTTATATCAATTCGGTTATAAAAAAATAGGTAACTTTTAAATTTCTTAAAATGCTTTGTATTTTATCTTATTTCTTTTTTTTTCTTCTCCTTAGCATGCACTCAACCTCGACGATTGGCGTGTGTTTCATTATCGAAACGTGTTGCTCACGAAATGTTAGAGGATTATGGTTCAAAAGTCGGATTCCAAATACGTTTTGAGAAAAACAAATCCTCTAACACTAATGTTCTCTTCATTACTGAAGGTCTTCTCTTAAGACAGGTAAATTTTTTTCAAGATTTGATCTAATTTCTGTATTTTTCCATACAGAATATTGATCCTTTTCTCTCTTTAAGAAGAATTAGACTACTTCAACAACATTTTTTTATAGAGGTCGCCGTTGGTATGGGTAGTTGTTGGCTTATTAACAAAAGCCCGGTTCGTATAGGCCAGACATCATATAAAAAAAAAAAATACAAAAGTATTTTTCGCGATTTTCTTCTCTTTTCTCTGTTTCTCAAATCTGTGTCGGAGTCGATTTAAACGTGGTCCGCCACTCCTAGTGTAATACGAGAATTAACGAACTACTTTTATTAAGAACAATTATTTCTTATTTTCACGGACAGAGTTGTGAATTTGTTTCTAGTACTTTATTTTGTATTGTCGTTATAATTCTTATTCTACAAGTAGTTGATTTTTAAGAAAGTTGTAAAATGGAAGTAGTTTATCCTTTTAAAGCAGAATACTCGAAATCTTCAAGAACATCCTGCAAGGGATGTAAAAATAAAATTTAAGGTGAAATTCTACGTATTGCGGTTATGGTGCAGTCAGCTTTTCATAATGAAATGCAATGTAATTGGTTCTATGAGCAATGTTTTTTTTCAAAAGCAAAGTTTAAGAAAAGAAAATATGAAAAAATATTCCTTCGGCTACTTTGTCTCAATAGATTTCTGGCAAAAAGTTTCTCAAAAATCTGTCGTTTGGAGGCGACTTTAAACTGTAGGGTTAGCCACTCATGTCTAAAATTAACAAACACAACATGAGTGGTGTGAGAAGCTAACTTTTAATCCTGTTATGTTATCCTTTTTATATAGTATAGGATTGTATTAACATTAGAAGACTTTGTGTTTTCAATGTTGTTTCCTTTTTGTGATTAATTGTAACTTACAATCAATATTAGATGCCCTCTAATTTACCACAGTTTATACATTTTTATATATTTTATAACTTTTCGTTTATAAAACCAAAAAATTCACCATTGCATTGTATTTAAAGTTAAAAAACTGGCAGAGTAGCATTCAATTATTCAGAAAATTAGGTTAGGTTAGAGAACGTGTACTTGTCAAACAAGACAAGTACAGTACCCGGAGGTCGAACAGGCCCATTGTACAATGTCCTAAAGGGGGGAAGGAGAGGAAAGGATGAAAGGAGGGTATGTAAGAGAAAGGGGGGAGTGGGAAGCGGAGGAATCACAGAGACCAGACACAACAAAAAGCGTGGGAGAGCGCAACTAGACCGATGAAGTCCTAGCACCTCTCAACCAGTCTAAGATCAAAAAGTTAACTCAGGAAGAAAAGCTAGTAGTAAGACTATATCCAATTTTCTCTTGGCTGATGCCGTTTCCGTTCTAGAAGCTTCTCATATCATTCGTTAATTATCACTTCCAGAAAAAAAGCTGAATTGATCTTAGTCATAAAACTGTTCATTAACTTCACGTGACTATTCCTTTGGCAACGATATGAACCATGCGCTGGAACAGTGTCATTCTTTAGAGCATCAATATGAGACGTCTTAAGGTTAGCGGAGATATAGAAGGATAATTACCAATATGAGTAGGAGCTTTGGAGAACATAGTAGCAGTGTATGTTAAATGAGTACACAGGTCACCTATTTTCTTTTTCAAATTTTTTGTAGATCGCTATTGTCTTTTAAAATTGATCAGTCATCAATATAACACATCTTAATATTAGCGATGATATTAAAGGATAAGTACCAATGTGAGTAGGAGCTTTGAAGTGTGTGTTAAAAAGTACACAGTTCATATATTCTCTCCCCATTTTTTGGAGTTTTCCATTGTCCTTTAAAACTGGTTAGTGATTAATATAAGACATCTTAAGATTAGCGAAGATATTAAAGGATAAGTACCAATATGATTAGGAGCATTGGAGGACATGGTAACATAGTGTGTTGAATGAGTACACAGAGCACTTATTCTCTCTCCATTTTTTTGAGATTTCTATTGTCCTTTAAAACTGGTCAGTGATTGTGCATATTTAGAAACCCAGTTTTTAAAACTTTTTAACTGTCGCTTGCCTATTATACTCTTTGCCGACACAATTAAGGTGGGTTCGGTTTCTTACTAAACAGTATATAATTTCCGATAAATAACGAATAAAAAATTACTTTAATTCAATGCATTAAATAAAGCGTACAATTTGTATCTGAATTTTGTAAATGTTGTTTGTTTTCTTATACATCTATACGTACATATGTCTATATATTTATCTAGCTGGCATTGGAAGCAAATTTAGATCAGTATGACGTTCTAATTCTTGATGAAATACATGAACGTAACCTGTTTGGTGATATTCTTTTGGGTGTAACTAAATGTCTTTTACGCGCTAAGCCAAATTTAAAACTGATACTGATGTCAGCTACAATTAATGTAGAATTATTTCACAGTTATTTCCATGAAGAGGGTGCCAAATTATTACAAGTACCTGGCCGGTTACATCCAATTAAAACTATTTACATGCCACCACCTGCCTTAGAATTGAAAAGTAGAGGCTCGGTTCGTTCGCAGCAAGAGTCATCTCGCTTAGATCCTGCCCCCTACATTCAAGTGCTAAATATAATTGATCAAAAATATTCACGTAAGTAAAAACGAAAAAAGGAAAATAAAATTTCTGAAATGTGGCCAGGCCACAACATTTTTAAAATATTGCAGTTAACGAACGTGGAGATGTCTTGATCTTTGTAAGCGGTGTTAATGAAATCACTACTATTTGTGATGCAATTAAAGAGTATGCTGAACAACAGTCTCATTGGATAATATTACCTTTGCATAGTGGTTTATCCCTAGCTGATCAAGACAAGGTATATATATAAATTGTTGTTAATAACGTAGAAAAATAAATCATAAAATTATAAATACATAGGTATTCGATTATGCTCCTGAGGGAATGCGAAAATGTATAGTTTCTACAAATATAGCAGAAACCTCTTTAACGGTTGATGGCATTCGTTTTGTTATTGATTCTGGCAAAGTTAAAGAAATGTCGTATGATGCTTCTTGTAAGGGACAACGATTGAAAGAGTTTTGGGTCTCAAAGTCATCAGCAGAACAACGCAAAGGTCGTGCTGGACGTACTGGACCTGGTGTAATTATTTTTCACTGCACTTCATTATAGAAAACCTAAATACATTTTTTTTTTTTTAATTTTTAGACTTGCTTTCGATTATTTTCGGAGAAACAATATGCAGCTTTTGAAGCATACCCTACACCTGAAATATTTCGTGTACCTCTCGATACAATACTACTTCAAATGATATCAATGGGACTTCCCAATGTGCGTCAATTCCCATTTATAGAATCGCCGGAAGAAGAGAATATTGAACAAACAATTTTAAGCCTTAAATATCATGTAAAATAGATTAACTCCTAACTCTTTTTGGTATAAAGGAATACTTTTTTCATCTTTTTCAAATTCTAGAATGCTTTAACGTCAGATGAGAAAATTACAGCGTTAGGAAATTCTCTTTCTAATTTACCTGTTGAAATTTCAATTGGAAAAATGTTATTAATGGGTTGTGTTTTTCCAGACACAGAAAAGATTTTAACCTTAGCTGCTGTAATGAGTGTTCAAAACCCCTTTACAAATCGTGCCTATACTGATCCCAAGTGTGAGGTGAAAAATTCATTTGCATAGATTTTGTTATTAAAAATATTGCATATATTTGTATAAGTAGGAAGCACGTTCATCTTTAGAATCTGAGCATGGTGATATATTTACATTATTTCGTGCTTATCATGAATGGCTACAAATGAAATGGAATCGTGAAAATTCTCGAAAATGGTGTTACAAACTAGGAATTGAAGAGCAAAGGTAAGAAGTCATTCATTAACCAAAATATTAAGAATATATTCAACGTTGTTGTTCTTGCAAGTAAATTATTTAGGTTTTGGTAATTTAGGTTCACAAAAAATTTAATTTTTTTTCTTAACTTCTGTAAACAATACTTTAAATGATGGATGTAATCTTGCAACGGAGACAATCTTTTTTTCAATCTCTAATTAATATTTAATTTTCGTATATATTTTGTAATCGATTACTATAGGTTTTACGAAATTACCAAATTACGTAATCAATTTCAAAATATTCTGGAATCATGTAACATGAGAACATGTAAACCATCTGATGAACTCTCAAGTTCTGAAAGGGCTCGCCGACATGGAGAAGTTCGTATGTTGAAGGCTATCAAACGTAAACAGAAGTATCAGGAACCACGTAAACGTAAAATTCTTAAACACAACACTGAACAAACAGCTGATGGTAATGATCTAGAAAATCAGGATGACGATATTCGGGATATAGATTTTCGTCTATATAATGATAATGCCAAATTAGAGGTAAATTATTAAAAGTTAAACTTATAAAACCATTATTATATTCCCAAACCGTAAATATTTTCTAGGTTCTACTGAATTCGTCAAAATCCGAGAAGCTACGTGATGTCCTTTTATTGAAACTTGTTATTGTTAGTGGCTTTTATCCGCAAATTGCAATAGCAGATGAATTTAATTATTGCAAGGGTGGAAGCCAGCAATTTTTTCATACATTACTTAAGCCATTTATATCTATACACCCTAATTCTTATTTTGCTAAATGTTTCGATATTTTAAAATTAAATGATAGTGATATTTTGGATAAACCATCATTTTATACACCTAAACAAATATTAAGCGAAGCGCATCAGGTTTTATGTTATCAGTAAGTAATTAATAAACAAAAACTTAGAAGATAAATCTTAATTTCATTTATTTTTTTTTATTAAATTTAGAAATTTACTGGAGACAGCAAAGCCATATTTAATGAATTGTATAAAAATGCCAGCTGCCCAATGTTTACTTTTATTTTCGTATAGTATTGATACAAATGCTTCCATAACTCGCATAATTTGCGATTCTTGGCTGTGTTTAGAATTTCCAGTGCTTGATACAGGTTGTGAATTACTACAAAGAGCCATTAAATTGCGAAGATTGTGGAATAAACTATTAATGGATAAATTATCTGGTAATATAAAAAAAAATTTACTAAAATTTTACTACTCTTTTTTTAACAGATTTGGAATTGAATGCAAACAATGACTCTAATTCGAATACTCTGCATTCAGCTAATAAAGATATAGAGGAAGAATTGTGGCGTAAATTAATCGATTTTATGAGTGTTAATATTTCGTATACCATTAAACGTTTATTGCCAGCAGATTTAAAAACAATTTATAACCACAAACCCATACAGGATTCAGAGAAAACATTTAAAATCAATCCATTTGCTAAAGATTATGAAGTATCTGCTAATTTCGAAAAAGGTGGCCTAAATGTTTGTGAAAATGTTGTTTACAATTGGTAAGTTTAATATACATACATACATAATTGGCCATTACAACCCTTCAGTCAGGATTACGACCTAGCTTCACACACCACTTATGTTGTTTGTGTTAATTTTATACATGAGTGGCGGGACCTACAGTTTAAAGTCGACTCCGAACGACAGATTTTTGAGAAGCTTTTCATGGCAATTTTTACTCTCAGAGTATTTGCCAGAAATCTGCTGAGAGGAAGTCGCCGAAGAAATATTTTTCGTTTTGATGTCTGACCTGGGATTCGAACCCGGGCCTTTTGTCTAATAAGCCAACACACTACCCACTAGACTACGGCGTTTAATATACACAATTTAAATAAAGTTTTATTCCTTGTCAAAACAATTTTATCCCAAAAAATTTAATTTCGATGTTATAATTTTCATTTAGACGCCTCCGTTCTATAACATTCTATGTCGAAAAAGTGTGTTTTGAGTTATGAACTCTCGCCATAAGGTTACATGTGTATTCCAAGTAGATTTTTTCCCTATAACTTCGGAACGGATGGGCGCATCTTAACCAAATTTTGACAGTATTTAAAAATACAAGAACATTAAAAACTTTCTAAGTACACTACACTTAGAACGTTATAGAGTGGAGGCGTCGATTTATTTTTCGAACATTTCCTACTATGCATGGTGAAATAACTTATTTCACCAGTTCCTATGGACAAATTTCGCCAATAAAATATTTGATTTCTAAAAAAACAATTTTATGAAACACGCCGTGGTCTAGTAGGTAGTGTACTGGCTTATTAGACATAAAGCCAGGGTTCGGGTCCCAGGCCAGACATCGAAATAAAATACAAAAAGTATTTTTTCGGCGATTTCTGGCAAAAACTCTGAGAGTAAATAAGATTGCCATGAAAAGTTTCTCAAAAATCTGTCGTTCGGAGTCGACTTTAAACTGTAGGTCCCGCCACTTATGTATAAAATGAACACACACAACATAAATAGTGTGAGAAACTAGGTCAATAATTCTGACTGAAGGGTTGTAATGACCAATTATATATATATATATGAAACACGAGATTTCTCACATGATTGAAAGTTTCTATTGAAGCGCCTAGAAAATTTTTCAAAAAGTTAATATTTTTCATATAAATTATCGACAGTTGCTTTACAAAATCAGGATTTTAAAATTAAATACTATCGTTTAGAAGACTGTAATAATAATTAACATTTGGTTTCATTTTTCAGTTTACAGGAACAAGAATGGTCCAGAAATATGGATTTGGAGCTTAGTTCACATACTTGGACTTGTACTTATTGTGATAGCGAAATTGAATTTAACATTATAGAAAAATTTATTCATAAAATAAGTAAGTCTACCTCTATACGATCTATATAATATTATTTACAAGTATATTCTTTTTTTTTTTAATTCAAATAGATTGTGTAAATCGGCAAAAATACGACGAAAGGAAACATGAAACAGAATTTTCATCTTCTGCCACCGCTAGTAGTGGTAAAAATAAAATAAAATATTATTGTGAAAAGTGTTCTCAGGAGCTGTTCAGCAGTCACATTGACATATTAAAGCATAAGAAGTCTTGCAAATAAACAACTAAACTAAACTACTACATCGTTAAATTTGTCTTTTTAAATATTGATTTATTTTTTTTCCATATTTTTTTACTTAAATCAAATTTTCAAATATTTTAAAGAATGATTAAAATAATGTAATTAATCAACACAATGACAAAGAATTCAATTTTATGTTCAATGATTATTGGTGAAAATGATAATGCTATCATTTTGAGTTCATATTCTGATGTTTGGGCAACATTATTGTGCATTATCAAATTTAGCACCAATTTTTGGAACACGTGGTGGTTTCTTGCGTCCATATATGGGCTGAAAATAAAAAGAAAAAAAAAACAATTTATTATCTCAAATATATGTATATAGATGATTGTGTATTTAAAAAAAAAAAATCGAATTTTATTTATTTCGGTTTCTGATCTCTTTCTGTATAGTACAACGGTACTGGCAGAATTGAAATTCCATATGGGGTGGTCACAACTACATCATCATAATATGTGGAAGTTGTTAGGTTATGTTAGAGGACGTGCACATGTCGGTCATTATTAGCACAGTACCCGGAGGTCAAAATTGACCCATTGTACATTGTCCTTAGGGGAGGAACGAAATAGAAGATATAGGAATGTAGGTAAGGGGAGGGAGAATTGGAAACGGTGGAATTACATATAAAGAAGAAGACACAAAACAAAAGAGGTTGAGAGAGTGACTACACTTATGAAGTCCTAGCACCTTTCAACCAACCCAAGCTGCTAATGAATCTGTGGAGAGTCTTGATGTCGGCTCTCGACACAGAACTAAGCACTCAAAGAAGGCCCTGCTAAGGGTCCTCCACCTACCAACGACTGGGCAGTTGCAGAGGAGATGTTCGACAGTCTCTAAAATCATAATTTAACAATCACGCAAATGGTTATTCGTCTTGTAACGAAAATGGAAAAGGTGTTATCGTTTCACATAAAAATAATAAAACAAATGCTACAAAAACAAAAACAATGGACTTGTTTACATGATTAACGAACAAACAAAAATATAACAATAACATCAGTATAAAAAAGGTATAAAGAAGTGTACCGACAACAACAACAGCGCAGTATAAAAAAAGGATACACAAGTAAACAGGCAACATAACAAGTCTGCAAGGACAAACGTAAACAAAATACAGCTGTATACATTTACAGAGATTTCGTGAAGACGGTCATTCTCCTTTAAGTGCAT
Organism: Sarcophaga peregrina; assembly: GCA_014635995.1. Lineage (NCBI taxonomy): Eukaryota > Metazoa > Arthropoda > Insecta > Diptera > Sarcophagidae > Sarcophaga > Sarcophaga peregrina. The sequence continues at coordinate 83,676,050 of CM025790.1, read as the reverse complement.
TCATCAGACCGGATGACCTGCGATATAAAGTCAAGACAAAGCAGGCAACGAGTGGCGGAAGAATTCAGTCAGACTTGCGTGAAGACACATTGCGTGTGAAAATAATAATTGTGGTTTGATAATCTCCGTTCCAAAGATCTATTGAACGATTGTTAGTGTTCACGCAAAAGAAGAATAACCGATAAAACAATTGTTGTTGTTTATATCAAGTCGGCAACAGTGGCACACAGAATTGTGTGAACAATAAAGAATTTATTTAAAACTAAACACAAATTTATTTATATTTGCAATTTACAAACTCATATTTTAAACGTTTTTAAAAGGTAAAAATATCTTGTAAATCAAACAAAGTTGTTAGAACACTCGCATATTATATTAGTGGTGAGGTTGGTTTTGCCTTTTCTCAGGAAAATAAAAATTATGTTGTGTGCTGAGAGTGCAAATAAATATTTAATAAGCCTAAATAAAAACATTTTAAACTTTTCGCACTAAGAACAATAATTGTAATGATTAAGATTCTTTCGATATAACACGATTTTAAATTTATAATTATAGTAACAGAATATACAAAGTTTAAGAAACCAAACAGTATACGAGTTTTTTATTTAATATGTTACCTTAATATCAGCCTGCTGATCCATAGTATTTCTATCGCTGTTATTCAATGTCGCCGTCTGCTCCAGCTAAATAAATATTTTAAAGCATAAAATTTTAAGAATTAAAAAAAAAAACTATTAAAAATTGTCACACTTACATTTGGTACAAAAATATTATTTTTACTAGTGAAATTATTTGGATCCGTAGATGATGTTGAAGTGGATGGAGTATTTTGAGACAATGTTTTGCTACCGCGTACAACTTGCAAAGGTATAAACGCTCCTTTTTGATTTAAACTGTTTGGATTGAATACTTTCTCCTGTGGCATTATATAATGTTGATGTTGTTGTCGTTGTGCGCGTAAATATTGATGAGATAACAGGTTGTAAGTTGTTGTTTGTTGCTCTTGCGGGTTTACTTCAATTTCTGGTTTCAATATAACCTAATTGAATCCATTAATAAAAAGGAATTAATATTTACGTTTAGCAGATAATGAAATGCTGTACTCACAGGTTCTTTGATGGGTTGGTATTGAGGAACTATTTGTTGAGTCGTTGAAAGGGGCATAACCGTATTTCCAACAACAGATAATGGAGTATTAGGTAGATATTGTGTTGGTGGTATGCAAGGCAAGTTATTTGGTAAACTCTGAATTTTTTGAGCCTCTGCTCTCCAACTTGTAGGCGGCTGTGGCAGTTGCGGCTGTAATAAAATAAACAAAGGAAATTATTTTGCTAAACTCTTAACTAATTAAGTGTAAATATAAATATATACTTTCGAGTTTACAGCCGTTTCAGTCATCGCTTGCGATTGATTCATTGACAATCCTAATAGGGACTTTAGAATTTGAGTGCTTTCATTATATTGATGCGTTTCCCCAGGTACAGTTTTCATAGGGTCTATCTGATTATTAAATTGATGTAACATATTTTGATCGTCATGAGAACTCGCCACGCTTTTAAATGTCTCCGAATGTTTTTGCTTAGTATTTAAAGCTGGTGTCCAGAAATTATCTACACTTTTTTGTACAGGCTGAGGAACCTTAACGTCATTATTTTTATCTTGCGGCAACAACGTAGGTGCCGTAAATAAATTGGTAACTGGTTTACTTTGCCTCCAAGATAATGTTGATGAGTTGTTTTGATCGTCTATTTTATGACATATTTTTTGTTCATATGAGCTACTTTCGTTCTGCTTATTGTTATCTGCAAATTTTTAATTATAAATTATAAAAAGAAAATCATTATTTAAATTTAAATTCAAAACCAAATTACCTGATGTAAATATTAAAAGGACGGAAGATTCTGGTACTTTGCAAACACGTTGCGCTGCAATGCCATGTAAGTCATTACCATTCGGTATATGTTTATCAAAGAGAATTTCATAAAAATTATCCACAGCCTTAATGCATTCTAAACGTACTGGATTAGGATCACTCACGGGATAGATTCCCACCACTGTACCTTTAGAGCCTAGAGGAACCTATAAAGAAGATATATCAGAACATTTTGTAAGGAAGACATTCGAAACTTACTTACCATATAAGTCGTTTTCACGACAACAACACGATCAAAAAGTCTAATAGGTCTTTTTGATTTATACTGTTCTGGCAAACTAACATCGGGTTTTAACAAGAGGTGAGGCTTGACTTGTAACTTTACCGTCTTAACTGGTAAACACTTGAAAATAAAGAAATTCAGATTCGCTATCAGCTCAAAAATGCCCATTTTATAAACATACCTTTAACTTTTCTATAGCATCCAAAATTCGTTCTACAGTTTCTTTTTCCATAGTTTTTGATCCACATGCAATCCGTTCTGCATTTATATGATCCTGTGCCTTTATCCAGGCTACAATTTCTTCAACCTTTTTCTCTCCGACTTCGTCAGGAAACAGATCTTGCTCAAATAATAATTCGGCACGATCTGAAACCTTTCCCAAATATTCAAATACAATTGGAAATTTTTCAACGTAGGCTTGTATAATAGTAATAGCCTTGGAAGATAAAAACCACTGATTATCATTGCGTCTAGCATAACCAGCCAGTTCTTCTTGCTGTTTAACATATTTGAATTGTAAACCAATGTTTAATTTTGGTACATTTTCAGGAAGATCAGCTTTCGATCGCTTAGGACCTTTAACAACCAATATTGAACCTGTAACGCGTGCTAAACTTTTCACATTTATGCCTATTTCAGCAGCTGCTTGGTATGAATTAACATAATCTCTTTCTAATTGACTTTGGATGTACTTAGCTGCCGAAAAATCTGGTTCGGGTAGTACTGTGATGTTAACTAAATAAAAAAATGCAGGAAAAAAAGCGAATTTACCTTTAAGAACTTTACTTAATTAATTAAAGAATAACTTACCCTTAAGTCTGCCGCACTCGTACACTAGCATTGGATTCATTACAATGCCTTCACTGCCAAAGTACGGACTACCAATGAAAAATATTCTACTATTTTCAGGGAACAATTGTTCAATTTTCTTAAGACTTTTTAAAGATTTATGAACTTCTATCTCTGATACAACGCCCTGGGCAGGATAGGCCATAGTTGAATCTCTCCATATTTCGGTCATATTCACTTTACCTTGGCTACCACAAACATACGAAGAGCCCAAGTAAATCTGTGCATGTACCATTACAGAGTAATCGGAAAATTCTATGCCCATTCGAGTGGACAAACTAAAAATATATGAATTTTAAATACAAATTATAAATTAATCACTTTTTAACTGCTGTATAGTATACTCAACTGCTCTTTGGCTGTTCTAACTTGTAAATCAAACATATGTGGATGCGTATCCTTAATGCCATCGACATCTATGTATTTCTCCTTATTTGATATTGCCACAATTTTAGCTTTAATTAAATGTGGCCATCCAATGAAAACAACTTGATTTAAATATTTTTCAGCTACTGTGTAAACATCTTCTAAAGCTTTACGATTATCCGGTTGTAAAATCATATTGTCATTACGACTGGGATAGTCAAACACCTTAACACGAGCACACTTAATTTCAAACTATGGTTAAATTAAAAAGAATAAATTAATAAAACAGTATTGTAAAAATCATATTGTTTAAAAATTTAATTAACCTTGTATTTTAAATGTTTCATAGTAGGAAAACCCGGAAAAAACACAGACCGTGCTGCATTAGGCAATTCCCGGAAAGCACTATGTTGAGGAGAAAGACTACTGTAAACGGATTTAACAGAGCATTTTCCACCTTGTCCTTGCCCTTCAGATTCATATTCGTACTCCAGCATTGGACCAAACTCATTGCGTTTTTTTTCACTAGCAGTTAGCTTATCAGTGCAGGTAGCCATAGCATTTAACAAAATGTCCTGAACACAAAATGTTTAAAAATTATTTCAAAAATTCAAATGCAAAAATTATACTTCATCTATAAAAGGTAGGAGCACAACAGCCTCCCAATCATGTTTCTTGCCATTGAGATCTGTTTCGAAATTCTCTGGGTAGTAATCTATCAACTCACTATTGGCATTAGTCATTAGCTCCTGATATGGAGTTGGCAATAAATGTCTGCTTGGTGCCGGCAATACTGCCAATAACTGTATAGAAATTAAAATATTATTACAATCAATTTGCAATGAAAGATTACTATTAATCGAACCTGTTGGAAGGGTGTAAATGGTTTTCCGATATTAAATTTTAATTTAATATCTTGAAAATTTTTCAAATCGCTTATAAAAGGAGCATAATGGAATGGATAATACCAGTCCCAAGAATTAACACCACGATAATAATAAAATAATATCCATTGTAAGGCTGTTATATAGCTATTAACCAATGCTTTTACACCATCCCTGCAACAAAACGATAAGCATTATGTGTATACTTACTTGTATGCATTCATATTAAATGTTATATTACCCATTAGCGTCTTCAATGTTTAACTTATTCATGTAGTAATTACGTTTATAGTTTTCGAACTCATCATTAATATGTTGTTCATCATCTGAAAGATCTTCATCATCTTCAAGAAACTAAAAAGACATACAATATAACATTAATATAAATTATGCGATAATAATTTAGATTCTATACCTGTCTACTACTCTCTATTAAAGCTGCCATATCATCATCCAATTTTTCATTATCAATTTCATTCACATCAAAATCAAAGGTTTCGTCAATTCCATTCTAGTATTAAAGAAAAACTACATTAGTTGTCAAAACAGTTCATTAAAAGTTAAGTAAAAATCACCTTTGTTAACTTGGCCTCAAAATATTTTAGATCGGCATGATTGTCTTGGAAAATTTCAAATTCTACCTCGGCTAAGGCAGATAGATATTTTTCCAAACGCGACAAATTTATTTTCCCTGCCTCATTGATATTACCTGAAATACATATTAGAATAGTAAATTCAAATCTCATGCTATATAGACAGTTTTCACTTACCTCCCAAACTACTGTAAACTTTTTTATATGTATTATACAATAAAGGTAAAGCATTCGAAGATATATGCATACATGGTAGATGTGGTATGAAATCATTACCCACTAAAAACCCCATAAGTACCCAATCATCTATTAGATTAGCAATATCGAAATTTGGATCTTGTTGTTTTAATTCATCAAATTCCATTTCTAGGTACTCTCGTAATAAGCCTAAATGTAGCAAAAAGAAACGTGTTTCCTCTACAGAAGCTTTTTTAGTTTTCCTTCCAAATTTCACTTCTTCGCGTAGTACAACAAAGTGTAGCTCATGTGTACACAGGCCAAGTATTATTAAATCAGCATCCAATCCATAGAGGCAATGACGTGTATTTGGATTATAATTGTCATCTGATTTTATAGCGCGAATATATTCCATAATTTTATGCTCTCCCTCACCTACACACTGAAGATAAACGGAAATTTATAATTACATTAACTTTTCATTATTTTTTAACACAATTTTTGATATATATTTCTGTTGCTAGATCTTGTAATTTAATTATAAATCTAATATAAAATAATAATAATATTTCTGTTATTTCCCATTAACATTCATTAAAGCTGAAATAATACTCCTACGAGTTGTTGCTGAAACTACTGAAATTTTTGGTTTTAGAGAGCTAATATGTGTTAAATTTTCTTCTGATTGGCACGTTTAACAAATCAAATACGCATAAAAAAAATGTGGAATTACAATTAAAAATTGTTTTAATTGTAAAAATTTTATTTTATAATATAATCCACCAAGGAGTAGGTTGTCTTACTGCTATCTGGCAAAACCTAAGTTCTTATTGATGAAATTTTTTCCGTTTTCGAATTCAATTCATAACATGGAAAGTATAAAGAAGTTAAGCTAAATATTATAGAAGTAAATAGTCAATACAAAAGTAGGACATCAGTATCGTACACTTTTGGGACGTTTCTGTTTAATAAATTGAGTGCTATAGTATAGATTAATATCTATTAAGATTTGGTTCCAAGTCCATTGAATTAAAGATTCTTAATAGTTTTCATATTGAGTGAAAATTCTTGATCTTGATTTTTTAATTTTCAAGTGCAAGAAATAATAATTTAAATATTTTCCTTAAAAAAACTAATAAAATAGAGAGTATTTATTAAGAAAATTTAGTTTCTCTATTTATTAGAGAACAGTTTGAAAGTGATTTCTTTTTTAGAAGACATGACAAAACATGTGGAGAACGAATGTAGCTAAATTTATGCATTTTTTTGCATGTCTTCTATTAAAATCGTCTAACATGCAATGAAACATGAATACAGAACAAATGGTATGGTTAACATGCCTATCGAATGAAATGTATATTGTTTTCTAAATGATTTATGTCTACGTGTGCATGTTTCACACACCAAAAGAATTTAAAGATTTTTCTTTTATGTGAGATTATTCGCTACCTGTCATGAGATTGGCTGGTAAAAGGAAATCATGTTAAATTTAATCCATAAATTGATGTTAAATGAATCGCAAAAGCAACTAATTCAAGAATGTTGAGCTAAGGACTTAACGAAAGCATTCGCCTTTCTGTGTAACATGATATATCCCATATCAGTTTTATCCTTTTTATATAAGTACGCTCCTGTATCTTTTTTTTGATTTTTTTAATGTTTACTTTTATCTGGAATGGGCCAAAAATATTTAAAAACTATGGTAGGGATATTTTATCCATGAAAAACGATAAAATTTAGAAAACAATTAAAACCTTTGTTAGTAATATTGTTAATTTTACTGTTATTGTCTATTGTGTATTGCCGTGGTCTAGTAGGTAGTGTGTTGGCTTATTAGACGAAACAAAAAATATTTCAAAACGAAAAATATTTCTTCGGCGACTTCCTCTCAGCAGATTTCTGGCAAAGACTCTGAGAGTAAAAATTGCCATGAAAAGGTTCTCAAAAATCTGTCGTTCGGAGTTGACTTTAAACTAACTGTAGGTCCCGCCAATAATGTATAAAATTAACGCACACAACATAAGTGGTGTAAAAAGCTAAGTCGTAATCCTGACTGAAGAGTAGTAATGGAAAATTATGTATGTAGTGTTAATGATATTCATAAAAATTATGAATTTTAAAAATTAAGATATAAAATAAAAACAATTTAACAATAATTGAAAAGACAAATTTTACTTACATTATGTCCACTTAATATAACACGACATTTTTGCCATAGTGGATCAGCGCTTATTTTACTTTTTACAAAATTACACAAAGCAATGTGTAATCTCTCCATAAATTCAGTTCCTGGAGTAATACAATTAGTATCAAAACGTTCGGGTTTTTCTTCTCCACGGCTTATGGCCAACTTATCAACAGTTTCTGCTTCTTTAGCAGACCTAAAACGACGACTTCTTTGTTGATTCATTTTAGCACGTGGTGCAACACCATCCACTGCCATATAGAACACTTTCTGTGGCTTAATAAGGAAGAACAATTTGTCAATGTAATTAAATATATCCTTAAAGATTTCTTCTTCGGGTAGGCTAAAATTTGTATTGAAATCATCTGGATGCGAACAGTTGTGTATAATTCCATTCATATCCAGGTATAAGTTATCAAATTCAGGAATCTGAAACCCAAAAAGGATATGAAATTTATTTTATGTATACATACATATATACATATCATTGGAATAAACTTACGCATTCTTCTCTGGCCAATTCACTTAGGCATGGATAACGTTCACTTATATAGCGAAAAAACTTTGGTACTCCCATGGTGTAAATCTTAGAATAAATAGATAAAATTTATAACTTTCTTTTTTCCTTGGTTGTTATTTTTGTCTTATTTTCCCTGTGACTTGCAATCTCTTTTTTTTTTGCTTCTCTTTTTGCCAAAATCAACAAATGGCTTCATTAAACATACACATTCCAAAAAAAAATTTTTTCAACTTACTTCTAATATAGATTTTTGCTAAGCTATAAAAAGTATAGAATTTATTTATTATATTAAAAATCTTTACAGTCGGAATATAAAATTTATTAAAAATTTTCTTCAGAAATATTGAATACAGAATATCTAACAAAAGTAAATTAACAACTGTCACAAAATTGTTTCAAAAGCAGTGTTGGAAAGCGATGTACTCTTTAAAAGCAATGAAATTACCTATGAAGAAGAAGAAGAATTTTAGAGTTTACAAGCTTATGACTTTGTTGTTATGTAGGCTTTGCAAATATAATTAGTTGTACAATTAGTAAATCAGTTAGTTTTTTCTAGAGTTAATTTGCATTTTCATATTAGAAATAGAACAGATACTCTTGTTACTATTTTTAAAACTTCAGTTATTGGCATGTAAAATCAACACTTGCGCAAGACAATTCTTAACGAGTTGGCAACTCTAATCATCAGCTGACTGTCGGCTTATTTTTTTAGTTTTCCAATTGGACCAATTTATTATTGTTATTTTTTTTTTGTACTGTTTTTATAAAAACAAAATCACAAATGTGTTGATAAGACAATAAAATTAGCCCAAAAACAAATAAATACAATAAAATGTGCAAATCAACAATCGCGTATTATTCGATGAAACAACATCGAAGACGATAGAGGAGCATAACAATAGCCATATTAGAATTAAGAAGCAAAGATTTGGTAGTAAAATAGTTAAAGAAAATCATAAAAATAAGAAAAAGTTATGTAAAGTGGACGGCGACACAATTGATTGAAAAACTAACAAGACAAAAAAATTTAACAAAAGGTGCTGCTGGAGTGGAAGGAGTAGTAACAGTAGAATTAATTGAAGGAATTGAATGCTTTAATTGAATTCGAATGATTTCGTTTGACGGACGGCATGTAAGTAACTATAGTGAACTGTGATCGAAAGTTTCATTTACATTAAAACACTTTTGTTTATTTTAAGGTTGAACCGATTTGAGATGATTTTTAAAAACATCTGAACACATTATTATTCAATACTTGGCGACTTTACATCGACCCTTTCTTTTTTTAGTTTTACTTTTTGTTAATACTTTTTTTATTTAGTCATTGCAAGCATTGCGCCATTCTTTAAACAATTCCAACAAGTGATTTCTTTTTTTCGTTTAATAAGTTATTTTTAAAAATAAGTAATACCTAAAGGAGGAAGAACAAGTTTTTTTCTTTTTGTTATATTTTTTGTACGTTAAGATCGAAGTGAAATTTGGTTTAAAAATATTTTAAGCAAACATGCAAACTCGAAAACAGGCTGCTACAATTGCAGCTGCAACCATTTCCCCAGCAGCTGATGCTACACCCATGCCAACGTCACCTACGCCCGTAAATGCTGATACACAGGCGTTGACACGCAACCAAATGCGTCCTGTTAAATATGACTATGCAGATAGTTTTGCTTGTACGTATATTGTATCAGTAGTTGCTGCTGCTAATGCTGAGTTAGTTACATATCCTTTGGATCTTACAAAGACTCGTTTGCAAATACAGGGCGAAGCAGCATCTGCAGCTCATCGTACTGTTACTGGCAGCGGTACTGTTTCCAAACCACAGGTAAATATTTTGTTTATTTCTTCCAAGAATATTTTATTAGTTCATATTAAGTTCATACATGAAATATGTTTAAATTGATATTCCATTTCAAGTTAATGCTGAGGTTTACAAGAGACGATTTCTTGTATTTATTTTTCTCTTAATATTAAGATATACCTTTTGAAACTATATCTATAGCACAAAATTTCTACAATATTTATATACGAACTCACATACATAGTTGGGCATTATAACCCTTCTGTTAGGATTATGACCTAGCTTCTCACCCGAGGTTTGAACCTTGGCCTGACGTTTAATAAGCTAACACACTACATACTAGACTACGGTGGCCTCCATTTTATAACATTTTTATACATAAGCACTAATAAAATATTAATACTCCGAGGTCTTTCAAAGATTGGAGTATTTTCTTTAAACAAGAAAAAATTTAGAATTGCGTTACTGTGTAATAAATCTAAATGGAAGTATGGCTTCAAAGAAATTTTTAGAATATACACTAGAGCCCCGACTTGCGTCGTTAATGGAGACCTGAGAAACGCGACGCAAATCGAAACGATGCAAATCGAACGATGCATATCGAAACAATGCAAATCGAAACGATGCAAATCGAATCACTTTCTTCTATATAAATGCACTAAAATTTAATTTGTTGAGGAAAATATTCAAAACAAAGCAAAAAATTTTGTATTTTTTATAAAAACAAGTATGAATACATTTTTATTTATTTCATTTCATTCAAAAAGATAACAAACCAAGAAATTAAGAGAAAACGTAAAAATTTTATTCATTTGCATATATATGTATGTATATTCAAAAAAGTAGGTGCATTAAAACTTCTAATTTATTTAGCTTACATTAAATTCTCTTCAGATGTTAAAACTAAATCAGAAACACTTATACACTTATATCCATTTGATTGGATGGTTTTACTGTTTTTTTTTAAACTAACGCCCGTGCTACGATTTTCTTCAGGATCGTTTTCAGAAACGGGAAATTCATTGCAAATCTTTGGAAATATTGGCGACTGTTATTTTTTTTTTTTTTCTAATGTCTCATCTCCTGTTATGACATCTTTTTCTGAAACATGCTGATTGTAAATGGCTAATAAATTTTCATTATCAAGCTCCACGGCGCAACTCGAACCGACAAAAGCGATGTAAATCGAAACGACGCATATCGGGACGACGCAAGTCGGGGCTCTAGTGTACATGCTTAAGTATTTTTTTACATATAAATTTGAGTTTAATCATTAGGATTAGGATTACAATGTGAATGTGATTGAAAATGTGGGCTTAATGTCATCTATAATAATCAATTATATTAGATGTGATAATCTACTTAAAGAGGACATAATAAATCTATTTGTCATTATAAAAAGCAACAATCATAGTATTAATAAATAAATATATCTCTTAAATAAATTATTCCAATAGATAAATATGATTTTTAAATAGGTACAATATCGTGGAATGTTGGCAACATGTTTTGGAATCGTTCGAGAAGAGGGTGTACTTAAATTATGGCAGGGCATGACACCTGCTGTTCTCAGACATATTGTATACAGGTAATAATATGCAATTGGTACAAATAAAACTATTCATTTTTTTGGTTAATAGTGGCGTAAGAATATGTACTTATGACTTTATGCGTAAAGAACTAGCTAAAAATGAAAATGGTGTCAATGTTTCACTGCCCATATATAAGTCCGCATTGTGCGGCGTATTTTCGGGTGGTTTAGCCCAATGGTTAGCATCACCAGCTGACTTAGTTAAAGTACAAATACAAATGGAGGGTAAAAGACGACTAATGGGTGAAGCTCCACGTGTTCATGGTGCAGCTCATGCTTTTAAGGAGATTCTAAGAAAAGGTGGTATAAAAGGATTATGGAAGGGTAGCATACCAAATGTTCAAAGAGCAGCCTTAGTTAATTTGGGTAAGTAACCTAATCTAAATATGGCTTACTACAAATTAAATTAAAAATAATTAAACGAAATGAATAACTTATATTTTAAAGGCGATTTAACTACGTATGATACAATTAAGCACATGATTATGAATAAATTGCATATGCCAGATTGCCATACTGTTCATGTTTTAGCTTCTATATGTGCTGGTTTCGTAGCTGCTGGTTTGGGTACACCTGCTGATGTTATAAAAACACGTGTTATGAATCAACCAATTGATGAAAACGGAAGGTGTGTATATTTTGATTTTTAATCTCTACTCAATATTAACTATTTTTTGTTTGATATAATCTTCTAAAAATAACAAAATTGTTATTTATTATTATTTAACATAACAACATTTTTAAAATTTAAGTTTTTATTGACTTAATCAAATTGATAAGATTTGCATTATTAGGTTATATTCCAAACAAATCTCAAATAAACAAACATGAAGTTTGGAGGCACGATTTCAGTTCTAGATAACATTAATTTTATTGATTTCTGATGTGTTTAACTTTTCTTAAGATAACGCCACGCATTGAAAGATTAGCAGTATTATTATATGCATTTTAATTTTATTTTGAGAACATATTTTCAAGTACATAGATTTTTTTTTCTTTGGAAATATCGAATTGAGTTTATCAATTGCAACTTAGGTTTTATAAATGCTATTAATCATAATATTGATTAAGATAATATGAAAATTGTTGATATCAATAAGGAAAACATGAAGTCAAATAAAAATTGAGACCTTCAAAGTTTGATTGTCATGTGATACGTTAAATATCCAATAACATCAATAATATTTAAAGTTGGTAACAAAAATATCAATTAAAAATATCATTTTGATTTGATGGCATGCTTTTTTAATCTCTAAACGTAGAAGAACTTAAAATAACTTAATTCCTAAATATGTTGCATTCCGACAGAGAAATCGATAACAAGTTTTTAAGTGCAAATAATAATGAAGCATTTGGTACATCTGTACTATATTATAATCGGTTTAATTTTATAAAAAATTGTAATAAACAAATTTTAATAAGTATAGCGAAGACGTGTAGTAGGATAGAAACTGACTTTTAGTATTGTTTATAGAACAGCATGTGTAAATTGCTAACAATCTCATATTTATTTATTAATTAAGTAGCGTTTTCAAATTTTACAATTTAAAATTCGTATACTCGTATTCTCCCTCCCCTTCCCTACATTCTTATATCCTCTATTTCCTTCCTCCCCTAAGGACATTGTACAATGAGTTAATTTCGACCTCCGGGTACTGTGCTTGTCTTGACCGACAGGTGCTCGTCCTCTAACCTAACCTAACCTAACCTTCTTTTTTAAATAATCCACGAAGAGTCTACATCTGATAGAAATGGAATTTATAACGAATTTACTATTTTAGTACATATAGAGACAAATAAATAGTATCATATGCACAAGCTTCAAATGTCTTACAATAAAAAAGATCTTACAAAAAAGGTCTGAAAATGATACCAAATGCTGTCAATACAATAGTTTAACTTTCGATAATATTATCTGATCATTTTTTTCAGCCAATATCATCACTCAAAATTTGCTGGATGACACGGTTATAATAAAATTGTTCAAATATTTTATGATCAGTAAAAAATTATGTTCAATAAAGGGTTGTGTTTTTACTAAACCTATTATTTAGAAGAAATAAATGAATTCAATGTCTTTCTAGATCCTGGAAAGATTCATCTCCAAGCTTATTAACTATTTCATTATAATTTGTAAACACTTCATTACACTCCTTTTGAAGCCAGGTTTTTTTTTTAAAAAACCTTGAAAAATCAAACCAGTCGAGTTCGTTTGTAAATAACTTTTATAAACGTTGTATTCTGTTTCTCAAGATGAAAATTTTTTTTATACTCAAAATATTGCACATACTTATATAACAGTTTGATAAATCATTTTTTGAATCTACATCTACGTTTTTAATTCTATTTTACTTTCAGAGGACTTTTGTATAAAGGTTCTGTAGACTGTTTGCGTCAAACCATAAACAAAGAAGGTTTCGCAGCACTTTATAAAGGTTTCTTGCCATGTTGGATTCGCATGGCACCCTGGTCACTTACTTTTTGGTTATCCTTCGAACAAATACGCACAATGTTAGGTGCATCCAGTTATTAAAAATCCAATATATTTTTTTACTTTTTGAAATTAATAATAGTAATAGTAGATATAACTTTATTATTGTTGTTATTTGTTTTAATTAATTTAAATATTTTTCAAAAAATGTAAACAAATGCATCACAGAAAAAAAACAAATTTTTTAAAAGTTTATTTTTTTAAGATTTATTCCCAAGTAAGTTTGCTTGAAAATATTAAAAGATTCTAAAAATATTTTGGCCTTTTTAAATTGTATTATAAAAAATTACTTGTCCTTAATAAAGAAAGAAATATAATTTTAAATGAAATTATTGAAATGTGAATTTAAATTTATAAAATTCATATTTTTACTTAGAAGGCGCGGGCAAATTGGCTTATTGAAATCTCTTATAGCCCAACTCTTCAAACCACTCCGAACGATGGCAGATTTGGGAAAATAATTTCTTTCGTCAAGCAATTCGAAGAAATTTGTTCAGCAATTATAAAGATTTTCTTCAACGAAAACGGATTGGTTAAAAAATGTCTGTAATTTGTTAACCGTATGTATACTTTTGTGGCTGAGTGTAGTAAAAATTACGACAATTGAATTTGAACAATGTGTGTCTACCATAGTCGCTATAACATCATAAATGTAGTAACGAAAAAAAGAGTCTGAGGTCAAGTGGTGAGCCCGTACCAATGTTTAACTCTTCTGGATTTATCTTGAGGACAAGAGTATAGAATTTACAGAAAATTGAAAAAAATTTATGTGGTTTCATTGTTGGTTGCAATGTGTGTGAGAATATGACACATGAATGTTAAGCCAGTTACATATGCACATTGCATGGAGTGCAACCACAATTAAAGGCAATGCAACTAACTCTACATTAGCATTTTATACAGTATTCCTTCGATTTACGTCGTCTCGATTTACCTTGTTTCGATTAACGTCATCAAGTTCTTAGAAATTCGATTCACGTCGTTTCGATTTACGTCGCCTTCTTCCGGAATATTTTACGACGTAAATCGAGGGAATACTGTACAACAAACGCACAAGAAACTGTCTGCATGCGATTATTTACATGTGCCGGTGATGTTATTCTTTGAGTGATAAAAACAAATTCTTATTGAAGACAATTTTTCGTCCAGCATCAATCACTTTTACACGGTATGTTTGATCTTTTTATAAGAAATTCATGGGAGAAAGCTGTGTGACCAAGTCTAAGTCTGGAGAAGGTTCTTATTTTGTCTTTTTCTACTCCCACTGGATATAGTGGACTGATGTTATTCGGATTTATCACAGAATAATGGTAATGGTTGGTAAAGGTGTAGTATCCTTCAATATCTTCTTCTTTGCAACAGATGTCAAGCCAACTTAACCATCAAACATGTCCTTGACGATTGCCCAGGATTTTCCCACTTAAGAAGTATACATCAACCAAATTCCAAATTCAGCAATCTTCTCAGTGAAGCAACTGTTCATAATATTAATACTATACATAACTTTATTAAGCAAACTAGACTTCCTATTTAAAATTCCTAAAGCCGATAGCCTTGGCAGCTAGTGCTTTCCTTTCTTTTTTTTAGTTTTAGAATTTATTCATAAAATTAAAATAAATAATAATAATAATAATAATACATGGTATGTATGCTTTCACAGCAAAGTTTTCTTTTGAAATTAAGAATTTTGACATTTTTTATTTAGTCTTAGAAAGCACTGCATTATCCATTTCAAATAATTCGGAAGAAATGAATTTTAATTATATTATTATCGTAAATGCCAAGATTATTAAAGTGAATTTACGAATTTTAAAGCAACCATGCCAGATTCAGATGATGTATCAATATTATATAGGTACGAGAATTCTCATCCACCGGCTGATTTATTTAAGGAATTATATCGAGTTAATAGTGTGAAGAGTTTTCCATATACGTACTTTGTATCAGTAGCGGCTGCAATAAATGCTGAATTAATAACGTATCCCTTGGACATCGCAAAGACACGATTGCAAATACAGGGTGAAGTGGCATCTAAATCGAATCAGGTTAGTATTGCTGATAATTTATTTAAGTGGTATAAAAAATTTCGCCATTATACCTATCAATTGTTTGAAAGTAAGATACAGGTGTGAATTGAATGTGAATTTAAATTGATGTTAAGATTTGAAGAAGAAACAGTTCATAAGCTAAGAAGTTTGTTAGTATGATCAAGATGGACTATGTCATGATATCAAATTCCCTTGCTAAATATTTACCAAAAGATAACGATGAATATTGTTAAAAAAAATCCAGTTAGCTTAAATGAAAATGGAAAAAAAAATTTTTAATAAAACAATTAGAATTAGCAGATGCATACTAATATTCATATCCAGAATTCATATCCAGGGCAAGGAAACATATTATTTTTATTTTGAGAACATTCAACAGAAATGAAATATATGCATAGTACGGGCATTAGCAAAATTTATGGAATTATCTTTACAATAGAAGAGACTTCTAAATTCATACAAATAGAACACAATTTGGTATATAAACTAGGAACAATAAATGTAGTATATGATACATTATAAATAATATTTTTTGTTTCTTCCGCTAAGGAGGAGTAAATGTACCCAACCGCACCATGCGGGAAGTGGTCACTATCCCCCGTGTGTAGGGCCATTACCCATTAAATTTTCCCTTCCTCTTTTGAATTCTTTGTACCCACACCGGAACTAAAAAAAAAACAAAATAATGAAAGAAAGTGTGTTTCGCATCATTAATACAATTTGCTGATGTCATCTTCCCCATTTTAAACAGCTATTTACAAAATTAACTGTGTCCGGATAACAGATGTGTTAAATAGTAATTAACCTCGCCAAATTTCCTATCAATCCAGCGGGTAATATCTGGAAGAAGTGTTGCCTTCCATCTACCATTTTTCTTGTTAGTGTTGTATGGTTCGCTTTCTGGCGTCGTCGGCATTTACTGTATCTCCGTGTACGTTTGTAGTCTCCCACACTCTCTTCCGACCTATAGGTATTATACCTCTGATTACTAGTATTACTGATTTAGATACAGTCCTATACGTCGATACCACCCTGAGTGTAGCGGTTCGTTGTACCGATGATAAAATTTTCATTTTATAGTCGGCATTTAATGCTTCTGCCCAGATCTCACTGGCGTAAATCAGAATATAGTCCTTTATTGTAAGGAGATAATCCTAGCGGCTTTGACTGCATCGTGTTGGCCCTAAACTGACGTTCAGGGCCCATTCGAATGCCAAGATAGTTGAATACTTTCTGTGTCGTCAAAATGGATTATAAATAATGTTAGTGACACTGTAAAAGAGTTACTCAACACTCAACAAATGAGTAATTTATAATTTTATGAATGATTAGAAGTTCTTCATTATTTACAAAATGATTTTGAACCTTACATACTTAACCGATCATTGAATTTTATCCATGAGCTTCAGAAAGTTTCCATAGCAATTTTATTACGTTATTAAAAAATAATTTTTTCTAATATATTACTCGGTGTTCGAGATGTGCAATTTGTTACTACACACATAATTGGCCATTACAACCCATCAGTCAGGATTACGACCTAGCTTCTCACACCACTTATGTTGTGTGCGTAAATTTTATACATGAGTGGCGGGACCTACAGTTTAAAGTCGAATCCGAACGACAGATTTTTTTGAGAAGCTTTTCATGGCAATTTGTACTCTCAGAATCTTTGCCAGAAATCTGCTGAGAGGAAGTCGCCGAAGAAATATTTTTCGTTTTGATGTCTGACCTGGGATTCGAACCAGGGCCTTTCGTCTAATAAGCCAACACACTACCTACTAGACCACGGCGACTAGTACTACAGCAAGGAAAAGTGGCAATCTATAGTGAAATTGAAAGGATCTTTCATGTTACAAACATCTGATCCAATGAACAGTTATTAGATAGGACAAAGAACTTAATTGTTCAATTTTGTTGAAAGAATTAATGGTAAAAGCGAGGAAGGAAAAGGGAGGAATAAATGAATGAGTTTTAAATTGGATTGGAGGAACGACTTTTGTTCACATTTATTTTATTATTCATAAGACTGTAAATTATAATTCTAATTAAATTATTTTCTCATTACGTTGCTAAATAGGGTAAATATCGTGGAATGATGGCAACTGTTCATGGGATTGCTCGGGAGGAGGGTGTACATAAATTATGGAAAGGGATGACAGCCTCTATTTATAGACATATGATTTACAGGTAATAATGTTTTAAGTTATGTTACTAAAGGGTGTCTCACTAAGAATATACCAATAGAAACAAATAATTTTTTTTATTAGATTGTAAAGCAGCCATATTCCAATGAATTATAAAATAAAAAATTAGTTAAATAGCCAACAAGATTCTCATGACACACCATTAGTCTTTTTATGAAATTTTACATGATTTTCACACGAATGTAGCTGTATTCTTGCAAATAATTGCGGAACCATCTTCAAAGTAAGGCTAAATTATGCTGCCTGTTCAAAATACGTAATAGACAGTTGTCTTTATTTCGCAAACTTAATAATTTTTACTATCACTAAGCCATTCAGATGAAGAGGATAAGTTTTTTAGAAAAATTTGCTTTGATTTCACAATGATCCAGGTCCTCATATCTTTAAAAAAAAATTCGTTTCGTAGTGCTTCTTTAAGTTTAAAGTAGTTCAAAACGATGTCTAATTTGATGTTTTCGAAAAGGTCACAGCATAACTTATTAATTTTTTATATTTTACAGTTATAGCGTGTGTATCTTCATAAAGCGTTCCAGTTTTAATGGAACATCTAGCCAATTTTCACTCCTAATGCGACATCCTTTATATTACAATTAAAAATTTTTTTTGTTTTTTATAGTGGTGCAAGAATATACACTTACGATTATATGCGAAGAGTATTAACAACGAAAATGGAAGAAGGTACTAATATCCGCTTAC
The DNA here is from genome assembly GCA_014635995.1 of Sarcophaga peregrina. NCBI lineage: Eukaryota > Metazoa > Arthropoda > Insecta > Diptera > Sarcophagidae > Sarcophaga > Sarcophaga peregrina. The sequence goes on along the minus strand of CM025790.1, from coordinate 83,657,489 downwards.
CAATTCCCTTGTCGACGTTTTGTGGTGTATGTGCGGGTTGTGTAGCCCAATGGCTAGCATCTCCAGTTGCCTTAGTGAAAATTCTAATACAAATGGAGGGTAAAAGACGTGTGATGGGTGAACCACCACGTGTACATAATGTAGTTCATGCTTTAAGGTATATTGTAAGTAAAGCAGGCATAAAGGGATTATGGAGAGGTAGTATACCAAATGTTCAAAGAGCAGCTTTAATTAATTTGGGTAAGTTTAACTTATTATAAAGAAATGTTAATAAGTAACAAATATTAAAAATTGATATTATGTATCATAGGCGATTTAACAACTTATGATGCTGTTAAGCACATACTTATAACTAAAATGCATATGCCAGATAGCCTTAATGTTTACATCATAGCATCTATATGTGCTGGATTCGTAGCTGCTTGTATGGGCACACCGGCTGACGTTATCAAAACTCGCACAATGAATCAACCGATGGACGAAAAAGGAAGGTGAGTTTAATTATTTTTATTTTAACATATAAAACCATTCCCAAGTTTGAAATTGTTTCTGCAAAAGGCAAGGAATTGCCTCTTTTACTGAATAATGTGTACTGTGAGCATTCAATGAATGTATGCATCTTACATTCTTTAAAAAACCCGTAGATTGTATTCATAAACATACAGGAAACCGTATTTTAAAACTGATTAATGATATCTCGAATAAAATGTAGAAACAAAAAATGAGTCTTAGAGACTCACTATTGCCAGATTTGAATCCAATTAAATATTTCGGAAAATATTTGAAAGTATGACCTAAAGCTGGCATTAGGGAATGAATGGAATCTCGACCAGAACAATATATGGAAAATATTTCTTCGGAAACTTCTTCTCATCTGTTTTCTGACAAGAACTTAGAGAGTAAATAAAATTATCATGAAAAGGTTCTCAAAAATCTGTCGTTCGCAATGTTGTTATTGTATTCTGTGGTTGTTATGTTAAGAACCATTTATTGAGTAAAAGTTAAAAAGATATACGTCCAAGATATCGCTCCTTTATTGCAACATTGTCATATCTCAAAAAAACTTGAACTTGGCAAAATGCGATTTAAGTTCTCAAGACGTAAGTCCTATGATCTGATTTTTTTTCAACATGTACAGAAGGTCTAACTACAAATTTAAAATTTTTTGAGATATGACTATGTTGCAATAAAGGAGCGATATGAAAAATACGTTGTGGACAAATTTAGAATATACAGTATTAAAAAAGAGTTGTGTTACAAAAAAGACAAAATCATAATTCATGTTTAAAGAGTCTACAAAGATTAATTTCATTATACTAACACGGAATCGACTTTATCGCCTACCATTAAGTCAAACTAAATCTTTTATAGACAAAACACGAAATAGTCAATAATTATTATACACAAACATGCATACATAATTGGTCATTACAACCCTTCAGTCAGGATTACGACTTAGCTTCTCACTCACTCCACAAATGGTGGGCAGTTAATAAAACTTATCATTAAGCAGGAAGAAATGAACTAAAAACAACGATCAAACGACAAATATCCTAAATTAAAAACTACATTATCAAGAAAATTATTTTTTTTTTCTTTTTTTCAATAATACCTTAGGATTTTTGTTAAATAAAAACTGTTATTAAAAAATATTTTTCATTCAACTTTCAGAGGACTTTTGTATAAAGGCTTTATGGATTGTTTCCATCAAACAGTAAGTAATGAAGGTTTCTGTGCACTTTACAAAGGTTTCACGCCATTGTGGATTCGTCTAGCACCCTTTGCCCTCGCATTTTGGATATCATACGAACATATACATTCATTTTTAAATCAATATGGATATTAAAAATCAAAAATTTCTTACTTCATTGTATCATTAAAGCGAGTTGTATATATAATTTTATTAAAGTATTTATTTGTATTAATAAATCTTTTTTTTTTTTTTGTAACAATGTCCCGTAGAAATATCTTAAAAATTCTTGTTTCTTTTAAAAATGTTTTTACATTTCATTTTCTTATTTTGTTAAATTCGTTCATGTAGTAAACATATTATTAAAATAATTGTTAAATAAAAAATATACATATGTAAAGCGAAAGTAATTAATTAATATAAAATGTTATTGATTTTCAATTTATTTAATATTTACTTAATTATGTCAATTTCCTTTAACTATTCAATTTTGAACTTTTAAATTTATCATAATTTGCGCGCAATATGGTCTAGATACCTTGCGCTTTTCCTTTACATGTATTATAAATTTATATTATAAATTTAGTTTATCTTATAAATACCACAAATAATGTTGCAAATAAATAGTATCAAGTATCGAATGTCATACAATAAAAAAGAAAAATTATACTGAATGCTGTCAACACGATAGTTTATTATCTGATCATTTTTTTCCGCAAATGTTATCACCAGGGAAAGAAATTTCATGCACTAAAAAATTAAAAATATGCACTATAAGAGAGAAAATATGCAATAAAAAATTTTTTTGTTTGAAATATATTTATTAAACAAATAAAACAATAAAATTCAGGTCACAGTTTCATATTTCATAAGGAGCATATAAGATTTTAAATGTATTTTTTAAAAGAAAATTAGATAATTCATTTACATATGTCATGGGTACATATAAGGATTTTGTTAATTTATAAATATAATAAACTAGCAGACCCGGGTAAACGTTGTTTTCCCTTCGAATTTTATTTTTACTGTAAGTCTGGTTTCCATGGCTGATTGATATTTAGAAGAAGAGTGAAAGGTGCACTAAATCGACATAGCAATTATTGTTCAAATGGAATTATATATTTATGACAGCTTGGCCCGATCTGCGTTGCTGGGCACAAATTTTTCTTTTATTTTGAACTGCTTTTCGAAGAAAATAAAAATAAGTGAGTGTGGTACCGAACCAATTAACGCCACTGCACGCTTATTAACGACGCAACGCCTTCAACGAAACACAGCATAGTGCAGTAGTTCTTGAGTTACGTTGGAAAAACACAAAAAATAAAATATTGCGCCATCTGTCGGACGAACTTCAAACTACACAGAAACACTCCACATGCCCCATAGAGCTTGTATATAAAGTTTGGTGAAAAATATTGCGCCATCTGTCGGACGAACTTCAAACTACATATGTATATTAAGTTTGATTAAAATCGGTCCAATAGTTTTTGAGTTTAGCGATCACGGGAATACACGTCATTTTTATATTGTATGTATATAGAGATATTTATACAGTAGTTTTCCGATTTAACGCCCATTCGATTCTATGAACATCGCATTTAACGAACAGGCAAATTTTTCCTATTGAGTACCTTAAATAGCGAACAAAATTTATTTTGCGTACGCAGTTTAACGAACAAATAAAAATATTATTTGAATGAAGGTTAAATGAGATTTTTGTAAACTTGATGTATTGACAGCAAAATATTTCCAAAAGAAAATTAAATATACAATAAAATAGTAAAATATGCTAAATATAGGCACTTATAAGAAAAATATGCAACAACAAATCGATGTCATTTTGTTCCAAATTCTTCGATTCGAAAAGATATATTGTCAAAACTGATTTTGACTTACTGACTATAAACATGCATTTGCATTAAAATCCTTGTGATAACTTATCACACAAAATTTGCTTGTTGTCACGGTTATAATAAAATGTTCCACATATTTTACTGAAAAATTAAGAGTAGAAATTTAAAATCAAAAGTACTTTAAAGCAGTCAGTCTGGCTATCTCGAAATTATAAACAACGACAAAGGATGGTTACCTACCACATTCTTAGAAAAAGTAGATCAGGCTATTCTTCCAAGGCCAGCTCAGAGCCCTGACCTAAATGTTATTAAAAATATTTGGGCTTACCTAAATTACCACAGAACTACTGATAAACGTCGAAAACGCGAAGAGGCTATACAAGAAATTAGTGAAATTTTGTCTAAATTTTCTCCCGAATTTACCCAAAACTTAATTAACTTAATTCTGAAACAATGCAAGTACTAGTTAAGTTTAAAATTTACTTCCAGTAAAAGTCCTCAAATCAGTATTCGTTTTTAATTCTATTTTATATAAAGGTTCTGTAGGCTGTTTGCGCCAAACCATAAACAAACACGGTTTCGCAGCACTTTATAAAGGTTTCTTGCCAGGATTACAGCTCAACTCTTCAGACCACTTCGAACGACGTCAGATTTAAGAAAAAAAATGCTTTCGTCAATCAAACCAACATACTGCTAACCAGACGATGATCACAACACAAATACAAAAATTAAAAATTTAAAGAGCTCTCTAAAGAGCTGTATCATTTTAATTCTATCTTTACATACATACATAATTCATTACAACCCTTCAGTCAGGATTACGACCTAGCTTCTCACACTACTTATGTTGTGTGCGTTAATTTTATACATGAGTATTACATTTTATTACATATTCTTATTCTCTTCTTCAAGATCTATAACTCAGCTAAATTTCATATAGAAAATGCCAGTATTAATAAAACTATACACATTTATATTTGAACTTTACTTAACATAAATACTATTTATTTTAGATAAAAACCTTAATATCTCTAAATACGAAATTTTGACTTAACCTATTATTATTTAATGCCACAAATATGTACCTACTAGAGGTGTGCACAAGACATTCTGCTAGCTTACCCTTCACCGAATGCAATACTGTAGTGTATTCTTTTCTGTAGCTCATTTATTCAATTTATACAACAGCACTCGTTTGCCTGTGAAGTAACGGAACTATGCTATATGTTGTAAGAGCATATTTTACTACTGAAGCTACATTTTCAGTATTGCCATATCAATATCAGTAGTGTAAAAAAAGGTTTTCCCAAGAAATAAAAAGTTTAAAAAAGTTACTGGCTATGCTGGCGTCGACGAAGATGTTTGGTGGCCGAGAGCAAAAAAAGAAATGCGTGTTGTGACTCTATGAAGAGTACAATATTTTTGTTGCACTCTTCACACAACTCTGTTTTATACTGTTGTACTATGGTTTATAAGTGCAGTTGTTTTCCTGTACTCTATCTTTGCTTCACACTTATTTATATTTGCAGCTACAATCAATATTCGGTCTTAAGAAAAATGCAATATTGTGCAATTTTATATGTCTTGTGCCCACCTCTAGTACCTATCATTAAAGTTAATGCAACTAACTTTGCATTAATATTTTATACAGCAAACATACATAAGAAAATGTTTACACGCCATTATTTACAGGTGCCGATGATGTCGTTCTGTGATTGATAAAAACAAATTTTTACTGTAGAAAATTTTTCATTCAGCATCAATCAATCACCTTTGCATAGTACGTAGGCCTTCAGAACAAAGTTTTCTTTTGAAATCAATTATTTTGACATTTTTTATTTAGTCTTAGAAAGCACTGCATTATCCATGTCAAATAATTCGGAAGAAATGAATTTTAATTATATTATTGTAAACGCCAAAATTTTTAAAGTGAATATACGAATTTTAAAACAACCATGCCAGAACCACTTGATATATCAATATTACAAAGGTACGAGAATTCTCATCCACCGGTAGCGTTATTTAAGCAATTATATCGAGTCAATAGTGTAAAGAGTTTTCAATATACGTACTTTGTATCAGTAGCATCTGCAATAAATGCTGAATTAATAACGTATCCCTTAGACATCACGAAGACACGTATGCAAATACAGGGTGAAGTGGCATCTAAATCGAATCAGGTTAGTATTGCATATCATTTATATGACTGGTTTAAAAAATTTCATCATGACATCAATATCGACTACGATTATTTGTTACTATAGCAGGAAAAGGGGCTTATCTCATACTATAAACAGTTATTAGACGGGACAAAGACTTTAATAAATGAATGAATATGAATACATACATACATAATAGGTCATTACAACCTTTCAGTTAGGATTGCGACCTAGCTTTTCACATCACTTATGTTGTGTGTGTTAGTTTTATATATGAGTGGCGGGACCTATAGTTTAAAATCGACTCCGAACGACATATTTTTGAAAAGCTTTTTATGGCAATTTTATTTTACTCTCAGAATTTTTGCCAGAATTCTGCTGAGAGGAAGTCGGCGAAAAATAATTTCATATCTTCGTTTTGTTGTCTGACCTGGGATCGTGAACTCGGGCCTTCAGTCTAATAAACCAACACACTACCTACTAGACTACTGCGACTTCAGACATATGAATACGCATTTTTCAATTCGAATAATAAGAATGATTACTAATTAGATTCTCCGTAAAAATAATTAATGGTAAACGCTAGGAAGGTAAAGGGTAAATAAATGAATGAATTTTAAATTGGATTGGGGGAATGACTTTTGTTCATATTTATTATAATTGAACGACTTACATACGTAATTGGTAATTACAACCCTTCAGTCAGGATTATTGACCTAGTTTCTCATACCACTTATGTTGTGTGTGTTAGTTTTATTCATGAGTGGCGGGACCCAAGACTGATAAACTAAAGATTACGCCTTGCGCATGATTTCCCTTTAGATGACGTAGTTGGGATATTTTAAAGGTTTCCAAGTCTTTTTCATATGTGAAAATTAACATTTCTTCTGAAAAATGCACTATATCTTACATTATCATTAGCTAATAGGCACACAATTTGCGTGACGTCATTGATTCAACATGCGCAGAAAGTTTTAATTTTGTGCGCGTGAGGGCGTAATCTTTGGTTTATCATTCTTGGCGGGACCTACAATTTAAAGTCGGTTCCGAACGACAGATTTTATGAGAAACTTTCTCTCAGAGTTTTTGCTAGAAATCTGCTGGGATGAAATCGCCAATGAAAAGTTTTTGTATTTTGTTTTGACGTCTGGCCTATGACTCGAACCATGGCTTTTACGTCTAATAAGCCAACACACTACCTACTAGACTACAGCGACTTTAATAATTAAATAAAGAATTTAATGTTAAATTTAATGTTTTAAAGTCAAAATTATAATGGTATAGTGAGCAGATTTTTTTTTATTACAAAATAATCTACTATAAATTTTAAATTATTTTCTCATTATATTGCTAAATAGGGTAAATATCGTGGAATGATGGCAACTGTTCATGGGATTGCTCGGGAAGAGGGTGTACTTAAATTATGGAAAGGGATGACAGCCTCTATTTATAGACATATGATTTACAGGTAATAATATTTTAAGTTATGTTACTAAAGGGTGTTTCACTAAGAATATACTTTCTCATATTCCAATAGAAACACATAATTCTTTTTTTATTAGATTGTAAAGCAAACATATTTCAATGAATTATTAAATAAAATATTAGTTAAATTGCCAACCAGGCTCTCATTACAGAAATGAAATTTTACATGATTTCACAAGGATGTGTTGTTTTTAACTTATGCGTATAAATCCAAGATTTCATGAATTCTGAAAATCGTTGAGGCCACAAAAACTCCATAAATGATTGCGACCCCATCTTCAAAGTAAGACCCAATTATGCAGCCTGATCAAAATACGGATTTTTATATAGATTGTTAGAGAATTTTCTGAGCTCCAAATTTAATGATTTTTGTAATCACTAAGCCATTCAGATGGAGAGCATAAGTTTTTTTTAGAACAATTTGCTTTGACTTCACTATAATCTATTTTCTAAAACCGACGCTTTCCATTGTATTCTTGTTAAAGCTCCTCATATTTTTTGCCAAAATCCGTTTCGTAGTGCTTCATGAACTTTAAAGCTCACGGTAAACAGAGCCGACACGGGATTTGACAGTTAACCACATCATGAGAAAGGGACTCGGTGGTTTGAAGTAGTTCAGAACGGTACCGAATTTGATGTTTTCGAGACTTTGGCAACACTCTTTCTCACAACAACAGTGTTTTAAACAAACACATGTTACTTCAAATGGCTAAAAACTTAGCCACACTTTTCCAACGGAAAATTCTACGAAGTTTGCGAGATGTCTTAGCGTAACTTTTTAAATTTTTATAAGTTTTTAGAGTCAAAATGAGTCTAAAACGCTCCAGTTTTAATGAAACATCTAGTGAATTTCGCTAAAAAAAAGTGTACTCTCAATGTCACATCCTTTATATTACAATTATTTATTTATTTATTCTATATTTTATAAACTAAATTTATAAAACATACTTAAAAGGCGCCGGGTAGCTAGACCATACACGTTCAATATTAACAAAAATTTGCCACAATGAATGGACAAACTTGAAAAATATAAAAAAAATTCGAATTTTCCAACTTTACCTCATCAAAAATCATAGGATATTAAGTCGAATAATAGGCATTAGTTGTAAAAGCATATTTTACTACTGAAGCTACATTTTCAGTATTGCCATATCAATATCAGTAGTGTAAAAAAAGTTGTAATTTAAGAAAGGTTTTTTTCCCAGAAATAAAAAGTTTAAAAAAGTTACTGGCAATGCTGGCGTCGACGAAGATGTTCGGTTGCCGAGATCAAAAAAAGAAATGCACGTTGTGACTCTATGAAAAGTACAATATTTTTGTTGCACTCTTCACACAACTCTCTTTTATAACTGTTGTACAATGGTTTACGAGTGCAGTTGCTTCTTTGCTTCACACTTATTTATATTTGCAGCTACAGTCAATATTCGGTCTTAAGAAAAATGCAGTAGACTTCAATTTTTTATGTCTTGCGCCCACCTCTAGTATATACAGAGAGCGCCAAAAGAAAGATTACACTATGGATAAAATTCTAACAACGTCTATGAATGTGTACAATTACATACATAATTGGCCATTACAATCCTTCAGTCAGGATTACGACCTAGCTTCTCGCACCACTTATGTTGTGTGCGTTAATTTTATACATGAGTGGCGGGACCTACAGTTTAAAATTCGACTCCGAACGACAGATTTTTGAGAAGCTTTTTATGGCAATTTTGCCAGAAATCTGCTGAGAGGAAGTCGCCGAAGAAATATTTTTTCGTTTTGATGTCTGACCTGGGAATGTGTACAATTTCCCAAATCAAAAATAAGAATAGCCACACCAGTTGCAACCATTTTGTCACCGTGTTTTCTAAGTATTTTATGAATTTCAACCACTTTTTGTACTTTGAGAGCCAATAGCAACTCCTCTTCAGTGATATCAATAACTTTCCTAGAGAAAATTCGACCCTGAGTGGTATTTAGTGACATGAAATGAAATTTTAACTTGAATATTATCAATGTAGGAGACCTTTAAGAATTTGGCGGGTGATTTACTGTTAACCACTCATTTCGTTTACCTCGAGGTATATCACAGAGATATATTTCAGGCCCTTTTCCACCTTAAAGGCGTTATAGGATGCCAGTGGACGAATTGTTTCTTCTTTACTAATAATTGCGGAAGCAATCAATTAGAGTGGTATGTTACGTTCATATTGAGTGATAATGGGTAGAGGGATAAAGTCATCTGGGCGTGGGCGTTAGTTCCTGCTGGACCTCCTCCTTCCGACCAGGCCTAACTGCCAAAAGTGGTTACTATCTGCAGGATGAACCCCGTTCATCCCGTGTGAAAAAAACCCGAAGTCATCGAGGAATTCAGGAGAAAATTCACGAAAAAAAAAAGAAAAAATTACAAAACCGGGAAAGCTAAAAGAAATTTCAAAGTAAAGATCCTCGCTTTTTACTCAAAACAAAAAGTGAGAAGGGGAGAAAATGAAAAACTCAAAATTTAAAAAACCAACAATGTTTGCATACAAAACAAAGCGTGCGTACACGACAGCTGCCCGACAATAACTGACTATATTACAATTAAAAATATGTTTTATTTTTTTTATAGTGGCGTAAGATTATACACTTACGACTATATGCGAAAAGTATTAACAACGAAAATGGAAGAAGGTACTAATATCCGCTTACCATTATCCTTGCCGACGTTTTGTGGTATATGTGCGGGTTGTTTAGGCCAATGGCTAGCATCTCCAGTTGCCTTAGTGAAAATTCTAATACAAATGGAGGGTAAAAGACGTCTAATGGGTGAAGAACCACGCGTATATGGTGTAGTTCATGGTTTAAGGTATATTGTATGTAAAGCAGGCATAAAGGGATTATGGAAAGGAAGTTTGCCAAATGTTCAGAGAGCAGCTCTAGTTAATTTGGGTAAGTTTAATTTTATTTTAATGTAATATTCATGGTTAGCTAATATCAATAATTAATGTTGCGTATCATAGGCGATTTAGCAAGTTATGATGCTTTTAAGAAAATAATTATGACTGAAACACATACATCAGATTGCCTTATTGTTGACATCTTAGCATCTATATGTGCTGCATTTGTAGCTGCCTTTATGGCCTCACCGGCTGATGTTATCAAAACTCGCACAATGAATCAACCGTTCGACGAAAAAGGAAGGTAAGTTTAATTATTTTTATTTTAACATATAAAATCATTCCCAAGTTTAAAATTGTTTCTGCAAAAGGCAAGGAATTGCCTCTTTTACTGAATAATGTGTACTGTGAGCATTCAAATGCGATTTAAGTTCTCAAGACGTAAGTCCTATGATCTAATTGCCGCAAACACTTTTTGCTATAACTTCGGTTCAGCTTGGGATATAAAATTGATTTTTTTTCAACATGTACAGAAGGTCTAAAAGAGCAGTTTTGCTTAAGTAACCACTATTTTTTGAGATATGACTATGTTGCAATAAAGGAGCGATATGAAAAATACGTTGTGGACAAATTTAGAATATACAGTATTAAAAAAAGTGGTGTTACAAAAAAGACAAAATCATAATTCATGTTTACATAGTCTACAAAGATTAATTTCATTATACTAACACGGAATTGACTTTATCGCCTACCATTAAGTCAAACTAAATCTTTTATAAACAAAACACGAAATAGTCAATAATTATTATACACAAACATGCATACATAATTGGTCATTACAACCCTTCAGTCAGCTTCCCACTAAGTCCACAAATGGTGGGCAGTTAATAAAACTTATCATTAAGCAGGAAGAAATGAACTAAAAACACGACAAATATCCTAAATTAAAAACTACATTATCAAGAGAATTATTTTTTTGTTTTTTCAATAATACCTTAGGATTTTTGTTTATTAAAAACTGTTATTAAAAAATATTTTCCTTTCACCTTTCAGAGGACTTTTGTATAAAGGCTTTATAGATTGTTTGCATCAAACAGTAAGCAAAGAAGGTTTTGCTGCACTTTACAAAGGTTTCTTGCCATTGTGGATTCGTCTAGCACCCTTTGCCCTTGCATTTTGGATATCATACGATCAAATACATTCATTTTTAGATCATTCGGGATATTAGAAATCAAAAATTTCTTACTTTTTTGCGTCATTAAAGCGTATTGTATAAGTTAATATACCACATATTTTATATTTCTTAATTTTTTATATTTAACTTTTTAGTTCTAAGGATTATGTTAAAATTAATATTATAATAAGCCTACATAGTTGGTAGATAATAATAAAGTAAATTACGGATGAGCCTTCATAGTAGGTAATTGTTAATTATGAAATAATAATAATAATTGTAATAATAATAAAGATAATGATAATTAAGTTATATTTTTACCCTATGATCATTTATTTGCTACAGTTACTATTCTTCTTTAGATTTTTTAATTTCAATCAAAAGTAAGAGCACAATATAAATAATACCAACAAATGTAGCAAATAAATGATCATAGGGAAAAAATATTAATCTTATTATAACTTAATTATCATTATCTTTATTATTATTACAATTATTATTATTATTTCATAATTAACAATTACCTACTATGAAGGCTCATCCGTAATTTACTTTATTATTATCTACCTACTATGTAGGCTTATTATAATATTAATTTTAACATAATCCTTAGAACTAAAAAGTTAAATATAAAAAATTAAGAAATATAAAATATGTGGTATATTAACTTATATATAATTTTATTAAAGTATTTATTTGTATTAATAAAAGATTTTTTTTATTAAAAATAACATTTTCTTATAGAATTACCTTAAAAATTCTTGTTCCTTTTAAAAAATGTTTTTACATTTCATTTTCTTATTTTGTTCAATTCGTTCATGTAGTAAACATATTATTAAAATAATTGTTAGAAAAAAAAAATGTGTAAAGCAAAAGTAATTAATTAATACAAAAATGTTATTGTATAATATATAAATATATATTATTTATCTTAAAAATAATTATAAAAACAATAATAAAATATGTTTTTAAAGTTTATTTGATAATTTTCTTCAATTGTTTACATTTACATTACCAGCTTTAGGTATTTCTTAAATTGGGATTACTTTCAACCTTGCAGCCGTTTTTTTTGTGAATAATTTTTATCATTTTTCCGAAGTATGTTCCCTAAAGAATAATATTGTGGTTGAAAATATTGTTACGTTTTTACCTTTTTAAAAAGGTTTAAAATATGAGATTTCAAAAAAAAAAAAAAATAAATTGATGTTTAGTTTCAATTAAATTCTTTATTGTTCGCACTATTTTGTGTGTCACCGTTCACAATTTGATGAATATAACAATAGTTAACAAACAACGCAGATCTTTACTATGAAGATCTTTATAAAGCAAATCTTCAAACCATGACTGTTTTCTTCACAATCAACGCGACTTTACGCAAGGCTGACTGAATTCTAACTATTCAATGCCTGCTTTGTCTGTTTTTGTGTTTTCGCTTTCTCGAGAACTCTATCCCGACTTTGTTATTGTTTGTGTAATTCATTGTGTTTGTTTAAGTAACTTTTGTTTACCGTTTTAATTTTAAACGATGGTACACCATTTCCATTGAAGAAAATTATTTTTATTTTTCTTGTATTTCCTCTTAGAACGTATTTGCATTACCTATATTTTGATTGTAATTTTAAGGGATTTCCAAATACTTCTGGTATGTTTAAAACACTGTTACTGTGTTAAAAGAGTTTTGTATTTTGGAAATTAATAATTTTCAATCTACTATTCTGTTACATAAATATGTTTATGCAATATAATAAGAAATTTAATATTTAAGAACAATTATCACCGTTTAATAGTAAATATCTGATATGAGAACTAAGAAGACATATGGCCCTTAAAGGCTTATACACCAAACTCTTTTTTACACGGTAGATACGTTCCTCAGAAATCCGTGTAAAAAAGTGTAAAAAAAACGCGTTTCCTATAGTAAAATGGGGAATACGTTCAATGTAATCTGAAAACCGTGTAAGATGAAATAAAGAACTATATTTAAGCACTTCGAAAAACTGTGTAAAAAATGTTGAAAACTATAAAATTTCAGAAATGCATACAAATTGTAAGTTAATGTGGCATTTTATTGAGCATTAAAACGTAAATTATATAACTCATACAGGTGAAAAATTGGCAGAGCAAGCAAAAAACAAAAGACATCTGTTAATCCAGAATTGAGAACAGAAAAATTAGAATAGAAATAAAGAAAAAATATTTACATAGCTACATAATTATTCGTCACAACTTGATAATAAGCGGAGTTGTTTGCGGCGAACTGGACTAAAGTCGGTATCATCATTGGAGATATCCATCAAATTATCCAATGGTGACTTTCGTTCGATAATAGAGTTTTGAACTGTCGGAGTACTTTCCGCAATCTTTTGCACCGTCGACTTTTTATTAAAAAATCTTTTATAGAAAGTTGAACTTTTGGTTTTTGGGATTTCACAGTTACTACTATGTATGTTCATTTAAGCCAAGTGTTGTAAAAACAAATATAATTACAAGACAGTGATTTTGAAACCACACTAGATTAAAAATTTTTACAAAAAAAATTTTTTTTCAACCGTGTAAAAAAAGAGTTGGGTGTATTAAGTTGTGTATTTTCATTACAAATTGTCTCCATTTATCTAATATATAAAAATCATTAGCATACTGAGCAGAGGCGAAAAGTTACCATCCGATTTAGCTGACATAAAAACCCCAAAGCTCCCGTTGACAATTCAATATCATCCGTTGTTATGCCATCCTTCAAAACCAATGTCAAAGGATCAGCCATCTTGAGCATCGCGCAAAGAGGATCACTACAATTAGGCAACACAACGTCTGGTGTTTCTATTTTTTCCATGTTCCATCATTTTGTTGAATAAAGGCCAAGGTCAGATAAGAGATTAACACGATGCTTGATGTCAGGAGTAGAACGACGCCTTTGGATTCCAAGTTTCTCTTCCCCAATAGTCTACAAATTGAAACAGACAGAACTTTTCGGAAAGGCGACTTAATGCCATCAAGTGAATTAATACTGAAACCCCGCTATCCGGATGCCGGAACAAAACAAACGACAAAACCTTTCCTTCCTTTCTTTGTATTCAACCACAGCAACGGCGACACATTTACAGCGATGCGGAGATCACATCTTTTCATCTCTTTAACAACCAGGGAGTTGGATACTGTTCATTATCTTCTACTACTTAAATATTTTTATTTTACACAAACAATATTGTTTACATACAGTTTCATTACATGAAACAAAGAATACAAGATAGCGCATTCACGTTGTCAAAATTTTATTCTTCTGCGCATGTACGTCACAGTAGTAAATAAACATAAACACAATTACACGAACACATGTCTTTAATATGAGAAAATTTCGTTTACATTTATATTTTAATGAAAATGTTATTATTTTTGTATTATAACTGTAAAAAATTGTTTATTATTATTATTAAACCGTTTTTACTAAATTTGTTAGATTTTTTTAACAACTTTACTTTATTATATTTGGATTTATATAATTTTGTTTTATTTGGCCTTTAGTAAAAATGATTTGAAACTTTTCCTCATTGCACGTAAGCTCGAATCTAACTTTAGCAAAATTTTTCTCTATCTCATCTTTTCCGGATTTGTGCTTTTTTTCCATTTTCTCTTTTATAATTTTTAATTCTGCATCAGACTTTTTTTCTCGTCTTTCACAATGATGATTTCATTTTCTAAGCTTTTCCTGTAAAAAAGAAATGTTTATATTAATTATTAAACGAATTAACAATATTTAATAAGCTTGCTTACACTTTTAGACTTTGATCATCCACATCCAAGGCAGAAATTTCCAAACTTTGCTCTTCCGGCGGCTGATTTTCTATTTCATATGTAGTTTCTATATCATATGTGCTTGTATTTTCGATGGAATGTAATGGACAGTCTTCATTGGACTGAATGATGGCAGAGCAGTGATTTTTAAGAATAAGATCAACAGTTTTTTTGTTTTCTCTTCGTTCAATTCTACTTGCTCGCTGTTCAAACAGATTTTTGTTTTTTGGTTCGACGATCTTCACTGTAGGAACAACACCATCCATGAGTAGCCTTTTTGTAGCAAAACCTATAAATATATATATTTACAATTTGAAATGAATATTTTATTCATTCTTAATTACTTACCCATT
Organism: Sarcophaga peregrina; assembly: GCA_014635995.1. Taxonomy (NCBI): domain Eukaryota; kingdom Metazoa; phylum Arthropoda; class Insecta; order Diptera; family Sarcophagidae; genus Sarcophaga; species Sarcophaga peregrina. The sequence continues at coordinate 83,642,122 of CM025790.1, read as the reverse complement.
TCATATTTAAGATTATTGGCAAAATCTTCTGTTTTAAAATGATCCATACAAACAAAAGAAGTGTTTGGATTGAACTTTTTCCGGCCGCAGAAGCTAATCCACTTATTTCGAAGTGTTAAATTTTTTGGAAAATGGAAAAAGCTGCATTCAGAGGCTTTTCCGTCATTGCTTTTATTGCAATTTGCAACAGCGCACTTCATTTTTATTAATTTTTGGCTTAAATTTTAAATTGTTTTAATTGAAATACACAAAACGTCTCTACACAACAAAATTTTCAGCTACAGTGACGCTGTAACAGCTGATCAACAAACAAAGCTAACAGGCATGCGTAATGCATTATCTATATTTCTTTATTTCATGGTTTCATTATACATATATTTTATCAAACATCTATCTTTACCTCAAAATTTTACAAAACAACTTTTTGATTTCTTTTTTTTTTTCCATTTTATATTTTTTTAAAGGCATTTCTTTTCATTATTTATTTTATTAAACATTTTTCTTCTTTAAAACTTTTCAAAACAATTATTTCTTTAATTACATTTACATTAAAATTATACGTATTATAAATTACAACACCACTATTCTTTAAAACAATACAGAGAATTTTAAAAGGAACTCAATAATAAAAATTAGATTCAAAAACTTGTAAATAATACATTTTTTTAAATAGAATTGCAAATATACATGTAATCTGATTAGTGAAATATGAAAATATATAATTCAGTTTTGAACTTATTATACTCAAAAATAATTCTCATAAACCTAATATGACTAGAATTTGACGCAAATGAGCATTATTCCAAACCCAATGTCCAATTAATTCCCTGAACAATGAAAAATATAAGGGGTTGCCAAGCCACCAAAAATCGAATCCAATCTAATAGTCTGCCATATAAAACATGTGGCTTTTCCCATCTAAATGAAATAAAAAAAATTGTATTCAGCATTTTACATTTACAAAACATTTTCGACTTACGGATTGCAAAACATTTTTTGGAGATCAACTTTCTCTTTACAATACGGACACGTTTGTTTTTTTCCAACAATACACCAGCCGCGTATGCAAAATTCATGAAAGACATGATTACATGATAGTTTATATGTATTTTCAATGATGCCTTCTTCTTTCTCACTAACAAGCAAAAGATTCCCACAAACTGCACAAACATTATCCTCCAAATGTCTAGTTGGTATTCCCTGTGGCGTGTAATACTAATAATATTTCATGCAGGAAAATGAAAAATTAAATGTAAAATTTTATTTACTCGACAATAATTCAACTTACACCAATTAATGCAGCCATTTTTTCAGAACATATTTCTGATATGTCTCTACCTAGAACTCCAATATACAAACCGTAAAAGACAAACATTAAGCCAACATCCATCCAAACATTCGGTGCTTGATTGAATATGAAATTGAAGCCTAGAAATGTTGCCATCATTATCAAATAGCCAATAATACCAAGACCATAACTTAATTTGTAAATAAAATAAAACCATTTGTACACCAGCCTATTGCAGTTTTCCGAGAAAAGAAAATATTTTATAAAAATAATGTTTCTTATTTGCTAAACGTTAATTAATAATACCTTGGAGTTGTTCCTTGAATTGGTTTACTGATTGCTCTTCTTATAACTATCGCTGTGATAACAGAAAACACAGACCAAACAATGATGAAACGAATCCAACCATAAAAGAACGATATGCCTAAAGGTATAGTCCACATTGCTAACAGTGTGACAGCCTAAAATGATGTAATGATGTCTTAAGAAAGGTTTCCAGTATCTTATTTTTAAATGTACAAACGAGGAATATTATTAATCATAAAATTATTTTATTCACTTTATTAGTCACTAAATGTAGTTGGCCTGTTTAAAAAATAAGGTAACTTTTCAAATTTCGCGGACTACGTACAATCGACTTTTAATAATTTATTTTGAAGTGAAGAGACAACGACGTTCTTTTCAAAATTGCTGAATTTTGACAAAATGAAAACTTCACTCGAGAATCACTCATGAATTGTTGAAGGACGTCAACAGTAAAAAGTTGTGTAATGGGAGAACCAAATGCAGCACACATCACGAAATCGAATCGAGTGAAATAGAGAAATTCTGAAATGAATTCATTAATTTACATGTCCGATCATACTCAGCAAGATATGTTTACCATCCCCGTTATGAAATGTTGCTACAAATAACCTGCTTACTAAAATTAATGATATTGTCTTGGTGGCATTATAAAGGAATTCATATACGGTTGCATATGCAAATGAAGTTGCTGTATGTCAAATCAGATGGAATTTGCCCTGACATAATTAATCCGTTCATGTTTGCGAAAACCCATAATTTATTATTCTACCTGGCTGACTTGAGCTTGGCCTACATATGAAGAGTATAAATTGAATGTTATGAAGTCGCCGTGGTATAGTAGATAGTGTGTTGGCTTATTAGACGTAAAAGCCAGGGTTCGAGTACCAGGCCAGACATCAATATTAAATACAAAAAGTATTTTTTCGGCGATTTCCTCTCAGCAGATTTCTGGCAAAAACTCTGAGAGTAAATAAATTGCCATGAAAAGTTTCTCATAAAATCTGTCGTTCGGAGTCGACTTTAAACTGTAGGTCCCGTTACTCATGTATAAAATTAACACACACAACATAAGTGGTGTGAGAAACTAGGTCAGTAATTCTAACTGATGGGTTCTAATGACCAATTATGTATGTATGAATATTATGCCATATTTGTGGTAAACCAAAGTTGTAGACTATTTGATACTGAACAGTTTAATAAATGCCAAGACAACAATATCAACCAAACATGCCATTGCATCTCTTGTCCTCTGATTTAAAAATTACATAGATTTACTTAAACTTTGTTCACATAGCACAATTTATGTAAATTTGTAACGATATTGCATAGAAAGCTAAATGATATATATTTATGACAGTATTGATTGCGATTTTTTTTTTGTATTTACCGAATAAGATCTGTAATGTCTTTTCTTCCATTGCACTAAAGCAATTTGTGCCACTATTAGAGTGGCAAATAGTATAAGTACCATCTCAGAATGCATTGCTTCATGACCCTTGTGTTTTTCATGTCTCATCTGATGTTCATATCTAAAATACAACAATTAAATACATAAATACCAACTACACTCTTGCCATAGAAGATTTGTATGTAGTTGCTTGCTGGTATCTTTTGAACTGTTATCAACTATTATTACAAAATAACGACTCACCTCATTTTTTCTTCGGGTGTCATTTCTTCCAGTGACTATATATTAGTTAAAAGTAAAACAAAATTATAAACTAATTAAAAATATTCTTTTATTAATAAAAAAACAATTATTGTTTACCTTGTTAAAATCGACCGGAGCATGTAAATCTCGATGATCCATCATGGCAGTTTAATTTAATTCTATTCACTATTTCTCTATATTAATTTTATTTTGAACTATAATTTCTTAAAATTGTTAATGATTCTTTAAAGGTATCATTAAAAATAGCAACATTAATTTATAAAATATTGTAAAAAATAATCCTGTGCAAATGAACAGAAAAAAAACTTACAAATAATAATTCACAATAGCCGAATGACAGAATTATTTGTTTATTCTGACGTTGCGAGCTTTGGCATTTCGGTAGTGTTGTTAACGGTTAGATAAATCGTTCACTATTGAACTAAAAATTCCATTTATTAGTTTTTCACATAGAAAGTATACTTTGCAAAGTTTTGTGTTTGTTGACAGTTTGACTTGAATAACTATCGTTTAGTTTTCTTAACTTGAAATATGTTAATATTTATTGTATGTTAATATTTACTGAATTGGCAATTAACAACCCGATTAACGAATTTCGGCCTGGCGCAACGCATCCTTCGAGGCAACTCTTCTTCTTGCATAGGCGAAAAGGCATCTGTAACGCAGGGAGCACTGGCGGGGATGATGCCAAATATTGAGGACCAGTTCCATTAAGAGGAGGATAATTTCAGCGGTAGTAACATCAATAATGTTATATGCTTGCCCCATATGGTCGGAGGCACTCTCCGTCGGGTCGACAAGGAGAATACTGTCCCCGGTGTATCATCTAAGCGCGATTAGACGGGTGAGTGACTTCAGGACAGTGTCTGATGAAGCAGTATTGATATTGACAAAGACAATACCAATAGACATATTGGCGGATGAGATGAGATGGATATATGTACATTCGCCGTTTCGAGAGTCCAGGACGGACAGCGGCTATAAAAGCGGAGGAAAGAAAGACTTCCATGCAGATATGGCAGTCTAGATGGGAGAGCAGTTTAAAGGGAAGATGGACATTTCAGCTTGTCCCTTCTATAACCCCTTGGATGGAGAACAAACATTGCGAGTTGAATTACTACGTGACCCAGTTCTTAACTAGTCATGGATGTTTTAGGAAGTATCTGCACAGATTTGGACATGATACTTCCCCTATATGTCCAAACTGTGTAGATGAAGAGGAAGATGCGGAGCATATTCTAGTATGCTGCCCCAGATTTAGATGGCCCGGAGAAACTAGATTAAGACCAAACCGGCTCATGGAGGAGCTGTTGAATTCTAGGACGCTATGGAGCCAATACAGTCAGAAAATGGCTGAAGTAATAATGGTACTCCGAAGCTTGGAGGAACGAAGGCGAAATTTGAGATGATGTGATAAAGCTTTCGAGCTAACCAGCCCCCCGCGAATTAATACCTTACGGCAGTCCCGCGGGGGGGAAATGGTCGGAGTGTAGAGGGTGGGTCAGTACGTAGGCACCAGTGATGGTGAATCGTGCATGCTTTTGTCGGAACAAAGGTATCTTTTGAAGATTTACCACCTCCGGCCCAAGGCAAAAAAAAACCTTTTCTTCTTGAGCGCCTACATCAATCACATCAATAAATGACAGAGATTCCTCAGTTTGGTCCCTCCAGCTTATACAAGGTCATCCTCTTAGCCGTTTGTAGTAGATTCCCACATCAAATACACGTCTCGCCGGAGCATCTTCCTCCATTCGTACATTACCGAGACACCGCATCCACTGGATATTAATAAGCTGCACAACGTCTAACGATATTTTGTTAATATTCCATTCAAACGACAGCCATTTTTTTAACGTTTTGAATTCCTTACTCGAGGATAGTTTTATAGTTGTAAACAACTACGAGATTTAATTATTATGTTTTTATTAATTTTACCCACAGGATTCTATTTATAAATATAAAGCTTAAGAAGGATTTTTGTTGTTGTTATAAATAAATTTATTACGATAAACATTCTATTTTAAAAATCACAAACATATGTATTTTATTTTCTAAATAAATTTATTTTAATTTCATTTCATACATTCTTTCACCTGAATTCAGGAACCTCATTAATCATTTCTTTACTTTAAATAATTTTATTTTATTTTCATTCCATTTATTCTTTCGCCTTAATTCGGTAAACTCGTTACTCGCTTCTCTTTCATGTAAGGCACCGTGACTACTCATTTTATAGTAAAAAACTTTACCTTTGCGTTCTTTTTTCTTTGCCCACATTTTCACTTCAGCCCCTGATAGTATAAAATTTCCATCTACAGCAACTGATTTACACATGTCATCCTTTTTACAATCATTATCCGTTAGTGTCTCTAAGGTTCGTCTTTTAATTATTGGTTTTTTATCGGGTCCTTTAATATCGTAATTAATCTCCTCATATGGCTTAACATAACAATTATCGCCTTTAAGGAGTTTTACACGATTTTTATTTTTGTTTTTATCTTGGTCTGGCTTACAATTCGTAGATATATCATAAAATTCGTAATGTTGTTTCAGAATTTCGGTTAATTTTTTCGCCAAATGATTTTGCATTGATTCGGGGAGATTAAAATCGGTTCCTTTATTTTCAGTTCCATCATCAATATAACGCTGGGATTTAGGCGGATCTACTGCTTCATAAACAACGTATTACGAAAAAATTATTATTATTCAAAAGATACGGTAAAGAGAAGCATTTCTATAATTAGTGTTAAAAAATACAAAATTTTGTAAGAAAAAATCTTCTGTGACAATTTAATTCATTTGGAGTATTTAACGGAATGTTCTCTTATCACCAATAGCCGAATAGTCTTTTGATTTTTGATGTGACTCACCCATTAAGAGGGATGATGCAAATGGGTTAATGATTGTTGAACGTAATATTCTATTTTCTTGTCAAAAATAGAAACTAATACTTAAAAAAACAAAGATTTTTGTGGAGAAAAATTTTCTCGGACCACCAGATAAGACTTTCAATCAAAACTTTTAATTAGAAATGGTTCGTTAATGAACTTATAAGGTGTTGTTTCTTTATTAAATATTTTCAACATCGTGAAGAAAACTAACGCAGATTAAAAATTCTCTTTTCAACATATAGAGTATCTTTCACAAAAGGTGTCATGTCCCTTTAATAATCTTATAGCGCTTTTCATTTTCCACATACTCATGGTTAGAACCAGCTTCGAACCCATAGGACAGTGCATTGGCAAATCTGCAGGCTGGTGTACATCTTTGTGCATGATTGGTGAACTTTTCCTTTTAAAAAACTAAAGAAGAAAGAAAACTAAAGCATCGCCGTGGTCTAGTAGGTAATGTGCTGGCTTATAAGACGTAAAGCCAGGGTTCGAGTCCCAGGCCAGATATCAAAATAATAAAAAAAAATACAAAAAGTATTTTTTCGGCCATTTCTTCTCCTTCTCTTCTTGAAAAGTTTCTCAAAAATCGGTCGTTCGGAGTCGACTTTTAACTATAGGTCCCGCCATTTCTGTATAACATTAACACACACAACATAAGTGGTGTGAGAAACTGCGTGCTTCTTGGGGATGATTGCTGTAGACTGTCTAGTGGTGAAGGTATAGCACTGGCCATTTTAATGTCACCGGCAGCAACTCGTTTCCTTACCGTTTGCATCTTCCCTTTTTCCACCTTTCCTAAAGTTGAACAATGCACTGCATGAGTAGGGGTCATCCCCTGAGTGCAGGTTTAATAAAAAAAGAAGCCTACTGTTGGTTTCACCGATCTCCTTTCTGTCGATACTTTCAATACAGAGCCTGATCTAGCTAGTTAATCTAAAATTTGTTTCACTATAACCAGGCACCTATCATAGTCTAATTTGATATTCTGACTTAAGTTTCCTTAGCAGCATTCAAAGGTTTTAGTGCTGACTGATGATCATTTAAGCAATTTGTTACTCTTGAACTATAAGATTCTTGGTTAGTTTGGCGGCCATAACAACACTACAAACCTCCGCTTGATAACCTGGTATTGGTTACAAATATGAAAACCATTACACCGTTATCCGTATCTATTTTGGAACATTCGAACTTCATCCGAACCTATCAACAATTTCCTACTGGGTATTATTACATTCTGTATATCGCGTAAATAAACTTTTGTAATCAATTAGTCCCTTATTGTGACAGTAAAAATAATTTCATTCCGCTAATACACTTTCTTCAGCAGGGTCGAGTGGCCAACGCTTCAGGGTACTAAGCTCTAAACTCGTTCAATTAAGAGAGACTTCTAGCTGTGATATTTTATACATATATTCCTCAAAAACACTTATTATTACTACTATTATATATTATACGATCTGACAAGTGACTAAAACTAATTTTATATTAATAAATACATAAATAAATAATAATCATACCATTTTTAATTATTTGAGTTGTTTCGGTCTGATCCACAACAGATTGTCCTACTTCGGAAACATTTTCCACATTTTTTTGGAACATGGCATTATTTAACAATGTTGTATCTGCTGCTTCCAAAAACTGTTTCATTTGAATATCATCATCACTATCTGAATCAGAAGACATTTCAGTTTTCTTTTAATTATTTATAAATTTCTATTCCGAATACTAATTTATTTACTATTTTTGTTTATAAACAAATATCACGTGTATGAAGAACAACTTCTTCTCTAAATTGAATTCACTGTAAATGATTGACATATGTATATGTATGTAAGTATACAAATGTCCATAGTATGGACTCCACACATACATTGTATAAAATGGCATTTGAATTAAAGTATCTAATTCGGTGTAATAAAATACCGTTAAAAGTATCTTTCAGATTGAAATTTATTCATGACTTTGAAAATGTGAATTTATGTCAGTATTGTATGTATTCATATCAACTGTTGTATTATTTGGATCTTGTACATTTATTTGATTTTGATTTTCTAAGAGACTCATTAACGTATTCTGATGTACAACGTTGACACTGTTACCAGCAGCTGTAGAACCTATGCCTGTACCACCGGTTGTTACCACAGTATTAAAATCTTGTATACTCATTGCATTGCCATCAGAAGTAGAAGGCATTTCAAAAATATTCATAAAATCTCCTTCTTGAAATTCTTCTTTCTGCATATTTTGACTTTCTTTCATTAATTTATCATATTCGTGGAATGCCCCATTGAATTCAGCAATTTCCATGCGATTGCGGGCAATCAAATGATGTTTAAAATAATTGTGTACCTGAGTTAAGGAATTATTTGTCATGGAATAATATGCCTTCTCTAGATTTTTTACTTCAATTTCTCGCGTCTTCTCTAATTTGTCGTCATTGGCATGAACTTCTCTTATATGTTGCATTAAATTGAGTATAAATTCTTCGCAAGCGTCGGCAAATAATACTAAAGCCGATTCAGCAGTATCCGTAAAACCCGCAACTCTCATTTGACCGCAGACGGCTTTACGCAGTGAAGCCCGACAAATTTCGGAATTTACTTGTGGATAATGTTGTGGAATACCTTTTGAAAATTTACTATCACGAGGAGGCATAAACCACACAGGCTTTGTTAACTTTTCATCTGTAACAAAATCTGCAGCATTTTCAGGCGGAAAGTCGACTTCCGGTATCATTTGACACGGATTTAATAAGTAATTTGATGTACCCTGAAATGAAACTGTGTTATGGATTGAACAATTTAGCAAATATAACTGCTTACCGATTTATTGGAATAGGTGTCAATCAGTGATTGTAGCATCTCTGTTTGTTTCATTACTTCAATCGTTTGCGTCACAAGAGGATTCTTAACTTTAACCAAAACACTACAATAGAGGTTGACTGCATGCATATATTAGATGTTACAATTATTGTCTTCATATCAGTAGCTTACCTTTTATTTACTTCCGCAGGCTGTTGACTTTGGATTTCGGTTAATTTCATACGTTTTGCACCAAGTGGTATCGTTTTGCTTTCTTCATTCTGTGAAACTTTTTCTTCTTCGACAAATTCTCCCCAAAGTTGTCGAGGCATTATTTTATTTTGAACTTGATTTAGCTAATGGTAGAATCCGACAAAAAATTAAATCAAACAAAACAACGCTACAGCTGTTTATTGTAAACAAAGCATTCACTGATAATTAATATCATTTTAGGAGTGTAATATATAATTCACAATAAAAACGTCCAGAAAAAATACCAGTAGAGTACATATATTTTCACACAATGTAATAAATAAAACTATCAATTTTTAAGAATTTTTTAAGTGCTTTTTTATCAATTTAGATCTTAATATAAATGGTTGCGTTTTAAGTTGATCAAAATAATTGTTAATGGCCTATTACAAAATTTACCGCTATCAATTTAACAAATATTTCCCATTTGGGCGATTATTATTGACGCAAAAAGTGGTATTGACACCACTTTTAAAAAGTAAAAAAAAGCTATAACAAATTCTGCAAATTACAATTTCCAATATTGGCGCTTAAATTAATCGAATGATAGCGTATTTGAAAAAAGTGGGTATTTCTTACCAATATTATAGAATATTTAAAATGTGTACTTTAACGGAAGGCTCAATAAAAGTAAGGAGCAAACATTTGGACTTGAATTTAACTCTGTTGGGAGGACAAAGTTTCAGGTGATATTAAAGTGTACTCCAAGTTTTATAAAATTCATTGTTTTTTTGCAACACCATAGATGGGAGAAACGTAAAGTCAATGATGAATGCGAATGGTGTGGTGTTGCCTATGGAAGTTATTGGATTTTAAAGCAAGATGAGGATAATTTGTTTTATAAAGTTTACTTTTCCAACGAGTCATGTGAACGGGCGAAAAGAGATCAGGAGTTTTATAATAACCAGTTACGTCGTTATTTTCGTTTAGATTTTGATCTTGAAGAGCACGTAAAATCGTGGGGAGAGTCGCATCGACACTTTAAAAAGTTGATGCCAAATTTGAAAGCAGTACGTGTATTGAATCAAGAGCCTTTGGAAAATATTTTATCATTCATTTGTAGTCAAAATAATAATATTAAAAGGTACATCCAGTTCTTAAATATAAAATTATTTATATTACATTTGCTTGTTAATTTCGAACAGAATTTCAACGATGATTCAATGGCTGTGCGCGAAATACGGGAAAAAGATTGGTAACTTTAACTCAAGTGATGCTTATAGTTTTCCCTCGTTGGATTCGTTAAATAAAGCTCAAGATGAGGTAAGATTTATATTGAATTGGGCATAATTTCACACTCTGGTAAACCGCATTAAGACTGGATAGTAGGAATCATTGTTCGGCTTCTGGCATCTATACTCCTGTAGATTGAGATCTCATATATCTGCTACATATGAAGCAATATCTATGCGGATTTACATTCCTTAAGATTTTTTGAAGTCGCCGTGGTCTAGTGGGTAGTGTGTTGGCTTATTAGTCGAAAGGCCCGGGTTCGAATCCCAGGTCAGACATCAAAACGAAAAATAATTCTCCGGCGACTTCCTCTCAGCAGATTTTTGGCAAAGGCTCTGAGAGCAAAAATTGCCATGGAAAGCTTCTCAAAAATCTGTCGTTCGGAGTCGACTTTAAGCCGTAAATCCCGCCACTTATATATAAAATTAACACACACAATATAAATGGTGTGAGAAGCTAGGTCGTAATCCTGACTGAAAAGGTTATAATGGCCAATTATGTATGTATGTATGTATGTATGTAAGATTTTTTCAGTTCAGGGTTAACTCTTATCGGTTCAATGTCATATTCACTTCCTGGGTCTGATGCCACATGCAGTAGCGAGAAAAAAAAATGCAACTTGATGCCATATTATGTTCAATACCGTCTCTTGTCTTATTTACATAATGTTGTTTATTTACAGATTTGTTGGGAATACGTTTGTTTTAGGGGCCGGCGAAAGTAATTTAACCCATCAGAGCCAACAAATAAGTTAAACTTTGATTCGTCGCTCCAAAAAACTTTGGCCCACTGCTCTTTTGACCAATGTAGATACTGTCAAGCCGTTTTTTCTTATTACTCTTAATTATTAGTTATTATAAGTGGCTTCTTGGCTGGTCCTCTAGACAATAAATTTGCTTCCCTTGACAGCTTTCTGGCTGTGTGGACAACAATTCAGACCCTAATTACTCGTTTGCATAATTAGTAACATCTAATATAGCTTTCCGAAGGTCTACTTTTACTATTTTCATCATATTTTATTTACTAGGTCGACGACTTCCTGGCTTCCTTTCCACATTGGTTTGACGATATCGCGAAGAAATCCGACAAACGGTTGATTTGTTCATATTAAATTAATGAGCAACTTCATTATAAAGGCAAATTTGCTATCTGCTGATAGCTGTGTCTATTTTAAAATTTACAATTTATTTATTTTAATCAGTCTAGTTGACCTACTTTTACCTTTAACACACTGCATTGCATTTTTTTGTCGCTAGATTAGTTTACTTTCTTTATAAATAAAAAAAAGGAGAAGCAAACAGCTCTTAATGATGCTTTTTAATAGAATTTAGAAATCAATGAACTCTTACTACTATTACTCTTGCCGCATTCATTCTGTATTTTTCTACTCCTTTATTTTGTACCTACACTGAATCTGGAGGGAAAAAAATTTAAATACTTCCGGACCATTAAGTGTTAAATCTTTAATTATATAACCTAGTTAAATATTTTCGTTTTCTAGTAAAGAAAACGGGGATTATAAAGAACTACTTTGATGTCTTTCGCATATCCGTGTTTTCTTAGATTAACTGTAGATGTGTTATTTGAACCATAGCCTAGTATTTGATGTTGTGTTTTTCGTTGCGGTATCGGTACCTTAGCCTGTAAGGCTAGTTTAGACGATAAGGCTTTTACTAAGGTAAAGTCAAAAAATATAATAGAGTGCTATCCGTATTTTAAAAATTATCGTAAAATAATACGACATATTTTTCTTAAATTTATGCAATTTGTAAAAAACCGTAACAAAGGTAAATGGAAACAGGTTACGATTGACAAATTTTCATCCTTATTTTCACCCAAAACCTTATGCTCTGATTACATATTGGCGTCACGCCCTTTTCTACCCAAAAGCTTGCTACGGTGTTCGGCTTGTGTGACAGTCTAAATTCATTTTTACGCCATGTAATGAATGGTTCGTAAACTAATAAATCTATTATATGCTAAATTTGAATTAAAAAAAGATCGATTTTTCAACGTAGCATCTATAAATTTAACAAAACTTAAAATATCTAACTAAACGTTTATTTTTTTAGTTGGAATCACTATTACGTGCAGCTAAATTTGGATATCGGGCAAAATTTATTGCTCAAACCGTTCAAAAAATAAATGAGTTCGGCGGTACGACTTGGTTTCAAAACTTACGCTTACTTCCTTATCAGGAGGCGCGTCAAGAACTGGTTAAGCTTCCAGGGATTGGTTTTAAAGTTGCTGATTGCATATGCTTAATGTCTCTTGGTCATATGCAATCAGTTCCAATTGATACTCACATTTTTAAAATAGCCCAAACTAATTATATGCCGCAGCTAGCTGGGACTAAAGCTGTTACACCAAAAATTTATAATGAGATTGCTGAACATTTTCGTGAAATCTATGGAGCATATGCTGGATGGGCCCAGGCGGTAAGTGAAATAATATTTAATAGCATTGCGGTAGAATGCAATAATTTATTATAGGTGCACCTTAAAGTTATCTATACTTTAATAAAATGTGCCAATAGTTTAGTGCATTTTTTAATAAATAATGACATAAAAATATTAAATTTAATTTGATTGTTCTTGTAGACAATTCATCATTCTATCTGGTAAAAATACTTCTTAAGTAGGTTAGGTTAGGCTAGAGGACGTGTACTTGTCGACTGAGACTAAAACAAGGATATTGCAAACATCGATGCAAACATCGATGTTTTTATGATTTGATTTATGTACACCTATGCCCCGATTTATAATGAGGATAGGTTCCTTAGAAAATCGTCTAAACCGAAATCGTAGATTTCGCTATGTAAAACCGTGTAAATCGAAAACAAACTGAAATAAACATAACTCAGCTATTTATTTCAACGTAAAATAATAGTACACAAATATGTTAATTTTGAACAATATAAAAGTAGCTATCTATTGATTAAAATACAGATATATAAAAGTGTACTCTTTGGATATGTTATTCCTTTTGACATACAGAAACCAGGAATATAAATATTTAAAAATATCACTGTCATAGGACCTGTATAATCTTTTCTTCCTGATTGGTATGATATCCCTTCCATCACTCGGTAATACTTTATGCGATTCTTTTTCGATGTTAGATGGTTTAGGAACGATTTTATATTGGGAAGACTTCGCAATTAAATCCGTAATTAACATTTGCCTTTGGTTTTTGTTTATATCTTTATAGGTGTCCTCATACTGAGCTACGCATTTATTAATATCTCGCCCCGTGTAAAAGTAAAATCGTGCAAACAAAAGCATCGTGTAAATCGGGGTATAGGTGTTTTTCATTTTTTTGGTTAATTGTTTAATGTATTGTATTATTATTATTGTTATAATTGAGTTTATATTTATTTCTAAAATATTGATAAAAATTATTACTTTTTACAGGTTTTATTTTGTTCTGAACTTCAACAATTTCAAACTAAAGAGGACGAGTTTCCTGAACCAATAAAATCTAAGAAAAAACGTTACAAATAATCAGAATTAATCAAGTATGTAAACTTTTTTTGTTTATTTTATATTTTATTTTGTAAAATTTACAATTATAAAAACTAAATATAAAAATATTAATTTTATTAACATTTAATGTTAAAAAAAAGCAACAACAAAGTCAAAAGTAAAATTATTGTTTAAGTTATGTTTTCCGCTTTCTTTACTGCAAAAAAAAAAATATGCAATATTCGATATAAAATTAATTTTTAAAATATAAAAAAGCTTTAATGTACAAGGATAACTTACTTATTCCATGCTAAAATGTTTGTGTTAGATTATATTCTGCTTAGCATTTAATAAGTAAAGCAAAATTGCGATCAATCAAAATCTCTGATCTAATTAGAATTTTTCTGCCCTATTGGGAAAGTAACCGACAATAAGACCGTTTTTCAGGGTATTGAAAATTTCAATTTATCCATCACCATGTTGTGTTTGATCCTCTTCAGCATTCTCCATTAATTTTTCCGATGTTTGTACCTTAATAATGAATAACCAATCCTTATTTACATATTCATAGTAATTAGTTTAAACTATCCTTATTATCCTTACTTTGAACGTTCTTTGCTTTGAATCTTTGCTTGTGTCATTTTCTTGTGGACTATCGGATCCATCAGTTGTTTTAATAAAAGACGAATAGAATGATGAAAAACTTGAGCCATCCATATCATCACTGTTGCCATTACTGTCTGTGTTGGGCTATTTTTATATCAAATAAATAATTAACTTGTTAATATATATTGTACTATTTAATATGATATATAACAATTTTAGATATTTTTGATTTTGTTTTTACTTTTAAACTATTTGCATTGTGTTGATCTGATACATAATCACCCATAACGGATGCAATAGGCGAATCTGCGATACCTTTTTTCGATGAATCAGATGGTGCCTGCATAAATCAAAAAGTAAAAGTGATCAAACATAAATGTCTTTTCTCTTAAAAAATATAAATTGTTATAATCAGTTCTGTTTAAGTTTTATGATATTTTAAATAATTAAATAATAAATATTTTATATAACACATAATAAAAATTTAAGGCAAATTACAATATCTTTTAAACAAATTCGCTTTATCCGACCGAATTCGTCGTATTTATAATACATATTAAATTTTTTCAACTAACATAGTTAAATGTTTATTATTTAATACACAGTATTTCCTGGATATAAAAACACCGGGATATAATACAGGGTGACTGATATATAATGCAACAAAGTAAAACGCTATATTTTTTAATTTTATTGTTCAAAAGCAATAAATGTCGGAAATAACATCAAATTTTCAAAACAGTTTAGATTTGTTCGAATTGGCCATCTTTGGTACGAATTATGGCCTTCAAACGGGCGACAAAGCCATCACAGGCTGCACGAAAGTGGCTCTGCGGTGTTTTGGCCCATTCCCGGCGAAACGCCGTCTTGAGATGATCGACACTCCTCCTTTTTAAGCCATTCTTGGTTGACGCGTGCTGAATGCGGTGATGCTGAGTCCTGTTGCAATGTTCATGGTCTGCGGCCGAAATGTATGTCTGCCCAGGGCTTCAATACTGTCTTTAAGGCATTTTCCCGATAATATTCGACATTTATTTTGACCCCACGGTCGATGAATACGAGCGGGAAGCGACCATCGGCCGTTACGGCGGCCCATACCTTTTCCATCAGCAGCGCTTAAGTTCTGGTGGCCAAGCATACATACGTACATACATAGTTGGTCATTAGAACCCATCAGTCAGGATTATTGATGGCCAATCGCAGTTGTAAATTTTCAGCTGACCTCTTTGACAAGTAAAAGCGATTATTTTGTTTGTTCACAAACTGCTCAATTTGGAATGGCTTCTCATTGGAGAAAACCAAACTCGGTAACTCGCCACTCTCGAAGCGAAATAACTTCTTGACTCTTTCCAATTTAACTTTTTTTGTCCATCTGTGAGCTCTTGCACTTTTTGGAACTTCAATGGCTTTAGTTCAAGCTCATTTTTCAATATGTGTAGCATCCGTTCTAGCGATATGTTCAGCTCACGAGCAATTTTTCTACCACTGGGGTATGGATTTCGATCAAATCTCGCCTTCACTTTTTGGATCATTTCTAGTGTTGTTACCGATTTTTCGTCTATTTTTTGGACGCGATGCATCACTGCCAGTATCATGGTAATGAGCAATGGTACGAGAAACAAAAGATTTATTCACATTTAAACGCTGGAAGGCTCTAACGATAGCCACCTGTTGTTTTCCAGCCAAATATAAAGCAATCACACTATCACACTTGAATTCCATCACGAATAACTTTTTTGCTGAATGCAATATATCAAAATGCTTTGCAAGCCTGTAAATAATATAATGAACTATCATAGGAATAAATCTGTCAGCAATCAGATGAGCGGTTTACAAATGATAACAACCTGAAGTTGGTTGCAATACATATCAGCCACCCTGTAATTTTCCGCTTAGTAGTACTGAAACTTATGAAATTTTGATTTTTGCTTTAAAATGTATAGAAACTATTTCGACATATGCCTCCCACTTTTAAGTATTTTCTGCTTAGAAAAATTCTACTTTATACTCTTAATTTACTTGAAAAAATTTCGCTTATATGCGCCCACTTTTTGACAACTTTCATTCCAGAATTGTTTCTGGGTTTCTTTTATGGAGATATGTTAAGATGCTGATAAAAAAGATAACTTAGAGCCATTTATTGTAAAAAGTTGGAAAGAATTTCATTCTTTTCTGGGCGCTATGTCCCATCCAGATGTAACCAACTGAACCCACGTAAACCCAGATAATTGATGCCTGAACCAATGTTCGCTTTCCGCAATTTGTAAAGCTCTTCTTCTCCTAATCTGCCTTGGTGTAGGTCCAGAGCGTGTCAACGATCTGATTCTCTGTCTGTTCTGTCTGTAACTGCTACAATGGGAGTCTTGACTATGTCTATAAACTCTGCTGTCATTTTCTTCAGCAACTTAATATTACAACTTTGATCGTCATACCGAGTTGAAAAACATAACCAAGACAAATGCGAAGCCAGTGGGGCGAAAGAGACAAATTGAATTCTATCAACTTGAATGATGCGTGGCTATTTCATCCCAGGTGCAAGATATCGATTCAAGAATTTCCCGTTTAAAAACACTATTCTGCAAACGTTTTTGAAAATGCTTATAGCCGGGGAATACCGTAGTCATACACCTGTTTAGTGTCTGACTCTTTAAGACTATGAACATATTTACTGCGTGAATGTTCATAAGCACCTGGAAAATAACTGAGACAGATAAAAGGCCTGTTATTGGTCAAAACTTAATTAGTAAATGAAGTAAAAAAAATCATAACTTGAAAATTTCATATCATAACTTGATGAACTTCAATAATATCTTCGGCAACAGCGACAATAATCGGAATTGGACAGTTTCCACATCATACCACTTCTTATAAACTCCAGATAAGAAATAAAAGTATATTTATGTGGACCCTGAAAGGTTATTTGCTGCAAAAAAAGACCTCTTAACATAATTGTCGTCTTAAGCAATAGAAAAAGTGCCACAAAGAACTTATGGAATGTCGAAAAAACGGCAACCAAGAATAATAAATGGTTTGTAAATCGTATTAAAGCCTTTTATATGAAACTTCATTGGCGGTTGGCGGCAACCAACCGCTAATACACTACATATTAATTTATAAAATATTGTAGAAAAAAAGTTTCTAATACAACAAATTTACCATATTTGAACCAGGTTCTGCTTTCACCGACGTCGCTTGTGAGGATGGCCTTTGCAATTGGGAGGGTGTTATAGAATGAAAAGCACCCTGTTGTTGAGTCTTTGTAGTTGAAGGAGCCACCATTAGTGTTTGAGCCTAAACAAGTAATAGAGTTGTTGCATCATATTAAACAATTTAAAATTAATTGAATTTTTCTTAATTAAGTACCGTTTTAAAATCAGCCGTTGAACTTGACTGTTCGGTTGTCATGTTAATTGTGCTTGCAACATTTGAAAATGATACCGGCTGATACATCATGGCGGCAGCCGGGTGAGTATAGAACAACGAAGGATATGGATACATAACACCGGCCATATACTGAAGAGGTAGGCCTTGATTTGAGGTACTTGGCATATCTGGAGGAGGTCGCTTTTGCACTTGATTAGCAGCAGCTGCAGCTGCGGCAGTGGCGGGTATATAATAAAACGTCGGAAAAAGACTATGTTGCGGGGTAAAACTGCTTTGTGTGATTTGTGCTGTATGCGAGGTAGGTGTTGTAACGCCAACGGAAAACGGTGGCCATAAATTCACGTTGCGCGAACACGATAAGCCTCCGGCATAAGGTGCTGTTAATGTTTTACCTGCTAATGTTGTTTGAAGATTACTAAAGACCTTGCTGCTGACAGTAGCTTGATTTTGATGATCGGCATAGTCACGTTGTATATCCATAATATTTGTATGTTGTTGTTTTGGCTTATTTGCATCACCCTCCCAAGAATGAGATCCTACACGTTTAATTCCATGCCCTGGGCCACTATATTCCATTATTTTTTCGGTATTCTTTTTATTTTTTTCACCACTTCGTCCACGAGATTCGCGATGCTTTTTCAGCATAAACTTTTCCATTTCATCGTTGTGTTTATTTAATAGCGATTCTGTCAAAGTTACCATGGGGACACTCCCCGAAGAAGTACCCGTACCGGTGTTGCTTGTGTTGGTGACACTGCCCATATTAAGATTACTGCCAGATGTAAAATTTCCTGACGAACCGCTGCCACCACTACCCTCAAAGCACTGAACCGGGCTTAATGTACTTCGTGCATCAGCTGGTGCACTGTAAGTTTGTTCCATTTTTATGGGATCAAACTCTACTGGCGCTGTTACTGGCTTACTATTAAAAAACCGCTGTAAATTTTCATTGTAATTGAGCTGGTTGTAGGACGGAGGTGTTTCCGTTGAACTTTTGCTATCATAATAGTCATGATGGGGCGAGATTTCGCCCAACATTACGGAATCTCTTTCAGAGACTGTTAGTTCATTTTCATTGGGCAGTTCTAGTTTCAAATCAGTACGTGAAACTTCATCCATTAAGGTTTCCATAAAGGAAGCAAGTGCTTGACATCTTCTAGAGACCTCTTGCTTTACAGTATCTGAAGGCCTAGAAACGGTTTCCGCTAAAAGTTTTACAATATCTTCTTTAATACGACCAATACGTGCTTGAGAATCTTCTGATAGCTTAGGTTTAGTATTTGGTGGCGGTTCAAATACGTTGACATTTTTCGGACCTGATTATAGGGGGGAGGGGAGGTAAAATACACATGATATAGAGGACTGTAACACAATAGAAAACATTGAATCAAACCTTGAAATACGCGGTGATGTCCAATGACAAATTCCAATTTTCTAGACCAGGGATTTACAAAACTTGTCCATTCGGTTCCAAGAAGCACATAACAACCGTTTTGTATAAGAAAACGATAGGGTTTGCTGCAAAATGATGCACCAGCCGTTTGTCCTTTTTTCATAACAGTCTCATAGATTTCTTTTAATACAATAAGATCTTCGTGATGATAAAAATCAAGTATAGAACGTCCTATTAGATCCTGTGGTAAGTAGCCTAATGCCGATACGGCTGCACTATCTACATGCGATATTATACCAGTTGCCGTATGGCGTATTGTAAATTTCGCACTTTTATGCGACAGTAGCTCATCTGATACTAAAAATTAAAAGGAAAATTTGTTATAATTATTTAGAATATATGTTTAAAATAAAAGGATACATGCCTTTATACGCACTTTTAATTGGAGTAGCACAAATAACCAGCAACATATTGGTGCCACTGGGTAGATAGTTATCAGATCTTGCTTCTTCGGGTGCTTCGCGGAATGTTAAGCCCAAACGAAATGGTTCGTAATTAACGGAACGACCAATAACACCATAACCACCAGATTTTAGACCGCGGTAACGTCTTAGCATAACACAAAATGTACTTCGTGCATCTTTTGGCATGCTACTTCGTGACTCTGCTATAGGAATTCCAGTTGTTATTTGACTGGCAAATGTAGCACGATCCTTTGTATGAACAAAGTCAATAAATGAGCGCCCTAGCCACATGTCTCGAGGAAAACCTAATACATCAGTAATACTAGGTGTTGTATAAAGAACAATGCCGTCATGCATAGAAATAACACAACAAAAGCTTTCCTATTTGAGAAAACCATCAGTAAATATCAAATAATTTGTAGTTTTTACAATCACTTTACCTCTTTAAGTTTTTCGGTTTTTCCTGATGACTCTAACTTGCCAGGCGCCGATTCACAGGTTTTCTCAGACTTGACACCTTGCTGTGTTGAAGCTGCATAATAGAGAGAGGGTGCGTATTACATAGGATAACTGTGTGACAAAGTATTTCATTTCATTTACCTGATAATGGAGATGGTGTAGGAAACTGTAATAAAGATTTCTCCGATTTAGGTTCACTAGATTCTTTCTCTAAGCTTTCTTTGTTATCTTTTTGCCTACTATTTTGTGCTATTCAAAAAAAAATAATGTATGTTATATGAGTAATATTCCCAAGTCCTGATTCCTGGTTTATTTAAATAAAAGTTAAAATACTTACTCATTGTTATATCATTAATATCTATTTCCTCCTCATCTTGAACTTCACTTGTTTTGGCGATATCTTCCTGACTTTCCAAAGCATTGGAACACTTAAGTTTCTTCTTTTTGCGGGATTTATCCTTTCCTCTCTTATTGAGATGTATTTCACTGCTAATAGTACGTACAATAAGAGACAATTTCAAATTATATTTTTTATGTATGAATGCAAAACAAACCTGCTAGTTTGAGTTGATGGCTTACCGCCATAGCCACTACTTCCAGAAGAATGACTTCCACTTAGACGAGATTTTGAACTTCCACTGCAAAATAAAAATATGATTTTTTTTTTTCATTTCAGCTTTCGAATAGTTTTGTTTTTTAAATATAATTATTCCCATCGATATTATTTTTTTCCATCGAATATTTTCGTTTTCCTAATTATTGTAATTGCAAAGAACTTTCATTTGAAAAGGATCATCCATTCAGTCTGTTTTGCTAGATCAACATATACGGACATATCATTCAATAACATTCTGACCGTAAATTACATCGAAAATAATCTTTAGCAGTAAAGCCCATTTCGGAATGAATTAGTATGTAAACAACAGTATTGTTGAATTTTAGAAAATACCAATCCACATGAAGTCGTCGTGATCTATTAGGTAGTGTGTAAGCTTATTAGACGTGAGGCCCCAGATCAGGCGTCCCCAACTGAACGAAATATGAAAAATATTTCTTAGGCGACTTCCTCTCAGAAGATTTCGGGCAAAAACTCTGAAAGTAATGAAAAGTTTCTCAAAAATCTGTAGTTCGGAGCCGATTTTAGACTGATTTAACGTACACAACAAATGTAAATGTTGTGAGAAACTAGGACGTAATCCTCACTAACGGGTTGTAATGACCAATTATGTATGTTTGTTCAAAAAGTTTATATACGATTAATGAGCCAATTAAATATATGCAATTCCCTAAATGAAATTGAAAAAAATATTTGTATCAAAAAAAGCCGACGACGCACAATCATAAAAGAAAAATCAACAAAAAAGAAAATTACGAAACTCCAGCTTAAACTTGACTACGAACGACAGGTTTTTACGAAGCTTTTCATGAAATTTTTATTTATTTTCATAGTTTTTGCCAGAAGTCTGCAGAGAGGAAATCACCAAAGACATATTTGTTCACAATTCCTTTAGATCGAGATTTCGGAGCTAGGATTTGAACCTTTATCTCTTGTCTAATAACTCACCCTACTACTTATAAGAATACGGCGACTCCATCATGGTGTATAAATTACGTTACATATATTCATAGTTTCATATCATTTAATATTCTATTTCGAACTGCCACAAATTTTATCGATCCAACTGCGTAATTTAATATTAAAAGGATTGTCTGATTGTCCAATGGTAAAATTCTTTCAAACATATTTACAAAAGGCGTCAAGGAATATTGCTAGTTTTGTAAACGAGCACCTTTAAAAGCAAAGAAACCGCTAAGAAGTAAAGCTAAATGGTAGAGTCTTGACTTGGCAAACTATTAT
Organism: Sarcophaga peregrina; assembly: GCA_014635995.1. Lineage (NCBI taxonomy): Eukaryota > Metazoa > Arthropoda > Insecta > Diptera > Sarcophagidae > Sarcophaga > Sarcophaga peregrina. Next base: position 83,620,048 of record CM025790.1, on the reverse strand, counting down.
TTCAACGCCTCCATTCTATAACGTTCCAAGTGTACTTAGAAACCTTTTAAAGTTCTTGCATTTCTCTTGTTTCATAAAATCGTTTTTTTAGAAATCAAATATTTTATTGGTGAAATTCGTCCATAGTCCATAATTTCACTATGCATAGGAAGAAATGTTCGAAAAATAATTCGATGCCTCCATTCTATAATATTCTAAGTGTAGTGTACTTAGAACGTTTTTAATGTTCTTGTATTTAAATTCTACGTTCTCTTACTTAAATACTGTCAAAATTTGGTTAAGATGCGCCCATGCGTTCCGAAGTTGTAGGGAAAAATCTGCTTAGAATACACATATAACCTTATGGCGCGTAAAATCCTTGAGAGCTCATAACTCAAAACACACTTTTTCGACTTAGAATATTATAGAACGGAGGCGTTGATTTGTACAGGGTACCGATATAGTGACACTGTCGTACCGCAACTTCATTTATTATTTCATATAACATGCGTACGTACGTGATTGGTGATGGATTTAGAATGTAATGAGGATCTTTGAACCCAAATAAAGATAGGAGAAAAATGATCTTTTGTAGTTTATTCCAACGTGATAACTATCCTAAGTACTGATATCACTATGCTACCAGTTGCCAGCATTTTAAATTTACAATCATAATCCCAATTTTGTAGTCGTCGTAGTCTAGTACGTAGTGTATTGATTACGTGAGGCCACGTTTCATTCCTGAGGTTAGACATTCCCAACAACATCTCCAGCAGCGAATGGCTCCTCAGCACATTTCTGGAAAAAAACTCTGATAGTAAATAAAATTGGCATGAAAAAGTTACTGTCGTTCGGAGTCGATTTTAAACTGGAGGTCGATCCCACCGCTGATGCATACAAAATTAACACAAACAATATAAGTTGTGTGAGAATATAGGTCGTAATCCTGACAAAATGGTTGTAATAACCAATTATGTTATTTATGTATGTGTAATAATAAAATATTAAATATAAGATTTTGAAAATAGAAACAAACGCATTGTAGGTTGAAAATCCTAAAGAAAGATCATTCGAAATAAGAAATGCGTTGTTTAACGTTATATTAATAAATATAATATATTACAGTGTAGCATTCGTTATTTGCAACTGCATATTCGTACATATGTTTGAATATTCAATTTAATATTGATTCTATTTACCTTCTTTGCGATTGACTATTACTGCAACTATTTGAATAAGCAGAATCCGATACTTTAGTATTGTGGGTTGATTCAGTTGATTCTCCTTCCATTATGGTAGTATAGGTTTCCTTTGTGTACGTTGCAAATGTGCTAAATTTACTTCTTAAGGACTAAATTAAAGTACCTTATTTATGGCCTTCTTAAAAGGTGTTCCGCAAGTTTTAACACGTTAAATTGTTTCTGCAAATAAATTAAAAAATTTTTAATAATTACATACAGGTATATACACAACAGAGATCAGCAATGACTATTTAAAACGATGAGCAGATTCGAGTCATACTTATAATTTCTGAGATTTATACGCATTCATACTTATTTTAATATCATACTACTCGTATTCAAAGTTTGAAGTACTAATCACATTCATACTTAACATACCTAACTTGGTGATTTTGACTCTCCATGACTCAAAATTTACAAGAATCACAAAATAAGTATGATTCGTGCATACGAACACTACAGTACCCCTTTTTTTTCTTCTTTTTTTGTAAATGCAACAGCAACTAAGTTTGTTAATTTTGATGAGTATTTATAAGTATTTTTCTAAATTCATGAATCTGAATGAGGTTTGATGACAATGTTGTACTCATACTCATTGCAACCTGTACTTATAAATCAATGTTGTAGTGAGTACGAATGAATCAGAGTAGTAGAATTTCAATACTGTTGGTTCACTCATACTTAAAATTTCATGAGTACTTATGAGTAGCGAAAAAACGATTTATTGCTGATCTCTGATACACAAGTAGTTTAACCAGAATATTAGATGTGATGTAATTTGCCTACCCTACTCTCTCAAAGCTTAATAGTCTAACCTTTTTCCATTTACTAAATGTCAAACAAACAACCTAAACTTACGTTTTATACTGTAAATTTAAGTGTCTTTTAATTATCAGTCAAGTGAAATTAAAAATTAGATTTTTTAAACGAACAAGACTTAACCATCGATCGAACTCACCTAAACCTATTCAATTAATGGCTTTATGTGACTCTAAGTATTCAGAAAAGGTAAGTAGTATTCATAAGGCCAAAAGCCAATGCTGAAACCAAAACAAATGCAGTTTATTGTGAAATGTATTCACTCAAATATTAAAAAGATTTTAACGCAGGTGATAGATAGTTTCCATAGATTAAGCCAAGATACGGAATACAGTGTTGTAAAACTAGATGACGAAATATTTATAACGGGTGATTTTTTTACATATTTTTAATTTAATAAGTAAAAAAAATTAAAATATTTGTAAATGCGCATAATGTAATTACTAAAGACGAATGCTTGCCATCTAGTTTTTAAAGATTATTTCAGGTATAGAAGTTATCCATGTCGACCTCTAGTTAAACATAAATGGACATATGTATGTACAAAGCATAGTTCCGTTACTTCACAGGCAAACGAGTGCTGTTGTATACATTTAATAAATGAGAAATACACATTTCAGTGCACTCGTAAAATCAAGAGCAATAGAAAAGAGTGCACTACAGTATTGCATTCGGTGAAGGGTAAGCTAGCAGAATGTCTTGTGCACACCTCTAATACATACGAATGGGATTGCGAAAAAATTATATTAAATTTGTACGTGTAACTATGATCGTTGCCCTTATTGTGTTACGTTGTTGTGATGATCATTGCCTTTATTTTGTTACGTTATTATGTGACGCATTCTTCGTTTGCTATGACGCAGGATGTAAATATGTCCACAGACAAAGTGAAGTAATCCAAATAAATTGTTGGTGTTAACAATTTTGCAGCTGTTTCTCGAAAACACCAAAATTTCAGCTTTAATTGTATATATTGCCTGGAGTCTACGAAATTATAATGAAAAAATATCGAGTTAATGTAGTTCAGTTTGAAGCAATGTGATGACTTTTAATTAAGCAATTAATTTATTGCCTCAATCTATAAAATATTTGTTGAAAAACAAACATACATACATCTATAGTTACAGATTTAATTAAATTATTCTTAAACGAAATTGTAGTGTTAAAAGAGAAAAATGTAATTTTATAATGTAATGCTATGGCATGAGTCTTCCTCAGTTTTGATGAGTAAGATGCAACAGTGAGCACGTGGAGCAACATGTTATATTCTGACCAAAACGGAAAATATAACGAAAGGCGATGAGTCGTTGATGAGTTGGAAGTACTTCGGGATCTCAGTCATTAATTCAATTAACTGATTTGGATATTCTTTATATCAATATTGTTACAATTGCTATGAGCAAAATTCCTTTGACGATCAATTGATATAAAACTCAGCAAAATTGTTGTTGAATTTCTCCGGGAAATCATCCGGATCAACAATAAAATATAAAAAATTCGATTGGATGGCGTTTCCAGTAACTATGATGATGATTAATTCGCTTTCATTTCTTATCTTCCTATTGTGCCTCACTTTTTTCAGTTTCATTAACCAAGCTTTTATAGCTAAGCAAGTAATTAGACTTTTGCAACAGGTCTCTGAATTTCTCGCCCTCTGAAAATGTATAAGGTATAAAGTTAGGAAACTTATGCTGACCAAGTTCTCCCTTTTTATCAAAAGGGTTATGTGGAAAATATTTAAAAATATTGTTTGTGTTGTCCGGAATTTGTGTTTGATTTTCTTGGGTTTTACCCGAAGTATAATAATGTAATGAAGGATATTCTTAGATGTTGTCTGTCATGTGCTTTATTTATAAAACCCTAGCAGATTGTAGCCGGCGTTGCGCGGGTTATAAAAATAACAATAAAACAAAAAAACATCTTAAAAAATGCAATTTTTCAAACTATTCGGAAACCGATTTATCAAACAACCCTGTTTTCTCTACTCTAAATCCTCAATATAAATGCATTCAATTTGCCCGTTTTTCGTCTCTTTCCCCTTTTTGGACCCCGTTTGGTTCAACTTTATAAACGGAACACCTGCAATAGTTATTTGGGAAACTTAACCAAGCTTAATCCTAACAAAATATCTTTAAAACAGATGAAATATAGAATTTTTCCTTTCCTTTTGGTCAAATAGATTTATAGCCTATAACCTGAAACGACAAAAGCTGGTGTTCAGGCGTGATTAGCTAATAAACAAACCACCAAGCAATCAGAAAAACAGACTTACAGAAAGATTTATAATATATATTAAGATTAGGATAACCTGCACTCAATTTGCCCGTTTTCGGCCCCTTTCCGCCTTTTTGAACCCCTTTTGGTTCAACTTTAGGAACGGAATACCTCCAATAGCTATTTGAGAAACTTAACCAAGCTAAATCGTAAAAAATTACCTATAACCATTTTTTCCTCATTTGTCCATTTTTTCTCCCCTTTTGTCAAAAATTTTGAAAAGATTTTTAGCCTATAACCTGCAGCGGCAAAAGCCCAATCTATATCCCAAATTTCAAGAAAATCTGTTCAGGCGTGATTGGCTAACAAACAAACCAACAAACAAACAATAAAACAGACTTACAGAAAGATTTATAATATGTATTAGGATTAGGATAACCTGCACTCAATTTACCCGTTTTTGGCCCCTTTCCCCTTTTTTGGACCCCTTTTGGTTCAACTTTAGAAACGGAATACCTCTTTGTGCTTTGGGCTTTGTGTAAGAGTGTTAAGCCGGTGGGGACTTTTTTTCTCAAAATATATTGTAGTACTAAGACTTTTGCCGGCCACTGTATACTTATGTACTTGGCTTAATCACTAAAATGAATCGAGAGTAATTTTCATTGAAAGTAAAATCGAGTTTTTACTGTACTTAGTTGCGACAGAAAAACTTATTTTCTTTCTTAATGTAAATAATAGTATTTCGAAAACATATTTACTTATTTACAATGAACTTTGGTATTAAGATTAAACAAGAGAGTAAAGCAGAGAAATTTTTTGTCAAAGCAAAAGCTTTTGTTATGTGTCATATGTACGTACAACCGTAGTATTCACGTGCAAAAACATTCGTTCTGTTGCTATCGCTGCTGCAGACTACTCAAATTGCAGTCAATGTTATGACAACACTTATTAAGGCCAACAACCATTCGTACAACCAATGCACGTTCATATACACGTACATACATATATAAATGTATGAAAAATAATCATTCTTTCATTACATGCATATATAAACATGAACATACATACATATGTATGTATGTAGGTTAGTACGAGTATAATAGTAATTAAATAGATGAGTTTTTGAGCACATTTTCTAATCATATTTTATTTTTGCATTTTTCTTAGTTTTGTTTTTAATTTATATTTAGTGAGTGGGAGCAATAAGCATGTACGAGCCCCTTATAACATGTGTATTTGGATGCATTTTGTTTGTGTGTGTGTGTATGTCATAATGAATTTAAGGAACTTGTAGTCACGTTAACAGGAGATAAAATTTCTTGTATTAAGTAATCAGTTCATTTGTAATGTTTTTATAGTTTTGAAAGCATTTTTTGTTTTAAACTTGTTCTCATCGGGAAAAATTCCATTTACAGCGGTGTTTGTAAACTTTTTTCTTTTACTGTAAATATACAATTTGTTTGTTTTTTCTTTTAAATAATTCCAATATAATAAAAAAACTGTTTTTATAAAGTGTTTTCGTATTGTTTATTTATGAATTTTAACGTACATTTTAGAGATCAGAATCGTTTTTTCGCCACTCATAAGCACTCATGAAATTTTGAGTCAACAGTATTGAAATTCAACTACTCTGATTCACTCGTATCCTCTGCAACATTGCAGTGAGTATGAGTACAACGTTGACATCAAACTCATGTCATGTCAACAGTATTGAAATTCAACTACTCTGATTCATTCGTACTCACTGCAGGATTGCAATGAGTATGCGTACAACGTTGACATAAAACTCATGCCATTTCGAAATTTGTTTGATTCATATAGAAAAATACTTATAATATTCTTAAATGAGTCGAGTGATTCTAACTCTGTTTAAATCTCCGGCCAGACATCAAAAACGAAATATGAACAAATGTTTCTTCGGCGACTTTCTCTCAGCAGATTTCTGGTAAAAACTCTGAGAATATTATAATTGCCATGAAAGAGTTCCTCAAAAAATCTGTCGTTCCCAGTTGACTTTATACCGTAGGTCCCGTCACTAATGTATAAAATTAAAGCTCACAACTGGGTTATAATCCTAACTGAATGGTTGTAATGACCAATTAGGTATGAATCATCTAAAATACAAAGGTTTTTCTGTGCGGGTGACTAGGGAATGAATTGTGTATGTAATCTTTGACGTATACGTAAAACTTTTTTCAATGTAGAAAATAAGATAGAAAGGAGGTTCTAAAGTAACTAGCCTTGGTATTACTTTCTTTACCTCTTTTGAAGATTAAGATAATTTTATAACCTGTGCAATTTGAAGTGGATATAGGCTACGATTATTAAAGGAAAATACAAACTAAGATTATTAATGTTCATAAGTATTAATAATGTGAAATGGGATATTTAATACGTTGTTTTTAAGTACATTGGTACTAAAGAGCTGAAGATTTAAGTTCTTTACAGTGTGTTTATTTGTTTGTAGGTTTCTTTGTTTGAAGTCTATAGACAGCTAAACGGCTGGACCGATTTTCTTAAAATTTTAACAGTACCTTCGGCAGCTCTAGATGATAATACTCGTAGTATCTCTCCTTCTAGGCATACATCGCGTTGATCCATTGTCTCATTAGTTTTTGACCTTGATGATTGGGATCGTTTTTGTCTAAGACGTGCATCACGTTGATCAAGCTATATCAAGCTCTTCGAACGATTTCAACCAACATTTCATAGAGTTTTCTTCAACTCTTCATGCCACATTTCACAAACGCAGTTTTTATAGTTGTTTTCTTCTGTCTTTTTTCAATGGAGATCTGTCATATCATTAGATTTATGAAACCCTACTCTGCATTTATGTGAATTGATTTGCAAAACTTTCATAGTCAGTTTATTATCATAAATTTTTTTTTATTAGTCTGAAGCTCAACACTCCAAACAACTTGCCGTTAACCTTGGGTTCAGTTTAAGGTACCTTTAACGCTCACTTCTACCATATTGTCCACTTATAATAATGAATAACAATTTATCTGTCCGTTAACATCCTCCTTTTAGTTAACGGCAAGTTATAATAATGGCCCGAAATTCAAAATTCATGGTGGATCCTATTGATCCACCTGGTAACTACACCTTCAACATTGAACAGATTCTTCCAAAAAATAAATTATTTACTCTTGTCACTGTGCATGTTATAAAAAGACTGAAAATCTTAAACTTTTTAGAATAAGGACATTATTTCAATTTGACTCAATATTGTTTAAAAGTGTGCAAATGGACTTTTTTTGAATACTCCCTATATGCTAAAAGGCTTATAAACTTAATTTCAGCATAGATTGACCTCAAAATTTAATCAACGCATGAATAGTAGCCGCAGTAGTCTAGTAGGTAGTGTGTTGGCTTATTAGGCCCGAGTGCAAATCCCAACTTCCTCTCAGCAGATTTCTAGCAAAAACTCTGACAGTAAATAAAATTGCCGTGAAAACCTTCTCAAAAATCTGTCGTTCGGAGTCATCTTTAAACTGTAAGTCCCGCCACTCATGTATAAAATTAACGCACACAACATAAATGGTGTGAGAAGCTGGATTCTAATCCTGACTGAAGGTTTATAATAACCAAATATGTATGAATGTTCATTGTAGTAGCAAAAACCTATCAGAGTCGAGTGACGGATGTCGAATGCACGTTTCCGAATGCATGAAATATAGAGCAGAGCTGTACTTCCGAAACGTTTCAATTCTTATGACAAACGCATCGTATACTCGAACAAAATAGTTTAACACGTTGACTGTCAACTACGAGATAACTCGTAAATTGCGTTCCCTTCTAGAGTGCCAAACTACGAGTTATCTCGTACTCACTAATGTGAAAAGCTTAAATTGTCGTTTTTTTTTGCCAGTTTTCTGAAAATTGCCGTAGCAGTAAACGTGTTAATTCAAATCGTTGTAGGTTGTAGGCATACGAAAGCAATCAGTCTCTTGAATGTGAATCATTAAATTTAGAAGAGAATCCTAAAAACTTTAGCCCTCTAAAAAGCGGTCCTGTACACAAGAGGATTAATTGAATTTTGTTTTACAACTGCTGGCATTTTAATTGCATTTTGTAGATTTCAATCTCGTTCAATTTCCATTCGAAAGCTTTTATAATGCATATCGTCTTTGAAAATCCATAAGTACGTATCATAAAAAAAATCAAAATCGACATTTTGATGATTTGATGATTCGTGAGGTTATTCAACATATCTCTACCAATTTTTAGATTTTTGCGATCAAAAATCAAAAATATCGAAATACCCCGGGAAAAATCGCTATTTTCTCTTAATAATAAAAATATTTTATTAACAAAATCATTTGTATTCCAATTATGTATATCAGAATTATATACTTTTAAAAATAAAATATAAAAACAGCAAGACAAAAAGTAACAAAAAAGCGTATACTAACACAAATAAAAATTATTCATACGGATGCAAATGCATTAGTTTTAAGAAAATTATTTGTATTCCAACAGAAACAGTTGAGTGTGTAAATCAGTTACCCTTTTAATTCGTTTTATAGGGATTTTGCATTCTTCGATGCCAACAAATAATTTTTATATCAATGGAAGTAGGATTTTCCTCATCTGAGATGCTATTATCGAAGTCAAGTGTTATAGAATTTTTTTTCAGGACCTTTTGTAGGGTCAATACGAATTTACAATCCCGAAAAATCCCGAGATAAGTTTTTAGACATCCCGGGATGCGGGATTTTGTAAATCCCGAAAATAACGGGATTTCGGAATTCTGGATTACTCGATTGACATCCCTAATTTGTACTAATTGAAAAAATTTTAAATGCCTTAAGCTTCGAAAATTATTGTTGTTTTATTTTTATATCGTTAATGAAAATACTTTTAAGTTTTTCTTTTGTTTTTTTTAATCAAATAATCTACAGAATAGGAGGTTTAAAACAATAAACCTAAAGAAATCCATTCTGAAATACTATCTAAAATGGTGAAAGTATTTATATTTGCAATGAAATACTTACGCTTCGATCTTTTATTATGATATTTTATTTTGTGTGTTAGATTTTTATTTTATTCAATTAATTAAAATTATTTAATTGCATTCGATATGTATAACATATGTACGTATGCATGTAGTTTTAAAGTATCGTTATAAACGATAGCTCCATTCCGTATTTATTTATTTATATTGGTTTCAAGTGATTTTATTTCACTAGTTTTGCAAATCCACTAACACTGAAATTAATTTTACTTCAAATGAACTTGGAAAATTGATAATTTTTTATTAATTTTTTTTTTAATATTCTTTCAAACAAAGCATTTCGCTTATCATTTTCACACTATAAAAATTTTTATTTTTTTTATTCTTATAAAATGAGAACTAATTTTTAATTTTTATAGTTTGTAAACTTGTATTTAAAAACAATATCCACTTTTTTGTTTAGTTTATTTGAGATTATTTATCTCTCAAAACCCGACTTATTTGTAGCAATCTTATGCGAATACTAAACGATTGGTATTCAAAATAAATGCACATTTGTTCTCGTCTGCTTGGGAAATAGAAGTTGAGAGCATGAATTCAAAATACCTTTGAGTTTGTAAATCGCATTGTAAACATTATTTTTCTCTGTTCAATTGCACAGACGCAAGAAAATTACGTAGGTTGTATACAAAGTAATTAAAAAAAAAAAGAAAAGTAAAATAGAATTAAAAAAACATTAAAAAGCATAATTATTGATATGGGTTGTTGCTTCAAGGTATTGTTATCAAATAAATTGAAAGGCTTGCTAGTCGCGGGGTTCAATTCCCACCAGAGTGGGGTGGGGGGAGGATCAAGCCTAAGGTCTCAGTTACTTAGCTCATAATAATTATAATTTGTAATTGGATTCTGATTAATAAAGAATGGAAAATCAATAGAATTTTCATAAATCTGAAATTTATTACAGTAACAGGCAGTTAACAGTAACAGTTAGCTCGTAATACAGTCAAACTCGTTTATAACAAACTCGGTTATAACGAATTCTTGGTTATTACGTTTTAATAACAATTTTCATACAAAAAACTTCGTTTATTACGAACTGGTTTATAACGAATTCTTTGCTTGTTGTCTTTGTCTTTCCTTTCTTCTTTGTTTGTATATGCAACAACAACAAAGGCTGTAAATTTTGCTGAATGATTCGCGCCACTCAAATCACTTATAAGTATTATAAGTATTTTTCTAAATTTATGAATCAGAATGAGTAGGCGTATGAATCAAACATATTTCGAATGTTGTAAGTTTGATGTCAACGTTGTACTTATACTCATTGCTACTTATACTTATAAATCAATGTTGTAGCGAGTACGAATAAATCAGAATAGTTGAATTTCAATTCTGTTGATTCATTCATACTCAAAATTGCATGAGTGCTTATGAGTAGCGGAAAAACGATTCATTGCAGATCTGTGATACATACATACATACATAATTGGCAACAACCCTTCATTACTGGCAAGCTTCTCACACCACTCATATTGTGTGTATTAATTTTATAAGTGAGTGGCGTGACCTTCAGTTTAATGTCGACTCCGAACGACAGAATTTTTGCCAGAAATCTGCTGAGAGGAAATCGCCGAAGAAATATTTTTTTATATATCGTTTTTAAGCCTGACCTGGGATACGAACCCGGGCTCTACGTGTAATAAGCCAACACACGACCTACTAGACTACGGCGACTTCTCAAAAATATAAAAGTTCATCACTTTTGAATCAGGCCTCCTGTAATGAATTAAAAGTGTTTGAGTGTTTTGTAAAGTAACAAGTGTTGCCACAGTGTTATATATCTTGTAAGCAGTATTCAACAAGAAACCAAAAATCTATTTATACTTATAAAATTCGTCATTATCACCCTTTGGGATACTTCTTTCAAACAAAGCATTTCGCTTATCATTTTCACACTATAAAAATTTTTATTTTTTTATTCTTATAAAATGAGAACTAATTTTTAATTTTTATAGTTTGTAAACTTGTATTTAAAAACAATATCCACTTTTTTGTTTAGTTTATTTGAGATTATTTATCTCTCAAAACCCGACTTATTTGTAGCAATCTTATGCGAATACTAAACGATTGGTATTCAAAATAAATGCACATTTGTTCTCGTCTGCTTGGGAAATAGAAGTTGAGAGCATGAATTCAAAATACCTTTGAGTTTGTAAATCGCATTGTAAACATTATTTTTCTCTGTTCAATTGCACAGACGCAAGAAAATTACGTAGGTTGTATACAAAGTAATTAAAAAAAAAAAGAAGAGTAAAATAGAATTAAAAAACATTAAAAAGCATAATTATTGATATGGGTTGTTGCTTCAAGGTATTGTTATCAAATAAATTGAAAGGCTTGCTAGTCGCGGGGTTCAATTCCCACCAGAGTGGGGTGGGGGGAGGATCAAGCCTAAGGTCTCAGTTACTTAGCTCATAATAATTATAATTTGTAATTGGATTCTGATTAATAAAGAATGGAAAATCAATAGAATTTTCATAAATCTGAAATTTAATACAGTAACAGGCAGTTAACAGTAACTAAGTGAGTTAGCTCGTAATACAGTCAAACTCGTTTATAACAAACTCGGTTATAACGAATTCTTGGTTATTACGTTTTAATAACAATTTTCATACAAAAAACTTCGTTTATTACGAATTGGTTTATAACGAATTCTTTGCTTGTTGTCTTTGTCTTTCCTTTCTTCTTTGTTTGTATATGCAACAACAACAAAGGCTGTAAATTTTGCTGAATGATTCGCGCCACTCAAATCACTTATAAGTATTATAAGTATTTTTCTAAATTTATGAATCAGAATGAGTAGGCGTATGAATCAAACATATTTCGAATGTTGTAAGTTTGATGTCAACGTTGTACTTATACTCATTGCTACTTATACTTATAAATCAATGTTGTAGCGAGTACGAATAAATCAGAATAGTTGAATTTCAATTCTGTTGATTCATTCATACTCAAAATTGCATGAGTGGTTATGAGTAGCGGAAAAAAACGATTCATTGCAGATCTGTGATACATACATACATACATAATTGGCAACAACCCTTCATTACTGGCAAGCTTCTCACACCACTCATATTGTGTGTATTAATTTTATAAGTGAGTGGCGTGACCTTCAGTTTAATGTCGACTCCGAACGACAGATTTTTTGCCAGAAATCTGCTGAGAGGAAATCGCCGAAGAAATATTTTTTTATATATCGTTTTTAAGCCTGACCTGGGATACGAACCCGGGCTCTATTAAGCGTGTAATAAGCCAACACACGACCTACTAGACTACGGCGACTTCTCAAAAATATAAAAGTTCATCACTTTTGAATCAGGCCTCCTGTAATGAATTAAAAGTGTTTGAGTGTTTTGTAAAGTAACAAGTGTTGCCACAGTGTTATATATCTTGTAAGCAGTATTCAACAAGAAACCAAAAATCTATTTATTTGTCAATTACTTATTAAATTCGTCATTATCACCCTTTGGGATACTTTTGATGGCAATTTTATTTACTGTCTGAGTTTTAACCAGAAGACTGCTGGAAAAAATGGTTGAATAAGTATTTGTTCATTATTATATCTGTTGTTTTGTTCGAGATGTCTGGGCTGGGGTTTACCTACCTCCTACACTATGGTAATTGAGAATTGCATTACTTAATTAAATTCATACATACATATGAGGTTCTATAAAGCTCTATTTCTTTTTACCTTTTTAAAAACGTTTGAAATATGAGTTCGTCAATTGTAAACAAAATAAAAATAAATTGGTATTAAGTTTCAATTCAATTCTTTATTGTGCGCATTATTTTTGCGTGCCGATATTTATAACTTGACGTATACAACAGTAATTGCTTGTTCGCTATTCTTCTGTGCTTACGCGCTTTGCGCAAACAAGAACACTTGTTCGTCAGATCTGTATAATGGAGATCCTTAAACCACGATTTTTCTCTTCACACGGAAGTCTTCTTCTTCTTGGTCTTCGAAAGTGAAAAATATTATAATCGTAGTTCGGTCTTATGTGAAATTAGTTTAGTTTCTTTCTTTTTTAATTGATTATTTATTGATACCTTAAAGAATATCATATGAATTGGTTATTATTGCTTAAAATATTCGAAAATGATCGATGATGTATGCACTCATACATGTAGGGTGCAAGGAAATTTTTTTCTCAACAATATTTTACACTATAAACGGTTTTTAGAGCAGTACGTCTTTGCATAAACTAAAACAGACTAAATAAATATATTTAATCAAAATGTACTCTTCAGGTCTATAGTAAAAAAGTTTAATTAAAAATGAATAAGATGGCAACACCAATAAAATGGTGCATTTGCTTGCAATCTAAAAATTCTCTTTTCTTTGTAGCACGTAATCATACTCGAGCGAAGTAAAATAACAAAATCACGTTGTCTATACGTATGTAGTGTGTAGGCATGTGTTTCATATATATATTAGGTCTGTTCGTGCAACGTTTTTTATAACATATGCAGACAACAACAAATTAGATCATAAAACTATAATATTGCCAAAAATTACTACAAACGCTTATGTATTTACTTTAAAAACAAATTACTGGTTAACATAAACTACATACTTAGGGCCATTATTACAACTTGTCGTTAAAGTTGGGTTTAGTAACTTTAGTTAAAGTGAACTTTATAGTTACCTTTAACTTCTTTGCGTTATTACAACCTACAGACATAGCTGCCAGATAAATGAAGCATCAAATGGTCAAATATTTGACAAAAAATCGTCAAAGACGTTCATTGAACTGGTAAAAAAATCGCCAGAGAAAATAAATAAATAAATTGAAAGGTTTTAAAAACAAAAACATATAAAGTCCATGTTAAGCAGCAATAATATTGTATCATCTATGTATGGTGTAAATATTAGAGAGTCAGAAGATCTTGACTTTATGAGCATGAAAGTTCAGTGTGATGTTCGCTAGAACTGACAGATTTTTCAGTGCCTTAAGATGTTGCAATAAATACTTTACTTCATCTGATCTACTTACCATTTACACCATTTATAACCGATCGAAAATGGAATACAACTCTAATGTGTGGGTAGGCCCTTAAAAGTCTCTCTTGTGACTTCTCGACCGTGTACAGATGTACAGGATTATCATTGAAATGTGGCTTGTGTCACTGTTCTATCGCTACTATAATGAATATTGCTAGAGTGAAATAAGAGGAGTTGTATATGAAAATTATGTATTCCTACGTAACACTTGTCTTTCTCGGGCATCACATCGGTATATGGTCGATTGACCAGTGTTATCGCACATTGGTTTACAGACAAAGTTCGTTTGTTAGACGTACTATTCGTATATGGAACTGACTTCCTGCAGAGATCTTTTCTGTTACTTATGATATAAAAATATTCAAACCTACTCTCCATAAACACTGCTCCCTCTTTCCTCATTCCTATAATATATTTTCCTAGTTCCAAAAACAATGCCAATCATGCCATGCGACCAACACTCAGGGGTCGCATGAAATAAAATGATAGCACTTGCCTTTGTTCTTCCGATGGTAATATTAGAAGCTATAATCGAATTTTTAAAACTGTCTGCAACGGAGTACATCTACGATGTTATTTAAGAGTTGAAATGTTTTGGTTTTTAAAGGATTAAAACGGTATTTTTACTTTACACCTTGTTATATAGAGCTTAACATACATAACATAATTGGCCATTACAACCCTTCAGTCAGGTTTACGACCTAGCTTCTCACCACTTATGTTGTGTGCGTTAATTTTATACACGAGTGGCGGGACCTACAGTTTATAGTCGGCTCCGAACGACAGATTTTTTGAGAAGCTTTTCATGGCAAGGAAGTCGCCGAATAAATATTTTTCGTTTTGATGTCTGACCTGGGATTCGAACCCGGGCCTTTTGTTTAATAAGCCAACACACTACCCACTAGAGCACGGCGACTTCTACACAAAGCTTAAGGAACCCTTTAATGTACTAAAGTAAAGCAAATGATGTAAATTTTTAATTTCTAAAAGTCGTCAAAATAAGCGGATAAATCGTCATGCCGCCAAAATGAATTTTTGAAGCTCAAAATCGTCAAACCTGTCATCTATGTCTACAGATAATATAAAGTTACCTTTTTGAAATATGTAGCACAGCACACATTTACTCATTTTGTTTATATTTGAAGTTGCCACTTTGAAAATAATATATATGCCAAGTTCAAACATAAACTTAACTTTAAAAGTTAAAGGTAGGATGTTCTTCCCTTTAGCTTAACGCTCATTTCTACCTTATTGTCCACTTATAATAATAAAAAACACTTTATCTGCCTGTTAAAATCCTCCCTTTGATTAGCATGCTTTTATGTCGTACATTTTGCAGATTCCGATTTTCTGCTGTTAAATGAGTCGAACAGACCTAGTATTTGGGTATTGAATTGAATGTTTGTATATGGTTTTACAGATAATTATGGATATGTTTATATAGCTTTTCGTTAGTAATATTATTTTATACATACAGTGATGTGAATAATAATATGGAGACTTATTCTCAGCTTATATAACATAAAAACATATTTCACTACGGTTTTAAAAATTTTTTTATTTTTATGTAATATTGAAAAAGAAACACATTCTGTGAGAAACAAAAATGTTGCTTATTTGCAACGTTAGAGGTCGAATTTCATTTAACCGTTGACCAACATGATGTTACAAAAACAATTTATATGTAAAGTTGATTGTTAACTTGAAACGTGTGGAACAAACTACCAACTTGTACAACTAAACGCGAGTGGTTAATATTATATAAACAATATGCATATAAGCATACGGTCAACACAATTTGGGTATATCGGATCTATCACACCACGCAGTTTGAATTAATTCCGAATTACTTACGTACGCACTTGAAGTCGCCGTAGTCTAGTACGTAGTGTGTTGGCTTATTAGACTGAAAGCCCGAGTTCATACCTCCGGTCAGATATCAAAACGAAAATACGTAAATATTTCTTTGACGATTTCTGGCAAAAACTCTGAGATAAATAAAATTGCCTTTAAAAGGTTTTTCAAAAACCTATCGTTCTGAGTCGACTTCAAATTGTAGGTCCCGCCACTCATGCATAAAATTAATGCACACAACATACAGTCAGCGCCAAACAAATTTTACATTAAAAAAACATATTTACATTACTAAATTACCGTTATTTTTATTTTACAATTTTTTCATTGCCCGTTTTTAAAATTGAAACAAAAAATACAAAAAATTGCAAAATATTGCAAAACCTCCTTAAGTTGCCAAATTGAATTAGATGATTGTTAGAAATTTATCCATAGTGTACAGTTTCTTTTAATGCTCACTGTAGGTGGTGTAAGAAGCTAGGTCTTAATCTTGACTGACGAACTGAAATGACCAATTATATATGTATGCAGTTATGTACGTATATACTTGGTCATTTCAGTACATAAGTACATACTTACATAATTAGTCATTAAGACCTAGCTACTCAGACTAATGTTGTGTGTTAATAAGTTCTGGGAAAATATTTTTTTCGGCGACTTCCTCTCAGCAGATTTCTGCAAAAAACTCTGAGAGTAAAAATTGCATGAAAAGCTTCTCAGAAAGAAAAAAAAATTATCGTTCTGAGTCGACTTTTAAACTGTAGGTCCCGCCATTCATGTGGGAAATTAATGCACACAACACGAGTGGTGTGAATAGATAGGACTGTACTTGTCATAGTTGAGAAGTACACGTCCTCTAACCTAACCTAACCTATCCAGGGTTTAAAGTCTTTGAGTTTAAAGTCGATACCAAACTTGTTGCTGATGTTCGATCTGCAGTTTGAATCGAGGCTTTACGTTTAATAAGCCAACACTCTTCCTACTAGACTACGTCGAATGCAATTATTCTCATTAATTTTAAAATACTTTTATCTGACTATTATTTTTACTATATTCCACTAGTTTCTTATCGTATATGGATCTGAAAATAGTACGGACCAGTTAACTAATTAGTATTGTTCTCTTTAAATTATTTCTGGGGATAAAACGGCAATTTGATTTTTTCACATTAGTGAGTACGAGATAACTAGTAGTTGGCACTAGGGATGTCAATCGGGAAATCCCGGGATTTTCGGGATTCACAATATCCCGAATTCTGGGATTTTTATAAACTTGTCCCGGGATTTTCGGGATTGTGAATTCATATATATTTCGACTCTACAAAAAATTCTGAAAAAAAATTTTAAGTCACTTGACTTCGATAATACCATTTCAGATGAGGAAAACCCTACTTCCATGGATAAAAAATTGTTTGATGGCATTGAAGAATGCAAAAGCCCTATAAAACGAATTAAAAGGGTAACTGATTTAGATACTCGACTGTCCAAAGAAATAGATTTATTTACATCAGGAGGTGGTAGAGGTGAATATTTACAAACTGCATACAGCTATCTTGGAACTATTTTAACAACAAATGTTGATTGCGAGAAGTGTTTTTCAATGGCAGGTTATCTTGACAACAAAATTCGATTCAAGCCTATTAGATCACATGTTAAATGCTTTAATCTCTTTGTTGGAATCCAAATAATTTTCTTAAAACTAATGCATTTGCTGTTTTTATATATTTTTATTATTTAGAGAAAATCGTTATTTTTCCCTTGATTTTTTGGGATTTTTGGGATCGGGATTTCGGGATCGGGATCGGGATTTTTAAAAATCGATCCTGTTTGGCACCCTAGAAAGGAAAACAATCTACGAGTTATCTCGTATTTCTGGGTCATTGTCGTGCATATTTCGAAGAATTACAATATAATACTTTACTTTCTAAGTGCCCTATAGATGTTAATGTGGCGAAAATTATTTCCAAAAAACAATATTATAGCCACAGTGACTTCTAGTGTTATTATTATTTTACACATCACTGTATACAAACACGTTTAAATATTTATTTGTTTATATTGGAATATTTATAAAATAGTTTGTTTACATATAAATAGATACGTGTGTATGCTTATGTGTTCAACAAGGCATTCTCAAAGTGCATCACTATCCTTATTCAACCCCTCACTTGCGCGCACTTATAGCGAAAGGGAAAGTTTGTAAACACTCATTTCTAATTTTAAAGAGAATTTTCTCTAATATTATGTATTTATAACAGTACTGTGCTCAATTGTTGTCAATAAGACACAGTCACGCAACTCAAACACGTGAGTCTTGTTTAAGAAATACTCATGTTTATCGGAATGGTCATATGGTGTTTGGTTTGTAGGCATTTCTAACCTGGTTGGACTCATTTCTGATTTATATTTTTTGTTGTTGCTGTTATTGTTGTTGTTTTAATATTCAGTAGATATGTATTTTGATTTTTGAGATATAATTTGATATGTGTAAACCACATACATACATACATACATTCATACATGTGCATATGTATGTCGTAATTGGTCATTGTTTGAGAGAAATAGGCAAAACAGAAAAAAGAATTTAATTTAAGCGTAATAAAGAGACACATTACCTCACATACGCTCATTCACGTTGTGCTGCAGTAAACAATCTCGTTATTGTTATCTAAGGAAAATCGTGATAATGTGATGATACATAGACATGTGTGCCTTCATAGGAAATCTTAGAATTCTCTGAACAAAAGAATTTTAATGGAAAATATTATTTCTTTTTTAAATAAATCAACATTGGAAATGAATGTAAATATTTGGGCAAAATTTAAATTTAAAAATTAAATTTTTATAATTTATTTCGAACTTATTTGAAAAAGTCTTAACGATTTATAATTGATATTCACATATTGTTTGTATTTTGAACCATTGCACCAATGTCGTGATTGAAACGATGCTAGTCAAAATTCAATGTAAACCACAACAAAGTTCAGTGGACAAAACTTCACAATGTGACTGCTCATAGCGTGGCATAACAGGTGCTAGACTTAGTACATGAAAACAAATAAAAGTAAAGACATTAAGACACTTGCATGTTGGTGACGAGTTTGAAAACTTAGTCATTTCTTACAGAAAAAAACCACATTTGATTAGTTCAGCAAAGTGTAAACAAAATAAGTAATCGTGTTTGACTAGTGTGTAAATCAATAGACATTTTAGACAGCGAATTACTATGTAAATGCATCCGCCAGTTGCTTGCCATTTGTTTTCATTGGACTTATTGTAAAGGTCAATTAATAAACCTACTATAAAAAGATGCTAAGCGATGTTTTGTTGCTTAACGCACTTAAAATCGTTGCTAAAAACACTTAAAGTCTTCAATAAGATATGTCCGTGCAACTGCCCAGCCCTTGGTAGGTTGAGGTTGAGGACCCTTGGCAGGCCCTTCTTTGAGAGCTTGAGTTCTGTATCGAGAGCCGACATCAAGGCTCTCCACAGATTCATTAGTTGCTTGGGCTGGTTGAGAGGTGCTAGGGCTTCAAAAGTGTAGACGCGCTCTCACCCTCTTTCGTTTTGTGTCCGTTTCTTTCTGTGTAATTCCTCCGTTTCCCATTCTCCCTCCCCATACCTACATTCCTATATACTCTATTTCCTTCCTCCCCTAAGGACAATGTACAATGGGTCAATTTCGACCTCCGGGTACTGTGCTTGTTTTGACCGACAGGTGCAAGTCCTGTAACCTAACCTATGTCCGTAATCGCTGGTTAAACATTTCCAACAACGTGGGCATACATTAAGCCCAGACAAAACAGCCAGTAGTAGGAAGTATTCAGTTAATCTTGTGTGAAGATGCGTTGAGTGTGAAGAGAACAGTCGTGGTTTGAAAATCTATATACAGATCTAACGAACAAGTGTTGTTGTTTACGCAAAGGGTGTAAGCAATGAAGAATAACGAACAAGCAAATTATTGTTGTATACATCAAGTTGGACACAGTGGCACACAAAAATTGTGAGGACAATAAAAAATTTAATTGAAACTATACACCAGTTTACAATTGAACTTCTATTAATTGAATTTACATTATCCAGAAAAAACCAGAAAAAAGATGCTGTTGCTGTGTTTCAACTTATAGGAAATTCAAGTAATAGAAGTTCGACTGTATTTTTATTTCGTTTGCAATCAACGAACTCATATTTTGAATGATTTTACAGAGGTAAAGGCGTAACAATATATACAGAACTAGAGTTTTGGTCAAAATCCAAAAACCGAGCCTTAGAGCCATTATTACAATCTGCCCTTAACTAAAGGGACGATTTTTACGGACAGACAAACTGTTTTTTATTATTATAAGTGGACAATATGGTAGAAGTGAGAGTTAAGCTAAAGGAAGGATTATCCTATCGGTAACTCTTAAAGTTAAGTTTATACTTGAACTTGCCATTTTATATATTGTTTTCAATATGGCAACTTCAAATATAAACAAAATATAAACGAAATCCGTTGTTGCCACTTTTTAATTGAGCAGTTCTATCGGACATTGCTCCGGCACTGCCATATTTTTCAAAAAAGAAGGAGGAATGTTCGTGCTTTCGCTTTCTCGAGAACTCCATCGCGACTTCATTGTTGTTAGTGTATTTTGTTTCACATTGCTTTTTTTTTTTGCTTATTCGTCTATTTCGTTTGCACACATACTGATGCTGTTGGTTTACTTGTAGCCATAGCTTGCAGATAACTGAAGCATCAAATCGTCCAAATATTGTGTAAGCAATAATAATATTGGATCATCTATACCCATGTGTGGTGTAATATTAGGAGTCAGAAGATCTTGACTTTATGGGCATGAAAATTCAGTGTGATGCTCTCCAGAACTGACACATCTCTCAGTGCCTTGATTTTTTAAGATGTTGCAATAAATAGTAGGTCGTTAATCACCACTAATTTCAACTCCATTAATTCATTGGAGCATCGTTGCAATATGGCTAGTGTCACTGTTCTATTACTACTACAATGGATATTGCTCGAGCGAAATAAGCGGAGTTGTTTATGAAAGTTATGTATTTCTACTTAACACTCGTCTTTCCCGTGTGGTGGCGGGTGTAGATGGAGGGAAGAGAATATCACCACAGTGCACACCATACTTGTCATAAAAGGCGACTAAGGGTGCTGCTACCAGTCAGGAACTGTTGGGGTTCAACTGGCAGCAGTCTGGTCTTACTTGGCTGCGAAGCCTGACCAGAGGTCTTAATCTGGAACAACGGGTGCTGGTAGCCCTAGGGACTTGTCCAGCAATGGTGAGATCCCTTCGGGGAGCACGTGGTGGCTGTGATTTACACCCAAATCGCGGGGAGTACGGTGTGGCGGTACGTTCGGTCTTTTTATTTCGGTGAAAGTTGGTCTTCGCGATCACTGTTTGAAGTGCCCACAAACAATTAAATTATAATTTACTTAATTTAATTCCTTAAAAAATATTAAGGAAAAACATTTTGGCGCCCGAGCAGGGACATAAATAGTGATCGTGTACGTAAATAGACCAAACTCGCGAATAAATTTTTATAAGTTACTTAAAAGTTAATTCGTGTGTGTTCTAAGTTTTATAAATTAATTAAGACTTAAACATAAAATCTTATAAATTAATTAAGATCCACAAAAATAATATAAAACATTAAAAATTAAAGAGAAGTGTTGTGCGGTGGAGTAAATAAAACAAGAATAATAATGACCGGCACAACAATACAAGAATAACAACCAAGAATACAAAATGCATAAAACAAAATAACAATATACATATATTAGTTAGTGCAGTGATAACATACAAACAAAACAAAACAAAAAGAATCAGTAATAGAACAAATAACAATTACAATAAAAACAAAAATATACAAAATATAAATACGAAAAATACAGTGTAACAATAAATTACATATACAGTGAAAAATATTTAATAAAGGAAAATAACACCTAACATATCAACACTACACAAACAACAAACATCACAACGTTGGACGACTTCAAGAATCCTACAACCCAGGAGAGGAATTCTGCCTAGATGCCCCATTGCACCTGTATTTGTGCCGGTTGGAGAAAAATAAGGGGAGTACTTCAAGTAAAAAGGTGTAAAATATATTTGTGTTTCTATATCCTTAAATTTGTAATTTATTCAAATTTAAGAGATTTTTTGTAATTTAATCAAAAAATTCAGAATCGCTTGAAGAGCAGAACACAAAAAATATATTTCACATTTTTAGACTATTGAAACTTTAAACGTATTTATAATTTTATATAGATATATTTATAATCTTATACAATTTTATGTACACATCGGTATATTTCTTTATAAAATTATAAAAACCCACCCTTAAAAGTTTATCAAATCGCGAGTGTTAATATCGTTAAGTTAATACTTATTTACACTAACAATTTGTTCTATCTGTTAGTGAGAAAACATTCAGCATACCATTTGTGTTGCTTTTGTTTGTTTTCTTTTCCATTATTTTTCGTGATTTTGTTTTGATCGGTGTTCCGTTTCACGCGTTCCTATACTGCTTGTATATACATTACATATTACAGCTGTGTACAGTGTGACCGTTCACACTAGTGACAAAAATCAAGTTACATAAAATATCAATAGAATTGTTCACACAAATTTCAAAATTCAATTAATTTTTCGATTATTGTTATTTATAATAGTGTGTTCAGATTGATATTTGATTTTTGTTTTATTATAAAAAAAAAATCTATTCTTTAACGATTTTACTCGGTAAATTACATATTCTTATACCGAAGGCTGTATATAAAGCAATTATATTTTATTTTCTGAGATCAAGTAAGTGTTTCTTGTCTCAATTAACGCCACTTGTGAATCGGAAATTTTAGATATTGCGTATCCGAGGGATATTAATTAAATTCTATTGTCCAAAACAAGTGAATATTAATAGATTCAAATATAATTCGACCAATAATTTACTTTGGTCAATTTTCTATACTTGTTTTGAGGAATTTCTACACAAATTGAAAAATCACAATGACTACCAGAGGCTCTAAACGCCAAGATTCTCCTTCCCAAGTGGAAAACTTGGAGAAATTACTCGCTAAAAAAGCGAAGGTCATTAAGAACATCGACAGAATTCGACAATCCATTGTAGATAGGACTATTTCTTTTAATCCAATGGAACTCGAATGTCGATTGGAAATTTTAAAGACATATATTGACCAAGCAATGAAGCTTCAGTCAGAAGTGGATAATTTAGATCCCGTCAATGACGATAGAGCCGAGCTTGAGGATCTTTGTGTAACCACGAAAAGTTTGTTTATGAGTCTGTTGGCCAAGTATAGGCCATCGAACGTGCCTGAAACTTCATTCAGCGTACAAGCGCACCAATCAAGACTCCCAAATATGAAGCTACCTAAATTCAGTGGGAAATATGCTGAATATAAGAATTTCATGAGCTTATTTGAGAACTTGGTCCACAATGATCCGACGTTGACGGATATTGAAAAATTCAATCATTTAATCTCATGCTTGTCCGAATCGGCCTTAGGTACAGTGAAGGCCTTTCAGATCTCCGAGAAGAATTACCCCAAAGCAATGGCAAGCTTGAAAAAAGTTTATGATAATGAATGCTTGATATTTTCCGATAATATTGCAAAACTTTTCGATTTGCCCCAAATTATCAAGCCTTCAGCAGTTGCTTTGCGAAGCATGATAGATACAGTATCCGCGATATATGATTCCTTATTGTCAATTGGTGATGATAAAAAGATTACGAATGCCATTCTCATACATTTAGTGATGTCAAAGGTTGATCCAGTCACCAAATCGAAATGGGAAGAGCAACTCGACTTCGAGAAACTTCCACTTTGGTCAGACTGTGAATCCGCCTTGAACAAACGCTATCAGCATATTGCGGCTGACGAGTCCTCCAGTTCAAGGCCGAGGGTTAATAAACCTAGAAATGAACATTACAATTTTAGAATCAGTCGGACATCATTAAATTGTACGAAATCAAAACAATCTGTTCACAAATGCCTATTTTGCGAATCGACGCAACATATGATTAGTAATTGCCCTTCTTTCACTGCTGAGCCTATAGTCGACCGATTCGGTTTTATAAAATCCGTGCCAGCATGTATAAACTGTCTGAAAAAAGGACATACAGTTGCCAGGTGTCCAGCATCTAAGTGTCGGATATGTAATGGTGCACATAACACATTACTGCACCGATATACTACAAGTTCGAACAACACGTCAGTAAACTACTCTGAACAGCCTCCGACTTCTCATGCTTCTGTGAACTATTCGGCGTCAGATGAACGCATCATTCTAGCAACAGCTGTGGTAAGAGTAAGAAGTAGTTCTGGTCAACTTATACCAGCCAGAGCTCTTTTAGATTCCGGTTCTCAACCTAATTTGATAACCGAGGAACTAGCGCAACTACTACGTTTGAAAAAAGAAGGAGGCAGATTAAATTTGAATGGCATTGGTGAAACAAATTCAGTATCCGAATCTCGCGTCAATTTAACGGTTACTTCGAGTGTCAACTCTACCCAATTTACTTCAAAGTTTTGGGTATTAAAATCAATAACAAACTTGCAACCTGAGCGGAGGGTTAACATAGCTAGTTTGAATATCCCGTCGAACGTGGAATTAGCTGACCCTTACTTCTATAAGCCGCAAGGAATCGATTTGTTAATTGGCGCAGGTCCTTTCTTCGAATTATTGTGTGCTGGCCAAATCAAATTGGGCCCGAGTCTTCCAGTTCTTCAGAAAACTTTTCTTGGTTGGATTGTTACTGGAAGATACAATTATTCAAAGGACTTTTATAACACTAAAGTATTTCATATAAATACTTCGATCGAAGACGAGGAGCATGGAAAATTTGAGAACGAGCTCAAGACTACAGAACGACGTCTTCCGTCGGAAAAATTTGGGGTTTCTATACCTCTTAAGTCTGATCCTAAATTATTGGGATCTTCATTTGAAACTACCAAGGGACAATTCCTCTCTTTGGCTAACCAGAAATCTAGTTTTTCTGAGGAGATTTCTAAATTACAGAAATCTCTAACATTATCTGGAAAGGGGAGAACGTTTTCACTTTTAAGGGTAGGTGGGAGATTGCTTAGTGCAAATTTGTCATACGCGACAAAATTCCCACTTTTATTACCGAAACAAAATGCTTTCGTGTGTTTCACATATAAGGAGGTGTATTTAGAGTTAGTGTCTAATTCATCCACTAAACCCTTTCTTTTATCGTTCAAAAGGTTTGCTGCAAGAAGACGTTTTCCCAGAGAGCTGTACTGCGACAACGCGACGAGCTGCGTTGGAGTTAGCCGGATTCTCATGAAGCTTCAACAAGCGTTCGACAGGAGTCGACAGGCGTCGTCCGGGGTGAGGTTCAGCTTCATTCCACCTCGGGCGCCGCACTTCGGAGGACTGCGGGAAGCCGCTTTAAAGCAAGCGAAATTCCTACTTCTACGAGCCGTGAGCAACTTGGCGCTTAATCAACAGGAAATGGAAACGATGCTCGCAGAAGTAGAGGCGGTGCTCAACACACAACCCATCGCATCGCTGTCTCCAGACCCCAACGACGGAGAAGCACTAACTCCAGTTCATCTGCTGATAGAAGACGGTCTGCGTTCGCTACGTCCAATCTACAAACTGAAACTATATCAGGTCGAATGTGTCCCGACAAAACATTGGCTGACAGGGAAAGTCGTGGCTGTAATCAGTTGTAAAACGGCAAGGTTAAAGTGGCGGCGGATACAACGCACAACGGCGTTTCTAATGGCCCATAAACTGCCTCCCTTACCATTCGATTGAAGACTTCCAGTCCTTCAATGGGGCCGGAATGTTGGGCCATTGTGTTTACTCAATTTATTATTATATATAAATGTATACATATTATTTTAAATTATTTATTACATTCTATTTATTATTTCTCTATATGAATACCCTTACTATTAAGTTAATTTTAAGTTCATTGAATATATAGTAAGTAGGTAAATATAAGCAACAGAGTTGCTGAATTGAATTCAACAGTTAGAATTAAGTATGTAAAATATGTTAGAATTAAGTAAGAAATGAAATAATAAAGTTAGTTGAACAATATACTCTAAATCGTTCGGTCTTTTTATTTCGGTGAAAGTTGGTCTTCGCGATCACTGTTTGAAGTGCCCACAAACAATTAAATTATAATTTACTTAATTTAATTCCTTAAAAAATATTAAGGAAAAACACCATGTAAAACTCAGACATCCTTAACACTCGTCTTTCTCGACCAGCACATCCGTAAGTGGTCGATTGGCCAGTGTATCGCACACTGCATTAGAGACAAAATTCGTTTTTTAAACGGACTTTTCGTATGTCGAGCTGACGTCCTGCAGAGATTTTTCCTGTTACTTATAGCATAAAAATTTTCAAATCTAGTCTCCATAAACACTGCTCCCTTTTCCTCATTCCTATAATATATTTTCCTAGTTTCATAAACAATGCCTTATCCTGAGTGTTGGACGTATGGTATAGTCGTTTGTTCTTCTTATGGTAATATTAGAAGCTATAAGTGAATTTTTAAAATTGTCTGCAACGGTTACGATTTGAAATTTCTTGGCTTTTAAGGGATACAAACGGTATCAAATACAAAAAAATCTTCACAGGTATTCGAAAATAACTTAAAAATATAATACTTTACACCTTGTTATACAAAGCTTAAGGAAGCCTTTAATGTGCTAAAGTAAAGATAATGATGTAAATTTTTAGTTCCTAAAAATCGTCAAAATATGGGCATTAATCAGTTTTGGAGTTGAAAATCATCAAAATGATGATAAGTCGTCAAATCTGGCAGCTATGCTTGTAACAACTTCGTTGTATTTGTTTGTGTAAGTTCTGTTTATCGTTTTAATGTTAAGCGATGGTGTACCATCGTTTCTATTTTCGTTACAACATTAATTTAGTAAATACTGGGTTGATAGTAAAGACAGAAAAGCAATCTGAGTAAATAAAGTGTTTTATAAATGGGACTAGAGTAGTCGACGTCCTCTGTCATAATATTAATAATTTTGTTATTTTTTTTATTTACTTATTCATTAATTTCAAATTCAATAACAAATTGCGAAAAATGGTAAATATGGTTACGACATCCGAACGATAGATTTTTAAGAAATTTTTCTTTGCAATTTTATTTATTTTGTTGGAAACAGAGGGATTGAACCGAGGCTACATATCTAATACGACGGGATTACGGTAACTTTAAAAAGAAAGAGACATGTACACATCTTTCTATATTGTAATAAGTTGAAGTGAGTTTTCGAAAATCTAAGGTTCGCTTTATATTATGGCCTCATTTGCTTATTGAAAATTTTGACACTAAGAGCCATTATTACAACTTCCTGTTAAAGTTGGCGTTAGTTAAAGGTACCTTTAGCTAAAGTCAACGGCAACTTATTTTCGTTATTACAACTTACAGATAAAACAAAATTAAATTAAAAGCTTTTAAAACCGGAAACCGTGTGAGATTCCGACTGTATTGTATTAAACATATTTATGATAAATACTGCACGCCACCAATAAAAAGCAGTAAACACTTCAGCACACACTACAGCAAGTTGTATTGTGTGAATACAATTGCAATTGGCTCCAATCGTTGCTTGTAGTCAGCTAAGTAATTACTTTAAAAATGATAGCTGATATGAAACAGGGAGATAAGTAGGCGATGTTTCTGTGAATATTTCTATGTTCGCTTATTTATCTTTCTATTACTGTAAAAAATTAAAGCATAATTATAAAACGGTATTAATTAAAATATTTTGATTGGAAAGTTTCCACAGCATTATAAATAGAATATTCTTTATTTCAAGAGAGGCACGACCAATTTGAGCAGCAGCAGCGGGACCGGGACCCACAATTTAAAGTCAACTCCGAACGCCAGATATTTTTTTTTATAAAACCAGCACTAAGGGGATGACCCCTACTCATGCAGTGCATTGTGCAGGTTTTTTGGAAAGGTGGAAAGAGAGAGGGAAGATGCGAACGGTGAAGCAAACGAGTTGCTGCTGGTGACTATAAAATGGCCAGTACTACACCATAAGACAGTCTACAGCAATCGTCCCCAAGAAGCCTGCAGTTTCTCACACCACTTATGTTGTGTGTGTTAATTTTATGCAGAAGTGGCGGGACCTACAGTTTAAAGTCGACTCTGAACGACAGATTTTTGAGAAACAAGAAGAGAAAGAGAAGAAATCGCCGAAAAAATACTTTTTGTATTTTTTTTATTATTTTGATATCTGGCCTGGGACTCGAACCCTGGCTTTACGTCGAATAAGCCAGCACACTACCTACTAGATCACGGCGAAGCTGTTCATGGGAATTTCATTTTCTTTCAGAGTTTTTTCGAGAAGATCGCTGAAGCCGTCGAAAGAAATATTTTTTTTTTGTTTTGTTTTGTTGATGATAAGGCAACCCACTACCTACTAGATTAAAGCGACTTTAATTAGTTGTCATTTCTTTTTAAATTAATTTAGTCTATTATGCCAAATACCCATGGGACCCTTAGCCAACTACGGGAGTTCTGTGAATAAACTTTAGAGCAGTTAGCAACTGAATTTAATTTTTATCAAAAAATTGTCTTAATTTTTATCAAAAAATTATTTTTAGTCATTAGGCTTATTTCTAGACGGATATGTACGTGAACAAACAAAATTATAGAATTTGGGGCGACACTAGTCCACATGAGATTCAACAGTGTTCGTTGGCCAGGCGAGTTCTAGAGGTCGATATTTGACATGTGGTTTCAACAACACTGCGCTATGTACCACTCAGTTCATGACACATTAAATATTCTACATGATCAATAGCCATGCGATCTCACGTGGAGCTGATGTGAACTGGCTACCGAGATCATGCGAAACACGAACATTCGTCTAATTCTAACTTAAGGCATACATATAAACTTTTTGTTACATTACATATACGTCAAAAAATTGGTGTTTACATATTGCTAATAATATGGAAATGGTGATATCGTTTACATACATACATACATAATTGGTCATTACAATCCTTCAGTTAGGATTATTAACATAGTTTCTCACACTACTTATGTTGTGTGTGTTAATTTTATACACAAGTGGCGGGACCTACAGTTTAAGGTCGACTCCGAACGACAGATTTTTGAGAAACTTTTCATGGCAATTTTAATTTTACTCTCAGAGTTTTTGCCAAAAACCTGCTGAGAAGAAATCGCCGAAAAAATACTTTTTGTATTTTTATTTTGACGTCTGGCCGGGGACTCGAACCCTGACTTTAAGTCTAATAAGCCTGCACACTACCTACTAGACCACGGCGACCTCGTTTACATAAAAAACAAAAACAATCGATATGATCAACAAATAAACAAAAATATAGCAACAACATCGGTATAAACGAAAAGGTATAAACAAATAAACAAAAAGTCAACAACAATACTGCAATTACAAACGTAAACAAAATGCACAAACAACAATAACGTTTACCCTGCGATATAAAAGGCAAGACAAAGCAGGCAACGGCAATTCAGAAAGAATTTCAATTGTGTAAAGACACGTTGCGAGTGAAGATCTCTGTTATAAAGACCTATTGAACAATTTTTATTGTGTATGCGGGAGAGTATAAAAAATAACAATTAAAGCAAATTGTTGTTGTTTAAGTCAAATCGTGGAAAGAGGCACACAAAATTGTGCGATCAATAAAGAATTGATTTAAAACTAAACACAAATTTATTTTTATTTAATTTGCTATTTACGAATTCATTCATTTAAAGGTTTTTAAAAGCATAAAAAGAATGTCGTAATGACCTAAGTTAACTAAAAAATTATAGACATCTTTATGGGACATTGGATACGATACTTTGTATATCCGATCATTAAACCAATGTTTTTCGCGTAGTCTATGAAATTTTCATTAAGGTATGACTTCAGAAAATAAAAATTAATTAAAAATTAAAACTTTTTATGTAGTTTAATACAATATTATTTAAGGAAAACAAAGTAAAATAATTTATAAATTATTATGTTTAACGCAAATAAATTAAATTTAAATAAAATATTATTCATTAAAATTATTTCTGTTGAATTTTTATTTGGAAAATGTTACATTTAACACGCAATAATAAAAATGAAAACAAAAAAAAAATTAAACAAAATATTCAATTTAATAACGACAAGTGGGGTTCAATTTCCTTTGGGTCGCGTGTTTTCCATTGCTCAAGTCAACAGTCCACACTCAGAGGAAGGCTATTTTTAATCATACACACATATCTACAAGTGAGGGAGTTCGGTCGGAGCCATCTTCTTAAAAAAAATAGAAAAAATAATCACAAAAGCAAGAAAAACTATATATTATTGTAATATTTTTGCTTCAGTTTGTGTATGAATGTATGTACTGTGCTGGGAAATTTTTTTAATAGTTCCATTGTGTGTTAAACAGCCGACGATGTCTGCAAAACAGTAATATCTGTACCAGAATATGTAATTATTTTCCCATGGCTACATGCAAAATTCCCATAATTTGAATCAAATATCGCGATAACAATAAGTCTCTCTCAAAGAAGATGGGTAAAATAGGACAGTGGTTACTAAACGTTAAAAGGATTTGAGAATAAATTTTAAGGGATGAAACAGAAACAATCTTTTCCACTAAGAGAAATCAGACTGATTCAGGATCTGAGGATTATTTACTTTATTGGCCATTAGAATCTTTTATTCAGAATAACACCTAGAGCGATTTAAGGAATTTTTCATAACAATTTGATTTACTCGCAGAGTTTTTGTCGGAAGACTGCTGAGGGGAAGTCCCTGAAATATTTCAACTGAGGTTTGAATTCAAACTTTTCGTCCATAAGAATTATTTCATAAAAATTTTCGACTACGGAATCTACTCAATGGACAGGTTTAAATGAGATTTATTAAAATATTGAGTTTTTGCCGGAAGACTGCTGAGGGGAAGTCCCCGAAAGAAATACCATTTTGTTCGAAATATTTCAACTGAGGTTTGAATCAAAACTTTTCGTCCATAAGAATTATTTCATAAAAATTTTTGACTACGGAATCTACGGACAGGTTTAAATGAGATTTATTGAAATATTTTGCCAACTGCGTATATACTATTCGTCAATAGCCATTGGAGTACAGTAAGACCCCGCTTAACGCTGCTCCTCTTAACGTTGTTTCAGTATTATGCGGTAATATTGGGATTCGCCTTAAAGAACACTGTGTTGATACTTGTTGTATATGTATGGAAATGAAAAGGCCGTGCATCAACCAAAAGCGGTGCACTATATAGCGACGGCATATACTATGTATCTTTTTAAACGCTCGTTTGTTAGTCTGCCCAAAATAAAGATTTCAACTGTATTTTCCAAAGTCGCAATATATTTACATATGTATGAGTTAAGTTGCCTTGTTTAACGCTGTTTCGTTTAGCGCTGGAAATTATTGGAACGTATCCTCCGCGTTAAGCAGGGTTTTACTGTAGTTCGTGGCTTTAATTTCTCTACTATTTTTACATATCCATTGAGTATATAGAAGTTTCTAAAACTAAAACTGACTTTGTAAAAACTACAAGTGTTCATGGATATAATGGCGTTAAGCGGGGTTTTACTTGTAGTTCCATTGAATATATAGAAAATTCTATATACTCTGACTTTGTAAGAACTACAAGGGTTAATGGATATAATGGCGTTAAGCGAGGCTTTACTGTAGTTCGTGGCTTTAATTTCTCTACTATTTTTACACATCCATTGAGTATATAGAACTACAAGTGTTCATGGACATAATGGTGAAATTTATCTATTAATACTGGGGAATTGAATTGAAGGCAGAGAATAATTGCGAGAAAAGTAGACGTCATGATTGCGTAATATCATATAGCCAATTGACTAACGTGGCTAATAATGATGACATATCGCTCCTTTATTGCAACATTGTCATATCTCAAAAAAACATGAACTTTGCAAAATGCGATTTAAGTTTTCAAGACCTAAGTCCTATGATATAATTGTCGCAAACACTTTTTGCTATAACTTCGGTTCAGCTTGGGATATGAAACTGATTTTTTTTCACATGTACAGAAGGTCTAAAAGAGCAGTTTTGCTTAAGTAACTAAAAATTTTTAATTTTTTGAGATATGGGACCTGAAAAAAATAGTTCGTTATAGGCAAAGTTCGTAATAAACGGGGTGAAGTCATAGAAGAAAATATGAAATACAAAGAATTTTTTCATTTATTAAAAACAAAAAGTATTTTTTTTTATTAAGAACCAAAAATATGTCTTAATTCTTTTTATCTATCAGCTAATTAAGGATGCTGAGTTATAATTTAATGCTGCCATATTAAATAAAAGTAAAGACTATTGCCACACTTTAAAGTTATTTCTGAGGATTCGTTATAAAAAAGGTAAAATGCATGAAATTTAATTACTGGGACCATTTAAAGTAGTTCCTTTTAACCGAGAATTCGTTATAAACGAGTTTTCGTAATAAACGAAGTTTTCTGTATGAAAATTGTTATTAAAACGTTTGGACTTGAAAATATGTACGTAATAACCGAGAATTCGTTATAACCGAGTTCGTTATAAACGAGTTTGACTGTACAAACAAAAAGTCTGTTTTTGTCGAGATTTTTGTGTTCAATGTTTTACCATCCAAAAACCAATTTGTACTATATTTTGCCGAATGCAATCGATCAGTATGATCAGATCTCTAAACTTTAGTGTTGAATACAATTCATAAGTTTTTGTGTTAACTAATAAATTGAATAACTTTATCCAATGTAATATCATTGTTGTTAATAATCCAAATAAGTGTAACCGGAATCAGAATTGTACATCTAATATTTTACTCTGCACTGTTCGAAATGATTATGAACATGACTTGGTTACAGATTTAAATTGGCGTTTAACCCATTTCGATCGCTTAACCGAAAGAAACTAACTACAAAGAACTTAATAGGAAAGATAGGAGAAAGCAGTCGCCGTAGTCTAGTAGGTATTATGTTGGCTTATTAGACATGACTCCTCGGTCCAAGGCCCAGGTCAGACATCTTCAACAAAACCAAATATGAAAAAATATTTCTTCGGTAACTTTCAGCAGATTTCTGTTTAAAACACTGGGAGTACACATAAAAATATTCTCAAAAAAATCTGTCTTTCTGAGTCGGCTTTAAACTGCCACTCATCTATAAAAATAACAGACAGAGAGTGGTGTGAGAAACTAGATTGTAATCCTTTCTGAAGGGTTGTTTTGACCAAGTATTGACGATTGAGATTCAAAATCGTACATTTTTTGAATAAAAAATTTTAAAATACAAATTTTCGTTTTAAAATAAACCACTGTGCACTAATAAATACTTAAAAATAAAATAAATCTTTTAATACCTTTTAATTGTTTGATACTGGTACTACTTATATTTACTCACATGCACAACATAAAATCACTTGAGTACAACGTGTGAGTATTTAAAAATTCGTTAGTGGAAAAAGTGCTTCCACAACTCAAAAACAAATCCAATATCTTTATGTCTTACAAGAACAAACAAAACAATTGAGAGATGCAAGTAATAAAAAAAAGCATGGGCTCAAACACAACACAACAGTAGTGTAGAGTTGTTCAAGTTAAACTGACAGAACAAGCCACGAAGAATTGAAGCATGTAACGCAAGCGTTGCTAACACAAGTAACTAAATA
Organism: Sarcophaga peregrina; assembly: GCA_014635995.1. Taxonomy (NCBI): domain Eukaryota; kingdom Metazoa; phylum Arthropoda; class Insecta; order Diptera; family Sarcophagidae; genus Sarcophaga; species Sarcophaga peregrina. Next base: position 83,586,216 of record CM025790.1, on the reverse strand, counting down.
TCTTTATACATTCGAGTATAATACTGTAGATGTTAATATAACCTTCCACAGGGTGTGGAGAGTGATACTATAAACGCACAAACTTGTTAAAATTTATTTTCAAAACAGTACACATACATACATTCATACATAGTTAAAAGAGATATTATAGAAACCGCAACAACAATGACAACAATCTACTCGTTGGCTTATAATTAAATTGTTTGTCGCTTTAATTTTGGAACCAACTGATTTCTTTCATTTCTTTCCATATAAAATTGTAACGTTATCTCTGTAACTACTCAAGTCTATACTTCCTCTTCTTCCGTTATGTTAACTCAAAACTCAAAGTGATGTCAATTAAATAACTTTTTGCGTTTCTTATCATATGCAAAAAAAAACTTAAATGTACTAGCTGTACCCTGCACGTGTTGCTTCGCCCCCAACTAAAATAAATTTGAAGGAAAGGCATTACACAAATGTCCAATTAATTTTGAATCATTTTATTGATTTTGTTTCCCGTTGTCCTGATGATTCAGATGAACGGGCCTGAGTAGTACGCATTCAATCAGTTTCTAATCTCACTTCTGGTTGATCTAGTGGTACATGCGAATAGGTCTCAGCGGCATATACTCGAAGATTTTCCAGTCACAGTGCTCGTCTGATTCTGAAGCTCGTAATGCTCTTTTCTTCCGTGCTTGGTGTGTAGGTCCACCAATTGCTTGTCATTCATTTTGAAAAATTTTCAGTGACGCCATTCATCGGAAATTAATCACACCAATCTCCGTCTACTCATACGTATCAACTTAGTTAAAGAATGCCCAGTTTAAGATTTAATTCCTTTTAAGTCAGTTTCAGTGGTACCACCTATTGGAAATTGGCCATAGCAACTTAGAAATCTTCGGCGGCTCTTGCGCAACAACTTTGCTAAAGGTCATAACATAATCAAATGCACAGTTTAAGATTTAATTCATTTTGAGTAATTTTCAGTGGTACCACCTATTGGAAATTGTATAGAAATCTTCATTGGCCCATGCGCAACAACTTTGCTAAAGATCATAAAATAATCAAATGCACAGTTTAAGATTTAATTCATTTTAAGTAATTTTAAGTGGCGCCACCTATCGGAAATTAGTCATACCTACTTAGAAATCTTCATCGACTCGCGCGCAATAACTTTGCTAAAGATCATAACACGATTAAATTTACAGTTTACGATTTAATTGATTTTAAGTAATTTTCAGTGGCGCCACCTGTCGGAAATTAGTCATACCAACTTAGAAATCTTCAACGGCTCATGGGCAACAACTTTGGTATAGATCATAACATGATTAAATGCACAGTTTACGATTCCATAAGATACATACAAACAAACATTAATTTTTATGTATATAAATTATGGGAGATGACACGCCCATTATAGCCAATCCGCCCATTTTGTTCATATGTACGTCAAAGTCATCCATACAAAATTTGAGAACTTCAGCTATAGCAGTTTATGAGATATGCGATGTTAAATACTTATTGGGTATGTGGGTAAAATAAAATATAGCCTATAGTTCCTTCCGGATATACAGGAAGGTACAGCTAAAATTTCAAGAAAATCGGTCCAACCGTTTAGCCGTCTATAGACTTCAATCAAACCCACTAACAAATAATAATAAATCCGCTTATTGAATTACAATATTTTTCATTTTGTATCCAATTTCTCTGAACTCTCAATTAATTTTATGTAAGTTCTCGGTAAAAACTCGGAGAGTAAAATAAAATTTCCATGAAAAGTTTTTCAAATTTGCCGTCGGGAGTCGAGAGCTAAACTGTAGGTCCCGACGCTCACGCATAAAAATGAACGCACACAACACGAGTGGCGTGAGAAGCTAGGTCGTAATCGTGACGGCAGATTTTTTTGCTCTCATAGTTTTTGTCAGAAATCTGCTGAGAGGAAATCTCCAAACAAATATATTTTTTTCCTTTTTAATGCCTGACCTAAGGTACGAACCCGGGTTTCACGTCTTATCTGCCAACACATTATCTACTAGACTACAGCGACTTACATATATGTGGGATACTGAAAATGTTGCCAATACATCCCAGGCAACACGCATATAGGGCAAGCAGATCTAGTAAGATGGCTTTTGTAAATTTAGTGAGAACTATTCAAGAGTTCTTGAACATGAAGCAGAGTTCTTGATTGATATAGAGGGCACATTGAATAACACCTCAAACGATTACGATTAATATGATTACCAGATGTATGTAGTGGTCCTATGCACATGATCTGAAAAAACAAACGCAATAAAGATTGGCACAACCAGAGAATTACCATAGGTTGGGGTTGTTCCATAACTTATGTGGAGTTTAGTAGCGGACGAATTTTTAAGGATATTATCTGAGACAGAAAAATCTTACAGAAAACCATAAGCAGCCTTTTATAATCCCAGACGAAATCGTGTTTTTGCAGCAATATCTGAGATCGGTATACCTGTTAAGCTGAATAACGTTAAGCAATTATTTCAGCTTTGTCGCCATGGAGAACGTTCTGCGGGAGGCAGCTGTGTATCGTTAAGGCACTTGCCTGCGTACGCATACAACATTGACATCTTAGGGCGTACTAAGCGAAACGGTACTGCTGTTTTTAGTCCTATTGAATTCTATTAAGATGGGCAATGTAGTAAATGACGAAAAACAAAGCATAACATAATGGACCCCAAATTATGGCCGATAACTATAATTTCGATATTGTCAGTGGATTTTTTTATCTTGGTCTCGCCGTTACTAGCTAAAATTATTTCAGTATAGATATTAAGTGTAGAATTACCGTTGCCAACAGGCGCTATTATCGACTCAATAGGTGATTGAGTTGCAGATACCTTCCAGTACAAACTAATATTCTACAAGTCGTTCATCGTCCTCATAAGAGTATTCGAAAGAAGAGTGCCACGTAAGATTTTCTTACCAGTGCGAGTAATGGGTAATAAGTTCTGCGTCCTGACAAAGACGTTATAAAGTGCATAAGTATGCATTAATAGTTGAAAGATTTTTCGGCGGGACGGGTATTTAATGCGGATGGAGGTGTAGAGGAGGAAGATCTAAGGTGGGCATTCATTGTTAAGAACTGTATCAAGGGCATGCAGATAGGTAATATAGTTCTGATGGGTGAAGAAAAATTTAGAATTGCTTATGTCTTCTTAATGGATGGGATAGAGTGCAGCCTCTGCCTCTAGAAGAATGGAACCATGAGGAAAATTTTTACTACGTATTCCAATAAACCTGCCGTAAGATGTTAAATGTGAATATTGGTGAATACAGTATCAATATTGTAGAGAAAATTGTTATAAAGCGGGTACATATAAACGAATTTTTAAACATGAGGTTTAATTTTCGCGTTTATAAGCGGGAATGTTAAAAGCAAATATCAGGTTGCCTAGATTTATTGCTACTAAGGCGGGAGATTATTGTTACAAAATGTGCAATGGTATGACATGTATTCCCGGACTTACCGACAGGGAGAGTCTGGTCACGGTCGTAAGTCAGGTACGTCGTTAGTCGAATTTCATATTTAAAAAATTTTTATTTAATTTTTGCCTTGCCCTAGCCTATGTAATGTATTATTGTACTGAAGTATGTTGTAATCGAATTTTTACTTGTATTTTTTTTTTTATTTTCTCATATATTTAGATTATACATATTTGCTTTTTGTATTTCGAAAAAAATGGTCGTAATGATCTAAGGAGATACCTGTATTGCTCCAAAAGTAAAACAATTACTTGTTTACATGATCAACGAATAAACAAAAATATATGCAACAACATCGTTATAAAAAAAAGGAGATAAAGATGTAAACAAGCAACAACAACAGCGCAGTATAAAAAAGGTATAACAAGTAAAACAGGCAACAACAATTCTGCAAGGACAAACGTAAAACAAATACACAAACGACAATGAAGAAATTGTTTACATTTATAGATGTTTCGGGAAGGCAAAGACATTTTTTTCAAGGGCCATGTTATGATTTACGAAGATAGGTCCTAAGGTCTGGTCGTAAGTTATCGTTAGTCGAGTTTCATTCATTTAAATTTTATTAATTTTGCCTTGCCTAGCAATGTAATGTATTATTTGTACTGAAGTATGTATGGTAAATCGAATTTTTTTACTTTGTATTTTTTTTTTAATTCTCCTCATATAATTTAGGATTCCCCGTAACTACATATTTGCCTTTTTGTATTTCTAGGAAAAAAGATGGTCGTAGTCGAGGGCGGTCGTAGTCGATGGACTACCTGTATTAAAATGATAAACAAAAGCTCCAAAAGCAAAACAATTGACTTGTTTACATGATCAACGAATAAACAAAAATATAGCAACAACATCGGTATAAAAAAAGGAGATAAAGATGTAAACAAGCAACAACAACAGCGCAGTATAAAAAAGGTATAAACAAGTAAACAGGCAACAACAATTCTGCAAGGACAAACGTAAACAAAATACACAAACGACAATGAAGAAATTGTTTACATTTATATATGTTTCGTGAAGGCAAAGACATTCTTCTTCAAGGGCATTCATCAGACTGCTTACCCTGCGATATAAAAGGCAAGACAGAGCAGGCAACGGCAATTCAGAAAAAAATTCAGTCAGTCTTGTGTAAAGACTCGTTGCGTGTGAAGAGAATATTGGTGGTGGTGTTGAACAATTGTCATTGTGTACGCGGAAGAGTGTAAAGAAAAATAACAATTAAAGCAAATTGTTGTTGTTTAAGTCAAATCGTGAAAGGTGGCACAAGAAATTGTACAAACAATAAAAAATTGATTTAAAACTAAAAACAAATTTATTTTTATTTTATTTGTAATCTATGAACTCATATTTTTAATGTAACATTATTATATCTGAGGTGCGATTATAGAATGGAAATGCTGTATATTTTTAGTCGATTAGGTTTTGACGCTTTTTATTATGTATTGGCAACACACGCTCGAAAACTATCGCAGTTTTGGGTTGGTGATCATTTAATAATGAGAATTTTTATTTTCGTTTCTTGTGAATTGCTATTGTTTTCAGAAACATTGAAAGCAACAAACACAAGAATCATAAGAACCCAAAGTAAAAAACCAACACAACAAAAACAATGAAATTTAAGTTCGTTCATCTAGTAAATGCTTTAATTTAAGTACGAATAGAGGTACAAGTTTTACTTTGTTTTGCCTTTCCTGGTCGGTCGTACATAAAGTAAGACTTGAACGAAAGAAACAAAACAGCGGCTTGGAAGACGACTAAAACATTGCCAAGCGACTACAACAGTAGTAGTATAATGATAATAATTACTACATATGTAACGTCTTCTTCTTTTTTTTTTATTATTAATATTTAAATAAAAAACAAAGTAAATTTTTTTGATTGGACTTGAGCGGTGGTTAAAATTTTAGTTCACTTTCTAATGTCTTCGAGAACGGACGTATTTCTTTTTATGCGGTTATTATGAACAAATAAGATACGGAAATTGCAACTACAATACAAGAGTACATATACGAGAAATTCGAAAAGAGTGAAATAAGAATTTATTTTTCAATAAAATTACTAACAACATACTTGATATCGTTTTTGACGGTCCAAGAGAAAAACATAAAACGGTGTGCTGGGTTAACTCAAGCGTAACAACCCCCGTTTGAAATTTTTAAATGCAACAAAAATACAAAAAAAAAACAAAAATAGTTCAAGAAAAAATGGAAAATGAAATGAATGATCACCCTTAATTGCTAATATTTATTTAGAAAAAAAAAAAAAAAGCGAATATTTATACGCGAGTGTTGAAATAAATATCCTGCATGGGAAATGTTATCCTTAGTGCATGTAAAACTCCTATGCCTGATTGCACCTGTTAAATTGTTATTTGTGATAAGCAAGTGCTCATTCAACCCTCTACTACCACAATGTTTTTCTTTTAACGGTTAAAAGTTTGTCTAAATAATAATTGGAGTTTTTATTTTTCTTTTACATATTTTCCCACAAAAAAAATTTTCGTATATAAAAAATATTCAAAACAACATACATTCTATTAAAGAAACCAGTGGCGTAATATTATTTCTACAATTATGCAAATAAGGTTTTCCTAATCCAAATCTAAAAAAAAAAACTGAATAAATTATTTCGAAATGGTAAGTGGATGACGAAATAAAAGTTTGTTGAAATAAATCGCCATCAAACACAACGGAACTTTGTTCTTTAAATTTAATGAGCCCTTTATAAAGTATTTATCACAGTGTTTGTTCAATATTTTTTTTTCGATGAGGAGAAGTAAATGTACCTAAGCGCACCATAGGGGAAGTCGCCACTATCCCCCGCATGTGGTTCCCTCACCCATTAAATTTCCCCCTCTTCTTTTGGACTCTTTGTGCCCACTCCAGAACTATTGTAGTGTTAATTCGAAGTAGAGTCCCTCTGGCCATTTGGCCCCTTTATATCCATATCTGCGTTCGGATTGCGGAATAAAATCTGAGATGGTGTTTAAACATCCATTCTAATTCTCTAATCCAAATCAAATTTCTTAGATTTCGGCAAGGCTTCAGTGTAACTAACTATGTTATTCCAAATTTCTTCGCTGTTCAGAAGTATATCGCAGTGTTTATTCAATATTTCTTTTTTTTCCGCTGAGGAGAAGTAAATGTACCTAAGCGCACCATAGGGGAAGTCGCCACTATCCCCCGCATGTGGTTCCCTCACCCATTAAATTTCCCCCTCCTCTTTTGGACTCTTTGTGCCCACTCCAGAACTATTGTAGTATTAATTCGAAGTAGAGTCCCTCTGGCCATTTGGCCCCTTTATATCCATATCTGCGTTCGGATTGCGCAATAAAATCTGAGAAGGTGTTTAAACATCCATTCTAATTCTCTCATCCAAATCAAATTTCTTAGATTTCCGCAAGACTTCAGTGTAACTAACTATGTTATTCCAAATTTCTTCGCTGTTCAGAAGTATATCGCAGTGTTTATTCAATATTTCTTTTTTTTCCGCAGAGGAGAAGTAAATGTACCTAAGCGCACCATAGAGGAAGTCGCCACTATCCCCCGCATGTGGTTCCCTCATCCATTAAATTTTCTCCTCTTCTTTTGGACTCTTTGTGCCCACTCCTGAACTATTTTAGTATTAATTCGAAGTTGAATCCCTCTGGCTATTTGGCCCCTTTATATCTATATCTGCGTTCGGATTGCGGAATAAAATCTGAGAAGGTGTTTAAACATCCTTTCTAATTCTCTCATCCAAGTCAAATTTTTCAGATTTCGACAAGGCATCAGCGTAACTATGTTATTCCAAATTTCTTCGCTGTTCAGAAGTATATCGCAAAAGTTTTCTATAGTACAGACGCTGACTTTTTTTTTTATAAAACCAGCACTGAGGAGATGGCCCCTACTCATGCAGGGCATTGTGCAGGTTTTAGCAAAGGTGGAAGGAGGGAAGATGCGAACGGTAACGAGACGAGTTGCTGCTGGTGACTATAAAATGGCCAATGCTATACTTTCACCACTAGACAGTCTACAGCAATCGTCCTGAAGAAGCCCGCAGTTTCTCACACCACTTATGTTGTGTGTGTTAATTTTATACAGAAGTGGCGGGATTTTTTGAGAAACTTTTCAAGAAGAGAAACACAAGAAATCGCCGAAAAAATAATTTTTGTATCGAATCCTGGGGATTCGAACCCTGGCTTTACGTCTAATAAGCCAGCACACTACCTACTAGACCACGGCCTCAAGATTTCTTTTTTCTCAACTCCATATCTCATGGTAAAAGAAAGTGTGTTGTTTTGCATCATCAATTGACACATCATCATAGATGCAATTTGGTTGTGTCATCTTCCATATTTTAAACAGATATTTACAAAAAAACCCCCCCGGATAACAGCTGCGTTAAATAGTAGTTAACCTCACAAAATTTCCACTCAATCCAGCGGGTAATATCTGGGAGAAGTTTTGCCATCCATTTGCCATTTTTCTTGCCAGCGTTGTATGATTCGCTTTCTGGCGTCGTCGACATTTGTTGTCTCTTCGTCCACGTTTTTAGTCTCCTACACTATCTTTACTCAGGACTTATATTGCGAATTGCTCTCTCGGCAGAACGATTTTAAAATATGACAAACATGGTGTTTTAAATTCTCTAAGAATACAAACTTCAGGATGCTACTCGTAGTAAACAATCCCAATTCCCTGCTCAGTACTTAATTGATTATCAAAATGGGTATTCTGTTAAAGTTCAGTGCTAGACACATTGGCATGTGAGCAATCAAAATTATGTTATTCCAAATTTCTTCGCTGTTCAGAAGTATATCGCAAAAGTGTTCTATAGTGCAGACATTGACTTCTTTTTTTTTTATAAAACCAGCACTCAGGGGATCCCCTAATTATGCAGTGCATTGTGCAGGTTTTAGGAAAAGTGGAAAGAGGGAAGATGCGAACGGTAACGAGACGAGTTGCTGCTGGTGACTATAAAATGGCCAATGCTATACTTTCACCACTAGACAGTCTACAGCAATCGTCCTGAAGAAGCCCGCAGTTTCTCACACCACTTATGTTGTGTGTGTTAATTTTATACAGAAGTGGCGGGATTTTTTGAGAAACTTTTCAAGAAGAGAAACACAAGAAATCGCCGAAAAAATAATTTTTGTATCGAATCCTGGGGATTCGAAGCCTGGCTTTACGTCTAATAAGCCAGCACACTACCTACTAGACCACGGCCTCAAGATTTCTTTTTTCTCAACTCCATATCTCATGGTAAAAGAAAGTGTGTTGTTCCACATCATCAATCGCCTCATCATACTAGATGCAATTTGGTCGTATCATCTTCCATATTTTAAACAGATATTTACAAAAAAACCCCCCCGGATAACAGCTGCGTTAAATAGTAGTTAACCTCACAAAATTTCCACTCAATCCAGCGGGTAATATCTGGGAGAAGTTTTGCCATCCATTTGCCATTTTTCTTGCCAGCGTTGTATGATTCGCTTTCTGGCGTCGTCGACATTTGTTGTCTCTTCGTCCACGTTTTTAGTCTCCTACACTATCTTTACTCAGGACTTATATTGCGAATTGCTCTCTCGGCAGAACGATTTTAAAATATGACAAACATGGTGTTTTAAATTCTCTAAGAATACAAACTTCAGGATGCTACTCGTAGTAAACAATCCCAATTCCCTGCTCAGTACTTAATTGATTATCAAAATGGGTATTCTGTTAAAGTTCATTGCTAGACACATTGGCATGTGAGCAATCATAATTATTGAATTTCGGACTGTATTATTTCACATGAAATCCAATAGGGCGCGATGCATCTCGAAAAAGTAACTGTTTAGTGGGAATTTAAGCTGGCGGCTCATTTCTTTGAGAATGACGTTGGACGGTTTATCAATGTCAACGGTGAGCACTATAAATAGAGCGCTATAGATTATCAACTTTTTTTGGGTTTGAAGTAAGTGGTCTGGATAACAGAAAAATGTAGTTTCAACATCGAGGCGCTATACACCACAGTGCTCATGGCACATTGGGTATTCTGCACGAGCCATTTGAGGGTATAATCATTTCACGTGAAGATGATGTGAACTAGATTGTGCGATTTGATCACCTAGTCCTTTTTCTTGACAGATTTTTTTAAGTGGCTTTTATATGAGAATGACTTATATGCCCGAGTCATTGAAAATTGAACAGATATTGGAATGCTATTATAACATAATTGGCCATTACAACTCTCCAGCTAGGATTCTCACGCCACTTATGTTATGTGCCTTAATTTTTATAAGTGAGTGGCAGTTTAAAGCCGACTCGGAACGACAGATTTTAGAGAAGCTTCTCATGGAAATTTTATTTACTCTCACAGTTTTAAGAAGATGTCACCGATGAAATATTTTTTCATATTTTCTTTTTGATGTCTGACCTGTGGCATGGCATCAATAGGTCTTTTAAATAAATCAGCAATTTCCATTAAATATCACACATATACACACTTTGTTTTATTTAAATTTAAAGAAAATAATTGCTTAGGCAAAGACCTGATATTTCTACAAAAAAATTGATTTCTATACATTGTAAACCAATTAGAGGGCATGAAAGGAATGGGCGAGACGTCAAGGTAGCGAGGGTTTCAAAACTGCTAACGAATCGAACGGCAAGATTAGGATCCAACAGTGAAATATTTCCGAGAATTTTGTTAGCTGACAGACAAATACTAGCTGAGGTACAATAGACCACTAGAACTTAGCTTTTGACTATTGATCAATTAATTGATCATAATCAATAGAACTAATTGAAAAAGTCCTTTCAAATTAAGTTTGGTTTGATTTGTTAGTTCTTTATATGAAATATTAGGTCGTTAGCGAAGTAATTTGGCTTTTTTTTTTAAGAAAATGAAAGACAGTTTTCATATAATAAGCAAATACAAAATATTAAGCAAATACTAATTATATTCAATTTGGTAAATTTAATCTCCATCCAATCGCACGTGTTGTTATTCACCAGTTCGCATCAACTAATGTCTTTATCGCATCTTTATCAGCTTTAACCGCCCTTCCGGAACGTGGTGCATCTTCGACATTAAAATTGCCTGAACGAAATTTAGCGAACCAGTGCCGGCACGGGGCACATTGGTTAATTTCTTTCTGGCTTGAACAGCATTTTTACCCTTTCTGTAGTAAAGCAGTAAAATATGTCGTAAATGCTGCTTATCGCTCTTCATATTTAGAAGAGCGTAGAATTAATTGGTTTAATTAATTTTTCAGCCTTATTACATATATAAGATCTCAAAGCTTATAAAAATTATACGGCTTAAGTGTGAAGTTGGGTGCAAAAAAATATTAGAGCAACTCACCAAAAAAAGTGCTCGCTATACCCTCTTAAAAATGAACCTTGGACTTTTTTAAGACAACATTTAAAATATTTCGGCTCCAGCTTCGTCCTCTCGTGTGCTGGATCATTTTGAAAAAGGGTCCATTTTTGAATGTTTTGTTAATTTGAGAATCTGTTTCCTTACCAACATATACAATATCTATATTATAAGAAAGATTTTTTAAGGCGCGTCCAACAGTATATACAATTTGTCCAAGGACGATCATACATATCATTTTTTAAGGATATCCTGCAAAAAAGAACGGTTTTTGAATTTTTTGTTCGGGGGTGTTTGTAATAAAAAAGCCAAATTAACATATTTTAATCTTTAGTCGATTTAATTAAATACGGGTCTCAGCTTTTTTTGAAATTCACGTTTTGTAGTGGTTCTAGTTTGTAGTTATAAACTATATATATAAAAAATAAAATTTTAAAATTTATTTAATTTGGTAAACAATATGCCGCCAAAAAGTCGTTGATCATTTATTTTTTTCTTTATTTAGTCTTATTTAAATCCAAACATGATCTAGAAACTAAATCCGCTATAAAATTAGAGTTGCCACAAAATTGCATTTTTATATATTCCAGAGCACCGTGTAAAATGCATCTAATTTGCAAAAATCTAAATTATTTACATACAAAGATGATGTACCTGGAAAAAGAAAAAATTTTATACCAAATTAACCTATTTAAAACGAAGGACTGCCACTCCATGGTATTTTTTTCAAAACGCGAATTTACGCGAATTTCAAAAAAAGCTGAGACCCGTATTTAATTAAATCGACTAACGATTAAAATATATTAATTAGGCATTTTTATTTCAAACAACCGGCTGTATGGACTATTCCATTCAAAATTTCGATTTAAATAATTCCAAACCAAATACCTAACATTAATGACCGTCACTGTAATCGTTCACTATAAAAATAAAATTAATGAACCGTTACATTTGTTTAATGTAAGAAAAAGTTAAAGGGAAAAGAACGTTTTTATTTTTCGGAGACAACTGTTGATTTATTTCGAATAAGCAAAAATTAATTTAAAATATTTCTTTTACCACAATTAAATAATTTATCTATCTCTTCATATTGTGTATTTCAGACCGGCTTGGAAGCAAATGACTGACAATGTTCATTTTGGATTCATTGACTATGAAATCAACAACATCTGTAGCAACCAAAGCATTTAAAGAACTTATCGAACAATCCGATAACTCAATAAATAAACAAAGTCAAACGAAATCTAAAACGAATGGTGAAAATGAAGTGACAACTAATAAATACAAACAACAACAACAACAACAAGCCGGTGTTTGCCAGCAACAAAACAAAGTTATTGCGGAGTATATGACACCAAAGAAACAAAATAAAATAACAGAAATGATTAAAAATAATCAGAATTTTAATGAAAATTTTAATGATGAACCATCAACGATGACGGCAGTTGAAAATGCCTGCTCAATGCCTCAAGAACAACATGAGAACAATGACAAAGACAATTGTAGTGCCATAAAGTGGGACAAAGTACCTGCAAAATATAAATGCAATAGCAAATGCAATGATTATGCTTGTAGTAGCAATACTAACACTCAAACCCCCATTACAAACACATTGAAAGGGGGCGACTTGACAAATTGTGTAAAGGTATTGGAAGATATAATGTTGACAAATAGTCAAAAGAATGTCAACCATCAGTTGTTTCTTTTACCATCAACAGCAACGAAAACAACAACAACGGCAACAACAACGGCAACATCGACAGCGCCAGCGACAACATTACAAAATGCAAATGGCAATAGTTCTGTTACTCAAAATAATGATGGTTTGAGTTCTAATGTAGACAATAAAATGATTTTATTTACACCTTCCCCTTTCCCGCAACAGTCATGTAAACAATGCAGCAGTGCAAATAGCAATACTGACTATGTGAGAGTAACTTGTGATGGTGATAGTAGCAGTAGTTGTAATAGTAGTAGTAGTGATGGCAGTAATTTTTGTCACAATAGTAACAATAATATCAGTGGCAACAACAACAATAATAATAATAATATTATTTTGAATACAAACAATTTTGTAACGGTTCAGTGCGCCCTGTCAGCATGCGAGAATGAGCGCGAACAAGATAAACGAAAACAAAAACAAAACGGATATAAAAATAACTGGAATACTGTTGCTACCACTGTTACAACCACTACCACTACCATAACAACACCTACAGCCAATACCTCTGATATCAACGGCATTTCTACAGTTACATTACCATTAGCTGAATTGTCAAACGTTGTGAAAGAGAACTCATGTTACCCTCTCTGTTATGATAATAAGCACAGTGCCAGCTACCCAATTGGAAATTTAAACAATAATACTGAAGAGAACTTTGGAAGTCCCGTAGATAGTGTTTTGGAAAATTTTGAAAAATTTCTAAATACCGTGAAATTTGAAAACCAGAATTTAAAACAGTTCGTTCCGGAATGTAATGATTTAATTGATTTAAGGGATGATATCAGTAAAGGTAAGTGAATTTTTATTTTCATTTATTAAAATATTTTACTTTCTTTAACGAGTTAGTAATACAAAGCCTAACATAAAATAATAATTGTTAGTTAAGTTCACACATAGACTATAAATTTTATAATGAAAACTAAAAGTTTCCGCATAAGAATGTAGGCCTTCAAAATATATTTTAGATTACATACATAATTGGCCATTACAACCCTTCAGTCAGGTAATCCTAGATTCTCACACCACTTATGTTGTGTGCGTTAATTTTATACATGAGTGGTGGGACCTACAGTTTAAAGTTGACTCCGAACGACAGATTTTTGAGAAGCTTTTCATGGGAATTTTTACTCTTAGAGTCTTTGCCAGAAATCTGCTGAGAGGAAGTCGCCGAAGAAATATTTTTCGCTTTGATGTCTGACCTGGGATTCGAACCAGTTAGCTATGTATAGGATGAGAAATTTAAAACTTTAAATTTAAAAATGCAATAAAACAATTGCCAATTGAAATTTTGCTAAATTTATAGAATTTCATTATATTCATATGTCCGCCTGGGTGGCTGCAAGTGTAAATCATATGTTCGGACCAATTTTCGTGCACTTTTATGAGTCTATGGGGTCGTATGTCGACAAAGACATCATGAATATTGAACTTCAAATCCTCAAATGTCTCTGGTTGGTTGGTGTAACATTTTTTTAACGGTGCCCCATAGAAAATAGTTCAAAAGTGTCAAATCCAGCTTCTTGACAATCAATTGCCATCAGTATTGCGGCTAATTAAATGCCCATCAAACTATTAACGCAACAAACCTCTCACCAGCTTTTCAAAAATCTGTCGTTCGGAGTCGATTTTAAACTGTAGTTCCCGCCCCTCATGTATTAAATGAACACACACAACATAAGTGGTGTGAGTGAGCTGGGTCGTAATACTGACTGAAGGGTTGTAATGACCAATTATGCAATTATGTTACATGAGATGTGTGGTAAGTTGCAGAATCTTATTGAAACCAAACATAGTTCACATTAATACCATGAAGTGCGGGTACCAAAAATCGCTTATCATGGTGCGATAGGTGTCTCCATTAAGCGTAATGGTTATGCCGTCCTTATTTTTAAAGAAATATGGGCCGCACCAAACAGTCGCACGTAATGCGTACATTAGCTTCTGTAAGACCACGTGTGGGTTTTCTGAGCCCCAAATATGGCAATATTGCTTATTAACTTGCCCACCGTAATGAGAATGAGCTTCATTCGCAAAGATGTTTATTTTTGCAAAATCGACATCATCGTGCAAATTCTTGTTCGCCTTGTAAATCCCAACATTGCTCAAGCGTACCTGGATTCATTACATTCAGAGGAGTTTTGTGACAGAAATGAACGTCATAAGTATTGATAGATTCGAAATAACCGATGTTTAAAATTTAAGCCCATAGATGGTTCACTTTAGTGCAATACGTGAGTTTCTCCTAGCTTGATACTTAAATCGTTGGAAGTTATGAATTGATTCTATATTATAGCGAATCGAATTATACTCATAACTTCAGATACTTATAAGCATTCATACTTTTTTTTAACATCATACTCATACTATTCATATTCAAAGTTTGAAGCATTCAATGTTCTCATACTTAGCAACACGTATGATGTTATTGATTTCGACTCTCCTTTACTCAACATTCACAAAAATCACAAATAAGTTTGGGTCGCGCAGCAACACTACAATACTCAGTAGAAGGTTGTGTCTTTGCGGTATTAGCTGTCTTTGTCTTTTTCTTTCTTCATTTTTTCTAACTGCAACCACAACTAAGACTGTAAATTTTGATGAATGATTCGAATCACTCGTGTTATTTGTGAGTATTATAAATATTCTAACTGCAACCACAACTAAGACTGTAAATTTTGATGAATGATTCGAATCACTCGTGTTATTTGTGAGTATTATAAATATTTTTATAAATTTATGAATCTTAATGAATAGGCGTATGAATCACACATATTTCGCTACTCAAAATTTCATGAGCGCTCTTATGAGTTTCGAAAAAACGATTCTAATCTCTGATATGTACGTTAAAATTAATAAAATAAAAAAATAAAATTAAAAGGTTGCAGTTCTTATAAATCAATGTTGTAGCGAGTACGAATGAATCAGAGTCGTTGAATTTAAATACTTCATGAGTTATTATGAGTAGCGAAAAAACGATTCGTTGCTGATCTCTATTCTGAATCTACTTTAATCTTTACATGATTTTTTCGAATGATGTGTGACTTTCGGTAAATAATTCTCCAGTTTCTTTTCTCTTATTTATCTTTAAGATTGTGTCTATTTATAAGCATTTTATCATTTTAGAAATGAAAAAAAAAAATATTTTAATAATTTCCGAAATTTTCTTAAATAGATTACTGCTTAAAAGCTATGTTTTTAATTTGCTAAGGTTAGTTTAGTGTTGTAACCTGTTGCAGTAGCCATTTATTGTAATGTAGTATGTAATGTTTATGCTAATCCTAATTCATGTCTATGAATTATTTATTATTTCCTTCAAATATTATACTTATTAATATTAATTATTCTTTTATTTGTTTTTTCGGTTATAGAAAATAAGATAGAGAATAAAGACAGTGAGTTGGAAAAATCTGAAATGGTTTTACCATCATTTTCTAATGAAGTTTTCGAAAACATGAACAATTTTGCGGAAATTACAATCCATAGCGACAACAATGACATGAGGCAATGCAATTTTGAAAATCTCATTTATTGTGATTTAAATGAAACATTAGAAGAACAAAATCTATTAGAGAGTAAAGAGATTTTACAATTAACTGATGACGTATTATTACCACTTGAGCACTTAAATATAACTGAATTAATGATTAAATCAACAACGAGTGAAATAACAGAGAATACTAAAAATCACAACGACAACAATGACAGCGAAAACAAAACCGAAAACAAAAACAAAGACTGGCGAACAATTAATGAAAACTTTTTGATTGTGGAAGAGGTGAACGAAATGCCTAAAACACCAGTTACGTTTATAAATGTTAACTCATACGATAATAGCAACAATAAAAAGCAGACTACAACTAATAACAGTAAAAATGGTAAACATAACAGCAACTGTAAAGAGCAGTCAGAAGAGACATGCGCTGAATTCAGACAAGAGACGTTTCAAAACATAAACACAAGTAGTAGTATTAGGACAACATTGACAGAACAAAGCAGAACACCAGCAATTACAACAGAAATTTGCTCATTGTCATCGATCGAAAATATTTCACCACACGACTACGACTACGACCACCACAACCACCGCCACCATCACCAACACCAGCATTGTCATCACAAAGCTGAAGTCACCAAACACAGTCAATTTCAGAGTCAGCGAAAGAGCATTGAAGCAAATACCAGCAACAGCAACAGCACTGCTTCTGTTATTGTTACAGCTACAGATACAGTTAGTGATTCTACATCAAGTTTAAAATCAAAAACACTTCATACAGCCATTGCTGAACAGCAAGAACACGAACAAAGAGATTATTTACAGGACCAGTTCACCAGTGCGTATACGCTAAGGGATTTTGCAAAAAGTCTAAAACCATCACCAGACGAGGACATCATATACACATTAAATTCGATTAAACAAGAAAAAATTAAAAAATCCCAAATAAATAATCAAGAATATTTAAAAAAAATCTATTTAAATCAACAAAATCCAAGTGAATGTAAAGCGAATGCAAAAAATTCAATAAAATATGAAGACAGTGAGTGTTTTTCAAATACAGAATGCAAAGTGAATGCCAGTGAAACTCTAAGAAAGTTAAATGAAAATAATTTATATAATGACGATGACAATGATGAAAATGACAATTTAAAGGCTGACAAAGATGGCCTTCATCGTCAACATCAACCAAACGGCCAAACTTTTTCAACAAATTCAATACTTGATAGTAGTAAAACTCAATGTGAAATAGATTGTGAAGAATTTTCAAAAAATTCACAACTTGTGAAATTAAAGGATACACAATTTTTGGAAATCCACAATAACGATAACAAAAACTTGTCGACGACACCTACATTTTTGGGCCTAGACACCCAAACTCAGTCAAACAAGTCAGATTGTGAAACAGCAAAATTAGATGGCGGATTGCAAAACAATAAAGTTTCGTCGGTGGACTCGTTACTAAAAGATAAATTGGAAAATTTCGTGGACTTGAATGAATTAAAATTTGATTGTAATGAAAAAATCTATAATAGAGAAAATAATACCCAGTCATTGTTATACTTAACGTTTTTATGGCCAACAACAGTAGCAACAAAAAACGAAGGCCAGGTGGTGACGACGACGACGAGACAACAAGGTAACGTCGACCAAAGGGAAACCAAAATAGCAGTGCAAGAGTATACATTTAACAGGCTTAACAACAGCAATAGCAACAGCAACAGCAACAATAACAATCAAAATGTTGAAAATGTTGACGATGAATGCAAATTCGTCGTATGTGATGTATTTGCAAAGAGAGCAACGACAACATTAACAGAAACATATGGAACCTGTAACAAAAAGGATATTGATAAAGGACAACCAATAAATACAGTGGAAAGAGAAATACAAAAAACAAGCCATAATATAGATGATTTATTTGAACAGAGAATATTAATAGATAAACAAAAAAGCGAATACAAAAATCAATGTCTACACAGTAAACCCCAACTAAATGGGGGAAAAAGTGTTAAAGTGTTGAAAAATAAATTAAACCAAGAAAATATCTCAAGTGTAGTGAAAATTTTAAAGCCACAAAATAATGCTACTAGCCGTATTAAATATGGAAATAGTGTAAAATGGCTAGAAAAGTGTAAAAGTGATGGGAGAATAAAGTTTGTAAAACAAGACGAATTATTTAACGATAATTCCACTTTAGAAAGTGAAAAATGTTTATTGTATAGAGAAAAATCAAATGAAATACAACAAAATAATATACAAACTACAGATACAGTGATAGACATAAAATGTAATAATCACGACTTGAATGCAACAACAACAACAACAACAACAAAAAGTGTATGTCAACAAGCAGATAATTGTAATAGCGTACTTAACCTCAATAGTGATATTAAAAATCTTAGTGGGCCGGTGCAAAACAATCAAATTATTAATGCAACAAAAATAAATAACCATCAATCGCATATAGTTCATCCATATCATAGAGATTTAATAGATAAAGAGCAATTAAATCTCGAGGAATTTGAGGCTAGTCAACGTTTAAAACGGCTTCTAAAACAACATCATCAAATACGTACACGTCCTTTAGCAACGACATTTGCAAAGTCTAAACAAACGAATGCACTAAAAACAACAATAATTGGAAAAAAGGAATCAGCACAAGAATCCTTGAAAACAGAAATAACAAGACATTCAAAGGAGGAGATACCAAAGGGCAATCTATTTATTACAAGCAAACAAGAAAATGAAAAGGAGGCAATAAATTCCTCAACCACCTCCACCACCAACACCATTACCCGCTTCAACAATACCGATACCGATACCAATACCATCACATTAACCAAATCACCGAAGAAGACAACTGCTACGAAGGCTAACAAACTTCAAGCAGACTATGAAAGAACAACTTTAGAAAGGTCGTCATTATTACATGAGAACGAGCAAAAACAAATACAAAGACATGTAATTGAAATTAACGAAAATCACAGCGAATCAAAGGCAATTTCAGAGCTTAACGAAAAACACAAACCTGAAGAAGCAAATAAAATAGAAGACGAAAAAGAAAAAGAAATTGGCAATAGTAATGAGAAAGAAAACGAAGTACTAGAAAAAGAGTTTTGCAATTCACCACCACTGGCATATGTCAGCCAGAAAGTGGTGCGCCTGTCACAACAACAGCAAGAGCAACAACAAATACTTGTTGTAAATCCTTTAACAGTATTTGCTAGCATAACAGATAAACAACAACAACAACAAGAAAAAGCAGTAGAAGAAGAAGAAGAAAAAACAGATTTGATTGTTATTGAAAAATCATCATCACCAACATCAGCAAATATAAGGTTTCCCCCCATCGAACGAGAGGAAAACATTAGCACAACGGAAATTTCACCAAAATCATCACCTTCCAAACAGCGTTGCAATAGAAATTTACAACATATTGTTAAAACCAAACAATTACTTTTACAGCAAAAGCAACAACAACGAGATTATCAAGAAAATAATTTTAAAAATTTCACCACCACCCCCAAACTATCAACGTCGCCGGAATTACCGCCGGTGTCAACGCCGTCGCCGCCGCCATATTTAACCACAGATTGCAGACTTAATGAATATAAAAGTGCATTTGTTGCCACAAAACCGGAAGTATATAAATCTATTAAACCCTTAACAGCAACTTCTGGGAATTTGCAAGCACCATCAACAGTGCCACAAGAACTACAAGCAACAGCTTTATTACCTGTAATATCAGTTGGTAGCCTATCAGAATTTGATACACAATGCTTCAGTGATTTTTTATATTTGAATCGTTTAAAGACTTCCTTTGCGAACAACAACAACTATTACCGTAACGAAAACGTAAATAACGTTAATTGTCAAATAGAAGCACACGTGTTATCAAACCAACAACAACAACGCTATCCATTATATGCAACGAACTTTGTGGACACCAACTACATACAACTACCCTACTGCTATGACGAATTACTAAACTACGATCAAGAAGAAAACAGTGCTAATACAACTAAAACAACAACAATAACAACAACAAGAACACCACCCCTTAACAATAATAATAATTTTGAAAACGAGGAAGACGATTTAATTTCAATAAGTTCAACGAATTCATCTCCATGCGAATGCATTAATTGTCAACAACAACAGGAACAAGACGATCGTATTCGAGATCGTGAACATTTTTTATATACAATTAATACAAACGGATCATTAAGCGTGCCACATTCTCTTAGCGACGTTAGCAACGAACAAGAAACGTTCAAAATGCGTGAAGTCAATGGTCAATTGCGTGGTTTATTAAAGAAACCCAATCGCCCGCCACCAACACGAAAAAATCGTGTCGTTTTCGATGAGACGCGTAATGAATTTTTCGAAGCCGATTATATTATATTGATACGCGAAGACTGTGCCTACGACGAAGAAGATGAAGAGCCATGCACGTGTGGTGAACATGAATTGGTACGTTTGTGCTGTGAGGAGGGCTGTCAGTGTAATTATTCGACAGCACCGGCCACAACAGATGACAATCGTACACCACAGGTATGTACATATGTTTTTATGAAAATAATTTGAAACGCATTTACCATATGTACGTATGTATGTATGCATGAATTTTTATGATTTGTGAATTCCCTTGTATTAACCAACAGGAAGGGGGTGTTTTTGATCTAGAGATTGGCCTTATGTTTATACGTTCATAAAACAGGTGTTTATAGTGCTTTTTTTAAATAAAATTAGTAGGAAATCTTTTATGAAATTATTTAAATAAATACAAGTCGAAAATTTCAGGACAGTCGTGTATGCTAACATAGTAATTATTTTATTTAACACTGTGTAACACGGTTTATAACTTGACGTTTACAACAGTAATTGCTTATTTGCAATTCTTCTTTGCTTACAACAGATATCTTCTAACAACGAATGTTCTCTTCATACACAAC
This sequence comes from Sarcophaga peregrina, assembly GCA_014635995.1. NCBI lineage: Eukaryota > Metazoa > Arthropoda > Insecta > Diptera > Sarcophagidae > Sarcophaga > Sarcophaga peregrina. Next base: position 83,565,206 of record CM025790.1, on the reverse strand, counting down.
GCGAGTTCACACAAGACTGACTGAATTCTTACTACTACTAATTGTTTGCTTTGTCTTGGCTTTTTATCTACCCACGTAAACACTCTGACTAACATTCTTGAAGTAGAATGTTCACATTGCTTGTTGTTGCGTTCTCGCTTACTTGTTTATTCAATTTCCTTTCATACTAATGTTGTTGGTTTACTTGTAACAATTTCGTTGTATTTGTTTGTGTAACTTTTGCTCATTTTAATGTTAAACGATGTACACTGTTTCCGTTTGCCATGTTTTCACCTTTTGTCGAAGTTTTATGAAAGTTCAATAATAATAACACGATATATTTACCTTTCTCAATAAAATATCGTGTGTTTTATTAGTCCCAGGGCAAAAGTAGCAAAGAACACCAATAAAGGGCACCGCTCACCGGTGTGTCCCTTACAAATGTAAGAGCACTTGTATAAAACAAGTTTTTTATTGTAAAAATAAAATTTTTTTCATAGAAATAAAAAGCTAAAAAAAGAATTACTGGCAACGCTGGTCAGAAGGCAAATATCATCAGTAATTTCATGATATTTGTGTAATTTTTGCAAGTCCCATAGAATAGCCATTACTTCCGACAATTCTGTTTTTGTAATACCAATACTCAGGGGATGACCCCTACTCATGCAATGCATTGTGCAGGTTTTTTAGAAAAGGTGGAAAAGGAGAGGGAAGATGCGAACGGTAAGGAAACGAGTTGCTGCTGGTGACTATAAAATGGCCAGTGCTATACCTTCACCATTAGACAGTCTACAGCAATCGTCCACAAGAAGTCCGCAGTTTCCCACACCACTTATGTTGTGTGTATTAATTTTATGCAGAAGTGACGAAGACCTACAGTTTAAAGAGAAATTAGTGGATATCTGTGTTATGACATCCTGAAAAGTATTGGTCTGATTCCCACAGTTACTATGAGGACGCAAACCAGATTAGTTGCCCTGGAATGGTTGTTCAACCGATTGTAACTGGGTTTTTGTTGTTATCGCCCACTACAGATAAGGGCAAATGTATTAACTAGACTTAAAAAAAAACCTAACCTGTAGATATGTCAAGATTACGTTGTGAAATAAGGAATCTGTGGTAAGGCAATGAGGATAGTAGAGATCCTTGAACATTAGACTATAAAATAAGACCTTGGAAATGTAGAAAGTAGCTTACAAATCTTTCGGAATCCCAAAGAATGGTATTCACTACAAAATACATATTTCGATTGTTTTGATATTACATTGTGGTGATGATACCACACCAGACTCAAATTACATGGTGCGATATAGTGTAGTTTTTGAATTTTGCTGAGTAGGACTCAAAAATAATCTTTTTTTATGCCCTCCAAACTTGTTTCATTTGACAAAAACTGGTTTTTTATTAATTCTTTCACACAAAATTATTGATTACCCAAATATTTTTTAACCTATTTTCAAAATTCAAAGTTTTTTGAAAAGGGAACAGATTATCCTTTAAAATGGTGTACATAGATATTAGAGCGACTCAAGTTGTATGGAAACGAATTCTTGCAAAGTTCATCCATGTCCTTTTTTTTAAGGATATTCTGTAAAAAAAATTGTTTTTGAATTTTTTGTTCGGGAGTGTTTGTAATAAAAATGCCTAATTAACATATTTTAATCTTTAGTCGATTTAATTAAATACGGGTTTCAGCTTTTTTTGAAATTCGCGTTCTATAGCTTTAATAAACACATGGTTCAAACTTGCATGTTATGAGTTTTGATCGGATAAACTTGGAAAATATGATTTTTTTCCCCATTTTTTCGAGTTTAGTTATTTTTAATTGCAAAATTTAATTAAAACATATAAAATATTTAATGACATTCTGAAAGTGTATTATCTTGTGAAGAGATTGATATTTCGTTTGATCAAATCGGTCAAAAATTACCGTAGTTGTTATTTAAATAGTAAACAGTCATATTATATATTTTATATGTCAAATGCATTTTCAGTTCAAAAATTTTTGATGGAAGTTTTGATGGATCTTGATTGTTTATCGCAAAATGGTTAAATTTCACGTTTGCACGTCTATCAGAATTCAACTAATATTAGCGTTTTTTTGCAAATATAATTATTTCTCTTCGAGCAAACATTAGCCAACTTATGGTGGTCGCTTAAACGTGAAATTGACACATTTCCTGATAAACAGTCAAGATCCATCAAAACTTTTCGAAATTTTTGCATTAAAAGTTCATTTGAAAAAATGTGGAGGACAAAGTATTATTTAAAAAAACATTTCAATGATTAAAATGAATAGAAATTGATCTTAAATGAAGATGCAGCAACCATCGTTTCGTTTTCTCGAACAGGTTTGATGTATTAATTTATGATAAACAGTGATGTTGTGCTAATTTTTTTTACCGGAACGCGTTCCGGACTGCGGTTCACGGTTCGGAAAAACAAACCAGTTCGTTCCGGTTCGGGTTCGGTTCAAACTCTTATTTATAAAAATGAATATGAAAATTCGTCAAATATTAGAAAAAAGAAATCAGCAATTCTTTTTAATTTTCTTTTAAAAACGTCAGCCAATTCTCGTTATCAGAAATCATCTTTAGTTCCGGAACGCATTCCTGTCCAAAAAGTAAGTACCGGAAAGACGATCCGGAGCATTCCGACTTGACAACACCACTGAGGATAAATGTGTGCAAGTAAAGTTGCCATTGTCTGGTAGATAGTGTGTTATTTTATTAGACGTTTGAAGCCACGGTTCAAATTGAATATTCCTTATGCCGTGAAAACTTACATAAAAATGTCGCTCGGTGTCGTCTTTTAAACTGTAGGTCCCGCCAGTTATATAACAAATTAACGCACGCATCATAAGTGGTGTGAGAAGCTTGGTCGTAACCCCGTCTGAAGGGTTGTAATGACCAAATATGTTTGTATTATGTAAAGAGAATAATATTTTTGTTTTATTAAAATAAAAATAGTGACCCGTGCGAATATTTTGCACCGTTAGTTGTCATTTTTGTAACATAAAATGAAAATAATTAATAGAAATTTTATTAAAAGTATAATAATATTAGAAATCATAATATATATGCCTACATACATACATATGTTTAAATGCTGTTATAATACTTCTTTGAATGCAATGTTAGAGGCAATGACATGATCATCGAATCCTTAATACAAACAAAAATATCTTTAAACGTACACACTCGAGAAAAAGCCGCGTTCTGATAAATACAATCCTACCTTTTGAAGGCTTTGACCTTGTGCTTTGTTTATCGTCATAGCAAAAGCAACTTTCACAGGGAATTGTTTTCGTGTCATTCGGAAAGGCACAGTTGGATCAGAAGGTGTAAGGTTGATTCGGGGTATAAGTACAGTTTTATCGGTATGAATAATTTTTGCTGATATGATGTGCTCTCCCAAGTTTGGTACGATTAGCCTAGTAACATTTATTAACCCATATTACTACACTTTATAAAACAAACAATGCCACAATAACAAAATGGCTTTTACTACTTTATATATTATTATTATTATGTAGAATAGCATTACAATTAAGCGATCCTGTTTATCGCACTTGGTCTAACAACTACTGTAAAGTATTGCCAGCTTTTTACAACTTAATAGGCATATGATATATAACTGACTTAATAAAAAACGGCATTATAGTAAATAGCGGTATTGCCAACATGAATTTTAATACTATACTATGTAGAACTGCACTACTGTTAAGCTACCCTGTATTACCACACTTGAACAAAAACATATAAGCATAATGACAACAGTATTATCATGCAATTTTTTGTAAAATATTATTTTTATCAATGAAAATATTCATTTTTCAATTTCTAATTATTTTTCGTCATTAGTATTAGGCATAAGCTTTAAAATGAGATATCACTCATTAAATTTGATGCGCTGGTATGGGAGATATTTGCAACCGACAAAAAAGTGCTTTAGAAATAATACATGAAGATAATAATAAATACATAGAAATATAGATTTCTCTTCACGGAAAAATAATATTGTGTACCGTTTTTTAATACTTACGACATAACATTTATTTAACTTATGGGTAGAAAAAAAAAGTATTTGTATCGATTATCTTAACTCATGTGACACTCCCCCAAATTGACTACTAAAATACTCGTACATACTCATTATAATTTACTAAACAGAATGCAAGGAAAAAGAAAAATTACAATTCCATGAATATTTTATACATTTGCAGAGTATACTACTGTTGTTGAGCGAATGTGTAGTGTGGTGGTGGCCTTCGTCGTTGTTAAATGTTTGTTGTATGCATTGTGGCCTCTTGGGCTTTCAAGGTTAAAGCCACATTCAATTACAATATTGAAATTATTATTTTTTTTTTTTTTTGCAAGTAAGATGTCTGTACTAAAAAACTCATTTTGCTCTAATAAAAAGAAAGTGTAGGATTTTAAGAAATCATTTTTTTTTTACTTTTTTTACACTAAATGGTGCCTTTTTATTCAAGGCTAAAACTGAATTGAACAACTGTTAACGGTTTCAATTTTAAAAATGAATTATTAAACTGTCGTGTTCGATTCAAAGGCCATTTAATGGTTTAATAGCTACAAATAAGATTATTAAAGGATAATTACTTACCATTAAACATTAATAAATAACAAGGTGCGACAGTGAAAATGCACCCGAATATGTAGTTACATATTCTAAGGGTGATTATTACTCTACTTTGTAAACTGTACACAGAAAATTGCAGCTTTACGGGTCAAATCCTCGTTTCGCACGGTATCAACACAAGCCGCCTTAATAATAGCTGGAATGGTTCCCATAGATCTTCAAGCAATTGAGCGCCAGGGGATTTAAAACGCTAGACAGATCACGACTCAGTCGCAGAGTATAGAAACGATACAGCACGAAGTCCTCTTAAAATGGCAATACCGATGGAAAAATTAACGACCTGATAGGTGGACACATAAACTGTTTTCAGAATTGAAAGTGTGAAAAAACAGAAAAAACGGCGAAGTGGGCTACTATATAACCCAGATGCTAACCGGTCATGGATACTTCAGAGAGTACCTGCATCGCATGGGAAAAAGTAGCTCGCCATTCTGCATCTACGAGGAGGAGGAAATATTAGACGAACACACTTTCTTCGGCTGCAGTCGATGGGACGAAAGACGTCAGGGTCTCGAGGCTGAAATCGGCATTATTAGTGTCACTAACGTCGTGTCGAAAATGTTAAACAGCAGAGAAAACTGGAACGTAGTAAAGCAATTTCTGCAGTTTAATAATGGAAGAGCGGAGCCTGGACGCAGTCTGACAATGATAAAACTGGCACAGGTGCCAAAAAGGGGTCCACCTCGAAGTAATACAACCGTGTTTCCGAGGTGGAATGATATCCCGATAAGGAGATAGGGCGGGTTTTTAGTCAGGGAAGAGTCCGACATATCATGTATGGTGACGACCTTCATGAATGCATAAGGCATTTTTCCTCCTTCCCGCAAAAAAAAGGGCGATTATTACAACTTCCCGTTAAAGTAGGGGCTTAGTTAAAGATAACTTTAGCTAAAGTAAGCTTTAAAGTTACTTTTAACTTATTTTCGTTTTTATAGCCTAATGATAAAATAAAGTTAGATTTACAAAATATGGCAGTGACGGAAAAATATCGATAACACTGCTCAATTAAACAAATTTTTTTTAAAGACACTGGAACTAATTTTTATCAAGGCAGTTCACTTTTTCGAGTTTGTTATCGAGTATCCAAATTTAGAAATGACCTCATTTAATATAAAAATGATATTTTAATAAGTAAAAAAAATGATCGGTGTCATCTTTGTTTAAAATAAATACTTTTCCAGCAATTATTTAAAATTAGTTGCGAAATTATACTCCATACTGAGCCCAAAAGATTAATTGCATATTTTATTCTCTTAATAGAATTTAGCAATTCTGTTTGTTTTCCAGCCACTAATGCCAAGAGACTGTTTCTATAATACAGTTTTGTTGTTTTAAAAACATTCTGGTCCATGGGCTGAATTAACGATGTGGCGTAGGGTGCTAAAAATATTTCAGAAATGAAACCGTCGGATATGAAGGGGGGATCGTCTATTAACAGAAGGGCGTTTACCGGTAGCCACTTTTTAGTCAAGAACTCAGTAACCTAAGGCGAAATATTATAATTGTCAGTTAAAGCCTACATCTTTAACAAAACTGACTTGGAGAATTTGTAATTCACTGGAAAATTAAAGATTTTGAAAATAACTCCGTGGATTTTTAGATTTCCCAATTACCAGTAAATTAAGTTAAGTTTGTGACACCCCGACAAATTTGAACAGCCCCTGACAGTTAATCGTTGTTCCTTCATCTTTCCGTCTGAAACACTTTTCTCCAGTGATGATAAATATGTTTTATATGGCAAATGCATCCGATATAAATCGGATTCATCAGCATTATAATGGTGATCGTCACAAAGAGAGGTTTATTCCATTTTTTGTTTTTAACTTTTCCTTAAGTGTTGCGGCTACGCAGAAAGCTTTTGTCCAGAAATTTTAAGAAGGCCAATTTTTGAAGGAAATTTTTGAAGCCATCCGGTACTGGTATAAAAGCCACGATCATTTTCTTTAATTTGATCGTGAGTTTCTAAAGATTTCACAATTTAAAAACAGATTAAAAAACAAAATATAAATGTTCCAGTTTTAGGCTTGCGAGTGTTCATGGTTTCGCGAGTTCACTGCACGTATATCTCCTTTCAAATAAGGTTTAAATTTTTGACATCGGTTCAGAAGAAATTTGTGGGTAAAATCCAAAACAAAAAAAAACAAAAACAGTTTTTGTCAAATAAAACAAGTTTGCACAGTTCGAGAAAAATAAAAAAGTCAGGGTTCGTGTCCCAGATAATACATCAAAACAAAATAAAAAAAGTTTTTCTGAGAGTAAATAAACCTGTCATGAAAAGTTTCCCCAAACAAATCTGTCGTTCGGAATTGACTTTAAACTATAGGTCCCGCCAGTTATGAATAAAATTAACGCACACAACATTAGTGTTGTGAGAACCTAGGTTAATAATCCTGACTGAAGGGTTGTAATGATGAATTATGTATGTATTTTCGATTTTTACTCAACTAACTGAACGGGTTGGACTAAGTAGTTACTCGGGTGTACAGTCAACCCTCCTAAAATGCGGTACTCTCAGAACGCGGTTTCCATATAACGCGGGGCTGAATTAGCGACAGCCCTCCTATAATGCGGTACTCTTATAGCGCGGTTTGCGTTCAACTTCATCCCATAAGTTCCTTACGCACAGCCTATGAATGAATAGTACCTAGATATTGTAAGAGGGTTTAATATAAGTTCTATTTTCGATGCAAAAGCTCAGCCGTGATACAGTACCGTGCAAAACAATAGCAGTTGGATTTTCAATTTATAAAAAAAACAATGAATGAAGATGAACCAAGTGAGGATAAATATTAAAAAATTACATTATTTTACAAGCCTTTCTTAATTTTGTTGGAAACAAGTCTCTTAGTTTAGTTTTTAATTCATTTTTTTATCAATCCTTATATGAACTGTTGAATTCAATAAAAATAATTTCTAATTTATCTTGGCTTTTGTATTTCTTGGTATCCATATAACGCGTTGCGAATGATGTGTTTTGTACTAATTCTGTGTTTCTTATAGCGCGGTTTCCATACAACGCGGTAGACGTTTTCCATAGAACGCGGTACGAATTAGTCTGGTTTGCCTGAACCTGAAATGCGAGTTTCCATATAACGCGGAACGCACTCACCGGGTTGACTGTATTTAATTTTTTGTATTTTGTCGCATAGTGTAATTTATGTTTTTATACACAAGTTAGAAACAGAAGTGTAGAGAGAATTTTTCTTTGTCTGTATCGGTTTTCTAATCGATATTTCTTTAATGGATAATTAACAATTCCTTTGTGAAGTTAAACACATAAGTGAAAAATAAATAAAAATGAAAACCATTTTACATATCATAACCGATAAATATTATTTTTGTTGTTGTTTTTGTTTAACTTATTATAACCGAATTATTACTAGATTAACTCGCCATAACACATAATGAGATAAAGAACATCATCATCAGTTTTACATGCTAACATATTGTATGTATGTATGTACGTGTGTATGTGTAATTTCAAAAACTACATACTTATAGCTACTATTACTACTACAGACTTCTATTCTTGCTAGGACAAGGACCTTTAGGAGCATGAAAACAAAAGCAATTTTATAAATGTAGTGCTTGTATAACAGAAAATATTTTTTTGTAAAAGTCCTTCAACATTAATACATTGAAAGCATTCTAATACAATAAAGTTTCTAAAGATTTCAAATAAAACTAAATATGTACACAAACATGTATTGTCCATATACAAAAAAAAAAAAACAAAAAAAAAAATTAAAAGAAAAATCCTTTAAACACCAAAAAAAAAAATTAAATTTCTCGAATGTATATCGTAATCATTAATTCTTTATCTATATGGGCTACATATACAGTGGACAGCATAATTCCGTTTCCCCAATCTATGTATTTCAACAATTTTATGAATTTCAACAACAATGTTGCATAAATATTCACCCCTATCGTGAATATTATGGGAATAAGTTATTTGGGAGTAAACTTTTGTTCCCATCCCAAAAAATCGGTATTACGAATATATTGTGAGTAAAAGTTTTTATTATGAATTGGTGATAAATGCTGTATAAACAAAAATTTTTTATTGTGAATTACCTCTCAAAAATTTATCAAAGAACTATACAAATATTAAAAAATTAATAGCGTTTATCTTCGTTTGGAAGTATAGAAATAATCCAAGGGAAGGTTGTAGAGAAGAACTATTAGAAATGAATCGAATCCACTATCACTCCCTGAGCTAAAGAAAGAATTATACATACTAAAATATTTATGTGTGACGGTAAATCTGTCTGTAGGTTCAAATACCTACTGAATGTGTCTATGAAAAACTTGGACCACAGCGGCAAGATATTTGGCATACCCCCCCAAAGTGAAACTCGCCGGCACTTTGAGGTTTTTGGTGGAAGGCGCAGTCTTCATTCAACGAAGTGCTTTCAGAATTATTAACAAGATTTGAAAGAGTTTTATGTCCACAGAGGATAGTAGATAAAGAGATTGTAAAATAGTTTTACACAAAATACAATATTTCAGTTGTTGTGGGACGCCATACATGTATGAATCATCGTACCATCAAATAACCGACATTTATATTTCAACAGAAAAGGCTACAACAGCCTAAACGTTGCGGTTGTAAGCATATGATTTATATATGTTCAATAACTCCCTTTTTATATTTTATAATTCATTGCTACCATCGCTTCCATAATACAATTAATCTGGTCTTTATTTACATTTGCGTTCCTTAAACATAACAATTATAACTTACATGTTCCCTCTTTGTACCCGTTGGCAGGTGTTGGGAATTAATTTTACAAAATAATTCTTGGGAATAAACATTGGCGATGCCAAATTTTTTTATGTCTATGAATTCACTCCCAAAAAATTTTGTTGGGAGTGATTCACAATAGGAAATGACGAAATTTGGGAATTTTTTTATGGGAATAAATATTTGCGATAGGGGTGATTAAGCTGTTGTTAACCGTAGGAAAAAATGGACAGCAAAAGTCTTAGTACTCCAAATGTTTTGACAATTTCATGAATTTTAACCAAGAGTTTGTATAAAAAATTAAGATTTTTTTCATTTATTTCATTAATTTATTTCTGTTTCATTATAAAACAAAAAATTTTTTAATGTTTTTAATAAAACAAGAGCAAAATAAGCAAAAATTTCAGATGGCTCTATAGTTAACTGAAGGAAACCCCTAAATAAATTTAAAATTTAAAGGCCTAACGTATATGAAAATGTTATCCCTTGTATTTAGTAGAATATCCCTTAAGGTCAAGCACTCCATTTAATCCATTTGGAATTGAATGTACAAGTTTTGTTTGATGTTTTCTAGTGGCACCATGACCAGTTTTTCGGTTGACTTTTGTTTGAGGCTTAGCAATTACGTAACCGTTCTTGTCAATGATTTCCTAAATACTCTCTTGCAGTGATATCGGGAAAGAAAAATAAGAGAAAAGAAATTGGATAATTATTTAGCAAAAGTCACATGTCATTCAGAAAAATCACGTTAAGATTAAAGTATATTCAGAAGTATCAATCTACTCAGATTAATACCCAAATATAGAATCAATTCAAAACTTCCAGCAATTGCTATTTAAGTATTAAGCTAGGCTGAACTCATGTATAGCACAAGGGTTTAAATTTTAAACATCAGTTATTTCGAATCTAGCAATACTTATGTCATTCATTTCTGTTACAAAACTCCACTGAACGTAATGAATCAATTTACGCTTAAGTCGCCGTGGTCTAGTAGGTAGTGTGTTGGCTTATTAGACGTAAAAGCCAGGGTTCGAGTCAAAACAAAAAATACAAAAAGTATTTTTTCGGCGATTTCCTCTCAGCAAATTTCTGGCAAAAACTCTGAGAGTAAATAAAATTACCATGAAAAGTTTCTCATAAAATCTGTCGTTCGGAGTCGACTTTACACTGTAGGTCCGCTCCTCATGTATAAAATTAACACACACAATATAAGTGGTGTGAGAAAGTAGGTCAATAATCCTGACTGATGGGTTCTAATGACCAATTATGTATGTAAGTGATATCGAGACTAAGAGAGTATTAAGCCTGTGTGGAATTTATTGTCAAAATATATTGGGGTATTCAGACTTTTGTTGTCTACTGTATATATTTCATTACTTTAATTATATTTTATAATAAGACACAAAAAATTTAAATCTATTCGACAAAACAAAAGAAAATAAGAAAAACTATCTTATGACTATATATTTTGGGATACCTTATAATGTCCACTGTGTACTTCTTTACATGACGCGACTAAGGTGCTGCAGATAAGTCTTTCAATAGCCTAGTTAAGAACAAAATTTCTAACATTATTATTTTAATTGAAGAATTTCAAAATTTTTGTTGTAATTCATTAGTTACTAATTTATATAATATTTATTGGTTTTTCTGACAAAATCTTTAAAAATCTTCAGTTCATTTATAAATTATTACCACTCATTACACACGCGTCAAGGAGAAGTTTTTAGTATAATATATATATTATTTCTAATGCACTTTTTTTGTCGGTTACAAATATCTCCCATACCACCGCATCAAATTTAATGAATGACATCTCATTTTAAAGCTTATATCGAACGCTAATGACGAAAAATAATTAAAAATTGAAAAATTAATATTTTCATTGATAAAAATTATATTTTATATAGAACTGCATGATAATACTGTTGTCATTATGATTATATGTTTTTGTTCAAGTGTGGTAATACAGGGTCGCTTACAATATTCTTTGACTTTTTGGTTAGAAGTTTGAGATTAGAACGACTGTATTTTATACTCTTTCCATATATATATATATCTCTTCGCAAGCCATTCGACACCATAACAAGCAATGCCATAGACTGGAACCTTCAGGAAAGCAGGCGCATCGGACGACCATCGCACACTTGAAAATGAAACGGCGGATGCCCTCGCTAGGTTACGTTCGCTTTCAGGGGGCGATTTAATAGTTGGTTCTGACCCCCTAGTCTGCCACCTCTATGGCCTCATCGATGGATGGGTCAGTGAGGAAGAGCGTTTGGGGAAACGGATCGGGTTGTTCTGTTTCTAGACGTCTATTGCCTGCTGTGGACAGTAAGAAAACATATTGTGTGCTGGGCTTGGTTAAGGCTAGCTTAAGGTTGGTTGTCGATTTTATCACGGGGCACTGGGAGGTTCGGTTGCTAACGGGGATCTGGAACAGATCCCAGCCGGACTATTGCAGGGTATGTTGTGATGAGGAGGAATTGGAGACTGTCGAACACCTTCTTTGTAACTGCCCAACCCTTGGTAGGTTGAGATTGAGGACCTTTGGCAGGGCCTTCTTTGAGAACTTGAGTTTTGTGTCGAGAGCCGACATCAAGACCCTCCACAAATTCATTATTAGCTTGGGGTGGTTGAGAGGCTTCATAAGTCTAATCGCACTCTCACCCTCTTTTGTTTTGTGTCTGTTTCTTTCTGTGTACCCTATATCCTCTATTTCCTTCCTTCTCTAGGGACATTGTACAATGGGTCAATTTCGACCTCCGTGTACTGTACTTATCTTAACCGAGAAGTACACGTCCTCTAACCTAGCCTAACCTAATATAAGTATATATCAACCGCATAGTCCGGGTCTTCCAGTCTATCTTGTAAACCCTTTGTAATGCCTCTTCTATGACTTGTTGACTTTTGCATCACTACATCGAGGACACAATTAAAGAGTAGTGGTGACAGCACACGTCATTGTCGAAGTCCGGATGCTCTTGTCCAGTTGTATCTCATGTAATACGCAGCATGATACATTGTTGTACAGAACCTTTATTAAGTTTATAATTTTAGTAGGGACACCCTTGCAGGCCAGTGCGTTCCATATGGCCGTATGACTAAGAGTATCAAAAGTCATTTCGAAGTCATCAAACACGAGATAAAGAGGCGATCTCCATTCAGTTGACTATTCCATAATAATCCTGAGATTATTGACCTGGTCGACGTAAGATTTGTTGGAGCGAATGCCTGCTTGTTCCATTCTAAGAAGAATTGCCTTTTTCACATACCTAATTCAAAAATTTTCGGTAATCAGTGTTCGTGTTTATTTTCTCCAAAAAATTGTTTTTTTTTTATCAAGAAAAGAAAATTAAATGAACTGGAATGAAGGCCTTAGAAATAATGGCCTTGGAATTCCTTTCTCGCGAAATGTGTATTCTATTCCACCCTTCATGGACGTTAACATACTTATATAAGTACATACGTATGTATGTATGTATATAGAAGACTTTGTAAATTTTATATGCATATGTATGTACATACATACATATGTAGGAATATACATACATATGTAGACATTTTAACATATTTTTTATTTTTAATTTTTTTTTTCATAAAAATCTTTTTAGCATTCGTTATTTTCTCATACTCGTATGTTCTTCGACAATAATTGTTTGTTTGTGTGAATTTATGACAAGTGTTGCCTCTAATACCCCTTTCGTCATCGACGGCATCATTATTATGTTGTAGATTTAGTTTAGAAAGTTTTTTACTTGAATTTATTTGTGTGTGTGTGTGTGTATTTGTTTTGTTGTCTCACCTCAAATTAGGACATATAAGTACATACATAAACCCAGTTCTACGACAAGGAAAAATTGTTTTGAGTTGAATTTTGTATGTGATTTAAATGTATGTTCAGTTTAATGTAACATTTAAAGCCTTAGAAGCCAAATGTAATGTAATTGAATACCAACACCAATTAATACAAGATTATATAACATATAATATGTACACCCAACTCTTTTTTTACACGGTAGATACGTTCCTCAGAAATCCGTGTAAAAAAAGAGGCGTTTCCTATAGTAAAATTGGGTATACGTTGCATGTCATCTGAAAACCGTGTAAGACGAAATGAAGAACTAGATTTACTTCGAAAAATCTTGTAAAAAATGTTGAAAACTATAAAATTGTATAAATGCCTACAAGTTGTATGTTCATTAGCGCGACTCAAGTTCTATGGAAGTGAAATTCAGTGCAAAGTGTACCCCACTGGGGGTCGCCGTGGTCTAGTAGGTAGTGTGCTGGCTAATTAGACGTAAAGCCAGGATTCGAGTCCCAGGCCAGACATCAAAAATAAAAAAAAATGCAAAAAGTATTTTTCGCCGATTTCTTCTCTTTTTCTTCCTGAAATGTTTCTCAAAAATCTGTCGTTCGGAGTCGACTTTAAACTGTAGGTCCCCCTACTTCTGTTTAAAATTAACACACGCAACATAAGTGGTGTGGGAAACTGCGGGCTTCTTGGGGACGATTGCAGCAGCAACTCGTTTCTTTACCGTTCGCATCTTCCCTCTCTCTTTCCACCTTTCCTAAAAAACCTGCAAAGTGCACTGCATGAGTAAGGGTCATCCCCTGAGTGCTGATTTTATTAAAAAAAAACTTAAAATGAAGATTGGTATTTTTTTCGGCTTCAGCTTCGACCTCTCGTGAGCTGGATCATTTTGAAAAAGGGTATATTTTTGAATATTTTGAGGATCTTTGAAATTGACTCAGCTTTTTTTGAAATTCACGTTTTGAAAAAAATGCTATGGGGTGGTAGCTCTTCATTGTAAATAGGGCAATTGGGTATACAATCTTTTCTTTTGCCAAGTACATCATCTTTGTATGTAAATAATTTAGATTTTTGCAAATTAGATGCATTTTATACGGCGCTCTGGAATATATAAAAATCCATTATAAACTGTGCTCACTCTAATATGATAGTGGATTTAGTTTCTAGATCATGTATGGATTTAAATAGGACTAAAGAAAGAAAAAAAGAAATGATCCACAATTTTTTGGCGGGATATTTATACATAATTGGTCATTACAGCCCTTCAGTCAGGATGATTGACCTAGTTTCTCATACTACTTATGTTGTGTGTGTTAATTTTATACATAACTGGCGGGACCTATAGTTTAAAGTCGACTCAGAACGACAGATTTTATGAGAAACTTTTCATGGCAATTATATATACTGTCAGAGTTTTTGCCGGAAATCTGGTGAGAGGAAATCGTCGAAAAAAATACTTTATGTATTTTGTTTTGATGTTTGGGCTGGGACTCGAACCCTGAGTTTACGTCTAATAAGCCAACACACTACCTACTAGACCTGTAGCTACATAATTATTCGTCGCTACTTGATAACGAGCGCAATTGTTTGCAACGAACTTGACTAAAGTCGATATCAAATTTTTCAATGGTGACTTTCGTTCGGTAATACAGTTTTAAACTGTCGGACTACATTCCGAAAGGTCTTGCTTCGTCGATTTTTTATTTAAAAATCTTTTATAAAAAGTTGAACTTTTGGTTTTTTAAGTTCTTTATACAAATCTTTATACCCAGCAATACAATTATTAATATCTCGTACGAATTTCAGGGATCTTATTTTAAGAAATGATTCACCATACTTTTACCAAATGTTAGACCGTTATCCATTAAACTAGCAGTTAGTTGACATATTTCGGTCTCCTCGTCTTTATCGTGATTTTGAAACCGTACTAAATTAAAAATTTAAAAAAAAAATTTTTTTTTCAACCGTGTAACTTCAAAACGGTGTAAAAAAAGAGTTAGGTGTATTGTATTTTAATATCTTTAAATTTTTCTTTTTTATTTTCTTTGAAGTCAGTGCGTGTTTGAGTTAAAAGTATAAATACTATGTAATATGCATACATAAATCGATATTTAGAAATTTACAGAAATTTATTCATGACCATATTTTTCAACGATTATGAGTATGAACATGTTGCATAATAAATGATGTTGATTGTAAATGTCGATAAATAAATATGATAATATAGGGTGCGACATTTAAATGTTTAAATTTAAAAATACAATACAACAAAAAACGGTTTGAAATTTTGCCAAATTTATTTATTTTTTGTTGTGAAGTACAATTATTTTGGTTAGAAATTGATATGACAGCCGCGTCTCGTACCGATAGGACCAATATTCTAGCACTTTTTCGAGTGTATAGAATCGTATCTCAGTAGTGACATTATAAATGTAGACCAGCAGTTATCGAAAAATTTTTTGGTTGTGTATTAGTCAGTAAGAGAGAGAAAATAAGGAGTGCGCACGCAAAAAACTGGACTTACACTTTTCGTTATAGAAATAAAACTAAGTGGCGGATTTTTTTCGTTTTATATTTCAATTAAATTAAATAATATTTGAATTCTTTTGTGTATAAAATTTTTTTGACCAAGGTCTCAGAGCAGCTAACTTTTTGAGCCACTTTTCTTCCAGACATGTTAGGAAATGAAAACGATGTAACATCGTTTAACATTAAAAAGATAAATAGAAGCTACAAAAATAAAAACCATGTGTATGAAAGAAAAAGGGATAGACAAGTAAGTGAGAACGTAACAAAAAACAATGAAACCTCAAGAGTTCTCAAAAAGGTGAAGCCACGAACATTTGACTTTAAGAACATTTTTCAGACTGTTTACGTCGGCATATAAAAACAAGACAAGACAAAGCAGCCAAGCAGCAGTAGTAGTAATAATTCTGTCGGTTTTTTGTGAAGACGCGTTAAGTGTGAAGAGAACAGTCGTGGTTTGAAAATCTCCGCTATACAGATCTAATGAACAAGTGTTGTTGTTTATGTAAAAGGTGTAAGCAAAGAATAATAACAAAAATGAAATTATTGTTGTATACAATAAGTTGGACACAGTGGCACACAAGAATGGTGCGAACAATAAATATTTGGATTAAAACTAAACACCAATTTATTTTTATTTTGTTTGCAATCAACGAACTCATATTTTAAACGTTTTTAAAAATAAAAAAACGTAAAAATATAATAGAATTGAATTTCACTGTCTTTATATAATTATACAGCAGTATAAAGCATTCAATTTAAATATATTTTTTTTATTGTAATTTTAAAGTTTTAGTTAAATGTGTGTAAGAAATTTTACTGCAATTGTTATATTGTCTGCTATAAAAATATTTTTTTTATTCATACACAAAATAATAAACGTTATGAACGCATACGTACTGTGGGCATAACAAAAGTTATTTGTTATGTTGTTATTTGTGTTGAAAATGAAAATGTTCTACAAGAGTTTTGGTAAAGGTTCAGTTGTGATTTATTTGAATTTTAGGTTACATACAACAAATGTAACACAGACAAATGGATGACGGTTAATAATAGAAAGTCTTGTTTGTTTCATTATCATTACAGAGTCCTAAATATGCACCACCCATTGAGTTTGTTGACGAAGCCGCTCTCAGTCCACCCGACGGTTACAAAGATAATGGCTTGAAAAATACACTTGGAGGTGCTTTGAGCGGGCACATCTTTGGTGCTCAACACCTTCAACAACTACAAGTTATACAGCGTTTACAACAGCAACGTGCAGCCATGTTGGCAGCACGTAATAATTCACAAATCCCGCCCCCGCCACCACCTGCCACCGCCTTATCGGCAACAGTGGCATCTGGTAATCAACAATCACCAACAGTTGCAGCGCCATCATCACCTCTGACATCATCTACAGCTGCTAACTTATCAACGACAGTAACCAGCAGCAACAATACAATGAATCAAAGTGATGGTGCAATACAACAGCATTCACCAGATGATGATGTACAAGGTGTATGTACAGAGTGTGCCGAGTGTGCTGAATGTGCGGCCAAACAATTACAACAGGATACAGGTAAGTTAAGTTTTTGTTTTCATTTATAATCCTGTTATCTAAACAAATACGCGCGTTAACTAGAACATTTTCAAATCAAATCTTTTAAAGACTTTCTGCAAATTTTGTTCGTTTAAATAAAATGTTGAATATGAATTGAAATGGGATGAAGTCTTACTTAAAAATTCTGTTGCTATTAATTAATTACTTCTACAAGATACTGTATTTGCAAAGTGGACACAGTTTAGACTGCCAATACTATTCATTGTCTACCACCGTTCCTTAAGAATCAATTTATTCTTCAGTCTTGCTGGAAAATCAGTTCTCCATTGATTTTCGCCTTACAAAAATTTTCCCAATATCTCATTGAAGCCGTTAATGAATTCATCTGATAGGTAGGAAATGCTAAATCACGCTTTTAGGTTGCGCCACAATATTTTCCTTTCCATTATCTAACACCCACTGAAATTTCGCTTGTAAAAAATCTTGGTTGCCTTTGTAAATCTCTTCTAAAACAATTGTAAAAAATTACCTCTATGAAAGGAAAGAAATAATTGAAACTGAATAATTGTCTTTCGCAAGACATGATTTATTACTAAATTCTAGGTATTCAAGCGATCTTCTTCATAGGTTTCCAAGTGCCGAACAATAATAGGGAAGATATTCTGTACTCTTCTATTTTTCCCCACCGTTGTAGGATCTGTAAAAGTCGTTATGAGGTATTTCCAGTCTTCATAATTCGTATAATTACTATAAGATTTTTTAGTTGGAATCTTGAAAAGCCCACGTTTCGAACCCCCAGGTCATACACCAAAACGAAATATGAAAAATATTTCTTCGGCGACTTCCTCTTAGCAGATTTCTGGCATTTTATCTTTGTTGAAAGTTTTTCTGAGGCAATTTGTTTATCTCTCTGTACAGGAACGGCAATTACATTTGGGAATGCAATTGCACTTTCCGTTGTGTTAGTTTTTGGAAGTGCATCGATATCTTGGTATCCAGAAACCCAGTAACCGGCCGAATGCTTCGCTATCATCTCCAGAGACACTCAGCATTCATGGACAATCTATGATGTGGTGTACACGTTTTTTAAGGATGTCCATTTTATGGTAGACGCGATATACTTTGTAGTACGTAAGATGTACTCTTATGCCGATTTATCATGGCGACAAAAGTCTGACAAGTACTACAACAATCTGGTAGTGAATGGCACCATCTAATATTCAGCTGTTTTTTTAAAGCTTCCATACCATTACCATAAAAGGAGCAAAGAGAGGTTAGGATATCGTGCAGTCGATAAAATTTTGCCAAGACAATAGCTTCTATACTTCTAAACTCACATGGCCCGGTTAAGGCCAGCTTAAGGTTGGTTGTCGGTTTTATCACGGGGCACTGCGAGTTTAGGTCGTTGACGGGGATCTGGAACAGATCCCAGCCGGACTATTGCAGGGTATGTTCCGATGAGTGAGGAGTTGGAGACTGTCGAACATCTCCTCTGCAACTGCCCAGCCCTTGGTAGGTTGAGGACCCTTGGCAAGGCCTTTTTTGAGAGCTTGAGTTCTGTGTCGAGAGCCGACATCATTAGCAGCTAGGGCTGGTTGAGAGGTGCTAGGGCTTCATAAGTATAGTCGCACTCTCCATCTCTTTTGTTTGGTGTCTGTTTCTTTATATGTAATTCCTCCGTTTCTCATTCTCCCTCCCCTTACCTACATTCCTATATCCTCTATTTCCTTCCTCCCCTAAGGACAATGTACAATGGGTCAATTTCGACCTCCGGGTACTGTGCTTGTCTTGACCGATAGGTGCACCTCCTCTAACCTAACCTAACCTAATCTTCTCAACAAAACTCACAACTACGTCTTTAGCTGGATGTGTTTTGGCTGTCGCACAATGTTATTCTTTTGGTTGAAAACTCAGTAACGAACATCGTTACTGGACACTTGTAAAGGAGTTCCACATGCCAATGAAAGCTGCCAGAAAGTAAAGTTAGTACGCCAGATCCTTCTCAATATACCTTTTAGCTTAGTAAAGTCTCAATGGAATTGTCCACAGTGTAGGCGTGTTAAGCTGCTCTACTGCATAAGCTCAGCAAAGTGTTGGTCATTACCTCGAGGTACAAATTTTTTGACCTTGATTCAAGAAAATTATGAATGTTAAGATTAAAATTAAAATGAATTTTAATGAAAATAAATGAACATTTGCAAACACTTTTAAATATTTACAAACAGTCATTGTCGATAGAAACCCTTTAACAGTAGCAATTTTGATTAGAATTAATTTTTAAGTTTGAGTTACGAGAACATTTAAATGAAAAATTAAAAATTTGATAAATGTATTGCAAGTTGTCATCGTCATTAACATAATGTCATCAGCATCATCAACCAACCATACCACACCCACTTACCCAAATTCACAAGCCATTTTCATTCACATAACACTTTTCTAGGCGAAAGTTTTCATCCATTGCACCCTTTAACCCCTTAACCCTTTAACTCATTTTCTCAATTATACTGTAGGTGACTGAGTGGCAATGATGCAATTAGTCTGGGTAACTGTAATGGCTTTTGACAACACACAAGTTTACACAATTGGTTTGTGATACATATTTATAACAGGATTTAAGTTAAGTTGTGTGCGCATATGTGTGTTGGTATGTGTGAGTATTTGGCTTATGAGCACGGTTGTGCTGCATACCATTTAAAGGATAGATGATGCCTGCCTCCACATGAAAATGCCACTTAAATCTTTACTACGTTTTCTGAATACATTATTGTTACAATACAAAATGACATTTTGATTCATTTCTAATCTGACAAAACAACAAAAACAACATATTTAGTGTTGGGTCGTACCTACGAACTAATTTAAAGTCCTTTGGAAAAAAATTTTTAAATTGTATGAGTTTTTTTCAAGCACATACAAGACCCAGACGAGTTGTATAAGTAATTCGGTGTTCAGATATGCACCTTTATTGTGTAAATCGCAATAAACGCCATTATTGATCTCAATATTTCTTATGAAATTACGCAATAAATAGCAAATTGTTAAAATATTGTGTAAAACTTAAAATGCAGTGCTGTCATAAGAGTGCTTAGTGAGCATGTTACAATTAACCGAACACTTTTTGTTGACATTTGACAATTCAAATGTCAACAATGACATACAAACACTAATAATGTTGCTGTTTACCAGCAGTCAAACGAATATTGAGTAAGCTGAATGGCGTATATTATTAAAATATTGTACCCAATTAACTGAATATTGTCTCAATAAAATTGCATATCTGAACATAGTATTACTGTTTATTTGAACAACAATCAAATTAATTTTTTTGACGCATGAGAGAGTGTTCTCTACTGCTGTAGAGGGCAAAATTATATCTGTGGGCAAGAATAATCCGACGCTTGATCTATAGGACGATGTTTTTGCTGTTAAAGATGGAATCAAGATAAAGAAATTCACCGAAAAAATGAAAACATAGTTATCGGTTGTAATTTGGGACCCTGTACGCCACATTTACAGCCAGACCATCTTGGTGGACTTGTGTTCAATAACCCTAATAGCAGCAGTAACATATCGCCTGGTTAGTCCAATTACGTCTTCCCGAAACACTTTCCCTGATTAAGGGGAACAGGTCGTATGATAAGTGATGAGTTTTGTCAGAAAACTCGCTAGGTATTAAAAGATTCGAAGAGGTCCATTCCTACCTGCCTTGCTGGATGATTTGTTCAATGTTATTCTTTGTAATTTTGAAGGGTCTTCTTCAAGGTTTGAAGTAATATAAAGATCTGTTCGATAGTAGACTTACTAGTGGTTTCAGTCTCTCACTTGATCTGCAAGAACTTCTTTTGGTCTGTAATTGGCTCATATCATGTTGTCTTCCTTTTTCAAAACAGAACTGGCGACCCTGACTTTCCAATCCTTGGGCGCAGCTTCCTATAGCCATAGTGATTGCGCTTACCTGGGACAGGCCGCTATGCGCAACTAACCTAACCTTTCTCTAGCAATATTTTGTAAATAAGCTGGTGCATGCATCTTACCAGATTGTAATCTCTGGCATTAAACAATACCCCAGGAAAGTTATCACAGCCTGCTGCTTTGCTGTTCTTAAATTGCATAATTGCGACTTGGATCTATTCATGGCTAAGCGACGGATTCCCTACGCCATCATCGTCATCTGCCTGAAGTAGTATAGAGAATTGTACTGACTCATCACCCCAGCCCTTTATTTATTTATTTATTCATTTAGGCGTAAATACAGTACAACAAGATATTATCTTATTTAATAGTACTGCTAAGAATATAGGCATAAAATATTACAAAGATAATAACCTTAAAAATAAATTAACATTAACAAAAATTAATAAAAACAAAATTTATAATAATATTAAAGAAAAAAAAAAAAAAATGTGATTGATTAATTACATTTGTACATTATTGTTCATTTAAAAATTTAATTATTGCAGTCTTGAAATGCTTTGCATTGCTTTGTAATTGTATGTTGTTCGGGAGTTCATTCCAGAGACGAATTGCATTAATGTAAAAGTGTCTCTCAGATATCCGTTTATGGTATCTAACGCTATTAATTTTCAAGCCTCTATTAGACCTTGAGAAAACTAATCTATTAAACAGATAATGGGGTTTCCTAAGATGAATGATTTTATGTAGGTATACCAGAGTATGGCACTTCAACAAATTCTCAAAAGATGTATTATAAATTTGATATGAGAACTCAGATATCCTACTGTACCTTGTACGACCATAAACATATCTAGCAATACTGTTATAAGTGACCTTTAGCCTGTTCCTACTTATCGAGTCACAACTAGAAAACAGTTCACATCCATACAGTAAAGTGGGGATGAGATATGTTTTCGCTAGCAGCATTCGAATATTAAACGGAGTAAAATATTGCGCTAGATAAAGATTCCGCAACATGGCAACCGTTTTACCACAGACAGCATTTACATGGTTGGACCAGTTAAGACTGTTGTCAAAGACAACTCTAAAATTCTTAACACTATATACAGTTTCAATAGCAGTATTGTTAATCCTTAATTGTGTAAGCTGTGCCGTACAGTTTACCTTGACTATTATCAAAGCCTTTGATTTCCTCGGATTGAGGCAAAGACCATTAATCGACGCCCATTGAAACACATTATGCAAATCACAATTTATCCTTCGTATACAATCTGTAATAACAGACGGCATGCAACTAATGTACAGCTGGACGTCATCTGCGTACATTTGTACATTGCAAAACCTCAACTTTCTTGGCAGGTCATTAGAGTAAATTGAATATAAAAGTGGACCAAGTATCGAGCCTTGTGGGACACCTCTAGATGTTAAAATACTGTCCGATACAGTACCATCATGATACACAAATTGACTCCTATCCCGCAGATACGACGACATTAGCTTGACAGCAGTATCCGAGAAATGGCACATGTGTTTTAACTTTTGGCATAGAATAGTATGATTAATAGTGTCAAATGCCTTAGAATGATCGAGTAAAACCAAAAATGATGTCAAATTGTTATCCGCACTTAATCGCAACTCTTCCGAAACATCAATGAGTGCTGAAATGCAGCTGTGATTAGGTCTGAAACCAGACTGCCTTTCAGAAAGCACGCTATTACCATACAAGTATTGGGTTATCTGCTTATAAATTAATTTCTCGAAAATTTTCGATAAGTATGACAAAATTGCAATTGAGCGGTAAGTTCTATCCTGTTTAGGCACAGGTATTATCTTGGCACTTTTCCACATTGTAGGAAAAGTAGATGACGTAATTATAGTATTAATTAAATGAGTCATGTACGGTAGAACATATGGCAAAATTAATTTTACAAATTTGGGATTAATTCCATCACTTCCGATGGAGTTAGACCGAACAGCCAGAATGCTCTCAACAACATCATCCTGTGTAACGTTATTAAATTCAAAATTCGGTTGAAACAAGTGGTTAGTAGTAGGGAAGGCATCAGAAGCGTTGTAATACTCCAAATCGGCATCAATTCCCGGTATATTCGCAAACTCCAAGCTGAGTTGATTTACATCAATCTTTTCATTGGATTTAATACCACTATTTATTATACCCAATGATTGTATATCTCTCCACTTTCTACTGGCGCTAATATTGGATCGAAATTTATTAGCAAAGAAATTCGATTTTGCGGCCCGAATTTTCAGATTCGTGTCTCTCCTACATGCCCTAAAAATTTCGTAAAGTTCATTCGTCCTATACCTTTTCCATCTACGAAAAGCATTATTTCTTTGATTAATTGAGACCCTGATATCATTCGTAAACCATGGCTTTTCATTACGTATGTTCTTTATCCTAATTGGTACATATTTCTCAAATAAATATTGTAGCGATGTGGGTGAAGTCCCCCTCAGAAACGTTATTTTCATATATAGGGTGTTTTTTTTATAGAGGTATAGAACTTTAAGTTGCAATAAAACAACGATGGGTTATACGATTGACATGAATTTTATTTACCTGAATGATACTCTTGTGGCATTACATTTTAAATATGATTTCTGGTATGTGACCGCCACGGCTGGCGCGAATGTAGTCCAGTCTGAACGTCGAATTTTCGATGACTTTTCTCAACATTTGTGGCCGGCTATCGGCAATAACACGGCGTTTGTGGCTTTACCGCATAGACCAATGATTTTACATAGCCACACAGAAAGTAGTCTAGCGGTGTTAAATCACAAGATCTTGGAGGCCAATTCACAGGTCCAAAATGTGAAATTAGGTAGTGAAATTAGGTGTCTTTCAGTAAATTTATTGTGGCACGAGCTGTGTGACATTTGCGCCGTCTTGTTGAAACCACATCTCCTGGACATCATGGGTATTCAATTCACGAATGAAAAAGTTTGTAATCATGGCTCTATACTATATTCAATTCTTGCACGAGTTAGATTTTGTAAGCACGCAAACCAAGATCCTTCCGCAAAATCTTCCATAAAGTGGATGGACACAGACCAAGCTCCTGTGCTCGATGGCAAATGGACTCATTTGCGTCTTCCTCAATGCTACGCTCTACAGCAGCAATAGCTTCTACTGTACGCATCGTATGGCGTCTCTGGGGATGCAAGTTATTAATAAGAGTAAACGTAGTGCGAAAACGTTCCATGGTTAATCGAATTAACTGCTCTGATGGAGGATTTTGTCGACGAAAAAACGGACGTAGTGGGATACGTTTTCCGCACAGAACTATTATTTTCGAAATAAAATTGCACTATTTGCAAGCGTTGTTTAGGCGTGAGTTTATTCATGATGAATTGCCAAAACAAACTGACAGCTGTTAAATCGGTCGCCATCTTGAAAAGTAATGCGAACTTAAAGTTCTATATCTCTATAAAAAACACCCATTACAATAATACAAAAATGTTAAAATGAGAAGAAATTGATAATAATTTGATTGAATTTATTAAAAATGGTTTCCGTTTTTTTTTAACGGTTAATTCCAATCATCATTATCCCAAACGGGTGTAAAATATGCCCGCACATGTAAATATGTGTGTATGAACAACAACATTCCTTTTTATTTTTCAATATGAAGGACTTGTACTCGTCAAGGTGAAATAAATGCCATAAAATGTTATCAAAAATTGTTCATTTAAATGAACAAACATTTCTTGGAATTTCCGTCTTTATATTTTTATGAGTTATTGATTTTCGTATATCTTTTCGTATTGTATTTTCGTGTTTGTCTTTCATTTGGATAATTGCCTATAAAAACAAATTATCTTTAAGGCATTTAAGGTATGTAAGTCGAGCTATATTCAAATCATCATAAAGCACTCATACTTACTGTTTTACGGAGCGGATTTTAATGCCATTTTGGTTATGCCTGTCGGAGTAGCTACACAGCTCAAGTGTTTGTTAATTTGAAAAAGTTAAATAAAAATTAAAAGAGGAAATTATTACGTTTTATTTTTTTTATAAAATTTGTTTTTCAATATTATAAACCGTGTTATAAAGGAAAATAGTATCAAAAAAATATAAAGGGTGGACCATTTAAAAGATTCAACAACCAAACCATTTCGGCAAATTTATGCTCAATAGCGCTGAAGGCAGCAGTAACATATCGCCTAGTACGCCGCTTGTAGGGATGCCAATCGGGAAATCTCGAATCCCGGGATTTTCGGGATTCATAAAATCCCGACTCCCGGGATTTTTAAAAACTTGTCCCGACATTTTTCGGGATTGCGAATTTATATGTATTTTGATCCTTCAAAGGGTCGTGAAAAAAATTCTATAGCACTCGACTTCGATAACACCATCTCACATGAGAAAAGCTCTACTTCCATTGCTAAAAGTTATTTAATGTCCATCGAAGAATGTAAAAACAACCCTATAAAACGAATTAATAGGGTAACTGATTTAGATACTCAACTGTCCAAAGAAATAAATTTTTTTACATCAGGAGGTGGTAGTTGAGAATATTTACAAGCTGCGTACAGCTATCTTGGAACTATTTTACCAACAAATGTTGATTTCGAAAAGTGTTTTTCAACGGCAGGACATGATGACAACAAAATTCGTTTAAGCCTATCAGATCACAAGTTAGAATCTTTTTGTTGGAATCCAAATAATTTTTTTAATTATTTTTGTCAATTTACGCTTTTTTGTTACATTTTGTCTTGTTGTTTTTATATTTTATTTTTAATGATATATAATTCCGATATACATAATAGGAATACAAATATCACGGGATTTCGGAATCGGGATTTACAAAATCTCGAATCCCGGGATTTTTAAAAATCGATCCCGTTTGGTCTCTCCATTACCGTAATGGTTGGCGTCCTCTTCTTTAAGATATGAGCTACAAATACGCCAATTTTGTTTAACGTACCACCACCGAGATGAAAATAAGCTCCATTTGAAAACATGATTTTTTCGGGAAAAATCGTCATCAACGTGCAGTTTCTCGTTGGCTCATCTAGAAAAGCGAAAACGAAGCGGATAGTCATCTCACACCGAAATTTTGTTTTTTTTTTTTTTAACAAAATTCGACGTAAACTGGTACTTGAATAGTTTAATTCTTGACGCTCACATCTTGGCGCATGCGGAATGAAGCCAGTTTAACGAACTTTAGCAATAAACTTGAGCATACCGGACACTGTTGATTTCTCTCCTGCGACCACTGTCGTCAATAGAGATAATATACTGAATTTTGTGACAGAATGGAATGGCAAAAGTATTGCCAGATTCGAAATAACCGATGGCTTAAATGTAATCCGATTGATGACCCACCCTATACTTCAATTTGAAATGTAATTGCTAGTATTTGTTGCTTTTAAACGTTCCCTATTTATAATTACATTCATAGTGACGTCAGAAAAATAAGAACCGTATACTGGTGGTGATTAACCAACTGTAACGTTTATTAATAATTGTTGTATAGCATAACATTGAGTTTTACTATTCGCTTAGGGTAAACCTTCCACGATATAAAGTGTGTGTCAGTCAGACCAATCCCTGAAAACAATAAATTTTAATATTATGAGTTATTGACTGGGTGACTGACTGGCTGACTGGGTTGACTGACCATTTGTTTGGCATAAAATAAATACTAATGGCTTGACTGCCTGGATGAATATTTTAATTGATAATTAAATTTATGTTCCACAGGGGTCCAGCAATAGAGCGACACAATTGTTTTATTATATGATCTCATATTGTTGAAATTGGTTTCGACATTTTTATAAATCCTTCAACCATGCTTCCGTATTAGAAAGTACAGTGAAACAGAAATACATTCAACATGACAATTCCTATTAAGTTTGTGTCTTTTTTAATTTATTTTTATTTTAGTTGATTTCCTTAGTTGTTGCTGGATAATATACAATTTAAAAAAATATAACGTACACTTTTTAAAAACGTTTAAAATATGAGTTCGCTGATTGCAAATAAAACAAAAATAAATTATTGCTTAGTTTCAATTAAATTCTTTATTGTTCGCACAACTTTTGTGTGCCACTGTGTCGAACTTGATGTATACAACAATAATTTGCTTATTCGTTATTATTCTTTGCTTACACCCTTTGCGTAAACAACGATGCTTGCTACGTTAGGAGCCTGTTTATAGCAGGAATGTTCCAAACCAACGACTGTTTCTTCACACGCAACTCATCTTCACACAAGACTGACTGAATTCTTACTACTTGCTGCCTGCTCTGTTTTGCCTTTTTATATGCCCACCAAATCAGTGTTGCATCAAACTGTTGTTCAGAATATACATAAGTGGTCAATACAACTCTTCCGTCAGGTTTACAACCCATCTTCTCATACCACTTAAGCTGTATGTGTTAACTTTATAGAAAAATGGCGAATTTAAAGTCAATTTCGAATGTCAGATTTTTGGGAATCTTTTTCATGGTTGTTGTATTTACTTTCATAGTTTTTGTTGAGAGGCAGACGGCGAAAAAATATTTCCTTTAAATACCATTTTGTTCTAGATATTTAACCTAGTGTTTGTAACGGGGCCTCATGACTAATAAGCCAACGCATCAACCTACTAGACTACGCCGACTTCATTGTATTGTTACGGAAAGGAAAACGGTGTTACATCGTTTAATGTTAAAATGATAGCAAAAAGCCAAAAAGCCAGGAAGGACAAGAGGATATATAAGTAGAACGCAACAACAAAGAATGCAACCAAAATACACAAACAACAAATGAAGCGACGACGAAATTCTCGGGAAGGCAAAACACAAATATTCTTCTTCAAGAACATTCATCAGACTGTTTACGTGAGCATATAAAAAGGCAAAACAAAGCAGGCAATAAGAATTCAATTAGTCTTGTGTGAAGAGGCGTTGCGTGTGAAAAGAACGGTCGTGGTTTGAAGATCTCCGCTATATAGATCTAACGAACAAGTGTTGTTGTTTGCGCAAAGGGGGTAAGCAGAGAAGAATAACGTACAAGCAAATTATTTTTGTAGACATCAATTTGGACACAGTGGCACACAAAAATTGTGGGAACAATAAAAAATTTTATATAAACTAAGCAGTAACTTATATTTATTTTGTTTACAATCAACGAAGTTATATTTTAAATTTTTTTAAAAAAGGTAAAAACGTAACAATATTTTAGCACGTGATATATTGTACTCTCCTACATTTTAGTATTATTTTCTTCCTACTAAAATTAAATTGAAGGAAAGGCATTACACAAATGTCCAATAAATTTTAAATCATTTTATTGATTCTGTTTCGCGTTGTCCTGATGATTCAGATGAGTGGGCCTGGGTAGTAAGCATTCGATCAGTTTCTAATCTAACTTCTCGTTGTTCAAGTGGTTAAGGCGAACGGGTCTCAGCGGCATATACTCGAAGATTTTCCAGTCACAGTGTTCGTCTGATTGTGAGGCTCGTAATAGTCTTTTCTTCCGTGCTTGGAGTGTAGGTCGACTAATTGCTTGTCATTTATTTTGAATTATTTTCCGTGACGCCATCCATTGGAAATTAATTAACTTTGTTAAAGAATGCACAGTTTAAGATTTAATTCCATTTGAGTAATTTTCAGTGGCACCACCTATTAGGAATTGGTCATACCAACTTAGAAATCTTCTTCGACTGATGCGCAACAACTTTGCTAAAGATCATAACATAATCAAATGCACAGTTTAAAATTTAATTCAATTTAAGTAATTTTCAAAAAATTGGAAGCAAAACTGGGCGGGGCAAAATTTTCTCTTGATGAAAACTTTAAATGGATAAATACAAACATTTGAAGGAAAAATTTGTGAAATCGATGGAGCCGTTTTCTGATTTTAGCTAAATAGAAAATGTGGGCGTAAAAGTGGGAGTGGCAAACTTCACATAAACCATCTACTAAATAGTCCGGATAGGTGAGCCTGTTCTTGAGTTATAAAATGACAACGAAAAGTGGCATTAATTTTTATAGATAATATTTTTATTAGATAATATAATATTGATAATGAAAAAATCGTTTTGTGTAGCAAAAATTATTAAATTATATTGCCTGTTTATTTTCAGAGTGTAACTCACCACAGTGTCAAGAAGATTTGACGGCATCGTTAAGTGTACCAGCTGTTGCTCTTTTGCCGATACATACTAGCTCACCGGAACGACGTATGACACAAAAGGAAATCATTGCCGGTGAAGAACGTCCGCGTTATGTACTGCAGGCACAATATAAATCATCTCCAGGTATTATTGTTTTAATTTAGTTCTTTGGGTTTGAATTTGATTGCATTTTTCTTTTTCAATAATCATGATCCTATTGTACTATATTTGCACTTGAGTAATTAATTCGATTAAATTCACATTCAATTAAAATACTTAATTGAAATGATTTTGAAAATCATCATTTCGTTGCAATTAGAAAATACTTACATTTCCTTTCATTGTAAATTTCATGACAAAACAGAACGAATTATGCACGTGCGTCATATTAAAAATAATTGGAAAATTTTTGAAATTATTAATTTAAATATCTAAACATACATAATACATATGTATATATGAATAGAATTTTGCTTTGAATCAAAACTATTTATAAGACATACTAAGCCTCACATGTACATAAATGCATACATACTTACATTCTGCGTTCATAATTACAATGAATTTCAATATTTGTAGATTTCCATTCATCCATATTAATTCGTAAAAGAGAGCACAATCATCACTTTTATGCATTTAAATTCAATAATCAATTTGAAAACTGGCCAATAAACCATAAAACATATTGCAATGAAATTGAAAGCCTCAATATTAAATAAATGCCACAGAGTTTAAACGCTTTAAGATTCATTAATTAAATCTGTAGTGAATTTTACAAAAAAATATTCTACAAAATTAAAAAAAATTTTCTTTTACCGCATGCTGTTTACCAAACACAGTTTTTTAGACTGGCTTTAATGCCATTACCACTGAATATTGTTAGAGAAGAATTTTGTTGTTCTAACCGCAGAAGGTATTTGCTTTAATGGGTTGTATAAAATTAAATTTTTAAGTAAAATACATGCTATACAAGGCATATATTTCAACATTTAGGGCCATTATTAGTTAAAGGTGACTTTAGCTAAAGTGAACTTTAAAGTCAGCTTTAACTTCTTTTCGTTATTACACAAATTTTTCAAAAATATGCCAATGCCGGATTAATGTCGATAACACTGCTCAATTAAAAATTTTTTAAATGCAATTGCAATGACAGGACTTCGTTTTTTTTATTGTATACTAGCTGTAACTAAAATAAATTTGAAGGAAAGGCATTACACAAATGTCCAATTAATTTTAAATCATTTTATTGATTTTGTTTCCCGTTGTCCTGATGATTCAGATGAACGGGCCTTAGTAGTACGTAGAAAATAATTCTTATTTTCTGACTTTTACGATAAAAGTCGTAACAGTTACGGTCTCTGGATATAAGCCAAGTTTCGTTACTAGTTTCGCTTTAGTCTTCTTGATATTTATCTCAAGTCCAACGTTGCGAACTATTCTTTCTCGGTGTTCGAGTTTTGACTGCATGTGCGAGTACAAACTCGGTTTAATAGTAGATTTTAATTATTCCCGATTAAGATTTTCAAAATTTCGTTAATTGTATGCCTTTTAACTTCATCCAATAAAACACAGAATAACAGACAGTCGTACTAAGTAATCTTTACTTTACTGGAATGTTTGTTCTATTACATTATATTGCCTAAAAACGTATAAATTTTAAAATGAAATACAAAAAAAAATTAATTTTTAGATATAAAATTCTATTTAGAACGAACAGCTACTTATTCTTACAAGCCCCACTAGACACGTTAAGTATCACTTTCAAAAGAAATGACAAAAAAGCAAAGTTGATTAAATCTTTTTTTGTTTCTTGTAATTTTGTTGCAGAATATTGGCGTGTGTTTTGTAAATTCACCTACATTTACGGGTATTTAAGCAAAAAAAGAAAAAATTGTAATGCAATCCGCAACAGTAATATTACTTGTGCGTACTTTTACCACTGCTAGCTATTCTGCCACTATATATGAACACGAATGTCATTTAAAATATTGTGCATAAATTTCCTAAGTATTTCCATGCCAAATATAAAATTACATTTAATCGCTTAGAATTTAAAAAACAACAGCGGCTATGTGAATAGTCAATTCAAAAATTTTTATTCGAATTATTTTTTGTAATCTCTAGTCTATATAAGAGATCAGCAATGAATCGTTTTTCCACTACTCATAAGCACTCATGCAATTTTGAGTATGAGTGAATCAACAGAATTGAAATTCAACTACTCTGATTCATTCGTACTCGCCACAACATTGATTTATAAGTATAAGTAGCAATGAGTATCAACATGCGAAGTATGTTTGATTCATACGCCTACTCATTCTGATTCATAAATTTAGAAAAATACTATAAGTGATTCGAGTGGCTCGAATTATACAACAAAATTTACAGCCTTTGTTGTTGTCGCATATACAGACAAAGAAAAAAGGACAGACAAAGACAACAAGCAAAACGTATACACAATATTCTTGTGAGTATAGTAGTGTTCGTACGCGAATCATACTTATTTTGTGCTTCGTGTAAATGTTAAGTATAGACGAGTCGAAATCAATAACATCATGCGTATTGTTAAGTATGAATACGACGAGTACTTCCAACTTTGAGTATGAGTAGTATGAGTATCATATTAAAATAAGTATGAATGCGTATAAGTATCAGAAATTATAAGTATGATTTGAATCTACTCATCGTTTTGAATATTTGTTGCCGATCTCTGGTCTCTATGTACATATACAGTGGATAGCAAAAGTTTTGATACTTCAATATATTTTAACAAAAAAAAAAAAAAAATGTCACCACAGGCTTAATACTCTTGCACAAAGTCTTGATATGAAAGATTTGCTCATGGTGCCACCATAAAACATTAAACCAAACTTGTACATTCTATTCCAAATGGGTTAAATGGAGTGCTTGACCTTAAAGGATATTCTATTAAATACAAGGAATAACGTTTTCATATATTAGGCCTTTGAATTTTAAATTTACGCAGGTTTCTCCTTTTGGGTACCTAGGGAGTCATCTAAAACATTTCCTTACTTTTCCCTTGTTTTATGAAAAACATTAAAAAATGATTTGTTTTGTAATAAAACAGAAATAAATTAATAGAATTAATATAAAAACCTTAATTTTTTTATTTAGATTGTTGGTTAAAATTCATGAAATTGCTGAAATATATTGCCGTACGACTTTTGCTGCCCACTGTATAAATATAGAATAAATGCAGGTAATGTGGTATAGATTATTGCCGTCGTCTAGTAGGTCGTGTGTTGGCTTGTTAGATGTGAGGCCATGGTTCAAAAAATATTTCTTCGGCGACTTCCTCTCAGCAGTTTTCTAGCAAAAATCTGAAGGTCAATAAAAGTTTCCCATTAAAAGTTTCAAAGCTAATAAAAGCAGCTCTCAAAACGGCGCCGTTATTATTTTCTAAAATATTGGAATATCAAACGAATAGTTTTCGATAGTAAATAAAGTGCGGACAGTTATATACGAGATGTGAACAAAAAATATTCCTTATTTTAAATTTTTTCAAAGAGTATTTCTTTATTTGTCAATAATTATCTTGTCCCCTTCAAAGTAACCCCTCAAATATAATACGCGTTTCCTTCAATCATCGAAACACTTCCGAAAAGCGATTTTTTGGTATCGCCAACAACTCCTGTTTCGATTTTTCTTTTATTTTCTTAATCGTAGAAAAACGCTTTCTTTTCATCGATGTCTTTAGTTTTGGGAATAGGAAAAAGTCAGTGGGAGCCAAGTTCGGTGAATGCGGTGGTGGAGGGCTGATTACTGTTTGGCTTTGGGCCAAAAACTCATTCACAAGCATCGATCATGTTCGTTTCTGACGAATTGTTTCGCGCAATCGGCGCATTACTTTAAGGTAGTATTCCTTACCTTACAGTACGACCTTAATGCAAGAATTCATGATAAATCACGTCATTGCAATCGAAGAAAATAGTGAGAAAAACGTTCACATTTGACCGAACTTGACGTGCTTTTTTCAGTCTTGCCTCTTCTGGACGTTCCCATTGGGATGATGGGGCTTTGGTTTCAATGTCATAGCTATACTCCCATAATTCGTCACCAGTTATGACCTTTTCGAGCAAATCTGAATCATCGTTGAACGTTGTCAACATCTCCTGAGCGGTGTCAACGCCACGTCGTTTTTTAGCAATTTTGAAACATTCTTCACTGCTGTACACTGTTAAAGAAGGTTAAGCAAGTATTTTTGTGTCATTAAAAACATTTGGTGCATTCAACACGGCTTAGTCCAAAGGTACAAAAAAGGAAGGCGAAAGAGCTAAGAAAGAAAGATGGAAAGATTGATGAAAGAGTATACTGAGGGCCATTATTACATCTTGCCGCTAACTAAAGAAGGTATTTTAACGGACTGATAAATTGTTGTTCGTTATAATAAGTGGACAATATGGTAGAAGTGAGCGTTGAGCTAAAGGGAGGATCATGCTACCGGTAGCTGTTAAAGATAAGTTTATGTTTGAATTAAACTTCAAATATAAACGAAGCCTTTTGTTGCCACTGCGTTAACAGTAACTTGTTTAATTGAGCAGTTTTATCGAGATTATTTTATAGACCCAAGTTTAACGGCAAGTTGTAATAATGGCTCTAAATGTCATTTTTTACATAGACGTTTTGTGAACATAGCGGCACCGGGATAACATTTGTGCCTTTCCGCCATGCAGAATTACTTTCATAAAAAAATTGGTACAATGATGAGCCCAGGAGACCTTCACCTATTGTATTCCCCCTAAAAGCCAGAAAAGCCTTCTTATGAAGTGTACTTCACCCTCTGGATCGAAACAAATATGCTATTTATCAGACCAAATTCAGATTTTACCTTTTTAATAACGTTTAAAATATGAGTTCGCTGATTGCAAACAAAATAAAAATAAATTCTTTATTGTACGCTCTACTTTTGTGAGCCTCAGTTTCTAACTAATCGTATACTAGAATAATTGCTTGTTCGATAACAACGCAGATCTTTACAACGAAAGTCTTCAAATCACAACTGTTCTCTTCACACGCAACGCAACTTTACACAAGACTGACTGAATTCGTACTACTCGTTGACTGCTTTGTCGTGCCTTTTTATATGCCTATGTAAACTGTCTGACGAATGTTACTGAAGTAGAATGTTCATGGTTTTGCTTTGTCAAGAACTCTATCGAAACATCATTGTTCTTTGTCAGTTTGTTCACATTGCTTGTTATCGTGTTTTTTCATACTGATATTATTGATTTCCTTTTAACAAGTTCGTTGTAATTGTTTGTGTAGCTGTTGCTTGTGTTAAAGTTAAACGATGTTACACCGTTTCCATTTTCATAACAATATGATATAAAGTTACATCAATACAACATAACTAAGAGCTGTTAATGTGGTACAGTGCCTGTCATATAGTGTATATATTTTTTAATTGCTTTTTATTGGATTTGGTTTAGCATTTTTACACATGCAGCATATACCGAACAAAAACTAAAATATTATCGATCAAAAAACAAATGGGTAACCCATTTACCTTCAAAGTATTTGTGAGTTTTTCAGATGTTAAGCAATATTTTATGTTTTTAATAAAATTTAATCTATCACATCTCAGCATGAACTGTTTGTATTTAACATTTTTAAAAATTAAAAATAAAATAAAATTTATCGTTTACACATTTCGCTCCCTTATTGCAGCATAGTCATATCTCAAAAAATTAAAATTTTTTAGTTACTTAAGCAAAACTACTCTTTTAGACCTTCTGTACATGTTGAAAAAAAAAAAATCAATTTTATATCCCAAGCTGAATCGAAGTTATAACAAAAAATTTTTGCGGCAATTAGATCATAGGACTTATGTCTTGAAAACTTAAATCGCATTTTGCCAAGTTCAAGTTTTTTTGAGATATGACTATGTTGCAATAAAGGAGCGATATGTGTTTAGTAACATCGTTTCTTATGGTTTATATTATGGCAATAGCGCTGTTAAGATGATTCAAAATGTAGAAATTTAATCGTAGTTAAATAATTCGATCAATTTAATTAACGCTTTAAGAGAAACGTTTAAAAAAGTTTTTTTTTGTTTCCAAGTTATCTTTATTTTTGGTAAGCCAGTGAACAAATTTACTACTTTTTTACCCTACACTGTTTTACATTTAGCGTGGCATTATTGCATGTACATATTAAAGTAGTGATTCATGGTGACAGGCAAACGGACGAATGTATGTATGAATATATAGGCGATTAAAACGAACAACCGAATTCAAGTCGCTATGCTTCAAATTCCAGTACAAATTTTGTGTTCTCTTTAGCTTCTTCTATTCTTTTGTCTTTTCCCTTTTATTGTTTTGATTTACACTTTTGCTACTGCTATTATTGTGTTGGATATTTTCGCATACCGCATTATACCAAAAAAAATAAAAAAACTGAAAAAAAAGCAGAATAAAAATCAAAATACCATCTCTGCATCATTATTGCAAGCAATAACAAAATAATAAAAAATAAGAAAACAATAACAACAATAATTATATTACAATCACTACTGCCATCGCTACCGTCACTGTCACACCACTATACATACATACTATATCACCACAAATATTGTCTGTTGGTTTGTTGGTTAACTTTTGTATGTGTGTGTTACTTTTCATTGCTGCTCATTATTATTGCGGTCTCGCGTAAAACTTGTGCTACTTGACACCAATACAATCAACAAAAATAAAAAAAATCTCAACCCATCTTAATCAACCAACCCACTGTGCTCGATGAAACACAACACCACGACACAACGATAATGATGATAATATAAATGCAAATGTAATATAAAAATACAAAAATAAACAATAAATAAATATTTTACAAAAACAAAAATAAAAACAAAACAAAACAAAATAAATCGATAATTGCTCTCTACTACTGCTCTCTTTTGCTACTACTACTACGTGCTTTTGTAAACAATTAATCAACCAATAAATGACATTCAATATGTAATCAATGTACGTATGTATGAATGAATGAATGTCTACATCATTTTAATTTACTTAACAACTCTTCTGGTATCTGGTATCAAATCAAATGTATGTACATATATGTGTTTGTGAGCAATTGTTTCTTATTATTATTACCCATATATACATACATACGTATACTCAACATACGTGCGTGTTAATACGTATGCGTATGTGTTTGTGTGTAAAATAAAAAAAAAATTTTTTTTTAATGAAATACTGTGGTGGTGTAAAAACAAATCGCTTTTTAAACTTTTAAAAAAACATTTACTAACTAACACACACTCATTATTACTTCTTTATATAAATACATATGTAATTGTAATTGTTGATAACGTAATCATAACGTAATTGTATGTAACGTAATTGTAACCTAACGTAACGTAAACGTAACGTAATCGTAACGTAACGTCACGTGACGTAATCGTAACGTAACGTAATCGTAACGTTAACATTCATTAAATATTCAACTATTAACGTAACGTAATGTTGTGCCACCATGTTTATGTAGTCCAAAATAGAAAGGATTCAAGTAAAAATAAAAATAAATTCATAACTGTACAAAAAACAAACAATCAAAGATATGTTGTTGAAACAATAACTATGACTACCACTACAGTGACAGAGAGGCGTATTGTACGTGAGGCCACAGAAGATTTGACAGCCACAACAGCAACTGGCTCATCAGCCACCACAACAGCAACATCATCATTGTCATCGGCATCAGCAACCACATTGTCGGCCGGTAGTGGAGAAAGCAATGATTTATTGCCACCTGCATTGCCAGCTAAACCGGGTGCACAGTCTATCAGCATTGATTCGTCTGACTCAGAGAAACCGCCACCCATACCCCCAAAGGAATCATCACCAACAACACAAATTAGCGGCATTCTTAAGGGTGGCAAACTATGGAAGCAAGATTCAATTTCACAGGTATTCACAGAAAATTCATAATAAAAAACCAAAAAAAAAATAATTTTTATGCCAATTTATTTGTTTGTATCTTTAAATGCTTGCTTACAGCAGTCTGACGACCAAAACAACACCACCTCCGAAGATGAAACCGGCTCAACTTCAAATGCCACCATTAAACGTTCTGTACGTTTTGTCACCGAAGAAATTAGTAACGATGACGTTGATGGGCCATCGTTAAACGTAGATGAGGATAATCAAATTAACGAACTAATACCGATTAAAAAGCATTCGACACTGTTTAAAAACGCTTTACGACCTAATTCGGCCATGCAACAGTTATTTCCCAGCACCGTATCCCATCAGACACTTACCTCAGAGGCATTGCGTGCCTTTGATGAATCAAAAAGAGCAGGTTGTTTGGTATCAACATTGCCTGGCAGTGCTGGTGATTCAGATACGTTGCGACGTAGCATGGAGAGAAATATTTTAAGGCGTTCATTAATCAAGTAAGTACAAATGCAATTTCTAATAATTTTATCATTTTCATATTCGAAAATTAAAACGTCTAGACCAACAACAAAACAGCGACAACGGAAAAAATTATTATTTTTTTATCAATTACTATTTTCTATTTTCCTCATTAACATTCTTATTTATTTTGGTTTGATTATGTTGGTAATAAATTTTATTCTATACTTAGAGACATTATTACATTTTCTCCTTTTAAGTTGCGTTTAGTTAAAGTTAAATTTAGCTTTAATTTTAGGTTGCGTTATTACAACCCAATGTTAAAATAAAGTTAACTATTTTAAAAATATGTCAGTGCCGGTGAAATGTCGATAACACTGCTCTATTAAACAAGTTTTATTAAACGCAGTGGTAAATTCAAACTTAAACTTAAATACGCAAATCCATTAGTTTTAAAAAAAATTATTCGAATTCCAACAAAAAGATTAAAGCATCTAACATGTGATCTGATAGGTTTGAACGAATTTTGTTGTCAACATACCCTGCCGTTGAAAAACACTTCTCGCAATCAACATTTGTTGGTAAAATAGTTCCAAGATAGCTGTATGCAGCTTTTAAATATTCACCTCTACCACCTCCTGATGTAAATAAATCTATTTCTTTGGACAGTTGAGTATCTAAATCAGTTACCCTATTAATTCGTTTTATAGGGCTTTTGCATTCTTCGATGCCATCAAATAATTTTTATCACTGGAAGTAGGGTTTTCCTCATCTGAGAAGCTAATATCAAAGTCGAGTGCTATATAATTTTATTTTCAGGACCTTTTGTAGGATCAAATACGTATGAATTCACAATCCCGGGACAAATTTTTAAAAATTCCGGGATTCGGGATTTTGTGAATCCCGAAAAATCCCGGGGCAAATTTTCAAAAATCCCAGGATTCGGGATTTTGTGAATCCTGAAAATCCCGGGATTTCCCGATAGGCATCCCTGGTATCTACCCCTTAAAACCCTCCCTTTAGTTAACGGCAAGTTGTAGTAATGGCCTTAAATGTGACAAAATTACCAATCAATTTTCTGTTTCTGTAAGGTGAACGTAAGACGAACATAAACAAAATTAAGTGTTTTCCCATACAAATAGTCATTCGTCTGACTGATTTTGGACTCAAGCTGTTTTTCTCTACAGAAAGGTTGTTCCATGCGTAGAATTAATTGATACTGACGCTGACATTCAGTGGAATTTGAGACTTCAGTTGGAAATGCGGTTCATCTGAGAAGATGACTTTTTTATGAAAAATCAACATTGAATTTTACTTTGTTCCATTACTCATTGAACGAATTATTGGCGTTTTCTATGATCTGCGGAACGGGTCTTACTTACCTATTTATTTAACTGGCCATTAACAACCCGATTAACAGATTTCGGTCTGCCGTAACACATCCTTCCCGGCGCCTCTGCTTCTTGCGCGCTTACGCCATTTGGTTACGTCAATGGTCCTTCCAACGGATACAAGACTTTCGTAGATCTCGGCAACAAATACCCGTCTCACCAGAGCATCCTCCTCCATTCAAACGACATAGCCGAACCAGCTCAACCGCAGGCATACATCTCACTGTTGGATCGGATGCTGAAATCATAGCTAACTTTTCTCTCGAATACTCTCAAGGATGCTGCATCAGTGCTTAATAGGATCCATGCCTTTGCGTCTTTAAGAAGCACGGGTAGGATGAGCGTCTTGTAGAGTATTCATTTTGTCGTATGATAGAGTTCTCTGTTACTCAATTTCCAATTGATGCAATAGTAACATCTCTTTGCAAGAATAATTCTGCGTTTGATCTCCAGACTGGCATCATTTTTGGTGGTAACGGCGAAGCCAAGATAAATAAATTCCTTGGCTATATCAAAAGTAAAGCTATTTACTGCCAGACCCATCCTCTTAGCACTAAAGGCAGCAGTAACATCTCGCTTGGTATGCCCTATGATGTCGATGTCGTCAGCGTACACAAACAACTGGACACTTTTTGTTAATGGGATGCACTCCCACATTATACTCTCCATGGCGAAGTTGAAGAAGCCGCATGATAAGAGGTCGCCTTGTCTGAAATCTCGCAAGGTAGAGAAGTTTTATAATAATTAGCGGAGTAGTGCTTTGTGAATTTTAAAAATCTTAAGAGCGATGCAGAACAGCTAATTTCGAATATTCGGTGACACTGTCTCCAAGAGGCCAAGTACTACATTGACACACAGAAAAAATCTTTCTCTTTACAATCAATCTAGTTTCTTGAAATTTTAGGACCATTCTCCGAACGGTTGACACTTAGGAGCACTTTTTCAACTGAAAATTCCTTAAAGTTTACAAGCCGTTTCAGTATAACCTCACAAATTTCTATAATAAATTTCCTTAATTGTAATGCGTTGTTTTGACGTTAAGCGCTCCATTTTTAAATTTATAACTTTAATTTTGCATTTCTAAAGCCTGGTTTTAATCGTATTTTTAGGAAAAAGGCAGTTAAATCTGATATTTCATTGGAGGAACGTATTAAACAATTAACCTGTGGCATTGATGAGGAGAATGACGAGTCGGCACAAGAAAACGGAGAAGACTGATAACAGTAAAATAGAGGATAGCTCTGACCTCTCACATCGGGATAGTCCGGCTGGCGAAGAGAATCCACAAAAGTTCAACGCTAACGGCAACAATAGTGATAAGAGCTTCTCACCTAATTCTTCTGTCTCCAGTTCATCCAGTAGTTCGTCGGCTTATAAGAAAATAACGGAAATTTTCAATCGAGAAAAGAAAAATCAAGAGAAAATTATGGAGATGGAAGAAAATCCTATCGTTATAATACCTCAGGTACTAAATGAATTTGTCTCCAATAAGTTTCATTTTTTTATTCGAACAAATAATTTTAGGAATGTCGTTGTCCTGCGGCTCCTGACTTGGGTATGGGCGTTCAAGTGCCTGTTGTTCATACACAGATTCATCGAACACCGCCCAGACAAACAGAACCAAAACGTCAATTCCTTTCCACATTGGCACCACTGACGGCATGTGTTGCCGGCAATAAAGATGACTTGTCTTCATATTACACACTGGCTGCCGCACATCATAATCAAGCTGCACAGAATGCTCACACAGCTGAATACAATTTAGCTGCAATGATTGCAGGGGAACAGAACTCAACAGGGTCCACACAAGGTACTAGTGATGAGGTGCGTAAGGTGGCGCCTGATGTTATAGCCGGTACGCCTGGCCAAGAGCAGCAAGATGAGTTGGTTGCTTTTGCCCAACAGGAAGCTAACCGTACAGAAAAAATTAAGAAACGTTATGGTAACGAATCGGCTAATACTAAGGAAACCAAAGAAGCA
This sequence comes from Sarcophaga peregrina, assembly GCA_014635995.1. Classification (NCBI taxonomy): domain Eukaryota; kingdom Metazoa; phylum Arthropoda; class Insecta; order Diptera; family Sarcophagidae; genus Sarcophaga; species Sarcophaga peregrina. The sequence goes on along the minus strand of CM025790.1, from coordinate 83,524,142 downwards.
AATTCTGATGATGATGAGGGCAATGATTATGGCTTTAATAAGAGACCCTCTGTACGGGGTATAAAACCAAAATTCAGTTCGACCAATGAAATTTTACAACAAATGCAAGACCAACTCTCACAACAAATGCCGAGTGTGGCTCATTCTCAGCCCTTGCCACAGCCAATGAAGAGCTATACCTTGCCTAAGCAGTCTGGGGCTAGTGCTATGGCCAAACAGTTGGCCCAACAGCAACCTTCTCCACAAAATGTACCCCATCCTACCGTAGCCACATCTCAGCAACAGTTGCCACAACAACAGCAAATGTGTAATGCTGTTGTGGCACCAACACCAATACAAATACCAGCAAATGCGGCCATTGCCCAGCAACAGACTGAGCAACGTACCTGGAGTTTTTACAGTGAAACACCTGGTGGTGTCAATGAACAGCAACGAATTCCAGTTGAAAGTGCTGCTGCTGCTGCTGCCGCTATGCAACAGACGTACTATCAAACCCTACCGGCAGGCGCAATGTTTCGTCACACCATGATACATCAGCACCAGCAGCATGGGCAAGAAGAGGCTATGCTTTACGCTCAAAATTGTCAAGCAATGGCCACAGCCATTGAACCACAGCCACACTATGGCCATTATGCACGTAGTCCTACACGAAGACCCGAATCTCCACCACCGCTACGCAACTACCATCAAACAATGGTGCTAATACCGTATAACGCCGAAACCTATTCACAATTCGCCGCTACCAGTTTGGATCCAAAAGTGGCACACATACAACGCCAAAATATTTTGGAATACCAACAGGTAGGCGAAATGACGCAAGTAAGAACACAAAAAATTTTTGTTTATTTTGTTTGTTTTTGTTGTTTTTGTAATTATGACTGTATGGTTGGTGATTGGTATGGAAAGTAATTTGGTATTGTCGCTTTAATGTTCTTGTTGTGCCTAATGTTAAAATGTTGTATTAAAAATTTTTCAATTTTAAGTTAAAAACGATATTTTTTTTGTAATTTCTTAGGTTACACAACAAACTATACGTGTTCCGATTGGTTATGCACTACCGGGCATGCAACTGCATGTTGTAGCAGGACGGGGTCATGCAGCTCAATATGCTGCAGCAGCAACAGGTCAAACACATCACCATCAGCATCAACGTATTATGACACAACGTTATCAGTTTGCCCAAGAGGCTAGTATGGCAGGTTTCAGCGAACGTGGTGTGCCCGAAGGTGCTGCTGCTGTTTCACATACTGACTGTGCGAACAGTGGCATGGTATCCCCTACTACAGGGCAACAGATTGCCATGCAACAACATCAGCAGCAGCAGCAGCAACAACTGCAGCAAGGTGCTCAAATGGTTCAACAACAGCAGCAACAGCAACAACAACAACAACAAGTTAATTGCCAACAACAGCAACAGCAACAGCAGCAGCAGCAGCAGCAGCCACCAACCCAAAACCAAAACAATATGCAATCGACTGCTCAAGGCTCCGTATATTATGCCATGAACGTATGACCCACAGTAGATTAGTCCATGTCAACGGCGGTTATTGTCGAACGCCGCCAATGTCAACGTGTAGAGATGTCATCGACATCAGTACAATTGAGTACGCGGTAGAGTGAGGCTTATGCTTCCCACATACATAACTAACCTCCAACCTATGTCTCCATTTTAAGTTCCGTAATAACACATACACGTACATATACACCTACACCACATGTGATTGTGAGCTGCCATTATGGAATTTAATGATGTAAACAATAGCTATGAACTTCTGTTTTTTTTTTTGTTTTTGTATGTTTCAATTGGCTAAACACTAAAAATATGACAACAATATCCCAACAACAAACCAAACAGATTATAAAAGGGATAAGAAAACGAAACCGATTTCAATAATAAGGAAGAAACAACAAAAAATTAAACGCACACACTTCTTGGCATATTTTAACTTTGGATAGTGTTTTGTTTATGTATGTTGTCCCCACCCCTATCCCCCGACTTTATGGTTTTTTTTTTATTTTTTTGGACACAAATATGTTTCTGTTGCAGGGAAGAGAAACATACTGAAACATAATGACAACGAATTGGAAAAGTTTAACTTTAAGATTATGAATTACGGATTTTGTTTTTAATTTAACATTTTTTTTTTCATTTTTATTTATAACAAACACAAACAGAGCAAATTCGAAAATTTAATATTTTTTCTCTAATTTGTCATCTGAATGCTGACGGCTACAAACAAAATACAGTATTCCTTCGATATAAGCAATTTCAAAAAATGTTTGCAGAACAGCGCATGCAAGCGATGAATTCTTCTACAGAAATTTCGCAACCAAAAGTGCAATTTAAGCTGATAGAATTCTATCTGCCTCGTTGACAGCACTGTCTTCGTTTTCGATTATCTTCTAAAACTACAAGGTTCAGTATCTGGGCCTGATTATCGATCCCTAACTCAACTGAAGGGCGAATTTTGTTGCTAGGATTCGAAAGGCGGTATGTGCTGCTTACTGCTGCAGCAGGGCAGTTGGTGCCTCAGTCAAAGGGTCAAGCGCTGGATCTATTCTGCAGTCATCGAACCTAAGCTCCTATACGGACTGCTCTGGGCAAGCTTTACAATGTCAAACTCCTTGACGGAGTTAGAAGGTATCTCAGGTGCTCTAAGCACAACTTCCACAAAGGCCTGTTCGCAATGCTTAACTGACTTCCTGCTAAACTCCTCTCTAAGCAGATCGCTAAGTGCACTGTGACAAAACTCAATGCCTTGTCTCTTTGGCGCGTCGCCCCCTTTGGTCATTCCTCTATTTTGAAGATTGATTCTGTGGTCCCACTAGATATCGATTATCTTTCTGTGGAATACTGTTTTGACAGGGGTTTCTACTTTCTGATTCCGTGCAGGAGCGATTGGACCCCTGACACGATCGTCGCCCTAAACTCCTCGATGTGTATACCGACGACTCTAAACTCAATGGCAGGGTGGGTAGCGGAGCCTACTCTGGGAGATTGGACTTAAACATTTCACTCCGGCTGCCGGACTATTGCACCGTGTTTCAGGCGGAAGTATTGCCATCTACTGGGCCGTTCAATGGATTCTCGCATACATTGTTCCTTTCACTCTCATCTCGACCTCTACTGATAGCCACTCTGCCAAAATGTCTATATCGAACGTTGCGAGTAATTCCAAGATCGTCAAAGAATGTCGCCGCTGTCTCAACCTTCTTTGTAGGCGCTTCAGTGTCACACTTATCTGGGTCCCCGGATACTGTGACATTTCGGGAAACTGCAGAGCCGACGAGCTCGCCAGAGCTGGTGCAATGCTTCCGGAATCCTCTTCAATCTCTTTCTTATCCTGGATCAATGGATAGAAGGCGCACCATCCAGTTACTTGGTCGAAACATCATCTAGATCACACTGACCATGCTTACAGGCCACTTCCGCAGACACGCGGAAAGAATCCGACTCCCAGATCCGCTGAGGAAGAGGAGACTATTATTCATTTTCGTTGTCAATGCGCATCTTTTGGTAGGTGCAGATATAGGTTATTTGGATCTCCAGCATTACGGAGCCATCGTTTACTGATATCAAGGATATAGCCTAGTTTATCAAGCTTTCGAGCATGTTTTCCAATGTGGGGTAGTAGTGCTTTAAATGTACAGCCCTTGCGCTGACTAACATCTTCCTCTTCCCTGATTTTGGTGGAACTTGCCAGTACAGAGACTGCGTTCACCCATGGCATCACAACAAGCCGTTATGCGTGCTCAATTGAGCTTTTTGATATCAGAACTCCGACCTAACCTAACCTAACGCTACGTAACTTCCACAATTCGCGGTTTTGTTCAACCATATTTCTGACAGTTAATATATTGTACGGCAACCGAATAATTATCTGGTTCTTCAATGTCGATCCTTGGTTCGGAGGAACTTAGTCAGTACAGAGACTGGGTTCATCAGTAGCGTCACAACGAGCCGCTATTCGTGCTCAAGTGAGCTTTCTGATATCAAAGCTACCACACTAACCTGCTGGGCCCCCGGAAGATTGCTGATGAGATAGATCCCGTAAAAAACTTTATAGGCGTTGTCAAGAGTGCTTTTATAGCATTAACTAGGTAGAGAGTCGTCGCATTGCCCCAAAACCTGCACCATGCTAGACATGAACAGGAGAAGAGTCCCATTTTTTTACTACTCCGATATGTATGGAGAAAGTGTGTTAATTTGGAAGTCTACTGTCTTCCGCTGAACAAACTGAATGATGCACTTCAACAGAACTAATCAACAGGAAAGAGTAGTGTTTCACCAAGACAACGCGAGATCTCACACAAGATTGTTTACACGCTGAAAGCTTTTACTGCTTGAATGGGATATAATGCCACATCCACCATATTCTCCAGACCTGACACTATCGGATCATTATTCGTTTCGGTTCCTAAATATTAAAACCTTCCCCTCGAATAAGATTTCGATCAGTTTTTGCAAGCAATTTCTTGCTTTATAAGCGGGTAATTCTTAAAAGTGAGATACTATATCGAAATAGTTTCAGTACAATCTGAAGCAAAAATCTAGATACTTATTACGTCTCTTGAATACCTCACGAATGATTTCTGCAGAAGATGTGGAGATGAGGAAGAGAATGAAACTATACTTCACCTACTGGGCACTTGCCCGCCACTTGGTGAGCAGGGAAAGAGACACCTAGATGCCTACTACACGGAAGACCTAGATGGACTGTCATACATGGATATTGGCAGTCTAAGTCGCTTCATCGGAAGCTCTGAGTTGTTCCTGGAATAGGGGAGAAGATGAAACTGCGGCCTAAGTGTGTCTGCTCATGCCTCCATCGGGGGGACAGCCACTTCTACCTGCCCAACTACTTAATTATTATGTCTGGGGCTCTTATATCCCAGAGGAATACTGTACATCAAAATTATTTGAATTCAGAACATTTACTCAATCTTAAGAGTTTTTGCTGCTTGTATGAAATTTAGGTACTGATTTTAAATAATTATTTATTACTAACAATGTAAAACTAGCCGCTATGTGGGCTTCAACCTAACCTAACCTATAAACGTCAAAAGTAAAAGTTAATTTCAAAGCAATTAACAAACGTCAAAAAAATTTAATTGCCAATTAAAACTTCGAATTTAATTTAATAATTATTAATGCCTTATTTTAATAATATTTATTTCAATTACGAATCAAAAAAAAAATTTTTTTTACTTTCATTCCAAATGCAAAAATGATTTTTGTTTTTAAAAATGGTGCTTTTTTTAATTAAAAAAAGTTTTAAATGAATTAATATTTAGAGAATTTGCTCAATAGTTTTATAATAAAAAATATTAATTTCGCTTTGTTAGATTTCATTTGGAAAATTATGGCATTAATTATGACACCTAGTGCTAGGCAAAACAATGGAAACTGTTTTAAAAAATTTATTTTTATGTTCTAATCGAATGAAACTTTAAAAATTACTCCCTCTGGAGAGTTTATTAATAATTTAAGGCCACGATTATGGTTCACAACACATAAATGTTGTGTTGTAACAGAGACTACATTTTACCTTTTTGATTAAAGTTTACAAAATCTAGATGTTATGTATGTCCTTGGGTTGTTCTTCAATGTTAGTCCACTTTTCTTTAAAATACATCCCGGAGTATGTAAAACTGTAAATTGAAAATAAAAATTATGGCAATATTGCTTATTAAGGTACTCACCTTAATGAAAATGAACTTCATTCGAAAACATGCTTCTCTTTGCAAAATCGACATTGACATCGTGCAACTTCTTGTTGGCCCTGTAAATCCCAACGTTACATACATAATCGGTCATTAGAATCCTTCAGTTAGGATTATTTATCTAGTTTCTCACACCACTTATGTTGTGTGTGTTAATTATATACATAAGTGGCGGGACCTACAGTTCATACTCGACTCCGAACGACAGATTTTTGAGAAACTTTTCATGGCAATTTTATTTACTCTTAGAGTTTTTGCCAGAAATCTGCTGCGAGGAAATACCCTCGCTTTACGTCTAATAAGCAAACACACTACCTACTAGACTACGACGACTTCAATGGGTCAAATTGACTTCCGGATACTGTACTTGTCACAGTTGACAAGTACACGTCCTCTAACCTATAAACCCAAAGAAAATTTTTAAAGGGATTCACTATTTTCTAATGAGATTCAGTAATAACAATGAGAAATGATTTCCATTTTTGAAACTTGACGCTGTACATTTTTTTTATATTTTCCACTGCGCAAACGTATTAGGTTAGGTTTTACTAACAATTTTCCTCTGGGTTATACACATGCCTCTCACAATTACACTCACATTTTTGTCATGTTCTCTTTGTGCCGACATCTGTATTTTGGGACTTGTGGCAACAGCTGTTGGCATGGGTTAGTGCTAGTTGAAGGCCCTTCAAGATCGCGTGACTATTCCACCTCATCTGAATCGTCTTGAATTTGCAATTCCATTACAAATCCAGTTGGATTTACTTGCGATTGGTTAGACACCAACTCCGCGGTTCTCTGCTCCAATGGGGTCAAGCAAATTTCCGTCGACGGACGTTGCTTGAAAGTTATTTTTATTGGGAGCCATTTTTTTTAAATTGGCTTGATAATGAGTCAATAATGAGTCAAAAAAAAAAAATGGGCCAAAAGGGGAGAAAATGTTAATAGGCAATATTTTAAGATTTAGCTTCCCAAATAGCTATTGGTGGTATTCCGTTTCTAAAGTTTAACCAAAAGGGGTCCAAAAAGGGCGAAAGGGGCCGAAAACGGGTAAATTGACTGCAGGTTCTCGTAATCCCAATATCCTAATATAAATTATAAATCTTTCTGTAAGTCTGTTTTTTTGTTTGTTTGTTAGCGAAGAAAAAATGGTCAAAATTTAATACTTTTATGCATAAATACTATATTTTATTTGTTTTAAAGTATTTTTTACGAATTATTTTGGTTATGTTTTCCAAATAGCTATTGGAGGTGTTCCGTTTATAAAGTTGGTCGAAAAAGAGGGAATAGGGCGAAAAACGGGCAAATTGCATGCATTTATATTTAGGACTTAGAGTATTCAAAAAAAACTGGGTTGTTTGATAAACCGGTTTCCGAATAATTTGAAAAATTGCAGTTTTCGAAACCAGGTTTCGAAACCGGATTTTTATTTATTTTTTCTGCTTTTTTCTACTTGCCGCGGCAATAATACAACAGCTAGTGAGCTGTTGTAAATCAAAATCACAGTTTAAAAAATACAGCAATAAATCTACAACTGTTGTAAACCATAATCGGGGCTTATAGGATTGGAAAATGTTAAAAATTTTCGTACGATTAGAAAACAAAAATGAATTTTAAAAAAATTTTTATTTGTTTCGTCAAGCACTGTATGTAGTCTAATATTTAATTTCGATTTTTAGTATATAGTATGTATTATTATTTATTAACGATTTTAGTAAAAAATAAAAACGGAAATAATTAAAATTAACAATTTAATATCAACAAACAAAAACAGTGCCAAAGTTATTTTAGATTAAAAACAAAAAAAAAAAAAACAAAAAATAAATCACGTAAAAGATTAAAAAAAATTATTTAAAAATTAAAAAAAAAAAATTAGAAATTATACTAAATTACTAGCGGAAAACAAATTATGAACAGAGAAACAGTTTTGAATACAGTTTAAGTAATACTACTTCCAATTAGAGTAAAAATAAAAATTAAAAAATAAAAGAAATTATATAAACAATGATTTTAAAAATAAAATAAAATATATTATAATAGAATAAGATTAATAATTACTTAAAGAGGAATTAAATTATAAAATAATTTTATAGTATATTATAGAGTATTACTGTAAAGTATAAGGAAACCTTAAACTAATAGTTATAAAAATAAATTTGCAAAAAATAAAAAACGTAAAATAAAAAATATATTTGAACTCAAAATATACATACATATGTATAAATAAATAAATAAACAAAAATTTATTTACAATTAAATTTTATGAAAATTTATTTCAAATCATCTTTCATGTTTTAGAACAAAAAAAAAGAAAAGAAATAAAAAACAAATTATTATGAAACCTAATTAGTAAATAATAAAACTTACACTTGGAAAGTAAATATACTACAAGAAAAAAGAAACAAAAATAACGTTAATTAAATTTATTTTTATTAAAAAAATATAAAAAAAAAATTAAAAACTATTATAATTAAAACGAGTATTTTTAAAATTGCATACATAATTAATAAAAAAAAAGAAAACAAAATGAAGAACATAGAAGAACATAGAAAAAACATATACTTTATATTAAAATATAGGCAAATGTGCAATTAAATTATTAATTATATTGACATTTGAATATTTTTGTGAAACAATTTAGACGATGAAATATAAATAATTAATTGTATAAGAAAATTAAATAAAAAAAAATTAAATATTTTAAAAATAAGTTTATCAAACTAAAAATTAGTTAAAACGTTTAATGCTTAAATTATGAATTAGTTATACATACATATAATTATTATTAATATTAATTAATATTAAACAAAAAAAAAAAACAACAATATTATTTAAAAATACAGAAAATAAATTTAAATTATTTAAAACACAAGTAATACAAGACCAGGGATGGAAAAGTTGGTACAATTGTACTTTTTTTTAGCACTATTTGGAAGTCAAAAACACCATAGCACAGCAATGAGTTATTTATAGTGTTTTCTTTTCTACCAAAAAATGTGCATTTTATTAATGCGAAATGCAATTTTGCGTTTGTTTCTTAAAAATGTTTCGCCCTCAAAAATGGTGGTATGTTTTATTCTAAATAATTCGCATTTGTCAATGGTGGAGGGCAATACATTTTATGCCCTGTATAAACCGAGAGGGCTGATAATGCCTTGTAAAGCAGATGACTTTTGTTAATTTATAAAGCTACCAGATGAAATTTAAAAAAAGTCGTCTGGCATTGTTAAGAAATTGCATTCAATGTTAGAACAGTGTTAAAATGTTTTTCTTTTTCATATTTACATTTTTTATTGAAAATAAATCAAAAAATACAAAATATTTTTAGATCTAAAACTTTTTTTTAAATATAAAATGATGAAGACGAATTACTGAATTTATTTCAATGTAGTCAACATTTTCTTTATAAGTGATGAACACGTGGCATACCCTCATATAATATTTGTGTTATGTTCTTCTCAAATAAAAAATTACATTACAACAGGTTTGGTAAAAAATTATTTTAATGCACCTTGTAAGAGGATGACATTTTCTTTGTAGAAAAGAAAACACCATTAGCTCTTGAAAAATGTTCTCTACTTTATAACATCACTCAAATATTCTGTCTCATCAGTGTATAAGTTTTTTTTTTCGTTTCATTTGCATATGGCAACTCATTGCTAACTTGGTATATTAAGAGTTATAAAAGGAATATTATCCGTTCCACATTTATATGCAAATGTAGAAAGGATATTTCCATACCAAAAGTTAATAAAAATCAAAGGAACAAATGGACTGTTTCTTTTGACTGTCTCTAATTTAATCCAAACAAGGGATTTTTTTGAAGTCATTTAATTAGTGTTGCTACAATTTTGAAATAACAAATAGTTTGCTGGTACAAAATTTATCATAATAGTTTATTTAATTTAGATCTCATAAACTTTTTTATTCCTTTATAGTTAAGTATTAAAGTAAGTTGTTAAGTTAACCTATTATAGAGTGATTTTCATAATTATAGCCCTACCAGCATTTCAATAATAACAAACAACGAATTGTCTTCAGGTCATATTCTCTGATAAAAAAAAAATGGGGAACTTAGATAGACCAGATGGCTATTGATACTACTGTCGTGACCTTAGAAATTCAAATTTTGGGGATATAGTTTATTGCTGGGGGGTTATTTCGAATTTCAGTTTCCATCTACGCGAATGTATAGTACAGAGTACATTACTGTTCTTAGCTGTAGTTTGCTACTCTTCTTGAGAGAAAATAATGAACGAAATATATTTTACAACAGGACAATGCCAGAATTCATGTCAGCAGACAGAGGATGGAATGGTTCCTTTAACAATCTATTTAGGTTTTATCGTAGCCAGCTTGCTCTCCTGATATGAATATTATTGAAAATGTTTTTCCAAACGAATTACCCATTCTTGTCCGAAGATTATATTCAAAATAACAGAAAATTTACCAGTGCTGAAAATTTGAAATTAATAATGATCGAAGAGTGGGTGAAAATAAACGGAGAAATATTAAATAATCTTTATAAAAATATCAAGTACCGAATATTTACTTTAATAAGGGGGGTTTACGAAGTTTTAAGTATAAATATTTTTGGTAAATAAAGCTTCTTATTGAACAAAAATGAGACAGGTGCTGGTGCTTATTTTTATACTGAAGACGAAACTGCGCTAACAATGAAATGAATTGTCATTAATATTTTTATTAATTTATAATAAAAAAAAAAGTTTAAAAAAGAAAACTATGAATTTAGTACAATCGGTCTGCAAAATGTACAATATGTTAAGACCAATTTTCCATCCCTGTACAAGACACTTTTAAATTTTATTTTTAATTTTTAAATCTTTAATGTTATGATGTTTTAAAATTGACATTAACATTGTGCAATATGGAAGAGAAATTAATTTTATTTCAATGCATAATGTCTTCAATATAAAAATCCCCAAAAAAACAAATAAAAAAAACTTTATTTTTTACAAAAAAAAACAGCCAGTCAGTCATTCAGTTAGTCAGTAATTATTAAAAATTAGTTTTAGATTAAATATTCTTATGTAAAATGAGTAAATAAATATAAAAACCAGGCCAATAATACATTCTTGAGTTTTTTTTTTATCCACACACTGTTCAAGTGATATTTTCTACTCTTTTTGACAAAAAAAATTTATAAATTTTACATTTCAATTCGATCTTCTATTTCCACACCTTTACACAACCATCTACATATATACATTAGAGCGACTCAAGTTGTATGGAAGGGAAATTCGTGCAAAGTGTACCCCCGTTAAAATGAACCTTTGAGTTTTTTAAGATAACATTTAAAATATTTCGACTTCAGATTTGACCTCTCGTGAAAAAAGGCTTTGAAAAAGGCTCTATTTTTGAATGTTTTGTTAATTTGAGGATCTGTTTCCTTACCAATTTATACGAAATCTATATCATAGGAAAGGTTTTTTTAAGACGCATCCAACTATATATAAAATTTTTCCAAGGACGATCATCCATGTCCTTTTTTTAAGGATATTCTAAAAAAAATGCGATTTTGCGGTAACTTTAATTCGATAGCGGATTTAGTTTCTAGATCATGTATGGATTTAAATAGGATTAAATAAAGAAAAAAAATAAATGATCCACGACTTTTTGCCGGCATATGTTGTTTGTTGAAGTCGCCGTGGTCTAGTGGGTAGTGTGTTGGCTTATTAGACAAAAGGCCCGGGTTCGAATCCCAGGTCAGACATCAAAACGAAAAATATTTCTTCGGCGACTGCCTCTTAGCAGATTTCTGGCAAAGACTCTGAGAGTAAAAATTGCCATGAAAAGCTTCTCAAAAATCTGTCATTCGGAGTCGACTTTAAACTGTAGGTCCCACCAAGCTAATTCCGGCATTTAATTAAATCTAAAGATTAAAATATGTTAATTTGACATTTTTATTACAAACAACCCCGAACAAAAAATTCAAAAACCATTTATTTTTACAGAATATCTTTAAAAAAGCAACCATGTCCTTTGTCCTTGGACAAATTGTATACACTATTGGACGCGTCTTAAAAAACCTTTCTTCTGATATAGATAAGGAAACAGATCCTCAAATTAACAAAACATTCAAAAATAGATCCTTTTTCAAAATGGTCCAGCTCACGAGAGGTCGAAGCTGGAGCCGAAATATTTTAAATGTTGTCTTAAAAAAGTCCAAGGTTCATTTTTAGGAGGGTACATCGAGCACTTTTTTTGTGAGTCGCTCTAATCTACATACATATGCTTTAATTTTATGTTTTAACTCTCTAATTGTATGTAAATGTCTGAAAACTATATGTAATGTCGTGTGTCGTCTGAATTATTATTTTTTTATTGGTTAACTTTCCTTCATTTTTACCTTCCATTTTTTATAAATCCTTTTTGTATTGTAGTATTTAGCCAAGTAAATTAATATTTTACAAATAAAAAAAAAACAAAAACAGTGAGTAAAACACACACACACACATACATAGTATATGCTATATTTAAAATTAATTAATTATTGAATTTAATATTAAAAAAAAATATGAAACCGTGGAAACAAAAATTATATATACATACATACATCAATATATATATTACAAATGAAAAATGTTAAAGAAAAACTTACTTTTAATAATAAAATAAAATTAAAATTAAAAACAAAAAAAACAAAATTATATATATACATATATATAAATAAATAAATAAAAAAAAAAAAATTATAAATATTTAAAGAAACAAGAAAAATATTATTTATTATTGTAATAACTATAAACAAATATACATACATTATTAATAAATATATGACTGAGTAAATAACTCGTAAACAAAAACATAAGAAAACAGAAATATATACATACTTATATATTATAAAAAAAAAAAATAAAAAAAATTAAAATTTAATTTTTCATTTTCAATCGAATACACATACACTGGCTCCAAATAAGTCTCCTCCCTACGCCAAGTAAGTGGCGGCAATTTATATTTACTTACTTAAATGGCCATAACAACCCGATTAACGGATTTCGTCCTGCCGCAACACATCCTTCCAGGCGCGCCTACGACGGTTGGTCACCCCAATCGATGACAGGGCTTCCTCAATTTGGTTCTTCTTCGTCCTCTTCGCCGACTTCCGCATATCCTCGCATCAAATACTCATCTCGCCGGATCATCTTCCTCCATTCGAGCGACATGGCCGAGCCAGCGCAGCCGCTGGATATTAATACGCTGTACAACGTCCATGCCGTTGGGGAGCTCATACAGCTCACTGTTGAATCGGATGCGAAAATCATCGCCAACTCGTAATGGATCGCAGATCTTATGTAGGACTTTTCTCTCGAATGCTCTCAAGACAACTGCATCAGTTTTTAATAGAGTCCATGCTTCTGCGCCATAAAGAAGCACGGGTAGGATGAACGACTTGTAGAGTATTAGTTTCGTCTTAAGAGAGAGGTCTCTGCTACTCAATTGCCTATTGAAACTATAATAGCACCTGTTGGCTTGATCTTCAGACTGACATCATTTTCGGTGGTAATGGCGGAGCCAAGATAAATGAATTCCTTGACTGTATCAAAAGTATAGTTATCGGCCGTAATTTGAGAATCAAAATGCCGCACAGGTCTGCTTGTCGATAACACATACTTCGTTTTGCCCTCATTTACTGCCAGACCCAACTTCTTAGACTCCCGTTCAATAGCACTAAAGACAGCAGTGACATCTAGTTTGGCACACCTTATGATGTCGATGTCGTCAGTGTACGCAAGCAACTGGACACTTTTTTGAAAAATAGTGCCATTACGATGAACTCCCGCCTTTCGCAGAACACACTCCATGACGAACTTGAAGAGATCGCATGATAAGGGATCGCCTTGTCTGAAACCTCGCACGGTATCAAAAGGTTCGGAGAGGTCCATTCCTATCTTGACGGAGCTGCAGGAATTGCTCAATGGCATTCTGCATGGCCTTATCAGCTTCGCAGTATACCGACCTCAGACATTGCGACAAAAACACGATCCCTTATGGGGCTATCAAAAGCAGCCTTATAGTCGACAAAAAGATGGTTTGTGTCGTGGGTCTTTTCCAGGATTTGGCGTAGTGTGAAGATTTGGTGGACTTGCGAGGTCTGAAGCCGCACTGAAAAGGTCCAATCAGTGTTTTGACGAGTGGCTTCAGTCGTTCACACAATACGCCTGTAAGAACCTTATATGCGATAGGGTAGTTGGCGCATATCGTAGGGTCTCCCTTTTTCAGGACAGGACAGAGGACACTGAGGTTCCAATCGTTGGGCATACTTTCCTCTAGCCATATGTTGTAGATGAGCTGGAACATGCGCCCAACCAACTCATTACATCCGGTCTTAAAAAATTCAGCGGGGAGGCCATCAGGACCTACCGCTTTACAATGGTACAAACCATTGTTATATTTCATTAAAAAAACTTATTGTCAACGTCATGTGAGGGAAAAAAGTGTCCCGTAGCAATAAAACATTGATTATGTCAGTAACAATGCTCTCCCTTTGAGTCCTTGATGATTACCCGGATACGGGTTTCCCAAGACAACTGTAAATTCTTGCTACACATTGTAGCATGTACTTGAATATAAAACTGCCAATTCGATTTCGGGGGACTACGAAATTTATAACGATTATAAAATTCAATTTGTTACTGATCTAGAACGGCAAAATTATTGGGATTATTAAAAGCTGAAAGACTTTCAGGTCGTTCTTCGAAAAGCCATTATAAGTGTAAAATTATGATCATTTCCGATTAGCACGTTATCAAAGCGAACTATTCTGTTATTTCATACGTACGTAGTTAAGCGAAATATTATCATCTGTTCATGAAATAAAACATATGGCGAAACACTTTTTTTAAAAGTTTGTCTGTCACATAAGATAAATATGAGAGGAGCAGTAAGTAAGACGAAGTCGCTCTGGTAGGTAGTGTGTTGACTTATTAGACGTAAAAGCCAGGGTTCGAGTATCTTTTCGGCGATTAACTCTCAGCAGATTTCTGGCAAAAACTCTAAGAGTAAATAAAATTGACGTGAAAAGTTTCTTATAAAATCTGTCGTTCGGAATCGACTTTAAACTGTAGGTCCCGCTACTCATGTATAAAATTAACACACACAACATAAGTGGTGTGAGAAACTAGGTCAACAATCCTGCCTGATTGGTTCTAATGAATAATTATGTATGTAAGTAAGACTCTACAACATTTCAGGAAACAGCTGCTAGCAATCTGCGTGAAGATTAATAATATTTTCTCTTCCCTAACTGCTAAAGGATTGCGTTTCTGTATTCCAAGTAGTATCATCCTTGGCGATAAACATCCTATTGTCATGTGTGTTGTTGCCAATACTTTCGTTAGTTCATAAGACGTCCTCCTTTTTTTTCTTCTTTAGAGTCTTCTACAGCAAGAATACTACTTACTTACATATATTATCGGACATTACAAGCTTTCGTTGTAAATTGGAAATAACTAACCTGAGGTTTGAACCTTGATGTGACACCTAATAAGCTAACACGCTACATAGTAGACTACGACTACTAACGTCAATATCAAGGATATATCATGAACATAAAATTCAACCTAAATTCAAGTTCTTCCAACACTTAACTTTTAATTCCTTCTCAAATATCATAAATAATAATAAATACGATAAAACTTCACAAAATCTTTGAAAAAATAAAAAAAATTACATGCACATCACTTAAGGATCGCTAGGTAAGTCGTATGTATTTAAGATGATGATGAGCGGTTTATAAACGATAACAACCTGAAGTTGGTTGCAATACACATCAGCCACCCATATAAAATTGTCGACGATGGCAATCCAAGAGTGCTCAATGCATGCTGTGATAAAAGTTACTGTATGGTATGGATTTTAGACTGACGGCATCATTGGTTCATTATTCTTTGAATATGCCGATGATTTCCTACTTCTTTTGACCTCAACACGATGATCTGTATAACTACAACATGTTTGTTGGGTATTGTTGATAAGCACATGATTAGATGTCTGCTTGCTTGAGAAATACAGTCTTTGAAAAGAAAATGAAAAAATTAAAACTCAACTTTATTTAAGATTAAAGCAGATCATTTGTAAGTGAAAGTGAATTACTTAAAATCTGTGTACCTACTACGTACGAGATTAGAGATTAAATCGTGTTGTCACGATAACAAACAATTTACTCATGTACGTAGTACTTTGCTTTTCTACCAGCTTATCAGTGTTCAAAATAAATGAAAACCAAAATTGGAAAAATTTTAATCAGACAAAAACAAGCAAAAAGACGAAAAACAAATACGAAATTGTTATTGTTTGTTTATTATTTATTCTAAGTTTTCTAAAACATTTAATTATTAATTCTTATGGAGGACTAATAATAGAAAAGTGGGGCGTTCAACCTTACCCACTGTCCTTCAAGGGCTTGGTGTCCCCTGTTTCGCTAACGAAACGCTATCGCCCATGGGCGGTATAACCCTAATACTTATATAAACCTTGCGAATATAATAAACAAAAGGCTGTCAAAGACAAATCTTCTCAGAAGGGAACAAGCTGGCTTCCTCTCCGACAAATCTTGCGTCGCCTAGGTCAACGGAGTTAGGATTAATGTGATACAGCCAGTTGAATGAAGATCGCCTCTTTATCTCGTGTTTGTTGACTTCGAAAAGGCTTTTGATACTCTCGATCATACGGCCATATGGGGCGCACTGGCATGCAAGGGTGTCCCTACTAAAATGCATAACATAATTGGTTATTACTACCCTTCAGTCAGGATTATTGATCTAGTTTCTCACACCACTTATGTTGTGTGTGTTAATTTTATACATAAGTGGCGGGACCTACAGTTTAAAGTCGGCTCCGAACGACAGATTTTATGAGAAACTTACTCTCAGAGTTTTTGCCAGAAATCTGCTGGGATGAAATCGCCAATAAAAAGTTTTTGTATTTCATTTTGATGTCTGGCCTGGGACTGGAACCCTGGCTTTTACGTCTAATAAGCCAGTATACTACCTACTAGACCACGGCGACTTCAAATAATAAACTTAATAAAGACACTCTACAATAATGCAACATGCCCCGTATTACATGAGTAACAATTGGTCAAGAGCATTAAAATAAAAACAGTAGTTCCCCACTTAGCTTTAATTGTGTCCTCGATGTACTGATGCAAATGTCAACAAGTCATAGGAGAGGGATTACATGAGATTTTGCAAGATAGACTGAAAGACCTGGACTATGCGGATGATATATGCTTGCTAAGTCATTCTTTCTCAGATGTGCAATCACAGCTAAATCTAATTAACCTAGCTCTAATAAATAAATTCCTTGACTATATCAAAAGTATTGTACGCCGCACATCTTTTCTATTCGACAACATACACTTCGTTTTGCCCTCATTTACTGCCAGGCCTATCCTAGCAGACTTCCTTTCCATAGCACTAAAGACAGCAGTAACATTTCGCTAGGTATGCCCTATGATGTTACCGTCAGCCCGTCGCAATTTGTCGTTCTGGCAAGTGAGTAACTTTCCAGTTTCTGAATTTGATCCATTTTATGACATTTGCTAAGCCTCTGAATGATTGAAGCACTAAAACTTTTTAGCAATTGGAGTTCTATAACATACACATTTGCAGGTTTAGGAAAATAGGTTATAGAAAGGTGGAAAGAGGGTGTAGTGTTTGTGGACATTTGATTTAAACTTACCAATATCGTAATTGACGGGAAAAACTTCCGCATGAAGATCATTTCACAAGCGAGCAGTGCGGGCAAAAAATGAATTCTCCCTGTAATGCATTGTGCGGTTTACTGGAAAATCAACCACAAGAGGATGTGCTCTGCGAGAAGTACGAGTACCAAGTAAAAATATGTGATTATCGGAAACCAAGCCCCTTATCTCTAGAGAATACGTCCAATTATAGTACCAATAGAACAATGAAACACACGCCACATTACGACGATGCTCCAACGAATCAATAGAGTTGGATAGCCTACTTCACCCTCTCCTGTAAACGGTCGAGAAGCTTCAAAATAGAGTTTGAAGCCCCGGCCCATACATGAGACTTGTACTCCATCCGAAGTCGGATAAAGGTTCTGTAAATAGTAAGAAGGTCGGATGGAGTGAAGTATTTTCTGCGCCGTTTAAAAAAACCAAGGCCCTTGAATGCTTTCTTCGACACTCAAAAAATGTGATCGTTCCAACGAGCATCACAACTAATTCTCATGCCCAGAACATCAAGAGCATCCGGCTCCTCAATATTTACATTACTCATAGATACAGATGACGGAACACCAGCACCAGCATCTCGCCGGTGTGTCAAAAAACAACAATAGGTCTTGCGCGCGTTAAAATCAACCCTGTTCGCGCAGCCCCACTCAGAGATTGTTATCAGTGAGTCCGTGAGATCATTAAGTAAAATAAAAAAAGAGTAGGAGAAAGAACAGAGTGGCAGGACCTACTGTTTAATGTCGACTCCGAACGCAGATTTTTGAGAAACTTTTTCATGGCAGGTTTTATTTTCTCTCAGAGTTTTTGCCACAGATCTGCTGAGAGGAAATCGCCGAAAAAATATTTCGTTTTGATGCCTGATCTGGGATAGAACCCCGACTTAACGTCTAATAAGCCAACACACTACTTACTAGACTATGGTGACTTCATCGTAGTAGTCGAATAAATATCAAAAAATAAAGGGTAATTTCTCTTTAATGATTTCTCAAATTATTCTGAATTTATAAAATTGTGTAGCCTCTATTAGAGATAGGATGCAACTATCTGTGAAAAAGGACAGCTTGTCAAGCACATTTCATCGGACTCGTTTTGGATAGACAGCTGTCTTGGGAACCATACATCCTTAATATATTAAAACATGCTTCTATTGTCCTCTAAGCTTGTAACAAAGTGCTGGAGAGAAAAATGGTGCATGGAACCTAGGATGGCTTATAGGATTTACAGAAGTCAGACTTATCTTAATTTACGAATTTCCAATCATCCTCGGATGTGGACTTACTCCCCCGGTAAGACTGTTAACTTCAACATCATTTATACATCAAAAGAGAACTCCATTGCTCCCTACGCTTATGACAAGGTGTTGCAAAGAAAATGGTGCTTGGGACCTAGGGTGGCTCATTGCATTTATAACACTCGTGTCTAATATCCTTCTGGTATGAAAATACTTTGCTAAAGTAATTAATTTGAACCTGATCCAGAAGTGGCAAAGATGATCTGCCTTATAGTGTCTTGACCACTACATCAATGTTGGAAGTGCAGATAATGTTGTGCCTCTTTTCGCTGGAAATCTAGAGAGGCTTGGTTTCTCTGAACGTAGTCACGCAAGAATCCTAAAAGCATTTGTGGAATGGTGAATGCATGATACAGTTATATGGCTTCTCAATTAAATTTACGAAATCCATTTCGAATAAGAGATTAAAAGAATATTCCAGTGCACCTAACAAAATCTGTGTAAATATGGATTGATAGTTCCCTTATTAAACGGAAATGTGACCGGTGAATTTTTTTTTGTAATCGTTTGGAACATCTCAGTCCATAAGGTCGCTAATAAAATCATTGTAATATTGATTAGGATATACTAGCCCATAAGGCCATTGTATTATCTTTCAGGAAGTAGCGACAATACAGGCTACAACGGAAATTATTGGGAAGATATTTTACCAAAGCACTGAATTTTATCACGGTCCCAAGTAGGTGTACCACAGTTGAAGATATCCCAAAGCGCTAGGGGAATGATAGGATGGCCAGAACTTAGTCACATTCCAGGTAACAGTAGAACGAATGAACTAGACAGGTGCGCCACAACCATGGGAGTCTCATATTTGTCTTCTACTTTGAGAATCCCTCTTGGTTCCGGAAATGGGCAGAAAAACACGGAAAATATTGTCAATATGGGATAGGGGGAGCAAGATAAGTCTGCTTAAACTTTAAAAGAACAAGCTCAGTATGGTTGTCAAGGTTATTACTGGTTATTGCTTTATTGACACTCATGCGAGGCTCTTGAAAGGCTTACAAACAATTTCTGCAGAAACTGTAGGGATAAGCAAGAAGAGGAGGCCCACCTATTGGACACATGCACCTTGGTGCAAATTGTATAGATGATCTGAAGAATATGTCATGCATTAACATTGGCAGTCTGTATCGCTTAACCAGAATAACCGAGTGGATTCCAGACTAGAGATAACGAACAACTGTGGTATTACAAAGGAGCCTATATGACGTAAATTCGTCTACCAATTTCTTTGGGTGTACAGCCACACTTATTTACCAACCTAGCCTAGTATGATAACCTCAGATATTATTTATTAATTCTTACACATACGTACATATAGCATGTCTTTAGATGTGTACAATAAAACTCGAATAATACTTTAAGCAGAAAAGCTATATAGACGATACTTTTCACTTCTTATGTCAAAAATCAATGTTAATGCCTGTCATCATTTAATACACGGTCATCACAACTACGTGAGCCAAGCGCATCACTGATTAGCGTACAAGTAAATTATTTTACTAGAGCTGATAAGAAGCCTTCGCTTAAACTCAATCTTGCAGAACTGACAGATGATATGACCAAATGAATGAAAATCAAAAACGACAACAAAAAAAAAAAAAAACTATCGTTAACGTTAACAGTACAGAGTTTGAAAGAATTAATTCGTTGTTTAATTTAAACTCTCTTTTTATTATTTTATTTCTTTATGAGTTGATTTTAAGAAAAATCAGTTTCATTACAATACTTAATACTACTAGTCCCTACTCAAGCAGCCGAGAATATAGTGATGGACGGTTTGCATGGAAAATATAACGAAAAATTGATTTTTTGATGCATTGAAGTTATAAACTTAGCTGAGATTAAGTTAGCGGGTAGCTTGTCTTTCACACACAAGTGCAATGGGTAGCCCCTAAAGACCATTGTGTTGCTCAGTGTGAGGTTAGCGCCCTGCTTATGGTGGGTGGGTTTGATCCATCACGAGTTGCGGATAAAATTTTTCAATTTCATGAAAGGCGTTGTACCAATTCTGTTTTGTTGCTTTTTTTTATGAAACCAGCACTCAGGGGATGGCACCTATTCATGCAGTGCATTGTGCAAGTTTTTGAAGAAATATATTTTTTTTATTTCGTTTTGATGTCAGTGCTGGCCAATTGATATGTTTTTGGCAAACTTTAATCGTGCTGCTGCCTGCTTTTTTTTGTCAGCAATGTTCCTTTCATGGACTTCTGGAGAATAAATTGTTGTTCATCAGTCGTCTACGATCGCACAATTCGACATCGAAGGTGATGTTTTGCGTTTGAGCCCACGGGTTTCGGGCTTTGTTATACTTTAATGCATTTTCGAGAAAAATTTTTTAAAAAATTATTTTTGGAAAGATCTCTCTGTGTGGCACATTATACCTTCTGGTCACTCCACAATTCTGGAGGTTGATCCGGTGGCCCCTGTGAATATGGACTATTTCCTTGCTGAACATTGTCTTGATGGATGTTTCCACTCTCTGATTCCGAGTAGGGATGACTGGAATCCTGATACGATTGTCCCCCTGGAAGCGCTGGATATGTATACCGACGGCTCTAAACTCGATGATGGGGTTGGAAGTGGTGTATACTCTGGGATTTGAATATTTCTCTCCGTCTGCCAGACTACTGCAGCGTGTTTCAGGCCGAGGTAATGGCAATTTACCGGGCCGCTCAATGGATCCTCGACAACGATGGTCCTTTCAGTCGCGTCTCGATCTTTTCAGAAAGTCAGGCCGCGATAAGATCTCTGTCAGGTTTCATGATTAACTCTAGGATCGTTAGGGAATGTTGCCGCTGTCTCGACCTTGCCTCGGGGCGCTTCACCAATGTTTCTCTGGTGTGGGTCCCCGGGCACAGTGAAATTCCGGAAAACTGTAGGACGGACGAACTCGCCAAAGCTGCTACGCTCCTTCCGGAATCCTCTTCTGTTGAATTGGGTATGCCACTTCTCTCGGTCAAGTTGATCGGCACGCCAACCTATCCTGGGTAAATGAGGATTTCTGCTCTATCACTAGACTCACCTGGCCCAAGATGGATAGAAGGCGTACCAACCGATTCGTGGTCTCGGTCGTGATGTCATCTTGACTGTAGTGGCCGTGCTTATGGGTCATTGCATCATGGGTAGATAAGCTGAGAGAATGAGACTCCTTTTTAACGACCTCCGCCGTGGATGCTGGTCCGCTGAGGAAGAGGAAACTGTTATTCACTTTCTTTGGCAGTGCCCGTCTTTTGCTTGGTGTAAATATATGTTATTTTGCTCCCCATTCCTTGTTATCTTAACGGAGCTATCATCTATTGATATCAAGGATATATCAATCTTTTTGCCTGGTTTCCCAATGCGTGGTAGTCGTAGACGTGCTTTTGTCGTGCAGCCCTTGCACTGACCAAATTCTTCCATTTCCCTGATTTGGCGGAATTTAGTTAGTACAGGGACTGCGTTCACTCGTGGCATCACAACGGGCCGCCATACACGCTCAAGTGAGCTTTATCAGAGCTACCAATCCAACCTAACCTAACCTACCCACATATTTTAAAAAACCAAAATGTCCAACTTTGACCCCCTCTAACTCCGGCAGTTCTTGACTGATAGAGCTGAAAATTTATGTCTCGGCTACTATCCAATAGTACTAATCAAATCGGAAGACATCGATTTTAAAAATTGGGTCACTTGACACGAAATTAATCATATTGTATATCGTTTTAATAGTAAATTTTGAACATCGTTACAGAAATGTTTGTGTAATCAATAAATTTAGGTGCGTAAAGTCAAAAAAAAAAACAATTTTTATCAAATAAAACAAGTTTGGCGGGTTCAGGAAATATAAAAAGAAATATTTTTGAGTTCTACTCAACACAACTCACAACCTACAATTTGTCATTAGCTGGGTGTATTTAATTCTTTTTTTTATTTTGTCGGATAGTGTTATGTAAGCATATAAAATATGAATTTGCTTACAATGAAAACACTATTTTCAGACTCTGTCATAAGTATGAAAGAATTTGTAAAGACAGCTCAATGCTCTTTTCGAAGTAATCAAAATCTTAAAACTGATAATTAGTACACATTTTGAGTTCATTGAAGACGGTTGTGTTGTATTGTTTAAAGCGCTTAACAAGTGTAATTAACGATTTATTCAAAACTAATTAAAATTATTACATACCGACGTACATTAGTAACATATTAATAAAGACATTAAATTGTTATTAAAAAAAAAAATCGACATGAGTTGCCCCTATTTATCGAATTTAAATGGGTGCGTATTAAATTATAAATAATAAATCGATTATTAATCGTATTCAATATCGATTTTATCACTTACGTAGATCGGAACACGATGATAATGCAATACCACTCAACACAGAAGTTGGCAAAATTTATGGCGAATATTTAATGTTGGATAAGATCTTAAGTGCTCAGTGTATGCTCTCGAAAGAGGATAAAAATCCTGTTCACGATGAACATTTATTCATAATTACCCATCAAGGTGTGTATGATTTGAAGTTTCTTAAATATGTTTTCGTTTAGTTTTGTTTTTGTTTTTTTTTAAATTGAATTTAAAACGTATATTTTAAGACAAAATAGGTATGTTTTGCTATAACAAGGCCACGTTATTAAAAAAAAATTATTTCAGTTTTTAGGCATTAAAAAATATACAAAAAAAGGTTTATGTTACTGGGTGTTCTCGATTATATAAATTTGAATTGTTAAGCGAGTTTTACTGATAAGAAGAGATTTTTGGAAATTGGAATCTATTATCAGTAAATTTTGATTTTTTTATAAATTTAATTCGTAAAAGTAATGCTTTAAATACATACATACACTGAGCGCCAAAAGTAAGTAAACACCACTGGAATAATTCATTTTCTTAGGATTTCTCACTATCCTAATGTAAATGAGAATAGTCGAATAAATTTCTAAAAATAAAAACGTTTATTTATTATTTATAAAATGTTAAAACAAAAACAAAATATATTAAATTATTGTTATGCTACAAGTAAATATATTTTTGATAATAGAAAATTTAAAATTATAGTAGGTCTTAATTCACTTATGGCGCTCAGTGTATATGTATTACGGATGCCAAACGGGATCGATTTTTAAAAATCCCTAAATTCGGGATTTTGTAAATCCCGATCCCGACATCCCGTTATATTTCGGGATAATTCGGGATCCCAAAATCCCGAAAAATCGCGATTTTCTCTTAATAATAAAAATATTTCGTTAACAAAATCATTTATATTCCCATTATGTCAACATACGCTACCGTTGAAAAACACTTCTCGCAATCAACATTTGTTAATAAAATAGTTCTAAGATAGCTGTATGCAGCTTGTAAATATCCTCCTCCCGATGTAAATAAATCTATTTCTTTGGACAGTTGAGTATCTAAATCAGTTACCCTATTAATTCGTTGTATAGAGCTTTTGCATTCTTCGATGCCATCAAATAATTTTTATCACTGAAAGTAGGGTTTTCCTCATCTGAGAAGCTATTATCGAAGTCATGTGATATAGAATTTTTTTTTCAGGACCTTTTGAAGTGCTCAAAATACATATGAACTCACAATACCGAATATACCGAAAATCCCGGGACAAGCTTTTAGAAATCCCGGGATTCGGGGTTTTGTAAATCACGAAAATCTCGGGATTTCCTGATTGGCATCCCTAATATGAAGGAAATATGTCGACAATTGTCTCCAAGTCACCAGTTTTGTCGTCTACAATTATGCAATTTGTTTTTGATGAGAAAAAAATCGTGAAATTGTCAAGATATTATAAACTTTTAATAAAAAAAAAAAAAACAATCAGTGTTATATAAAAATGGAAGTAGTGAAAATGAGACAATTATAAGTCCAAGTGTGAATTCTGAGAATTTTGTGGAGCCTGAATGTATTGTGTTACGCGAGAAGATAACAAATTTGTATATTGGATACAATTGTTAAACAAAATTAAATTTTTTTTTTAAATCTTATGGAATTTTTCCCTATCGACTTTGAAGAAAAACAGAGATAATTTAATCCATACGTAAGTATTTACTTTTATTGTTGAACTACAACGAAATCACACCTTGCGGGTAATGCAGAACGAAACCGACATGAAATATTTGGCCAAAATATTGTCATAAATTTTGTAAAAATTCAAAAAGAAGTTTCGCGAATACTCAAATACCTAATAGGTAATAAATGCTTTTTTTTGTATTCTAATTAATATTTGTAATATTTTAACAATTTGTTTCGTTTTATTAATATCAGAACAGCATTTCAGTGCAAAAAGGAAAAATATTTCAAAGTAATGGGCCAAAATGATATAAATCGTGAAGAAGACGACTCTCCTAAAGAGGATTAATAATTTACTTAATTTTAATAAAACAAAACGGTTTTTTTGATGTTCCTATATACATTTTTTTTTTCATTTCATTTCCAATTTCATCTTTATTTACATTTACTTTTTACAAATTAAAATTTTTTGCGAGATTTATCTATAGATATTACAACGAATGATAAAGTAATTATACAAATTAAGAGCTCTTTTTATTTTATTTTTATAAGAGTGTTTAAAGGAAAAATAGGAAAACCTTTATTTGATAATGATAAATTCAAATATAGTTAGAAAATAAGTTATGTAACCATAACATATTGTTACTTGTCATTTTCAATTTGCTAATTTGAATTTTAGAGATAATTTTCTCCCGACTCTCGACATTCTCTTATCAGTTGATAAGGAGAATTTTCTATGGATTCGTGATATTTAATATTGATTCTTTTTATGAAGTCAATAATACTTTCGTAGCCAGTTTCGTTGTGAAGAAGTTGAGTAGAAAATCTCCAGTGTTTATTGTTTATGATTTTAAGACATTTATTTTGAATTATTTGGAGGTTTTTCAGATGTGTCTTTGCAGCTTTGTACCAAATGGGACTAGCATATGTCAAAATTAGTCTTATTATGCTTTTAAATATTAAATTTTTATTTTTTGTAATGAGAGTTGAGCGTTTGTTGAGTATTGGCCACAATGATTTCATTGTCTTCAGCGCTTTCTTGCGAACTTCTTCTAAATGGTTTCCAAAATTAAGTTTCTTATCTAAGTGTATACCCAAATATTTTACATTATTTTGAACTGTTATGTTTTCATTTTGAAATTTTAGTTGGCGGTTGGGTAGTCGTTTTGGAGATTTGTTATGAGGGAATATAATAACTTGAGTTTTATTTGTATTAATTTTAATCTTCCATTTGTAAAAGTACTTTCTGCATGCTTCAAAACTTTTTTCCATTTTCTTAAGCAATGCCTTCGTGAGTTTGCTAGACGTTAAAAGAGCGGTGTCATCTGCTTATTAAGTATGACGGAGGAGAGAAATCGGAAGTGTAAATGGAGTATAATATAGGAGACAATATTGAACCTTGAGGTAAACCTGTAGTAAATGACTTGGGAGGGGATAATGTGTTATTAACAGCTACTGAAAAAATTCTACCTGCGAGGAAATCAGGTATGTTAGCTTGAATCAATTTGTATATAAGGCCATTATGCCAGACGGTGTCAAATGCCTTCTCTACGTCCAAAATAATCATTCCTGTAGATTTTTTACTTCGTTTGTTATCTTTAATTATATTTACAATACGATGAATTTGATGTACTGCACTATGTTCTTTGCTATTGCCGTTGAGTCTTCAATTTCATCACAAATTTTCTTTTGAAGTATCTTTTCATAAATTTTACTAATATTACTTAATAAGCTAATCGGCCGTTAACTACTTGGATTGTTTTTAGGTTTGTTTGGTTTTGGAATGGGGGCTAATTTGGCTTTTTTAAAATGTGTTGATAATTATTGATTTTTAAACAGCTATTTAAAATAATCAGAAGTAATTTTATAGCCTTTGCAGGAAGATTTTTAATTAAAACATTTGGGACATCGTCTAAGCCGGGAGACTTGGATGTTTTGAGAGTTGCAATTATTGAATTGCTCTCGTTTAAAGTTATCAAAGACACGTTTTCAGAATACGTATATGTTGACTTAAATTGATTTACTTTCGAATTCACAAACTTATCATTTGAGGATGTGAGATTGTAAGCAGAAGAAAATGTATCCGATAGGAATTGTGCTTTTTCTTCATCAGTTATAATTTTTAAATTTCCTTGGTTTAAATATGGAATTTTTTTATTTTGTTTACCCTTTAATCCACGGCTGATTCTTCAAAAAGACTTATCACCTGGTCTTAATTTTGATAGCATTTTGTTCCATTTTTCATTACGGTAGATATTTATTTTTTTGTTTATCATTTTCGTCAGTAATTTTACGGATTGTTCATAAAATTTTACTTCAGATGAAATTGAGGTTCGTTGATTTCTTCTCTTAAAAGTTTTTCTAGTTCTTACAAGTCAAATGATGTCGGAAGGTAGGTGCATTTTTACAGTATTACTTAGTCTTGGGCTACAGTCATTTCTTGCTTCTAATATAATTTTAATAAATTTTTCAATTTCTGTGTCACTTATAGGTTTTGAATTATAATTATTTGTATTTATGATTATTCTGTTATTAATTCGTTCGTTTATAATCGTAGTAACTGGTTTCTATTTCACTAACTTCAGCATTTCCGATTTGACACAAAATTGCTCTGTGATCTGATGGAATATCATGGTCAAGTACTTCCAAATTTATATTTAAGGAACTATTGCTTAGAACTAAGTCAATAACTGAAGAGTTTCTGTTGCTTTGATACGGATAAAAAGTAGGGCTAGTGGGATAATATATAAAAAACATTACTGGTTTGTTCAAGATTAAATAGAACATTACCAGCTGTATTATTATTAACGCAATTCCATGAGGAGTGTTTCGCATTAAAACCTCCTAATATAACAAAATCCGTATTGAAAGCTGTTATTGTATTTCGGCGAATAAGCACTACATACAATCAGTTTTCTGTTGTTGATTTCAGTTTCAATTGAAATATTTTCTATTGTTGAGGTACTTGAAATTGCCAGTAATTTATGTTTGACAGATCTGCGGACAATTAAAGCAACACCACCCCCTTTTCATGAATCCTGTCTATCGTTGCGGTAAATGAAATAATTTTTGAAATATGTTCTGTGATTTTCATTAAGATGTGTTTCGTTTAAACAACAAATATGGATATTTTCTTTTTCTAACAAATTTTCGAGTTGAAGTAAGTGAGAATATGTAGTAATGCCATTTGCATTCCAATGAAAAATTTTTAATACATTATAATTACCGTAGACCATAAGCATATTTTACCATTGACATAACAACCTGTATTTGTTGCAGTTTTGTTGTACATTTGTGAAGATCACTCAAAGCTGTTGTAAAAATACTAAAAAGTTCATCTATATTAAATAGATCATTATTTTGTTTTATGCAGTCCGCATAAGATAATGCATTACCATAAGAATTATTGCTATTCTTGGAAATTGTGGGGAGATCAGAATTGATGAATTGTGAAGATTTTTGATTATTGTTTTTACGAGAATTTTTGTTGGTTGTTTTTGCTCTAGTTTCCAAATAAAGAGATCGTAACGGGCAATTAATATCATTTGCGGAGTGATCTGTGCGCTCTTTACCATATTTTTTGCAATTAAAACAAGAAAATACCGCTGGTATTTTGTTTTGATTCTTTAGTGGGCAATCGTTGGTATGATGTGAGTTTGCACAAATCATACATGCTGGAAGACGATTACAATGTTCTCCCCCATGACCATACATAAGGCAGTTCCAACATTGGGTTGGATTGTTACCTCTTCTTGGCTTATATTTTTTCCATGATACGATTATATTGCATATAGAAGTTACGTAACTTAATGATTTTGAGTTGAAGTTTTTTCTTGTAAATAAAATAAAAAACATACAGCATTATTGGCAGAACTAAATTTAGTGTTGATCTCAACAATAGATTAAGGTTTTAAATTATAATCTTCGATATCTTTCTTTATATCTTCAACACTTAGTCTTGCTGGTCCATGTAGAAATACTGTGTATAGACGATTTGCTTTGAAATTAAAAGTATGGAATTCAATTTTCTTGTCCAATAAAATCTTTTTGCACTTTTCGTAGCATTCGATATTTTGTGGAAAAATTTTTGTTCCAATAGATGTACGTTTATAAATCGAGTCTTTACCCAATAATTCTTGAAGATCCTTGAGAGGAATCTTATCGTCAGCAACTAAAGGTAGAGGTTTAATAACTTTATCTTCCCTAACATTACGGATCCATACTGGATCCATTTCCGTATCATTGAGGCTAGCAAGTACACTAAACCGATTCTTTGAAGTTGATGGTAGATCAGAAAACATACTGATAGGAACAGGTCGAGACCATTTTTGTCTCTTCATGCTTGGCTTTTTTAAATTAAGATTGTCACTTTTGGCCCCCGGGGCCATGGTTGTGTTGCTATATAAGAATAACAATTTTTGATTAGGTTAAGAGATGAGCGAACTTTGCGATACTATGCGATATGAAATATCGAATTGTTTTTTATTTATTTAAACAAAAGCAAATAATTTATATATATATATATTTTTTTTTAAATTTTCCCGAATATTTTATTTTTATTACGATTCGCTTGACAGTTAGGTCGCTGCGTGACTGTCCTATATAAATAAGAGAGATTGAATTAATAATATTTTTTTAGTTTTCATATTTAAATTTAAAAAAAGGCTAAAACAATCAAATCGTACCTTTTTTTCAATAAAATATCAAATATTTTCAAAAATTTAAATTTTATTGTTATCTATTACTACAGAAATGTACCAAAAGTGTAGACTAGAAATGCTAAATTGTACTATTGTTTCACTGCTTACATATGGTCCCAAAAGGAGTACTTATTCACTACATAGTCAACAGTACTGACGTTAGTAGTAAATTTTCAATGACATGCACATGTTAAATGTCTAAAGTAAATAACATTGGCTGGGGTATAAAATGTCACTAGTACTGGTGACTGTGTCAATAAAAAGTCAGTAGAGTTTCACTATTGTCATATACTACAAGGGAACGACCGAAGCAAAATAAAAAAATAAAAAAAAAAATTTTATTTTAAAAAATGAACACGTACTGTTTTGTCTTTCAAGTTCAAATACTCAATTATACTTTTCCATATTTGAAGACTTTTCTCGCCGTGTTCTAGTAGATAGAGTGTTGTCGTACTAGACGTGAAGCCACTGTTCAAATCCCAGATCAGACATCTTCAAAAATAATATATGAAATATGAAAAAATATTTCTTTAGCAACTTCTTCAAAGCAGATTTCTGGCAAAAACCTTGAGTGGTAAATAAAATTGCCATGAAAAGTCTCTCAAAAAAAATTTTTTTTTGTTTGGAACCGTCTTAAACTGTAGCTAACGCCACTCACGTATAAAGCTAACACACACAACATGAATGTTGTTGGTTGAAATAACCAATACCTATCTTACCGAATGTTTATTTCTCATATCAATTTTCATCAAAATTTCTCATCAAAATTTTCAATCTTCACATCCATCGTGTTTAAGAATTTCGTGCAGAATTTTTTTCTATCAGGCATTGAATTTAAAACAAATAGATTGCCTTTGCATGTTGTGTAGCACATTGTAGTCCAGTCTTATTTATATTTCAATGGACTGCTACAAAAAAACAAAAGCTGCAGATACGTAACAATACGTAAATGTTCTGTGTAGTCAAACGTCATCGGAACGTTATGGAATATACTTTCGTTTGTAGCATATGATGATACTTACCGAAATGACATGACGGTTCGGACAGCGTTCTCTTTTTTATCGTATTCTAAAAGCGTACGTATGTTCCGTTGACGTTAACCTAGGCTAAAGGCTGTTTCTGCC
Organism: Sarcophaga peregrina; assembly: GCA_014635995.1. Lineage (NCBI taxonomy): Eukaryota > Metazoa > Arthropoda > Insecta > Diptera > Sarcophagidae > Sarcophaga > Sarcophaga peregrina. The sequence goes on along the minus strand of CM025790.1, from coordinate 83,493,574 downwards.
TTTCGCATGCATTCATAGTTGAAAAAAAAGTACTAAAAGCGTCGCGGTGATACTACGGTATTTTTGAAGTGCTTAAGTACTGCATTTTTCAACACTGATACCAAGGGTCTCTGATGAGTATCGAACCCACGGCCTCGCCTTTGTAATTTAGAACACTACCCACTAGGCAATCGGTCTGCGTATTGGCAAATTTTAGTTCACGATCTTAATTTTATTCATGTACTTAATTTGTATGCTTTATTTAGTCATAACGATAGTATAGACTTGTGATCCTTCCAATCAGGCCGATAGGCGAAGATAGAAATGTCATAGTAAATATGATCAAATATTTTCCCATTACTCAGCCTAATTATTAATTGTTCTTAAGCAAAAAAGCACCATTTTGCCTCCTGTGAGGATTGAACTCACGACCCCTGGTTTACAAGACCAGTGCTCTGCCACTGAGCTAAAGAGGCTTACAGCAACGCATTTCCAAAGTTTTTTTTTATTATTATTCTTTGATTATATTGGACATGTTGTACTGTGTAATTAAATAACGATTAAACGATTTAAGAAACACAGCAGCTATTACTAGTGTTGTTGTAATTGGTATTTATTTAAATAAAAAAGTTTTTTTTTTTGATGATTATTTAGAGTTTTTCATCTGAAGTATTGAAAACTTAAGTTTGTGTTATTAAAAGTCAATTTTATTCACATTAGACATCTGGTACGACTTTTTCAAACTTCTTTAGTAGAAAGAATTAAGAGTATTTAAAAAAAATAAAATGATAAATTCAATAATAAATAATTAAATTAAATAATTTCGTCCATATAATACGTATGTATCAATTGCATTAAAACACTTGCGATTTATAGCATGTGGAGAAAATATAGTACCAGTTACACGAACGTAATGTAAAGTACCGTAGCGAACGTTCTCTTTTTAGCATATGAAAAGCAATATAAAGCTTACCGAAATATTCTTTCGTTCGGAAAACGGAATGATTCGACTAATTTTGATTGTTTGAATGGGAGCGTTACCATGTTGCAATACGATATGTGCATCTATGAAACGAAGTCTCTAATAGTCTAGCACACTACCCACTAGACTACCAGGGCACCTCTATCTCTTTAGTATTCAAATATTATTACGAAAATGAGGATAGTATTTTGTTTTCACATCGTTTAAATTGTAAACAAAAGCTACGAAAACAATAAACTTGTTTACTTGATAAACAAGTAAATAAAAAGGCAATAACAACATACCACGGACAAACGTAAACAAAATACATAAACAACAATAACGTAAACGACATGCTTATAGCTATAAAGATTTCAAAAAGGTGAAGTCATTTTCCTTCAAGATCATTCACCGGACTCTTTATCCTGCGATATAAAAGATAAGACAAAACAGGCATCGGAGTCAGTAAAAATTCAGCCAATCTTGTGTGAAATTACTTTGCGTGTGAAGAGAATAATCATGGTTTAAAGATCTCTGTTATAAAAATCTGCCGAACAATTGTTAGTGTTTAAGCAAAAGAGTGTCAAGAAGAATAATAAACCAAGTAAATTGCTGTTGTTTACATCAAGTTGTGAACAGTGATACACAGAGTTGCACAAACAATACAGAATTTATCTAAAACTAAACATAAATTTGTTTTTTATTTTATTTGCAATCTATGAACTCAGATTTTAAACGTATTTAAAAAGGTAGAAACTTTACTACTTTAATGCGCTAATATTGTAACTCCATTACATTTCTTCATTCATTATTTATTAATGATAAATACTAAAAATAATTTAATAAATTAAAATATCGATGTATCGATGCATCGACGGTATAGCGATTGATCTTCTGTGTATCGATTGATTTTCGTAAAAAAGGAAAGGAGCGTAAACAGAATATTATAGGATTGAAGCAAATTGCGTTACAGTAAACAGACGATTTATTGTACTGCCTCTCAACCTCTATAGGGTATCTGTGTAATAACAACCATAATCTTGTTGCCCTGGCAAAATTCAGTAAATTTTTTCTTCTCAATAGTCTAATACAAAATTCAAATCGTTTCTCACTATAATTACAAAATCAAAAACTTTTGCCGTCTGACGAGTGTCCGTCTCTACTCATCTTTTCTTCCACCCGATATCCTCTATTGATAGGATCTGGCTTTCTCAGCGGTGTGAAAGGAAGCTCCCGCTAGTTGGTCTGCTTTTGATAGCGATATCTATTCTAATCCCGAGTCAACATTTTAAAAATATCTTTCCTGTTCGAGTTGAATTGGTCACATCTTTCGATGACTTGAACTTGGAGGCTATACATACATGTTTACTATAGGTCCGTGACCCATAGGTATGGTCTATCTCTTAAGATATTATCTAGTAACCAAATTATTCGTTTCTCTTTTATTCCTCATTCCCGAAGTGAAATATTTCCTAAATTCATCAAGTTTAGTGGAATTGTCCTGCAGACAATTAACTATCAACCAATTGATGTGCCAGATCAAAATGCTTTGTGATGAACGTTGTGTTAAACTAGTCGCTCATTAACGTAATCATTTACCTAAATCTAGGATAGGTGGCGGCAGGGATTGGCAGGCGTCCCTGGGCGACTGAATCATGACGTGGATCAGAGACACTGGTCACTCGAGCATACTGAAGAGATTTGAAGCTAACGGGGACATTCTCGATAAAATACATGACGACCATTCCGGATAAAGAGGTATGGATGAATGGTGCTGGGCACTTCGTCAAGTACGTCGTCCAAAACTTCACTGATAGATCCAAGCAGGGAGAAAGCATCGTTGGTGGAATTTACTGTAGCGTTTTCTGTACAGTTCATTTGGGTTCCGTTACACAATGGCATGGCCATCGAATTCTCCGACGAATTCTTAAATATAGGGGTCGCTTTAAGAACCTATGGGCTTGTTTGACGACGAGATCACGAACTCTGTCAACCGCAGGTGGGCTGCTTCGGTTAAGGGCAGATTGGTGCGCATAATCTAGCCTAGGCTGGATAGAGAGCGCACTGCAAGACTGCTTAAACTGCAAAGATGTGCTCAATGCGGTTATTGGAGTCGCAGCAGGTCATTGTATTATGTATGTCCAATGAGGCGCATTGGTTTGGCACACCTTGCAAATGATTTCTGTAGAAACTGTAGAGACGAAGAGGAAGAAAAGACGGTTCTTAATCTTCTGGGAATATGTTCGGCACTATGTCAGAGGAGATTTGAATGTTTTGTTGAACATTAACGTCGGCAGTTTGAGTCGTTTCATTGTAAACTCTAAGTGGTTCTAGGACTAGGCGATAGTTAACATCGACTGTGGTATAACGACTGGCCCCATGTTATTGACTTCGACTCGTCTCTACTTAATATTTGCACGAAGCACAAAATAAGTTTGATTCGCGTATTGTGTGTATGCTTTGCTATTTGTCTTTGTCTTTCCTTTCTTCTTTGTTTGTATATGCAGCAACAACAAAGGCTGTAAATTTTTATGAATGATTCGAGCCACTCGAATGACTTATAAGTATCATAAGTATTTTTCTAAATTTATGAATCCGAATGAGTAGGCGTATGAATCAAATACATTTCGAATGTTGTGAGTTTGATGTCAACGTTGTACTCATACTCATTGCTCCTTATGCTTATAAATCAATGTCATAGAGAGTACGAATGAATCAAAGTAGTTGAATTTCAATTCTGTTGATTCACTCATACTCAAATTGCATGAGTGCTTATGAGTAGCGGAAAAACGATTCATTGCCGATCTCTGGTACTTACTTACCTATCTAAATCTAACAGAGCCTGGAAGTTTTTTGTAGAATTGGCAACACAATGCACTGCATGAGTTGGGGCCCTGAGTATTGGTCTTAATAAGAAAAGAATTTAAGTGTCAGGTGTGCAGTACAGTCGATAGAATTTTATACCAAAATTATAGGGATTTTACAGTGTATTCGTATTCTGTTTTCGCATATCAGTTGTGTTCACGAATCAACGACTTTTTCCCTCTAGTAAAATTAAATTGTTGTAAATCTTTATTAAAATAATCGTATTTGAAATTTAAACTTTTTTTCCAGCCTACGAATTATGGTTTAAACAAATCATTTTCGAACTGGACTCTATACGGGAAATGTTAAACAGCGAAGTCATAGAGGAGACGAAAACCTTGGAAATCCTTAAGCGTCTCAATCGTATTGTCCTGATATTGAAAGTAATAAGAAAATAATATAATTCTACCAAATATTGTATTGCTTATTAATAGGTTAACATTTCAGTTGCTTGTGGATCAAGTTCCAATTTTGGAAACAATGACTCCGTTGGATTTCATGGACTTTCGAAATTATTTGGCACCGGCATCCGGATTCCAAAGTCTACAATTTCGTTTGATAGAAAACAAGTTGGGCGTTAAAAGCGAACATCGTGTTAAATACAATCAAAAGTATTCCGAAGTTTTCGGTGGTAATAGTTCAGCTATTAATGCGATCATAGAATCCGAAACTGAACCATCACTACTTGAGCTTATCGAGAAATGGCTAGAGCGTACGCCAGGCTTAGAGGAGAATGGTTTTAATTTTTGGCATAAATTTCAAGTCAGTGTTGATAAGTTTTTAGCTGATCAAGTCAGCAGTGCTATGGTAAGTTTAATGGACATTAACTTTCTATAACAAGACTGAATTTGGGAACATATGCAGATGGAAAAGGTTGAGACTGCTAAAAACTATCGCCTAATGGATATTGAAAAGCGTCGTGAGGTATATCGTAGTATTTTTGATCCGAGCGTACATGAGGCATTAGTTTCACGTGGTGATCGACGCTTTAGCCACAAGGCTTTACAAGGTGCCATTATGATTACATTCTACAGAGACGAACCACGTTTCAGTCAGCCCCATCAGCTATTGACACTCTTGATGGATATCGATTCTTTGATAACGAAATGGAGATGTAAGTTGTAATTACGTGTTTGATTTCATTCATTAACCAAATTTGAACAATGCATTCCTTTAGATAATCATGTGATTATGGTGCAACGTATGATTGGATCCCAGCAATTGGGTACTGGTGGCTCATCTGGTTATCAATATCTACGTTCTACATTAAGGTGTGTACAATTGGGCTGGAATAACATATTAGTTTTATTTTTTCATTTCATTTGTATTGTAATTTCAGTGATCGCTATAAAGTCTTCTTGGATTTGTTTAATTTGTCAACATTTTTGATACCTCGCGAAGCCATTCCGCCTCTGGATGAAACAATGCGAAAGGAGTTAATAAATTAATTAAATTTTAAATATAATTCCTTATGATTAAATATATGTACTTACATATAATAGTTTTATTTTTAATTATAATTAACCCATTAACGGCGAATGGGTAGAAAAATACCCAAAGAAGTTTTTTTTAAAAAATTCTATCTTGACCCAATTAAACGAGAGGCCAAAATTTTTTTTTAAATTACTAGACATAATCTCAGAATCAAAAATATCACAATTTAGCCAAATCTCCGTAGAAGCAATTCTATCAAATTCAAAATTAAAACTACTCCTTATAAAGCGAAGAAAGTTTAGACCTGAGTCCACGAACATTTTGATAAGCAATTCCGAAATTAAAAGACGATTTCAAAGCTAGTTTTTTTTTGAGAAATATAACCAGGCAAATTAACACCATTTCTACGATGACCCAGCCTAAATACGAATTCACGTACCAATACACCTTGAGACCAAAATACAGGATCAACAATTTCACCAATCTTTTCATCGGCAACATATAATTTAAACGAAGAAATACTACTATGGCCTCATCTTATAGCAACCAAACTTAAAGGGTTCCCTAATCCTCGATTTAACGAAACATTTTATATCATCGACCGATGTATCACATGAAAGACGAGACATAAAAATAGTAGTCTTAGGTTTAACTACAACCAGTTTCCTTGCGGACACTACAGATGAAAATGAAACAGAAGACGGTTTAGAAGATGCCTGAGAGATGACATCTCTCAGAGGTAAAGGTAAAGGAGATAGTGCAGACTTTGGATTCACTTTAATTAAATTTGCAGACTTCTGTATAGAACTGCTTGCTAGGTTATCAGTAGTAGATGGACAAATGTCCACAATAGAAGTAACAGTGGACAAGGTACTGATTGTCGCAGACTCCCCTGGCACAGCAACTTGCGCCACATGCCCAAGAGCCCCAGAAGCTCATCGAGCAGCTCATTCAAAAGGCCATACTTTGACGACGAGTTAAAACTAATACACAAATTAAATTAATTTTAAATAAAAAAAAATATAAAATGTTCGTATCAATATAAATACTCCAAATACTGTTTGTGACAAATTTCACCGAAATCGGACTACGGATTCTGGGGTCAAGCATTAATGGGTTAATAGAATAATCTTCAAGCAGGTAAGATTTTAAGGCAAATGAGTGGCATTTATAGAAAAAATATAATTTTGCCTCCTGTGAGGATTGATCTCACGACCCCTGGTTTACAAGACCAGTGCTCTGCCACTGAGCTAAAGAGGCTTATATTTATAAAACTTAGTTTTATAAAAAAAATTTTTCTTATTTCAAAGTATACTTTGTTAATAATTCCAATTGTATTGGAATTGTCAATAAATTATTTGAAATGTTCATCATTCGATTGAAAATGTTGTTTATTTTCATGTTAACTTTTCTTTTTTGTTTAAATTATATCATTTTGGTTTTTACTATTCTTTTTTAGTGATTTGCTTAACGAAATGTTCTTCAACTGTAAAACTCAATACACTAATACCCCGGTTTGCGTCTGCTTCGAAATTGCGTCTTTTCAAAATTTCTGTGATTTCGCAGTTGCATCGTTTTTGTTTCAGTTTGCATCGCATGTTTCGAAGTTGCGTCGTTAGTGCTTCGACTTACGTCGTTAATACAAAATGTTTGAACAAAGCTAAAACAGAAAAAGGGTATTTCCCGTTTAAATTTAGTACAAAGTTGTGTCTTTTTAAAATTTCTATGACTTCGAACAAGACTTCGAAGTTGCGTCTTTTTTGTTTCAGTTTGCGACGTTAATATGAAAATGTTTGAACAAAGCTTTAACAGAAAAAGGGTATTTCCCGTTTATGTCTAATGTAAATACATACATACATATGTATTTACGTTGCCTGAGGATGCAGAGGGTGTTGACTTATAAGTAATCAGTTTTATCGCATCGACAATCTTTATCTTTGCCGGCTCGATTTTGACCATTCACTCTGTTCGCAAACTGATGGTTGTAAGTTCTAGGTCGTTGGTAAATTAAATATTTTTTATTGAAAATTATATTTTTTCAGGTAAAATTATGAATCTCGAAACCAATTAAATGAAAATCAATATGTAGGGAACATCGTACTTCGTTGTGCGTAGTTACGGTTTGCGTCGCGTTACTTCAGGCCATATTAGCGACGCAAATCGTGGTATTAGTGTAACTGAATTTTATTTGGAACAATCACAAAAGATGTATTATATGGATTATAACTTTGCCTGTTTAGAATCAATTTTCATAAATTTGGTAGTAAACGAAAACTAGTGCCACGCCCACTGAATCATGTTTAAATGCATTGAATATGTTATCATAACCTTGCATATAATAAGGAAGAAGAACAAGTAGGTGCGGCAAATAATATAAGAATATTAAAGTCCCCGTTCCTAGCATTTAGTTCATACCAAACTTATGACAATGGATCTCTGTCTAAGCAAAGTTTTAAGATTTAAAATTTAATTTTCTTGAATATCTATAAGTGGCCGTGGTAAATTACATAATATTTACACCTAGAATGAAAGAACACGTTTTTACCTTTAATGTGATAACAAATTTATAGAAATTGGTGCTCCACTTACAAAGTTATCTAAAGTATAAGAACATACACGTACTTTACACATCCAATAGAAGAAATAAAAATTTCTACAGGAAATCTAGCGACGACATAATTTTCTACAGGAAAGCTAGCGACAACATAACTTTCTATAGGAAATCTAGCGGCAACATAATTTTCTGTAGATAATCTAGCGGCAACATAATTTTCTGTAGGAAATCTAGCGGCAACATAATTTTCTGTAGATAATCTAGCGGCAACATAATTTTCTGTAGATAATCTAGCGGCAACATAATTTGCTATATGAATTCTAGCAGCAACATAATTTTCTATAGGAAATCTAGCGGCAACATAATTTTCTGTAGAAAATCTAGCGGCAACATAATTTTCTATAGGAAATCTAGCTGCAACATAATTTTCTATAGGAAATCTAGCTGCAACATAATTTTCTGTAGATAATCTAGCGGCAACAAAATTTTCTATAGGAAATCTAGCGGCAACATAATTTTCTGTAGATAATCTAGCGGCAACATAATTTTCTGTAGATAATCTAGCGACAACATAATTTTCTGTAGGAAATCTAGCTGCAACATAATTTTCTGTAGATAATCTAGCGGCAACATAATTTTCTATAGGAAATCTAGCAACAACATAATTTTCTATAGGAAATCTAGCTGCAACATAATTTTCTATAGGACATCTAGCGGCAACATAATTTTCTGTAGATAATCTAGCGGCAACAAAATTTTCTATAGGAAATCTAGCGGCAACATAATTTTCTGTAGATAATCTAGCGGCAACATAATTTTCTATAGGAAATCTAGTTGCAACACAATTTTCTATAGGAAATCTAGCAGTAACATAATTTTCTATAGGAAAGCTAGCGGCAACATAATTTTCTGTAGATAATCTAGCGGCAACAAATTTTCTATATGAATTCTAGCAGCAACACAATTTTCTATAGGAAATCTAGCGGCAACATAATTTTCTGTAGATAATCTAGCGGCAACATAATTTTCTATAGGAAATCTAGTTGCAACACAATTTTCTATAGGAAATCTAGCAGCAACATAATTTTCTATAGGAAATCTAACGGCAACATAATTTTCTGTAGATAATCTGGCGGCAACATAATTTTCTGTAGGAAATCTAGCGACAACATAAATTTCTGTAGGAAATCTAGCGGCAACATAATTTTCTGTAGGAAATCTAGCGGCAACATAATTTTCTGTAGGAAATCTAGCGACAACATAATTTTCTGTAGATAATCTAGGGGCAACATAATTTTCTATAGGAAATCTAGTTGCAACACAATTTTCTATAGGAAATCTAGCAGCAACATATTTTTCTGTAGGAAATCTAGCGGCAACATAATTTTCTGTAGGAAATCTAGCTGCAACATAAATTTCTGTAGGAAATCTAGCGGCAACATAAGTTTCTGTAGGAATCTAGCTGCAACATAATTTTCTGTAGGAAATCTAGCGGCAACACAATTTTCTATAGGAAATCTAGCAGCTACATAATTCTTGTAGATAAGCTAGCGGCAACATAATTTTCTGTAGGAAATTTAGCTGCAACATAATTTTCTGTAGATAATCTAGGGGGCAATATAATTTCTGTAGGAAATCTAGTTGCAACATAATTTTCTATATGAATTCTAGCAGCAACACATTTTCTATAGGACATCTAGCAGCAACATAATTTTCTATAGGAAATCTAGCTGCAACATAATTTCTGTAGATAATCTAGCTGCAACATATTTTCTGTAGATAATCTAGCGGCAACAATAATTTTCTGTAGGAAATCTAGCGGCAACATAATTTTCTGTAGAAAATCTAGCGGCAACATAATTTCTATAGGAAATCTAGCGGCAACATAATTTTCTGTAGGAAATCTAGCGGCAACATAATTTCTATAGGAATCTAGCGGCAACATAATTTATCTATTCTGTAGCAAATCTAGCGGCAACATAATTTTCTATAGGAAATCTAGCGGCAACATAATTTTCTATAGGAAATCTAGCGGCAACATAATTTTCTGTAGGAAATCTAGCGGCAACATAATTTTCTGTAGAAAATCTAGCGGCAACATAATTTTCTATAGGAAATCTAGCAGCAACATAATTTTCTATAGGAAATCTAGCGGCAACATAATTTTCTGTAGGAAATCTAGCGGCAACATAATTTTCTGTAGGAAATCTAGCGACAACATAATTTTCTGTAGATATCTAGCGGCAACATAATTTTCTATAGAAATCTAGCGGCAACATAATTTTCTGTAGATAATCTAGCGGCAACATAATTTTCTATAGGAAATCTAGTGGCAACATAATTTTCTATAGGAAATCTAGCAGCAACATAATTTTCTATAGGAAATCTAGCAGCAACATAATTTTCTATAGGAAATCTAGCGGCAACATAATTTTCTGTAGGAATCTAGCGGCAACAAATTTTCTATAGGAAATCTAGCGACAACATAATTTTCTGTAGATATCTAGCGGCAACAAATTTTCTATAGGAATCTAGCAGCAACATAATTTTCTATAGGAATCTAGCGGCAACATATTTTCTATAGGAAATCTAGCGGCAACATAATTTTCTATAGGAAATCTAGCGGCAACATAATTTTCTATAGGAATCTAGCAGCAACATAATTTTCTATAGGAATTCTAGCAGCAACATAATTTTCTATAGAAATCTAGCGGCAACATAATTTTCTATAGGAAATCTAGCTGCAACATAATTTTCTATAGAAATCTAGCGGCAACATAATTTTCTATAGGAATTCTAGCAGCAACACAATTTTCTATAGGAAATCTAGCGGCAACATAATTTTCTATAGGAATTCTAGCAGCAACATAATTTTCTATAGGAAATCTAGTTGCAACATAATTTTCTATAGGAAATCTAGCGGCAACATAATTTTCTATAGGAAATCTAGCTGCAACATAATTTTCTATAAGAAATCTAGCGGCAACATAATTTTCTATAGGAAATCTAGCAGCAACACAATTTTCTATAGGAAATCTAGCTGCAACATAATTTTCTATAGGAAATCTAGCGGCAACATAATTTTCTATAGGAAATCTAGCGGCAACATAATTTTCTGTAGGAAATCTAGCGGCAACATAATTTTCTATAGGAAATCTAGCCGCAACATATTTTCTATAGGAATCTAGCGCAACATAATTTTCTGTAGGAAATCTAGCGGCAACATAATTTTCTATAGGAATCTAGCAGCAACATAATTTTCTAGGAAATCTAGCGGAACATAATTTTCTAGGAAATCTAGCGGCAACATAATTTTCTATAGGAAATCTAGCAGCAACATATTTTCTATAGGAAATCTAGCGGCAACATAATTTTCTATAGGAATTCTAGCAGCAACACATTTTCTATAGGAATCTAGCGCAACATAATTTTCTGTAGGAAATCTAGCGGCAACATAATTTTCTATAGGAAATCCAGTAGCAACATAATTTTCTATAGGAATCTAGCGCAACATAATTTTCTATAGGAAATCTAGCGGCACATAATTTTCTATGGAATTCTAGCAGCAACATAATTTTCTGTAGGAAATCTAGCTGCAACATAATTTCTGTAGGAAATCTAGCGGCAACATAATTTTCTATAGGAATTCTAGCAGCAACACAATTTTCTATAGGAATCTAGCTGCAACATAATTTTCTATAGAAATCTAGCAGCAACATAATTTTCTAAGGAAATCTAGCAGCAACATAATTTTCTATAGGAAATCCAGCAGCAACATAATTTTCTATGGAATTCTAGCAGCAACACAATTTTCTATAGGAAATCTAGCGCAACATAATTTTCTATAGGAAATCTAGCGCAACATAATTTTCTATTGGAATTCTAGCTGCAACACAATTTTCTATAGGAAATCTAGCGGCAACATAATTTTCTATAGGAAATCTAGCGGCAACATAATTTTCTATAGGAAATCTAGCAGCAACATAATTTTCTATAGGAATTCTAGCAGCAACATAATTTTCTATAGGAAATCCAGCAGCAACATAATTTTCTATAGGAAATCTAGCGCAACATAATTTTCTATAGGAAATCCAGCAGCAACATAATTTTCTATAGAAAATCTAGCGGCAACATAATTTTCTATAGGAAATCTAGCAGCAACATAATTTTCTATAGGAAATCTAGCGGCAACATAATTTTCTGTAGAAATCTAGCGGCAACATAATTTTCTGTAGGAAATCTAGCTGCAACATAATTTTCTGTAGGAAATCTAGCGGCAACATAATTTTCTGTAGATAATCTAGCGGCAACATAATTTTCTATAGGAAATCTAGTTGCAACACAATTTTCTATAGGAAATCTAGCAGCAACATAATTTTCTATAGGAAATCTAGCAGCAACATAATTTTCTATAGGAAATCTAGCAGCAACATAATTTTCTGTAGATAATCTAGCGGCAACATAATTTTCTGTAGGAAATCTAGCTTGCAACATAATTTCTGTAGGAAATCTAGCGGCCAACATAATTTTCTGTAGATAATCTCGGGGCCAACAGAATTTTCTATAGGAAATCTAGTTGCAACACAATTTTCTATGGAAATCTAGCAGCAACAATTTTTCTGTAGGCAAATCTAGCGGCAACATTAATTTTCTGTAGGCATCTAGTGAAACATAAATTTTGTAGGAAAATCTAGCGGCAACATAATTTTCTGTAGGAAATCTAGCTGCCAACATAATTTTCTGTAGGAAAGGAAATCTAGCGGCAACACAATTTTCTATAGGAAATCTAGCAGCTACATAATTTCTGTAGATCAGCTCGCGGCAACATAATTTTATGTAGGAAATGTAGCTGCCACATAATTTCTGTAGAATAATCTAGGGGCAATATATTTCTGTAGGAAATTAGTTGCAATCTAATTTTCTAATGAATTTAGCAGCAACACAATTTTCTTTAGGACATCTAGCCGCAACATAATTTCTATAGGAAATTAGCTGCCACAAATTTCTGTAGATAAATCTAGCTGCAACATAATTTTCTATAGGAAATCTAGCGGCAACATAATTTTCTGTAGATAATCTAGCGGCAACATAATTTTCTGTAGGAAATCTAGCGGCAACATAATTTTCTATAGGAAATCTAGCGGCAACATAATTTTCTATAGGAAATCTAGCTGCAACATAATTTTCTATAGGAAATCTAGCGGCAACATAATTTTCTATAGGAAATCTAGCGGCAGCATAATTTTCTGTAGGAAATCTAGCGGCAACATAATTTTCTATAGGAAATCCAGCAGCAACATAATTTTCTATAGGAATTCTAGCAGCAACACAATTTTCTATAGGAAATCTAGCAGCAACATAATTTTCTATAGGAAATCTAGCAGCAACATAATTTTCTATAGGAAATCTAGCGGCAACATAATTTTCTATAGGAAATCTAGCTGCAACATAATTTTCTATAGGAAATCTAGCAGCAACATAATTTTCTATAGGAAATCTAGCGGCAACATAATTTTCTATAGGAAATCCAGCAGCAACATAATTTTCTATAGGAATTCTAGCAGCAACATAATTTTCTATAGAAATCTAGCTGCAACATAATTTTCTATAGGATTCTAGCAGCAACATAATTTTCTATAGGAAATCTAGCGGCAACATAATTTTCTATAGGAAATCCAGCAGCAACATAATTTTCTATAGGAATTCTAGCAGCAACACAATTTTCTATAGGAAATCTACCGGGAACATAATTTTCTATAGGAAATCCAGCAGCAACATAATTTTCTATTGGAATTCTAGCAGCAACACAATTTTCTATAGGAAATCTAGCGGCAACATAATTTTTATAGGAAATCTAGCAGGAACATAATTTTCTAAAGGAAATCTAGCGGAACATAATTTTCTATAGAAATCTAGCAGCAGCAACATAATTTTCTATAGGAAATCTAGCAGCAACATAATTTTCTATAGGAAATCTAGCAGCACATAATTTTCTATAGGAATTCTAGCAGCAACATAATTTTCTATAGAAATCTAGCGCAACATAATTTTCTATAGAAAATCTAGCAGCAACATAATTTTCTATAGGAAATCTAGCAGCAACATAATTTTCTATAGAAAATCTTGCTGCAACATAATTTTCTATAGAAATCTAGCGGCAACATAATTTTCTATAGGAAATCTAGCAGCAACATAATTTTCTATAGGAAATCTAGCGCAACACAATTTTCTATAGGAAATCTAGCTGCAACATAATTTTCTATAGGAAATCTAGCGCAACATAATTTTCTATAGGAAATCTAGCGCAACATAATTTTCTATAGGAAATCTAGCTGCAACATAATTTTCTAAAGGAAATCTTACGACAGCATAATTTTCTATAGGAAATCCAGCAGCAACATAATTTTCTATTGGAATTCTAGTAGCAACACAATTTTCTATAGGAAATCTAGCGGCAACATAATTTTCTATAGGAAATCCAGCAGCAACATAATTTTCTATAGGAATTCTAGCGGCAACATAATTTTCTATAGGAAATCTAGTTGCAACACAATTTTCTATAGGAAATCTAGCAGCAACATAATTTTCTATAGGAAATCTAGCAGCAACATAATTTTCTATAGGAAATCTAGCAGCAGCAACATAATTTTCTATAGGAAATCTAGCTGCAACATAATTTTCTATAGGAATTCTAGCAGCAACATAATTTTCTATAGGAAATCTAGCAGCAGCAACATAATTTTCTGTAGGAAATCTAGCAGCAACATAATTTTTATAGGAAATCTAGAGGCAACATAATTTTCTAAAGGAAATCTAGCGGCAACATAATTTTCTGTAGGAAATCTAGCGGCAACATAATTTTCTATAGGAAATCTAGCTGCAACATAATTTTCTATAGGAAATCTAGCTGCAACATAATTTTCTATAGGAAATCTAGCTGCAACATAATTTTCTGTAGGAAATCTAGCGGCAACATAATTTTCTATAGGAAATCTAGCTGCAACATAATTTTCTATAGGAAATCTAGCGGCAACATAATTTTCTATAGGAAATCTAGCTGCAACATAATTTTCTATAGGAAATCTAGCTGCAACATAATTTTCTATAGGAAATCTAGCAGCAACATATTTTCTATAGGAAATCCAGCAGCAACATAATTTTCTATAAGAAATCTAGCGGCACATAATTTTCTATAGGAAATCCAGCAGCAGCATAATTTTCTATAAGAAATCTAGCGGCAACATAATTTTCTATGGAAATCCAGCAGCAACATAATTTTCTATTGGAATTCTAGTAGCAACACAATTTTCTATAGGAATCTAGCTGCAACATAATTTTCTGTATATAATCTAGCGGCAACATAATTTTCTATAGGAAATCTAGTTGCAACACAATTTTCTATAGGAAATCTAGCAGCAACATAATTTTCTATAGGAAATCTAGCGGCAACATAATTTTCTGTAGATAATCTAGCGGCAACAAATTTTCTATATGAATTCTAGCAGCAACACAATTTTCTATAGAAATCTAGCGGCAACATAATTTTCTATAGGAATCTAGCGGCAACATAATTTTCTGTAGATAATCTAGCGGCAACATAATTTTCTATAGGAAATCTAGCGGCAACATAATTTTCTGTAGAAATCTAGCGCAACATAATTTTCTATAGGAAATCTAGTTGCAACATAATTTTCTGTAGATAATCTAGCGGCAACATAATTTTCTATAGGAATCTAGCGCAACATAATTTTCTATAGATAATCTAGCGGCAACATAATTTTCTATAGGAAATCTAGCGGCAACATAATTTTCTGTAGATAATCTAGCGGCAACATAATTTTCTATAGGAAATCTATTTGCAACACAATTTTCTATAAGAAATCTAGCAGGAACATAATTTTCTATATGAAATCTAGCAGCAGCAACATAATTTTCTATAGGAATTCTAGCAGCAACATAATTTTCTATAGGAAATCTAGCGGCAACATAATTTTCTGTAGATAATCTAGCGGCAACATAATTTTCTGTAGAAAATCTAGCGACAACATAATTTTCTGTAGGAAATCTAGCGGCAACATAATTTTCTATAGGAAATCTAGCGGCAACATAATTTTCTGTAGGAAATCTAGCGACAACATAATTTTCTATAGGAAATCTATTTGCAACACAATTTTCTATAGGAAATCTAGCAGGAACATAATTTTCTATTGGAATTCTAGTAGCAACACAATTTTCTATAGGAAATCTAGCGGCAACATATTTTCTATAAGAAATCTAGCAGCAACATAATTTTCTATAGGAAATCTAGCGGCAACATAATTTTCTGTAGAAAATCTAGCGGCAACATAATTTTCTATAGGAAATCTAGCGGCAACATAATTTTCTGTAGAAATCTAGCGGCAACATAATTTTCTATAGGAAATCTAGTGGCAACATAATTTTCTGTAGATAATCTAGCGCAACATAATTTTCTATAGGAAATCTAGCAGCAACACAATTTTCTATAGGAAATCTAGCAGCAACATAATTTTCTATAGGAAATCTAGTAGCAACATAATTTTCTATAGGAAATCTAGCGGCAACATAATTTTCTGTAGGAAATCTAGCGGCAACATAATTTTCTATAGAAATCTAGCAGCAACATAATTTTCTATAGGAATCTAGCGGCAACATAATTTTCTGTAGGAAATCTAGCAGCAGCAACATAATTTTCTGTAGGAAATCTAGCAGCAGCAACATAATTTTCTATAGAAATCTAGCGGCAACATAATTTTCTATAGGAAATCTAGCGGCAACATAATTTTCTATAGGAAATCTAGCAGCAACATAATTTTCTATAGGAAATCTAGCAGCAACATAATTTTCTATAGGAAATCTAGCGGCAACATAATTTTCTATAGGAATCTAGCTGCAACATAATTTTCTATAGGAAATCTAGCAGCAACATAATTTTCTATAGGAAATCTAGCGGCAACATAATTTTCTGTAGAAAATCTAGCTGCAACATAATTTTCTATAGGAAATCTAGCAGCAACATAATTTTCTATAGGAAATCTAGCGGCAACATAATTTTCTGTAGAAAATCTAGCGGCAACATAATTTTCTATAGGAAATCTAGCGGCAACATAATTTTCTATAGGAAATCTAGCGGCAACATAATTTTCTATAAGAAATCTAGCGGCAACATAATTTTCTGTAGGAAATCTAGCGGCAACATAATTTTCTGTAGGAAATCTAGCGACAACATAATTTTTCTATAGGAAATCTAGCGGCAACATAATTTTCTGTAGGAAATCTAGCGACAACATAATTTCTATAGGAAATCTAGCGGCAACATAATTTTCTGTAGGAAATCTAGCGGCAACATAATTTTCTGTAGGAAATCTAGCGGCAACATAATTTTCTGTAGGAAATCTAGCGGCAACATAATTTTCTGTAGGAAATCTAGCGGCAACATAATTTTCTGTAGGAAATCTAGCGGCAACATAATTTTCTATAGGAAATCTAGCGGCAACATAATTTTCTATAGGAAATCTAGCGGCAACATAATTTTCTGTAGATAATCTAGCGGCAACATAATTTTCTATAGGAAATCTAGTTGCAACACAATTTTCTATAGGAAATCTAGCGGCAATATAATTTTTCTATAGGAAATCTAGCGCAACATAATTTTCTATTGGAATTCTAGTAGCAACACAATTTTCTATAGAAATCTAGCGGCAACATAATTTTCTGTAGGAAATCTAGCGGCAACATAATTTTCTGTAGATAATCTAGCGGCAACACAATTTTCTATAGAAATCTAGCGCAACATAATTTTCTATAGGAAATCTAGCGGCAACATAATTTTCTATAGGAAATCTAGCTGCAACATAATTTTCTGTAGGAAATCTAGCAGGCAACATAATTTTCTATAGAAATCTAGCGGCAACATAATTTTCTATAGGAAATCTATTTGCAACACAATTTTCTATAGAAATCTAGCGGCAACATATTTTCTGTAGGAAATCTAGCGGCAACATAATTTTCTATTGGAATTCTAGCAGCAACATAATTTTCTAGGAAATCTAGCGGCAACATAATTTTCTATAGGAAATCTAGCTGCAACATAATTTTCTATAGGAAATCTAGCAGCAACACATTTTCTATAGGAAATCTAGCTGCAACATAATTTTCTATTGGAATTCTAGCAGCAACATAATTTTCTATAGGAAATCCAGCAGCAACATAATTTTCTATAAGAAATCTAGCGGCAACATAATTTTCTATAGGAAATCCAGCAGCAACATAATTTTCTATAAGAAATCTAGCGGCAACATAATTTTCTATAGGAAATCCAGCAGCAACATAATTTTCTATTGGAATTCTAGCAGCAACAACAATTTTCTATAGGAAATCTAGCGGCAACATAATTTTCTGTAGATAATCTAGCGCAACATAATTTTCTATAGGAAATCTAGTTGCAACACAATTTTCTATAGGAAATCTAGCAGCAACATAATTTTCTATAGGAAATCTAGCGGCAACATAATTTTCTGTAGAAAATCTAGCGGCAACATAATTTTCTATATGAATTCTAGCAGCAACACAATTTTCTATAGGAAATCTAGCGGCAACATAATTTTCTATAGGAAATCTAGCGGCAACATAATTTTCTGTAGATAATCTAGCGGCAACATAATTTTCTATAGGAAATCTAGCGGCAACATAATTTTCTGTAGATAATCTAGCGGCAACATAATTTTCTATAGGAAATCTAGTTGCAACACAATTTTCTTTAGAAAATCTAGCAGCACCATAATTTTCTATAGGAAATCTAGCGGCAACATAATTTTCTGTAGATAATCTAGCGGCAACATAATTTTCTATAGGAAATCTAGTTGCAACACAATTTTCTGTAGATATCTAGCGGCAACATAATTTTCTGTAGGAAATCTAGCTGCAACATAATTTTCTGTAGATAATCTAGCGGCAACATAATTTTCTATAGGAAATCTAGCGGCAACATAATTTTCTGTAGAAAATCTAGCGGCAACATAATTTTCTATAGGAAATCTAGCGGCAACATAATTTTCTGTAGAAAATCTAGCGGCAACATAATTTTCTATAGGAAATCTAGCGGCAACATAATTTTCTGTAGGAAATCTAGCGGCAACATAATTTTCTGTAGGAAATCTAGCGGCAACATAATTTTCTGTAGGAAATCTAGCGGCAACATAATTTTCTATAGGAAATCTAGCGGCAACATAATTTTCTGTAGAAAATCTAGCGGCAACACAATTTTCTGTAGGAAATCTAGCGGCAACATAATTTTCTGTAGATAATCTAGCGGCAACATAATTTTCTATAGGAAATCTAGCTGCAACATAATTTTCTGTAGATAATCTAGCGCAACATAATTTTCTATAGGAATCTAGCGGCAACATAATTTTCTATAGAAATCTAGCGGCAACATAATTTTCTGTAGGAAATCTAGCGACAACATAATTTTCTGTAGATAATCTAGCTGCAACATAATTTCTGTAGGAAATCT